>OZ014532.1:96614429-97316559 GCA_963966105.1 Volucella zonaria | reverse complement strand
ATTATTTTTGGGGATATTAAATCGTCGAATATAACTTGAATTGAACATTCCGTATAGTAATTTCTAATCCGTTGAAGAGGAGATTATTCGATATCAAATGGACGCATTTTCGACAAAATAGCCCGATGGCAAACTCTGTCAAATGCCTAGAAATATCAAGTGCAATTCTTTTGCTTTCGCCGGATTGATGTAAGTTTTGGTTCCATTTTTCGGTGAGATGAGCTATGAAATCATGTTGCTACGAAGACCATACTGTTTATTAGCATTTTCATGACCTTGAAAAGAAAGAACGTCTGTGCAAAGGCTGGACAATTTCTGTTTTCCATCTGCTCGGAAAAAGTCGTAAAGAGTAGGATTTAAGCGTTTTCTGTTATTTTTTCAATTTACATAAATTCATCTACTCTGGCAAACGGGACCGAAAATCGCCCTACTCTCAAAGTAGCCAAAAGCACCCTAATCAATTTTTGATAAAGTCAATGCCTCTGCGTCATAGAGCGGGACTGGGATTATTAAGGTCTTATATAGGGTTACTTTTGCTGTTCGACAGAAAGCTTTGCTAGTCAATTGCCTTCTTAGCCCCAAGAAGCAATGATTGGCAAGAGTTATTCTTCATTTGATCTCAGCGCTGGTGCCGTTGTCTGATTGTCTGATTTGATAGCGGGCCTAGGTAGACAAAGTCGTTAAGGGGTTAGGCCACTCTAGGATTTTGAAAAAATCTATTTTTTTTTTTTCTTTCAATGTCCTTCAGGACCTCAAACATGATATCCCAAAAGATTATGGCTGGGAAATATCTTGAAGTACTTGTTTTTCAAAGTATAATACAAGGCCGCCAGATAGGCTTTCTATAACTTAAAATTTTAAACGAGTTTATCGCAAAGCTGCATTTTTCAAGTTGGCCGCATCCATAACGTGAACAATTTTCAACTTCAAATTTTAACTAGACCTTTAAAACTACATATATTGTGTAACAGGTACGTAGAATTTTTATATGGCATAGTTCATTTGTTATTAACAATTTTTTGGTGATTTTTTCGTGAATTTTGCGAACTTTAGAAATGCACCATTCCGAGAAAAATTAATATCTCAAAAAAAAACCCAACTACTTCTCTAGCTGTTGTTATGTACAATAATAAAAAAATCTAGTGACTGATCAAAATTCAACATTTACAGGAGCTGTTGGTACGGCCGTAAACCCTTTCAAAAAAAAATAGGGTCATCTAAGAAATGCTGCACAGCCGCCATTTTTAAATATATTCACTTCAATTATGAAATTCGAATTTTGAAGTAGTATTCATGTCGTATCGTATTGTATCGTATTTTAAAATCATATTATGAAAGTAGTATGTTGTCTATACGACTCCCTTCAAAATCAACGCATATCAACGCAGCTTGAAATGTCAAAACGGAACAAACAAAATTTAGTTTTCTTCTCAGTAGGTTTGAATTTTCGTTTCGCCTTCGTACTAGCAATTTTGAAAGATTTAATGTAAAAAATGAACTCAATTGAATTGTTTATTATTGAGGACGACATTGAAGACGGAAAAAATGAGTTGATTTTGATTCGCCGGTCGATTCGACACAAAAGTGATCCAATGAATTTAGAGGATTCGCGGTAGGCAGTTTTTTTTCACATACGAGGGGCGTTCAACATATTCTCGGTATCGGGGTTAAGCTGTGGTTGTATATATAAATTGACTTATTTATCTTATACTATTATTTTAGTGCATTCATGTAAAATTTCATATAAATGTGATTATTAATTCGCGTTTTATCTCTAGTTAAACAGAATCATAATGGCAACTGAGACGATGATGGTGAAAATTGAGCATCGCGCTGTAATTAAATTTCTCACTAAGAAAGGAAAAAGTCAAAAAACTATTCATGAAGAGATGGTGGCTGTTTACCAGGGTTCCGCACCTTCATTATCAACTGTGCAAAAGTGGTCAAGTGAGTTCAAGAGAGGCAGAGAGAGCATTGAAGACGACCCCCGCTCCGGCGCCCCGGCTACTGCTTGTACGGGAGAAAGCATCAAAGAAGTCGAAAAACTTGTTCTTGAGGATGCCCGAATAAAGGTGAAAATGATGGCAGAGATCACCAAGCTTTCAATTGGTACCATTCACACCATTCTTCATGACCATCTTAACCTTTCAAAGGTCAGTGCAAGGTGGGTGCCACGAATGCTCACAGCGCCTCAGAAAAAAGTGAGAATCGCATGCTGTAGAGAGCTTTTGGAGATGTGTAGTGAGAACGCGGATGGTGTTATGGATCGAATTGTTACTGGGGACGAAACATGGGTCCACCACTATGACCCTGAAAGCAAACAAGAGTCCATGCAGTGGCATAAAAAAGGAACAGACCCCCCGAAGAAGTTCAAAGTCACTCCGCCTGCCGGGAAGCTCATGGCCACAGTTTTTTGGGACTCAAAGGGAATCTTGCTCATTGAGTACAAAAAAAAAGGTGAAACCATCAACGCCACATCCTACGCTTCCACTTTGCATAATTTGCGGGAGGAAATTAAAAAGAAAAGACGGGGTAAACTCGCAGCGGGTGTGTTGCTTCTTCATGACAACCCTCCTGTTCACACGGCGCGAGTTTCCAAGGCTGCTGCGCGAGATTGTGGTTTCGAAGAAATCCAACACCCACCCTATAGTCCAGACCTTGCCCCTAGTGATTATTTCCTGTTTCCGGATTTGAAAAAATGTCTTCGTGGAAAAAGATTTTCGGATGATGAAGAACTCAAGTCGACGATAAATGGAGGAGGAGGAAATTTATTTTTTTGAGGGTTTAAAAAAGCTTATCTCAAGATATAACAAATGCATTAATGTTAGGGGAGATTATATTGAAAAATAAAAACAATTTAAATTGAATTCGCATTTTCCTTCATATCGATACCGATAATATATTGAACGCCCCTCTTACGAGTATATTTAATCATGTTATTAAATTTTTAATTCCTAGTTTTATAAAGCTGTTTCGTTTATCAAAATATGCTTTCATTCAACTTTTGACTGAGATAAAAACGCATTTGAAAAGTGGTTCAAATTCGAGGGGTGTTCCCATTTTCCTTAAGCTTTTGGCTGTTTTACGGTTTTTTGCTGAAGGGAGTTATAAAACCGGTCTTTTCAACTTAGGAATATCTCAACCAACATTTTGTGTTATTTTGATGGAATTACTATCGATATTTAAACAATATATCTACCCAAAATGGATAACTTTTAAGATGACAGAACTCGAAAAAGAAGAAGCAAAACTCAGTTTTTATCAAAAAACAAGATTTCCAGGAGTTATAGGATGTGTAGATGGCACCCACGTAAGAATAAGATCTCCAAAAAAACAGATACAGCATCTTTATTATAATAGAAAGGGGTTTCATTCATTGAATGTTATGCTGGTAAAATCAATTTAACCGTAAAAAAATATCAGCATTTTTAAATGCGAATTTTTAGGTATGCGATCATAAACTTCAGATTAGATATGTTGATGCTAGACATCCTGGATTATGCCATGATTCGTTCATCTGGAATAATAGTGAGTTCCGCAAAACTTTTTAAATCAAAAATATAATGATGGAGAAAGAAACACATGGCTTTTAGGTAAAAACATATATTTTTTGTTTCCATATTAAGTTTCTAAAAATCTGTTTTAAAATATCCTTAGGGGACTCTGGTTATCCACTGGAAAATTTTTTGATAACTCCTTTCCGTTCCGTTTTAGAAGGATCGTCAGAAGCAGTTTTCAACACTATGCATGCTAAAACACGCAATCATGTCGAGAGGTCGATTGGCGTTTTGAAAAATAAATTTAGATGTATTCTCGGCGCGCCTGTTGCGCAGTTCACAACATAGTGATAAGTTTCATAACACGATACGACATTGAAGAAATTGTTGACCTGGACAACCATTCTGAAGTGTACGAAAAAAGCAACGGTAATGAAAGTGCAAATGAAATCCGAAATTCAATAATGAACTCAATTATAAACTAATTAATAAGTTTTTTATTTAAAAGAAAATAAACTTCGTCTTTTTACATTAATTAGACTCTTTAAAATCTTTTGTCAGATACTTTCCTTATCATTCAAGTTTTTGCTTTTTTATTTTAAGAATCTCATATCTGAAACGTTTTTTTCTGCAAACTCCTTCTTGAACATATTTAATTTTTCCTCCTCAGTCTTTGAAATTTTTCTCAAATATCTGTTCGTTTCCTTCTGCTCTTTTAGAATTTCTCCTTGGATTTTGTTCTGTTCCTTTAAAAGGAGCATTCTCTCGTCAATTTCTTCATTTTCCGTTCTTTTCCTTGTTCGATTTGAAAAAGATGGACCCGGCTCATTAAAATTTTCTTTAATGATATCCTCTTTATTGATCTCCTTATTGATATCCGCCTCTTTATTGCTATCGTGTACCTCTTCAGTTTCTGGGTCCAACATTTTTGTAAGTCCGAAAGTTGGACCAGTAGGACTAACCACATGCTGCAGCTGAAGTATTTCCGCAATGCATTGCTCCAACTGACTGAGTATAATTGTTTTATTTGGACCACCTCCAGTGCCACTTAGTAGTTTCTGGTTGTTTTGGATTTTTTTTTTTTACTAAATATTTTTGGTCAATCCAAACCTGTTTGATCAAAATCAAATGATAATTTTTTTCAGAAAAAAAGGAAAAAAATACAATTTTATCTTTAAGCAGCCTGCACCATCACCAGTTGGATGTCCTATGCTATTAAGTTTCTCGGCCAAAACACTCCAAAACATTTTTGAGTCTTGTTTATACAGACCCCGTTTCCCATGTCTTCTTGCCATTTCTACATTTTGTCCCATAGCAGAAACAAGTGCTTCCAGTTGGTTTCTGTTAGTAAATTTCCTTTAAATTGATATGTTAAAAGTTAACTTTTAAATAAATAGAAAACATGTTCTTACATTGTCAAAAAAAAATTTCGAACTGCTCAGAATAGATAGTCGTACTCAAAATGTCAAAATTTGAATTATGCCTACTGCCTACTATGACTGAATGACGTAAAGCGATTTTCATAATCACGATAACGAGAATAGTCGTATGCGACTCCAAAATACGAATTTTATAATTGGGGACATTATTCTATAAAAATTATGTTTTACAGTCAATCATATGGTATGTACAATAAGCTTCTACCTGTTTAAACTTTTATATTTTTCCTGAAAAAGAAATTACAAAAAAGCCTATTTTTACGCCCTAACCCTTTAACTACCTCAAAGTTATATCTGTCGAGGTTGAAGTTCTGTCGCAAACGTACGAGGTCTCGCCCTCATTGACCGTTAAGCCCATCCTCGCTGCTTTCGAAACAATACTCGTGAAATCGCCACTGACATCTCGCTGCTTTCTTCTTCGGATTATGTCAATATCATCGGCGTATGCGAGTAATTGGACGGACTTCTGATTCTTCTGTTGGAGCGTGAGTTCCTCACCGTTCTTTCAAGAATGATGTCAAATAGATCGCGTGACAGCTCATCGGCTTGTTTAAATCTTTTAATCTTTTATTAAAAAAAAAAAAAAAACTAGCCGGTAAATTGTTCTAAGTAGTCTTAAGTTTCTCACCCTTCCCAGATTTTTTTTCTTCTATATTTCTACTTCTTCCTCGATTGAGATTCGATAGAAATAAAAATTGAAAATAACAAACATACACGGAAATATCGTCGTGTGCATGAGAATACCGCACAACTGATATTCCACAAATTGTTCACTAGCCGCAAAAAACTGATTTATGAAGGGCTGCTTAGGATGTGAACTGAAAGAAAAAATACGTCGTTCATTTTTTTTTATTAAGTAACAGTTTATTATACTTCATTTTCAAAATTGCAACTATTTTATTGTGCACATCGTTGCACTTATGCGGTATTTCATTTTAAGAATAAAGACCTAACACGGCATTATTTAAAATACTTAAAAAACAATAAACTTACTCTAATCACAAAAACAAAAAAATTAATAGTTACGCTGTTAAAAAAAAAAAAAAATAAATAAATAACACAGTTCAAATTCAGTTTGCGTTTTAAAAATTAGAAAATAATGTCTTACAAAATAAAATAGGTTATATAGTTATCGAGAAACGTTATATGGTAAACTGTCATAAAAGGCATGACAGTCTTTCGGTATCACGAACTTTAATTCTTGCAAATGTTTAAACTTCGTTTCTGCAATTTTTAGCCTTTCGCAATGCAACCGCGTATATTCAATGATTTTGTGAGTTTTCTTCAAATTCGTTGTCGTAGTCTGTTTTGTAAAATATTGTTCCAGATGGGTCGTGTAAAATAACTTTTAAGCTGGTAACTGTCTCATCCCCAACCGGGTTTCCGGGCCTTATTGATATATAAATATAGTTCGAAGTTTGAGCATAATCCAGGATTTGTGAGAAATCAATACTTTCAGCATCATAGGAGAATGGCTTTGACCTTGCTTCTTTGCTAATTAAAATATATTGCGATGGCAGAAATATCTCCTTGTCTTTGAGTTTGTTTTCCATTGCGCTGTGGACACTACCACATTCCATTTCCGTGTGTCCTTTTGGTAAATATTTTTGTGTTATTTGGACTTTGTACTTGACAGATAAGTGAAGTAAAGCATTTAATAGAACAACATTCCTGTTCTGGTACGTACATCCATCTGAGTACAATATGGTCGGCAACAAATTTGATTTATCCACAACTTGTACCAAAACTTGATCAAAGCTGACGCAAGTCGATGCCGTCAAGTCCGCATTGGTCTCGCCAAACCAATAGCACTTAACACTTTTTCAACATAGATTATAAATTGTAAAATTATGGACAGTCAGCTTAGTCTAGAGTGAACTAGCTTCGAGAGCTAGACATAATTTGACTGCCTGGAGGTCTATGAAAAAAAGGTTGATTTTCCCTTCAAGAGCTAGTTTTTTATCAGCGTCTTTTGAAGCTCTGGCTTTCTCCTTTGCTTTTAAATGAGCTTGATACTCTTTATCAACAATATTTCCTTCCTTGTGTGCGACACAAATATCGCATTTATGGTTCTTATGACTAAAAATACCGATATTTTCTTTCCGAAATGTTTGATAAAAATATCTTTTACAACGTTTGGAAACATTATCTTCATTGTATTTTTGTTCATACTTGTCAAAAACTTTACTTGGTGGCTGCAAATATTGCTTAGAAAACGTTTTTCTACAATAATGTGATGGAATTGTTGGATGTATTTTTTAAAAAATTGGACAGAAACTCCTTTTGTTCTTTAAAGGGTAAGTACCGACAATTGGTTCTTTCGGAAAAATTAGTGGGCTTCACTATTTCATATTCTTGTTTTTCTACCCAACCGCGAATCGTTGCATATTTAACACCTAGGGTATTAAGATCATATTTCTGCACACTTGCAAAGTTTCATTATTTAAATAATACTGAAGTGTCTTCTCTCTGAAGCTTTGTCCATCGATGTCCCCGATAATAAAATTGAAAATTGCTACGTGAAGAAAATTCACACCAAAGCTGCTGTCAATGGTGCGCTCTCCTCGCCTCCCAAATCAATAATCTGTGTAAGATTCTCTGATCTACCTATGAAGCGGCGAATAATGAGCGCGAAGAAGAAAAACAAAAAAAATCTTAACACGTACGCGAATGTAAGCAATGGTGTGGGCGACATTGGAAACAACAACACTAACAACAGCAGCAAAGGAAATAGTACTACGAGTATATACGAGGGCTGGTCAATAAGTCCGTGACTTTTTGAATTTCTGACCTCTTTACTGAAACAGCAACACTGCTCCTGTCAAAATTTAAACTTGCTGCGTCAGTTAGTTTGTGTTTGACAGCTATTTTTATCAGACTACTCACTAATTTGAGGAGAAAATGGAAAAAAGTGAATTTCGTGTGCTTATTAAGCATTATTTCTTGCGAAAAAAAAACATTACCGAGACCAAGGCTAAGCTTGATAAATACTATGGGGACTCTGCACCATCGATTTCAATGGTAAAAAAGTGGTTTACTGAATTTCGTTGTGGCCGTACAAGCACTGAAGATGCCGAACGTCCTGGACGCCCAGTTGAGGTCTCTACACCCGAAACAATCGAAAAAATTCACGATATGGTGTTGGCCGACCGAAGATTGAAAGTGCGAGAGATTGTGGAAGCCGTAGGGATCTCACATGGCTCAGTGGTTTCAATTTTGAATGATCGCTTGGGCATGAGAAAGCTTTCCGCAAGATGGGTGCCGCGTTTACTCACAGTCGACCATAAACGCAATCGTGTAACAACTTCACAGGAAGGTTTGGCGTTGTTTAATCGCAATATGGAGGAGTTTTTGCGCCGTTTTGTAACCGTGGACGAAACATGGATCCATCACAACACACCAGAGAACAAACAACAGTCAAAACAGTGGGTTTCTAAGGTTGAATCGGCGCCAAAGAAGACCAAGGTGGGTTTGTCAGCCAATAAAGTTATGGCGACTGTTTTTTGGGATGCACGCGGGATAATTCACATTGACTACCTTCAAAAGGGAAGAACAATCAAGAAAAACAAGAAAAACAATGGGGAATGTTATGCCAACTTATTGGACCGATTCAATGACGATTTGAAAAAAAAACGACCTCATTTGGCCAAGAAAAAAGTTCTTTTCCACCAAGACAATGCAAGGGTGCACACATGTGCAGTTGCCATGGCAAAAATCCATGAATTGGGCTATGAATTGCTCCCTCATCCACCCTATTCTCCAGATTTGGCTCCGAGCGACTACTTCTTGTTCCCAAACCTGAAGAAATGGCTTGGTGGAAAAAGATTTGACTCCAATGATGAAGTCATCTCGCAAACAAAGGCCTATTTTGAGAACCTCGACAAATCATTTTTTTTGGAAGGGATAAAAAAATTGGAGAAGCGTTGGACAAAGTGTATAGAGCTCAAGGGAGACTACGTTGAAAAATAAAATTATTTTTTTATCAAAAAATCTGTGTTTTAATCACAGACTTATTGACCCGCCCTCGTACATCAACGACTCTCTCACGAGATATACGCAGGCCCTCTTTATGAAGGCAAAAGAGAAAGCTAAGCAGAATGGCGTCAAATATGTATGGTACAACAATAATAAAATTCTTATGAGAAAGGTTGAGGGTGGAAAAGTATTTTCAATTAGATCTTTTAATGATCTTGCACTAATTGAGTGCACTTAAATTACTTTTCTATTATGAATAATGACATTGAAATAGATGATGACTTTTCTACTCTCGATCTCAATAACTCTAGTCTTGATAATGTTTTTAAAAGTAGTTCCTTTTGCAATAACAAACTTTTCATTATCCACCAGAATATTAGAAGTTTAAGAGAAAATTTTGCAGCACTTGTCACGCACCTTGATTCTTTTGCATGTATTCCTGATATTGTTATGGTGTCTGAAATTTGGATTTATGGCTTTGAAATTAGGGATTACGTTCTGCCCGGGCTCAGTTTTTTTGCTAATCCGAATGAAAATTACGGTGCAGGTGGTGTTGGGTGTTTTGTGAAAGATGAATTCAAGATTCTCGAAGTCTTCAATGTTGATTTTGTGAGTGCTGATGTGTTGAAAGTTTCCATTGAAATTAATGATGATGTATATGTTTTTGTATGTGTATATAGACTGCCTATGTTTGGTATTATGATGTTCTTGGAGGAATTTTCCGGTCTTTTAGAAAGGGAAAAGTCAAAAAACTTAATAATAGTGGGGGATTTTAATCTTAACAGCTTAGATAGTATCAGTTCCACTGTTACAAGTTACTTGGCATTATTAGCTTCGCATGGTCTAGTGTGTTTTATTAACGAGCCTACTAGGTTTGAATCGGGTACTTGCCTAGATCACATTTATGGACGCTTCAGAAACGTTTCACTGAGAATCTGCGAGAAGGGTGTTCTAGATCTTATGATTACTGATCATGCTATGACTATGCTCTTAGTAAACATGTTCAAAAGCGAAAGTCAAACTAATCATAAATCATGCAACAAGGTGATAAAAATTAATTTCCGGAATCTCAAAAACAATCTATTGTGTGAGTTTTGGGAAGATGTCTATTCGTGTAGTGATGCTTCAACTTCCTATTCTATTTTCCTTGATTCCCTTAATAATCATATTCTTAGCTGCTCCTCACAACTGCCTTCGAAAAATTTGGTAAAAAGACTAAAACCGTGGATCTCTAATGTTTTGTTAACCAAAGTTAAAAGTACCCTAACGTTCTGAGTTTAAGTTACAAATATAAAAAATTGTGCGCTGAACTTAAAAAGGAGATTCCGATTTGTCGAGATACCTATTACCGTACTCAATTTAATTCTGCTAAGGGAAACGTAAAAAATGAATGGAAAGTAGTAAACAGTCTGCTCAATAAAACTTCCTTTTTTGAAAAAAACCCACTATAATACAAGTCGATAATTGTGAGGTCTCTGACAAACTTGATATCGCTAATGCTTTTAACTCGTATTTCTCGAATATAGCTATCAGTTCATCAGCAAGTTCAGTCCTACCGTTCTGCAATGTTTGTTCGTCCATATGTAGTTGCTCTGAACTATTGCAAAGCTTTGTGTTTCAGCCCATAACATCCCTTCAGATATTAGAAGCTATTGGTTCGCTAAAGAATTCGAAATCGTGCGGAGCTGACGGAATTTTTAATATTTTCGTGAAAAAAATTGCATGTTTCGTAGTGGATGTCTTGGCAGTTATTTTTAATCGTTGCGTGTTTGCTGGGGTCTTTCCAGATGCCCTCAAATGTGCAGATACTGTGAATCTGTACAAAAAAGGTTCAGCTGTTCAAATGTGTAACTATAGGCCTATCTCACTTCTCCCAGTTTTCAGTAAAATATTTGAAAAAGTTATGAAAAATAGAAGAGTGAGTTACTTAAATAAAACGGAGTTTTTTAGTCCAATTCAATTTGGCTTTCAGAAAGGTAAATCAACTGAAGATGCACTACTACAGTTTTGTTCCCAGGTAATGTCCCACCTAGATGGTAAAAAGTGTACAGCTGGTTTATTTATCGATATTACCAAAGCTTTCGATATGGTCAACCACAATATACTGCTGAGAAAACTGGAAAAAGCTGGTTTTCGTGGATTCATGCTTGATTGGTTTAGGTCATACCTTGGAAATAGGTCACAAAGGGTGAAGTTGGATGATATTAGGAGCGAAATTATGTTCTTTAATTTGGGTGTGCCCCAAGGCTCTGTCTTGGGACCAATTTTGTTTTTAATTTACATTAACTCACTCTTCTCATTAAATTTTAAAGGTGCACCTACTGCTTTTGCTGATGATATAGGATTTACGTATGGGTTGAATAGTCCTCTGGATATAGTCTCTAATATTAATTGGGACCTTAACTTGTTGAGGAATTGGTTTGCTGAACATAAGTTGGTGATTAGTTCCAAAACTAAAATAATGTTTTTTAGTCTTTCAACTCTACCCAATTTTGAACACAATTTTTTTTTCCATGCACCAGAGTGTCTGAGATACAAACTGTATAACTGCTGCTGCGCGTCTGATTTTCCTTTTCCTACTTTTAACAGCAGCCTATGCTGCAGTGATAAGTAGATGAATTTAAATACCTGGGACTCACCATCGACTCTAGAATGAGTTTCTCGAATCACACAGAATCGCTGAAGAATTATTTCCGTGGTACACTTCGACATTTCTATTATTTGCGAAACATCTGCTCGAAAACGCTTTTAAAATCTATTTATTATGGAATTTTCCACTCAAAACTGCAGTATGGAATTACTTGTTGGGGAGGTGTTTATCTGAACAAAGTACAACCTTTACTTATCTTGCAGAAACATGTTTTAAGAAAAATTTGCTGAAAACACGTTAGCCATCCTAGTTTTCCATTGTTCTCTGACCTTAAGGTTCTTCCAGTCCGTCATTTGTACTGTTTCAAAGTGTTGAAGACTTTTTTCATGAAGTCTGGTAATCGTAATTTTCGATTACTTCCGAATTTTAATTTACGTGGAAACTTTTTAGTATCTGTCCCCAATTTTCGTACTACTGCATGTCGTAATTTTTATTCTATATCATCTTATCGATTGTTTAATAAACTTCCGCAGTCAATAAGGGCAATATCAATGCTTGGAATGTTCCTAAAACATGCAAAATCTTGGCTTTTCAATTTTAACTATGCTGGTTTGGAAGCAATTCTTTCTAATATTCTGGTGTAATTTTGCTTCAGATTAAGTTTTAATTTAAAATTTTTGCTTTGGTCGCTTCATATAGATTTGTTAATGTTCTTCTTTTCTCTTGCTTAACTAGTATCTAAATAAGTAAATCGAATGAATTTGTTTATATGTATATATAATTCCATAGATTTTAATCTAATGCTTAAGTATATCAATTGTTTCATAGAGTCACCCCACTCATAATAATTTGATTTATGAATTACTCTTTGAAGTGGCGTCCAACACTATTTTGTTACTTTTGTATAAAAAATAAAGAATGTCACCAATATTTCTGATATTTTCTATATTTATAACTTTTGTACTACGTATTAAGAAGCATATGTTTTTATTATGAATTTGTAAGAAATAAAAATGAATGAATGAATGAATATTTTCTGAATTTTCGCTTGTCCTTCTCTTTGGGTCAATCACCTTTACCAAATTTGAAACATAAATTTTGCGCTGCTTCCAGTCCATGTCTTGCCAAAATTTATCAAAAATATGTTTTCTAACTGTACGACAAAATTTCGAACAACCTCTTGCACGCAATTTTAAGCATGCATTAGATTGGCACGATGGACCAAGCTTTCGCTCAAATTTAACGCTGTCTTGAAATATTTTTTTTTTCTTGATCCTTATGGCTTTCGGTACCCAAGATACGACTCACCTCATTCTTCGGATTGTTCGGCTGCTTCCCTTTTTTGAACTTTGTTCCTGGCATTAGAGTGGCTTTCTTGAATATTTTCAACATCTGAAAATGAGGTTGCCTTATCGGATGGTGATGGCAAACATTCTAAATTAGAATCAGACTCCACATCCTGTGGCTGGAGTATTTTTTGAAGATCTTCTTCAAAGTCAGACATTTGGATGTTAATACATTGACAAGTGTCAGGTTTATTCTGATTGTTTCGAATAGCTGAGCAATCATGATATTCTACATCAGCTTCATTTTTGGAAAATATTTTTTTTGTTTTTATTCCCTGATCAACTAACTGATTAAGAATATCTTGGACATCAAGATCACTATCTGATGAAAAACCATCTACTTTCATATTAGGCCGGTCACGGTATTATCGCACAACTACCTACAATTTTAAATGTAAAAGCGCACATCCGCAAATCAACCATTAGGGTTATATAACAGGTACTTCATAACTTTTAATTCATAAACTAATTAAAGGTTTAGTATATTAAACAAATATAATCACTCATAAGACAAAAAGATGTTGGTTGCTATGTTTTTAACATCACAAAATGTGTACACAAAGACTACGTCCACTGTTTAACAGTCTTGTTGCTCGCGAAAAGTGCAGAAGTGTCATATTTCCAAAAACAAATTAATCAGTTAAAGATGTGCAGAAGTGTCATATTTCCAAAAACAAATTAATCAGTTAAAGATGTGTGGTATTTCAAACTCAATTTAAGCAGTGAAAAATAGATGTCAGCACCACAAATTACCTCTCAAACTGTAGCATTTGAGCCGGAGATTACATTGATACCAGAAGGTGTGTTTCTCAAAAAAATGTTAGTCGTGCGGTATTCTCATGTACACGACGATATCTACAATATAATCGAAAGTTGGGCGATCGAAAATGATGACTGCAACAATATCTCATCCCGTATACACTGTAAGAATTGGGTCTGAGGCTGCAGTCATTTTTCACGCCCAGACGATAAGTGTTAACGCGTGTATGCTTGTAAATCTTGTAAAGTACAGCTAATCAATGTGTTGTACATATTCCAAGCTTGTTGCTTGTAAGCTGGTAGGACGATTTAATTCGATAAAATTCGTTTGATATTCAAGCATCCGCGAAGAGTGTTGAATGTAACAAAATTAACATCAAATGTAAGACAGGCGATGTTCACACTACCTGCCCAAAGAATATGAAAATTAAAAATTAGGAACCTTCAGATGCCCTCACACACTGAAATCAGCACACTCTGGTGTTCCACAAACCAACTCAGGTGTCTTCTTTTCATCTTAATAAAGAGTTTTCCATTAAATGCGCCCCATTTTTCCAATAGGGATTCTCTAAGCCGACGCATACCATCTCTTGACAGATGTCATATTTATGATATTTAAGCGTCAACAATGTTTACAGATCGCAAAAAACAGCCGAACGTGTTCCAGCAGCAGCCATTTTCATCGAAAAAATTGACTGTGCGGTTTTCATGCCCAAAGTGTCATTGGGCCTTACTTCTTTTGAGATGATGCTAGCGAGTCGGTTACAGTCAATAGAGTCCGCTATCGCTCCATGTAAACATTTTTTTTTTGTGATAAATTGGAACTGCAAAGTTTGGAGAATACGTGGGTTCAACACGACAGTTTCGGCTGCCATACAGCGCATTCCACAGTCGAGGTATTGAGAATAAAGTCCGGTGACCGTTTTTTTAACCAGAAATAGCCGTGCCAATTGGCTGCCCGCGATATTGCGATTTACCACTTTTGACTATTTTCTTTAGGGATACACACTTGAAGGCAAAAATTCGACGTGAAATTGATAGCATCTCGGGCGAATTATAGCAAGCAGACATGGAAAATTGGGTCCACCACATCCGTCTTATTTCATAACTAGTTTCAATTGTATTTCAATCAATTAAAAATTTCATTATATGCATAAGGCGCATCTAATCAAAATCCTATACAAACGATCTTAAGAAGTTCATTAAATTTATTTCCCTTTAGGAAGACGACAACACGTTTTTTAAATCTACCTTCATGAGAGGCTTTCGTTTTTAATTTGCATATTTTCTTAGCCAAATAAATAGGGATTTCTGCTCAAGTTCGGGTTCCAAAGAAGGATATTGCTTTTAATATGCACTAGGCTGCTCTCAAGCGATTGGAATCGCATACAAGCACAATAAGAGCATTTTGGCGGAGAAGCGTCAAAAATAAAGCTAACGGCGATGTCTGAAGCAGAATCAGTTATGACTTTATTTGAGTTTTTGTTTTTCTGTCGGAAGTCCATTATACTTGTTGTAAGTTCATTTTAATGGAATCTTTCAGTCTTCAGAAGAAAGATAAGTAACCGATTCAATGATAAAATGCCTACAGTACTAGCACCTACCACGTCAACGACGAGTATCTGTAGTCTGATGCGATCTTAAGCTGAGTGCTCCGCTGTATCGTCAGCAAGTGTAGCAGGATCTTGTATCACTTATCAAATTTAACAAAAGTGCAATGCTCCTTCACACAACTTAACTCTCAAGGGGGTATAATGCCTCAGCATGTGTTAAGTTTGTTGGAAATTGGGATAAAGAGAGAAAGAAAGATGTTTGGGATCAGTGGTTATTTCGCTCCATGGGTGGCATCCAACATTTAATAGGGGAACTAAATTCTTAGTTGAAATTGGCTTGTCTTTTAGCCAACTACTCATCTTATTTGATTTTTTTAAACTGAAAATGAATGTCTTTCGAGCGGGTTAGAATTGGAAGCCAGTCCACTACCACTTGAGCCACGGCCAACCACGGCATGCAGTCTTTCCTACTGAGAAACAGCAGGAATGTTGCTGACCTCTTAGAGACGTCGGGAAGAATTCGGTTGGTGTGTGCGCAACCTGCAGAGTCATGCCATCTGCAGTTATGCTCATATGAAACCCAACTGTCAATGGAAGCCCTAACCGGGGACTCAGGCAGATCTAACGTAGATTCGGGTGCTGAGAAACTCTCCTCTGAGCTTAGTCTGGCAAGTTCATCGACAATTTCATTTCTGATCCCATTGTGACCTGGGACCCATACAAGACTCAATGGATTCAGCCTTCCGACCGCGTTCAGCGAAGTCTACCATGGAAGCTTGGAAGTCGTAAGAGGGTTAACTAAGGCTCGGCTTGGCTGTAACTACAGATGCAAATGTTTCGCCCCCTTCACCGGTTCTTCATAATATAGCCCGTTGTCATTAGGATTGCGTATATCTCCGCTTGGAAGACAGATGCAAGTTTTTGTAATGAGGACTGAAATCCAACGTTGTCGTCTTCTAGAAAGACACCAGTGACGCGTTCTATATCGGTTTGGCAACCATTCGTGACACCCGACTTCCGATATTGCATTTCTGGATCAGATTCTGGTCGAAACTAGTCTTGGGCACAGGGAAAGTCGATTTGTTGAATCGGAAGAGTTCCAAGTGATCCAACGGCAACACTCAAAACTCTATTAGGGTACTGTCACTATCGTCTAAAAGATCTGGCACTCCAGATTAACACCATATTGTTAAGCAACAATCAGCCTCGGATATGGATGGACTTATTATTGACGAGCTCAACTCGTAAAAAAAGGACAACGTCACGAGAGCACGTGGAATGTTCCACGTGGACCACATGCAGCCGAACGATTGTCTTGTGTCTCTCTCTGTTGTATCGCTATTTCCACCACCAAAGCTACATAGAAATCGCCAGTAGCATTTTGTCTCTTCAAACTTTTAACCTTAACACCCGTCTCGCTATGAATGCTCATCAGTACACCCTCAAGCCCACTTTCGGACATACTCTAAAATATCATGATTCGTTTCTTAGCCGATCAATTCGCTTATGGAATGCCTTGCCAAGCTCCCTATTTCCTATTCGTTATAACATGCAAACATTTAAGACCAATGTACATCGGTACCTCTCTTTTCCTCCTACTGCGCTGTGTGCAAATATTTTAAGGCTATAATAACCCATTAAGCGCGCGCTAATATAAAAAAAACCGAGGTCCTCTACAAAACGGGTATCACCGCCACCTAAGAAGTGTGATGAAAAGTGCCAGGAGGTTGGGAGGAGGATGGGAAACAGTCACACTTACTTTTTTGTATGATCTAAAGAGCAGATGCAGTGTTGATTTGAATGTGATTTTGTTATAATGTCAAGATTTGGGCAAGACGTCATAATCATTAACAATCCGTTAGAATCGCCAACATACTCGTAACTGGATATACCCTCACGTTCCACTTTAATTTCGTAGCATAACACCAGCGCCGCTCAACTCAACATTGATGGACAGCAATCCGAGAAAGTATGCAGCATTCTATACGAGGGCTGTTTGATCAGTACCCGGATTGGAAGATAGGTGGAGCTACTGAGCGAAAATAAGTGTACTATCATTTAGTATAACCTCTTTTAGCCGAGCTGTCAAAATTTGGTGACAATCTGATGCTTGGTCTTGTTTTGACACCCATTTCAAATCCTCGTGTTAGGAAAAAGAGCAGTATCGCTACGTGATCCGATTCTTGTTTTTGAGTGGCAAAACCTGCGAAGAAACCAAGCCCATTCTCGATGGTGTGTATGTGACCCATTCTCTATCCCGTACAACTGTTTACCATTGGTTCGCAAAGTTTCGCCGTGGCCGCACGTCGGTTTTTAATGAACCGCGCCCAGGTGGCCCAAAAAAGGGGTACCACAAAGGAAACCGTGGACAAAATCCATGATCTCATATTGGCGGACCGCCGAGTGAAAATTCGCGAGTTGGCTGAGATAGCAAGCATCTCAACTAAATGCGTGCCGAGTTTGCTCACACCGGAGAAAAAGCGCAATAGTGAGACCACATCAAAGACGTGCTTACCTCAGTTTAATCGAAATCCGGAGGAGTTTCTGCGTTGTTTCGTCACCGTCGATCAGACATGGATTCATTGGTATACACCAGAACAACCGAAACAATGAGTTTTACCCGGTGAACCTGCTCCAAAGAACACGAAGACCATGCCTTCGGCCGGAAAGATGTCAAAACAAAACTAATCGTCGTATTGTCACCAAATTTTGACAGGTGCGTTAAAAGAGGTTATACTAAATGATGGTACACTCATTCTGGATCAGTAGCGCTACCTATCTTCCAATCCGGGTAGTCATCAAATAGCCTTCGTATCTACTCGTAGAAGGTACGTAGTTCCAAAAGATGGTTGTACCGAACTGGAAGTGGACAGCAGAATTCGCAAAGTACAAGCTACCTTCGGTATTTTATCTAAAATGGAGAGAAGAAATGTTTTCAGTACAAAGGCCAAATTGAGACTGTTACGACCAAACGTAGAGACAGTGTCAATCTATGAGCGTAGTACCTGGAAAGTGAAAAAAACCGTCGCAAGGAAGCTGCGAATCTTCTTAAATATACATATACGAGTATCTGTGGATCATTTGGAACACAGGATAACCAAAAGTCGTCGAAATACAGAAGAGGAAGTATCAGTTGATTGGAAACACCTTACAGCGTAAAGACAGGAAGACGAGTGGGTCGTCCTAACAAGCATTACATAGAGAAGGACATTCGAGCAGGAATCCACATTTTTGGGGGTGACTTAGATAGAACTCAAGCACGTTGTTGAACTTCGAACACGATGGCGGTTAGGCGTTGTTGATACGCTATGCAACATGAGGAGTCAGAGATCTTAAATAAATGTGACAGTACATTTTTTGTTTAACGAGGAACGTCCGGCAAACGTGATGAGAAAGAAAATCGTTGATGATACTTGCTGGTCGCCCGACGAAAGTGAAAGTACGGAGTACGGAACGGAAATCAACATTTTACATGAAAAGTTAAGGATGAGAAAGCGATATCTACTGGACAACAAGCGGATACCGCTGTTAAGTTCAAAGCACTGTTTGAAGCTTTTTAAGCGAAATCGATAGGAGTTTTTGTGTGAAGATATCATGATATTATCGTTGATGAAAATTGAAATGATAATCAAAACAATGGATTTGTCCAGGCGAATCTGCTCTGAAGAAGGCAAAGACGCTACCATCGGTTTGAAAGTAACAATCCTCAGGGAATTTTTGAAGAAAATAAACACGATCACAGGGCGGTACTTCAGTGACAATGATACGGCTCCATTTGAGAAAGAAAATTAAGCTGTTCCACCATGAAAATGCATTAGTTCACTCATCCGGAATCGTCGTGGTCAATTTGAATGAATTACGGTACGAATTGCTTCCGCATTAACCGTATTCGCCTGACTATGATCCTTCCACTTGACAAATTATATTTTTAGATGGTTTAAAAAAATGGCAGCGATTAAATAAGAAGAAAAATGGAAAGAACTAACACTAACACGGATACTTATTGATCCATCCTGGCATTACAATTTATTTTTGTTCATAAATAATCAATGAATTGTTTTATTTTTGTCAACCTTTTAAGTACAACAGTTCTTTATTACTGTTGTAGAATTTAAATGTTCGATTTTTGCGACAAGAGCAGCAGATGGATTCATCGTGGCACTAAGGGAAACCCAAAGCTTTGATGCAATTCTCTTTTCTAAGTGCAAAATAGCACTTTGTAAATGAAGAATGGTTTAAAAGGGCTGCATTTACATTAACCCTTGACATACTATAAGATTCACCAGTTAGGTATTTAATTAATTAAAATGCATGCAAATGAATTTGCATGACAGTCGACGTGAATTTGCATGACAGGCAAATATTTTGTTAAAAATAAATATGCGATGAAAACGTAATTAAGTTCTGCAGCTGAAACTAGACGCACTGCCTTTGTTTATTTGTCAAGGTTTTCAGAGTCAATAGACCACTAAATTAAAAGAAAATTAAAAAAAAAACTATTTTATAATGGCGACAGGGGTTATAATCTGTAGATACGGAATTATGGAACCAATTTGAGTTTATGATGAAACGTAGAAGACTGTTAACGTCTATATTCCTTAGATCGCTTAAGACAACGTAGAAGAAAGCTCGTAAGTGTAGTACCGTCTAAAAGGATGGAAATACTGTAGTAGACCGACAAAGATCAGATCAGTAGTGTACTCATAATTTTGGTCAGATGGGTACATGTCAAACACACTGACTGGGCTTTGGGCGCTAAAACAGAAAAAATCTTCTTTTTTTTTCGATCGATAGCTCCAGCGTAACAGTTCGCTTTATAATTCAACTTGCAAAATTGAAAATTGCTAATAAAAAACGTTTAAAGAAATCTGAGTTTAAAGCATCAGGTGTGGGGTCACACACAAAGTAAAAATAAAAAATTAATTATTGTGTGTGGACGACCCACTTTGCTGCAGTGATATGAGCAGCGATAAGCTAACAAAAGCGCAACTGGTTGAGGCATTGCTGGCCGCCGGAGTTGATGTTCCCCCTTCCGCTTCTGTAGGACGGTTACGAGCACTTCATGCCCAGAAGCTCAGCGAAGCAGTGGACACCAGGGACACCAGCCGTTATAACTGAACCTATCATGAACGCCGAAGCATATGTCGGCTGTGCACTCTGGACACACCTTCTGCTGCCCTAGTCACACCGAGAGCATCCACTTCCGCAACATACACTTCCGATACTTCTGGAACTCGTGTCGCTTCCGGACCTTGTGTCTCTTCTGCTATCTCTGCCACCTTAGACACATCAGGGACATCCACTTCAGCAACATGCACTTCTGCCGCTTCTATCCGTGCTTCTGCCAACGTACGTGGTCATTCACAAATAACGGAAGAGGAACGGGAACTTGTTCGCCTTGAGAGGCGCAAAGGTATCGCAGATCTCCGGCGCGAACTTGCAGAAACAGAACCCGCTCCGGGAAGAAGAAGAATTGATTTCAACGACGTCGAAAATGCCGTAGTGGATAGTGGATTTTGAAGACGTGACGCAATTTCTGGGGTGCGACAATCGGTCGAAGTACATCTGTGCGCGCAGACTCATGGAAGGCACGCTACTGGTGAGGACTGCCAGAGTGAATACGTAGGACGCATAAAAAACACCTTCTGTGCGAGGAGCTCGACAAGCGCCTAACAAGACAAGAGGTATACAAGCAGCTTAATCTCCGAACGTGGCGTCGGAGAGAAACCCTCTTGCATTACGTGCTCTCTATGCAAGAGATTTCTTCACACGCCGAAGTGGATGAGGCAGATCTCGTGGAGTTCATAATAGATGGACTTTCAGGCACCTCAGCAAAGGTATCCATTTAGCGATCTTAAGGGATTGTTACCTCGGTATGAAAAAAAGTGTTCCTCAACTACGTCGCGGCCTACCTACCAAAGTCGGAACCCAACGGCCAACTTCAGTCACCATAAGAAAACCAGCTTCAGACATCTCTGCTTCGGAAACTCGACTTAGATGCTTCAATTGTTCGGCCTTTGGGCACATCGCAGCCAGTTGCCCCAAAAGAAAGGAGACCTCCTGGAGCATGCTTCCGTTGCGCAGACCCTGGACATACGCACAAACAGTGCCCCAATGCACCAAGGAGACAAATTGGAGCCGTCAAAGAAACCGCATCCTTTAGCGACGATAGTGACGAGCTAGGGAGTGTTCCCCTTTTATTAGTGAGATAAAGTTGTTCAAAATTCTTTTTTTGTTATTCCCTTCTCGATACCGGCAGTCCGGTTAATTTGATTCAGCGCTCAATGTTGCCAGAAGAAATCTCGGTTGGAAGTTCACGGTACAGAGGATATAGACTTGCAGCTACGTGCTGCGCGAAGCCGTGCCCCAGACATTGTGGCCCTTAGGGAAAAGCTGTGTTCGGGGAATTCAACCCAATACGCATTGCAAGATGGAATCGTTATTAAGAAAAATCAGGCTGGTAGAATACTTTTATATGTCCCTTTCGAAATGAAAACTAACCTTATCCGACATATTCGCGAGAAAATTGGACATTTAGGTCTCACAAAGTGTTACAATCAAATGAGAATGCATTATTGGTTTCGAGGAATGCAGGCAAAAATAGACAGATTCCTTAAAAATTGTATCAGGTGCATTATGTACTCCTCCCCTCCAAGTATGGTAATCTGTTTAGTATACCCAAGGAACTCCTTCCGTTCCACACCCTTCACCTTGATCACTTCGGACTGCTTCCGGCCATTAACTCCAAATGGAAGCACATACTTTTCGCTGTTGATGCGTTCACTAAATACGTGAAGCTATATCCAGTTATATCCCCTAGTACGAAGGAGGTTTGCGCTTCACTTAAGAAGTACTTTGACTATTACAGTCAACCAGTTCGGATAATAACCGACCGGGGTACTTGCTTTACTTTCATTTTTACAAGATTTAAATACCTCGCATGTCAAGGTCGCAGAACACTCGCCCCAGGCCAACGGGCAGGCAAAGAGAATCAATAGAATTTTCACATCTATGCTAGGTAAACTAAGCGAACCAATGCAGCATGCTGACTGAGTGCAGACCATATCGCAGGTAGAATACGCCCTAAATAACACAATCCATAGGCCAATACAGACCATCCCCAATACACGTTTATTCGGGGTGAATCAGAGAGGTTGTATAATGGACATACTCACGGAATACCTTGAGGAGAAGAGATCAAATGCTCCAAGGCGCGATTTGGCTTCTGCTAGAGAAAAGGCGAGTAGGGAAATACAGAAGGTTCAGGAATACATTAGCAAGTATCATGAGGGGCGTCATCATCCGGCACGCACTTACAATAAAGGAGACTACGTCGTAATAAAAACCGTTGATACGACAGTGGGAGTGAACAAAAAACTTATTCCCAAGTTTAAGGGACCATATGTTGTTCACGAGGTATTACCTCACGACCGACATGCGGTACGCGATATTGAGAGCTGTCCTATTACGCAACTACCATACAATGGTGTGGTAGAAGCAAGAAATATGCGTTTATGGAAGGAACGGATGTGAGTCACTGTTGTTATTTCGGGGTAACGCTCAGCACGAGAGAGAAGAAAGATATTAGAGTAGTGTAGTTGATCGTGGTCGATCAAATTGTCAGGTCGGCCGAGATGTAGTACCGTCTAAAAGGATGGAAATATTGTAGTAGAGCGACAAAGATCAGATCAGTAGTGTACTCATAATTTTGGTCAGATGGGTACATGTCAAACACACTTTGGGCGCTAAAACAGAAAAAATCTTCTTTTTTTCGATCAAGAGCTCCGGCATGACAGTTCGCTTTATAATTCTTGTAAAACTGAAAATTGCTAATAAAAAACGTTTAAAGAAATCTGAGTTTAAATAAGTGAAGTTTTTTTCTTTGGGAGAGAAGAGATGTGGCTAGTCAGTGAATGCAGAGCCGTTTCCACCGGCTTTCTTTACAGTAGGCATGTTGAGCCGACACAAAGTTTTGGATCGATTTTGGCTCGTATATGGATATCAATTAGTGGTTCTAGGTCTGAGGTCCATTGGGACAACAATAGAGCATTTTCCGGCTTTGACTTCTCTCCATGACACTGGAATGTGGATCAGTTCTACACAGCTTCTCATGATATCCTCCAGCATAGGAAGGATAATATGTGAGGAGCTTTGTAGCTCGGAAGGTATTATATCGTTCGGACCAGCAGTATGGTTTAAAGTTATACAGCGCCCAAAGCAATTTGTCTCTTGTAATCAGGTCATAAATTTTGGTCACTGTTTGGGTTGCTACTGACCGCGAATAGGGAACTACTTTGAAAGTGAGTGTCCAGTAGAGAATTCATCACTTGAGGTTGTCCAAGAGCCATCGGTTTTTTTCAGACAGCTAGGCATCACAGGATTTATAGAGAGGATTTTTCTTACCGGCAATGACTTAGAGGTCTCTGTAATTTTGCCATAGAATGATCTCCAGGTTTGTCTTCTTCAGTTCTTTTTGTATGTATATTTTGAGGGGTTTTTTTGTATGAGTCTCCCAGTCAGCCACTTTTCTTGTGCTTTTTGCAAGGTTCGAAAGTTTTCTGTAAACGTTTTTAAGCGGTCCCCATGCTGATGTCCACCAGTGCGGCTATAGACTAATTGAGAGCCAGTGTGAATTCCTTGACTTTAATGTAAAGCTCGTTGGTGTCACGCGGGGGACATGAGAGTTCAGAGGATAGTGTTTCTGATAGTATTCCTCCGTATTTTGGTCAATCAGTTTTCCGATAATTCCGGAATGCTGGGTGGCTGGGAGGAGCATCACTCAGGTTGAATTGGATGTATCTGTGGTCTGAAAATGAGTGTTCAGACGATACCATCCGGTTCGTTAGCGTTTGAGTGATGTTGTGGAAGACAAGAGTGCTATCTAGCATTTCCTGTCGGTTTCTTGTTATAAAAGTGGGCTCATTGTCAATTTTGCAAGCAATGAAATAAGTACTTATAATATAATCAAAGACTCACCTCTGTCGTGTTATGTCGGTACTACCCATACCGTGTGATGTGCGTTAGCGTCGAATCCGATGATGAGGCCAGTTTTTTGCTTACCAGCTTCCAGTACCACTGTTTCTAGGTTATCACCAGGGAGAGAGCCGACATGATCGTGACCAAGATATACCGATGCCAGCCAGTAAGAGCCTTTGGCAGTCTCTAGTCTGGCAACGGTTAACTCGAGCTCGCTGAAGTAAGAAAGTAAAAATACATTAAGGCTACGTTTCACTAATATACGAGTTCCAATCTTACCCTTGTCTCTTCTATAGAGAGGAGCAAGTGTCCCAAGTCCACGAACCACGCCTCTACGATCCATGGTTCCTGGATTAGGATGATGCCTCTGCGTTTTTGGAGTCCTTTTTGAGTGATGGTGATTAATAACGAGAAACCGTATTATTGCTACAATTTGCCAGGGTGATGTTCGAGTCCAATTCTGAACATGTGAGCAAGAGCTCATCTTCTTCCTCTGACCGTATATGATCTCTTTTTAATTCGTTGTCGGTTTCCATTTCCGACAGAGTGTCATAAGAGGAGACCGACGGCTTTGTTGTCGGCTCGGATATATTGGAGTCGTCGCTATCCATTTCTGGAAAAGATATCGACGGTCCACAATCTAAGGCGGACTGTACATGACCCAACAACCTCAATCGATGGATCTTCACTCTTCCGGCTAAGTCGAGTTCTTATAGCCCGTAGAGTTCGTCGTTGTATCTCCTTCTCCACTCACCGTCTATACAGCCGGGACCGAAAATCACCCGAAGTATATTACTCTCAAAGCAGCCATGAGCACCCTCATGCATTTTTGATAAAGTCTATTCCTCTGCGTCATAGAGCAGGATTGGGATTATTAAGATCTTATATAGGGTCACTTTTGTTGTTCGAGAGAAGGTTGTGCTAGTCAATTGCCTTATTAGCCTAAAGAAGCAGCGAATTGTAAGAGTTATTCTTTGTTTGATCGCACCGCTGGTATCGTTGTTTGAATTGATTGCAGAGCCTAGGTAGACAAAGTCCTTAACTATCTCAAAGTTATATCTGTCGAGGGTGACGTTCTGTCCGAGGCGTCGGTGTTGGGTGTTCTTTCTTGTTAACAGGATACACGGAGTTTTGCCGTCATTGACCGTTAAGCTCTTCCTCGCCACTTCCGCCTCAATATTCGTGAAAGCGCCGCTGACATCACGCTGCTTTCTTCGGATTTATGATCGACGTGTGCGAGTAATTGGATGGACTTTTGAAAGATTGTCCCTGTTGTGTTGACGCGTGAGTTTTGAACTAATGTTTCAAGAATGATGTTAAAGAAATCGAAAGACAGTGTATCGCCTTGTTTAAATGATTTTTTGACATCAAAGATCTCGATGAGCTCTTTACCGACCTTGATAGAATACAGTGTGCATTCTCCATCATCATCCTGCACAAATCGACGAGTTTGCCAGGAATGCCAAAACTAAACATTAGCCTGTATAGCTCGGGTCTATGCCGCTAGACCCGTAGAATAGGTGGTATGTACCGATTTGAGGCTCATGGGTTTTTTCCAAGATGTGCCGTAGTGCGAATATTTGTTCAATTTTGAACTTTCCAGGCCTAAAGCCACACTGATATGGCCCAATCAGGTTGTTGAGGAACGACTTCAGGCATTCACACAATGCGGCAGATAGGATCTGATGCCTCTGTAGTTGGCGCAGTTTAGAGGGTCTCTTTTCTTGAGAATCGGACAAAGAATGCTCATACTTTCGGGAATACTTTCGTCCGATATTTTGCAGATGAGTGGGTCCTTACCAGGTTATCGCCTGCCGCTTTGAAGAGCTCGGCAGTCAACCGTCAAGCTTAGATATGACTGCCTACAATTCTGCTGACAGCGGTATTTGGTTCGTCATCAAAGGTATAAAGTCTACAGAAATGCTCTTTCCAAATCCTCAGCATTGACTGTAACTCTACTACTATGTTCCCTTATTCTTTTCTATAGGGTTCGGTTTGGGGGTTGTGTTTTGGTAAAAGTTCCGAACCTCATTCCTGAGTAGCATCTCTCAATTTCCTCGACCGCACGCTCCTCATATTGCTTCTTTTTTCCCCTGAATGCCGGTGTTCGTCTCTCCTCTTCTGCTCGTGGAAGTCGTGAGCAAATCTAATCCTTCTATTCAGCGCCACTTTGTATGCGTGCTTAGTTGCATGTGCCTGCTAGCATTTATCGTCAAACCAGGGGTTTCGTTGTGGTGGCATATCTGAAGGCTTTTTGGCAATGTTGCCGCTGATCTTCGATGCTTGTTACTGGTGGCAAAGGGCCTCTTAAGACATTAAGGAAGACTCGATCAGAAAGAGATTTGGCGATCTCCTGCGATTGTAGCCGTCCGACGTCACGCTTCCTCACGTTTGCGATATTCACTATATCCGCAACCCTAACTTGGCTACAATAAAGTAATAAATGGTCCAAGTTGATGTTGGCCCGTCAGAATGTTCAGACATCCATAATACTAAAGGAATGCGTTGCGTGGATCGCAAGGTTGATTGATCAGGAACTCTCCAAATCCGCCGCTATCACCGAAGTAATATATGTACGCATACTAACGCAACAAAAACTTGCCTTGTTAGCCATGCAGTTAAGGAGTGGCTAGATCGCGTCTATAAAAATTCGAGGATTGGGCGGGTTGGACTCATTCTGCGGCCTCGAAGGTATCGTGTGTGTGTGTGTGGGGGGGGGGGGGGTTGAATTAATTACATATTTTCCCGAAAGAAAGAAATTAGGACAGAGTTAAAATTAAAACTTTTTTTTTTCATCTTTCTGGCGTTGCAAGAAGCTTTCTAATTGACAAGGGCTTGCCTCCGCGGAGACTCCTTTTTTCAATGTTGTACTCTCGAAGCTATCTTCCGATTAAAAAGTGCTGCTTTTGTGGGAGTCGTAACAACACCGCGGATTGTGTATGTCTTCCAAGCGAAAATATGTATACGCAATCGTTGTGGTATGTACTCTATTGTGAAGAATCGGTGGAAATGGCGAAGAATCTGCGAAGCCTCGCATTTGTCAAGCTCCTAAGTTTACAAGGCATAAGTGATACACCATCTTGGGTTGCTTTTGTGAGAGTCGTGACAACGCGGATTGTGAGTATCGGCCTTTGCTTGCATCGAGCAAGACACTCGACGCTGATGCTATGGTTGCTAGTAATGTAAGCAATTTGTAATTGAAGCGCTTACTCATCTTTCAACGTACGACTAAGAAATTTAAGTAAAAGAAAGGTGTATAATTGACTAATACCTGGAGTCCTTTCGACAGGAGAAAAAAATCGCTAGAGCTTCCGATGCTCATGTTTAACATGAGTGCATTTTTAACTAGCCTAGTTGTGATCAATATTGAAAGACAGTGATAATAAGCCAACTTAGAGGGCGTTTTTTTGTCGTCTCTATTGCAATGATACGTGGACTCTCTGCTAACCATTGTTCAATTCACTGATAGCTCAAGTATTTTGGGAAGGAACATTGTTTTCTTTTGGCTCATAAGGGGCCATCTGATGATCGATGACTTGTGAGCTCTTATAATCAAAGTTATTCTTTTTAACAAAATTTTGAAACACGCTCACATTTTTTAAGCATTGAAATGATAAAACGCTGTAGACCTTCTGGCAATGGCTAATCATAAAATGACTCTTGCACACTTATAGAGCAAAAAGCAAAATAAAATTTCATACGCGTTTGAAGAAGAAGTTAAGTTACAATTTAAATTTTTTCTTGTCGACTTCAAGCTGCTCAATAGCTCAATACGCGAATCCCAGTCACAAGCCATGGGCTTGTGTCCATTATACGAGTGTTGGCTGATTCTTTTTAACAAATTCCACGTAGTGGATAGTCAAGGGTCAACTGTTCGGCAGTCGACACTGAATTGACAATTTCAGAACATCTGTCACAATTTCACTCACAGGGCCTATAGTTTATTCTGTACACTAATTACGTCGATGAGTTGTTGGTTTTGCGTTAAATAGATTCTAGGTGGTACGAAATTTATGCATAATTCACATAATCTTCTATATGTTTCAAAAATGACCACTGTTTGAAAGTTCTCCCTATTACAAGGCCTGAATCGGGATGAAAAAAATAACTTGTATTGTCTTAAAAACTCTGAATGCGTTCACTGTTATACTCTTATTTGAAGTTCCAACCCATCATAAATCGAAACGTCAATTTTGTTGACATAGTTGTATGCGCTATACGTTAACGTTGACTATTTCCAAATAGATTTCCGGATTTTAAAAGAAAATGCCGAAATTAATAGATTTGAGACAGGATCGCAACTTAATTCGAAGCAATTTCGATGGCTACAAGCTATCCCTCGAGAGTGTGCCAATTATACGTCAAGATATCACCGTGCCAGTGCTAAAAGCTGCCCCATCCGATGACCAATATTCCTATCTGCACGCGGAGCTCTTCTCAATGCAGAATCTTCTCGTGTCCGATCCTTGGGAACGAACTTGCTCGTACTTTGTCAATTTCCAACGTGAAATCATCAAGTGTTCCTATGATGAAAACAATGGGCGTCCTAATCCCATGCAATCTATGTTTCGGATTCCCGTCACACATGACAGCCAAAGTGGTGACTACAATTGTACGTTTAAATTCATTTCTGAGAAGTTTGCTATCGTCTGCGATGGGGTCAAAGAAATCTATCTTCTCGATACCGGTGATCGGTCCAAATCAGCTCAATGGAAGGAAGTCTACTCGTGTGCTATTTCTGAGGAGCTGCGGAACTTTGCTCTATTCGACTGCCGTTTAGACGTCATTAACGAGAAGAAGATCATAAGTTGTGCTCTGGTGCGAATTGCACGTGATACAACTTCACATTCCTTCCATTTGCATTGGGTTACACTCACTAAAGAAAATGACTCATTCGAACTTGAACTGAAGGATATCATTGAGGGCAAAGGATCTTTGTACTATTGCGCCTTCGAACCCAAAGCTGAATCGATTGTAGTTTCTTCTAATCGTGCATTGAAATTCCAATCAAAAGCTGAAGAACCAAAAATGACTAAAAAAGAAGACCCAAAGAAAGAAGAAGAAGAAATCCAATATTCGTGGTCCCAGACGGACGATGATATAACGGTAAAGTTCAACGTGACTGAAGGGAAGGATAAAACCGATTACAATGTAAAATGCACGAGCAGCAGAATCACGGTTGGTTGTAATGATATCTCCCTGTTGGACAAGGATTTGTTCTCCAAAGTTGATCAAGATCTGACAACTTGGTCAATAGTAAGGCAGAATCTGATACCAAATTATTATAAAACACTTATGTTGCTGCTTTTTTGTTTATAGGAAAACAACTTTCTTCAAATCACGCTAATAAAAGAGGGCACTTCCGTCTTCTGGCCTTGGTTAGTGGAAGATGGACCGCCAGAATCTGTGGATGGCAGCAATCCGAATTTTCCTTTAGAGAACCAACCAATTGCGAACCTCGAGGCACCAATCGAGGATTGCGATTTCCCAATGGGAAATACAGATAACGAAATTAAGATAGGTAAGCTTAAAGTTGGCATTTTTATCAGACGCATTACCTAGTTTTCTATATACCTAGAGCGGTTAAATCTCAACTTAAAGGAGGCAACCCATGAAATTCTATTAGGCAACAATCCGCCACTGTTTTCTACCAATTTAAGACCCGGCTTTCCATCGGCTCTAGCCACCCGACAGGACGTAGACGCTTGCCTCTGGTTACAACAGTACAATCCGTCTAAACCTTCCGAGTGGGGCTTTCGACATGAGGGCAACTTACACGCGTTCGGCTACGTCCAAGCATCAAAACAGCAAAAGAAATTTATGGAATGTGCACCGGATTTGAGTTATGCCATCATTTGTGAATCGCACCGTCACATTTTCCTTTACAAATCCAAGTATGACAGTGCTGATGGCCTGAGAAATCGCAGTGGTCCTCAAATTAGTCTGGGCAAACAACATTTGATAGCACTCGAAGATACAGGCGAAGTGCTGGGCATTGCAACGCATAGCTGTGTTGTGACTTTGTTGACAGAGAAGTGCGTTTTGTATTTGCAAATAAATTAAATTTATAAAACGAAGAGTTTTTTTTTTACTGTTTTTCCCCTACTATTCGGTCGTGACACCCTTCGGTTGATTAGACCAAATATTCTGTGGTGTAATTTTCGACTTTATATTCAGTCCAAGGTTCTTTTTAATGGAGCGTACATATAAAAATGGTTAACACCAGCTTTACAGTTCAAAAGAGTGGTTGACATCTTATATCGTCAAAAGTCATTTGAGTAAACTTCATTTCGCTAGGTGTTTGTGTGTCGTAATGACTACGGCTGAAGAGCACAAATTGGTCTAGGTGGTTGCGTGCCGTAAGAAAGGAGATGGTCCTTTTTTTTAGGAGGAAGGTTCTCCGTGTCGATTAAAGTTTTACTTTCCATTTGAGAGATCCACGAAGTTCAAATCGATTTCAAAAGCCCCTATGATAGCACCTATACAGATGAGCTCTGCATACCTATCGTACTCTGCTAATACTGCATTTCAGTACAGAATTACAACAGAAAACGCTCGCTGTTCCATAAAAATCGGGGTCGGAAGAAAACAATCAAAAACTGTGACATCTATCAAATAGATTGCAATCGCGCCCACCTCTTATATGCATGCGGGCAGACTTAAGGTTTTAATCTATCTTTCGAATATAAATATCAATATCGTACTTGGTGACCCTATTGTCAGAACAGAAATAGTGAGCATGCATCGCATCACATCTGAATAGAAGTAGCAAGCGTAGTCAGCGATGTGCTGACAGATTATTGATATTGTAAATTTTGTGGTGGACGAAATACACCGCTCAGCATTCTGGACGACCGCACTTCAGAGTGCCATCACTGAAACTTGACTCAGTCCGCTGTATAGAAGTAGCCAACTCACGAATGCAGATATCAAGGGCAGTATAGCACCGAGAAAATGTTGTGAGAAGTTTTGGCATCGGACGGTTACAACCAGAAGAGACCCATAGAATCTTTATCGAGTACGCTTCCCTCAACCACTTTATAATACTGTAACATCAGTGTGTAAGAGACCAGGACTATCTGATGTGGGTTTCACAAGGCGATCACAAGCAAGAAACTCATGATTCGACGGTGAATACCAGCCAAACACTGAATGCGTGGACGAGGGCTAAAATAAGAGCTTATGATCACGCGTACCAAGAAGTGCCAAACGCAAGCTACGGGACATGCAATGAGTGCAATGAAGGTGATTTGGTAATTTCACCAGAAGGTAAGAAGGACGTTTTTGGGTAATCAAATCCGAACCGATGTCTGCAAGATAAACCATGGAACATCATAGTGGACACGCAATCGGTGCCAATAATCTGAAGAAACCTCTCCTGTAGACCATAGACGCAGACGGGCGTAGAAGACTACCATACCACTTTCAGGCAGAACACGCTATGCAGAACTATGTCTGCTCTATTAAAGTCGAAAGAAACTTTACAAAATCCTTTGGTGTCAATAAAGTTAGACAGGTCGACGTGTTATCCTGTGACTTGTATAACATCGTAGTTGAAAGCCATCACCAGGTATCACAATACTTAAATTATCGGTACAAGTATAAGCAGATAACATTGCAAAAATGCTAGGCCCACCAGATACTGCCGTCCAGCAGCGATCAGATTATAAACTTCGAACACCGAAATTCCATATTAGTTAGAGAATGCTGTGTGCATATCTAAACGAGATAGCTAAGCAGAGCATATAACAATTTGTTGGGTTCCAGTACACTCGGGCGTGGCAGGGAACTGCGTCTTTGATGAACTGACCCGATTTTCCTGGGATAGATTGACACTTCAACCTACCAATACAGTACGGCAAACAAATGACACTTTTTTAAACCTTCTCTAAGGCCAAGCACATTTGAACTCATCGAGATATCTGAAAGACAGCTAGACGTACATATATAGTTTATACTAGATCTAAAACGATCGAAAGAGCTGATCAACTTAAGGAAAAAATAAACCTCCAAAATAATAAACACACTGTGCAATTGGTAGGTAAACGTACGGTTAAGTATTCCGCACAAAAATGTCTGCAGAAGCTGTAGGGCGCACTTCATTTGCAATTGCCTTGCTTGAGTACGCATTAGAATGCATTCCCTAGGCAGTTACCACTTCAGAGATATTAATAATCGCCGTACTGTTGTGATCACCGGCCGTGACAAATTTATCACGAAATCTCTTTGGTTTCACGGGTAGCTATGGCATGACGTTCTCCCAATCGAATCACAATGGACTTATAGCTGCTCTTAGTGCACATTATCGAATACCACTCTAATGCTGTCGTCAAAACAGGGCACCAAACGCCGACGCCTTAAGTAGAATATAACAGTGAATAACTATAACTTTGAGCAAGTAAAGAAACTCACTAGCCCCTGCAGTAAACACCAATAATGACATCAGCGCCCAGATCAAGCAATGAACAACTATTAATAACTTCTACTAACACTGAAAAGTCCGTGCCGTTTCTAAGAGAGGGCACCACTTGAATTAAATCCGTACCATTTTCAGTTAGTACCAAGCCTCAAAAGATACGTGTATAAATTTGACAGCTGTCGGACGATTAGTTCTCGAGATATAGCGTTGTGAGTGAAGCAACTTTTGTTATTGTGAAAAAAATGGATTCAAAGCAATTTCGTGTGTTGATTTATCATTGCTTTTTGATGGGAAAAAATGCAGCCGATGCAAGGAAATGGCTTGATAAGTGTTGCCCGGACTCTGCACCATTCGAACGAACCATTCGCAAGTTGATTGAAAAATTTAAAAGTGGTCATACAAGCACCGAAGATGATGCACGCAGTGGACGTCCAAAAGAGGCTATTTCAGATGAAAACATCGAAAAAGTCCACAAAATGATTACGAATGACCGTAAAGTGAAGTTGATCGAGATAGCTGAGGCTCTGAAGATATTAAAAGAGTGTGTTGGATATATCATACACGAATATTTGGATATGCGAAAGCTCTGTTCAAAGTGGGTGTCGCGTTTGCTCACAGTCGACCAAAAACAACAACGTGTTGATGATTCAGAGGAGTGTTTAAAGCTGTTCAACCGCAATAAAGCCGAATTTTTGCGTCGGTATGTGACAATGGATGAAACTTGGCTCCATCACTTCACACCAGAGTCAAGTCGGCAGTCAGCTGAGTGGCGAGCAGGCGACGAACCTCGTCCTCGGCTGGCAAGGTTATGGCATCCGTATTTTTTGGATGCACATGGAATAATTTTCATCGACTATCTCCAAAAGGGGTAGACTATCAACAGTTGTTGGAGCGTTTGAAGGACGAAATAGCAGAAAAACGGCCGCATTTGAAGAAAAAGAAAGTGCTGTTTCATCAAGACAATGCACCGTGTCACAAGTCGATGAAAACGATGGCAAAATTGAATGAATTCGGCTACGAATTGCTTCCTCACCCACCGTATTCTCCAGATTTGGCCCTCAGCGACTATTTCCTGTTCGTAGACCTCAAAAGAATGCTCGCCGGAAAGAGATTTAAGACCGATGAAGAAGTAATCGCCGAAACAGAGGCCTATTTTGAGGCTAAACCGAAATCGTACTACAAAACTGGTATCGAAAGATTGAAAAATCGTTTCAATCAGTGTATCGCCCTATATTGATAAATAAAGTTGAATTTTGCAAAAATTTTGTGTTTTACTATAAAACGGCACGGACTTTCCAGCCCATGTGTTTTATGTGCTGTATAAGATCCTCGTGATTCCGATCTGATTTACTACGATCGGTCGTGCGTTGACGGAGTGGAGCACAATGAGGAACCCATAGTACATCTAGTCAGAAGGGTACCCCTACAGCGAATAGGATGCCTAGGTCATGTAAAGCGTATGGATACTAATGCCCGAGCTTGAAGAATCTTCGAATCAGCTTCAACGGGAAAACATAGTAAAGAAAGATTGTACCAGTTAGAAACAGACTCCAATCAACTTGGCATGCGTCCCTCGAGGCAGCTCTCTAATCAACACGAGCTGGGTGAGCGACATCTTTGTTGAGGTCCAGGACCGCCTCAGTCTGTAACTTGTTCTTTAAAGCAAATAAGTGCTTAGGCCAATAAAAGTGTTCATATATTGTACTTATTCGTTTTTAGAAATTGTTTTTGTATGTTTGATAGAAGCTTTGCAGATAAATACAAGACGTAGAAAATATGGTATATATTCTTATAACCTGGTTCTGATATTCGAATTTTTCTCAAAAAATGTCTGATTTTAAAAATATGTCTTCATGTATCTACTTAAACTTACCACACCACACCCTCTAAAACTACAACCGTCAGTAGTTTACTACTATATATTGTAAATTTTCACGGACATTCAGCCTCACCCTGTATATTTCTTCTTTCATTAGTACCTGAACGCATTCAATCCAATTCAAACTGTCAGATTTGTTTGGCTCCCGTATCCAATCCAAACAAATAATTTGCTCTGCAACGGAAGTTCAAAACTCAACTACCTCAGTAAAAATAGAAATTCGATTTTTAATAAAATGAACGGTTTAAAACAGGACCTAGACAAAGCTTTAGATTTAATAGACGAACCAAAACTTCTATTCTCAGATTTAGCTAACTACCTCGAGAATTCACCTCTAGCTGGATTGTACGACTTTGATCTTCCAGACCCTCCGCCGGAAGAACTCACACCAAAGGACATTGAGAAGGTATTTCTATTTTTAATCATTACCTGTGCTTAGATTTGGATATATACATACAATGTACATACTCCTTTGTGAAGGTATGCAGGAACCTTGAAAAACTTCTCCTTGAAGACTTGACCTTTGATAAGTTGATAGCACTTTTTATTGCCAGTAGCAGAGCCTTTTTGATGTCGAGCAATTTTCAAGATTTCGAATGTCGCTCGGAATTGCTTCATAAAACTTTTCGCTATGCTAATACCCTGGATCCAGTTCATGTAAGCTTTGCTAATAGTCTTCACTAAACAAATTCTAAAGAGCTCGCATTTAGTTACACATCGCAGCAAAGCGCATCCATGAGAATCTGAAATCCAGCACCAATGTCTTGTTTCTATGTAAGACCGTTTGCTTCTCTAGTGATATGGGTAATGCTTTGGCTATGTGTTTGGCCTGGGCGATGCTCCTGGAAACGCTTGGTAAGGAAATCGAAATGTACTGCTTCCATCCGGTAAGATTGCGTAGATATCTTAAGTTACACTCGGTGTCTCACTGATTCTCTCTAGTTATCCTTTATTAACGAACTTTTAATGGAAGTTGATATTAAGGAAATGCTTAAGAAAAAGGAGTCGTCGATGAAAGCATATTTCCTCTTCGAGTTGATTGCTTTTCTTGTCAGCAGCATTGTTTCGAGATCAAATGAGGAGCTCAAAGCAGCGGGTTATTCTCAGTATTTCCGTTGTGACCTGAAGGATGTACAAGCGCTTAGGGAATGGGCTAGCCAACTTAGCCAACAGATAATTATATGTGCTCAGAATTCGGAGACAAATTATGATATAACCATGGCGGTATGTCGGCCGTTTTTGATTAGATTAATGAACTAACGCATTATTTTAATTTTAGATCAAGGAAACGATCTTATTCAGCATCTTATCACCCCTGGACGATAAGCTGGATACGATTGATGGGGCTAGTGAAGCGCGTTTCTCTAATTTCGTGTGTTAAGACACTGATTGTTAAATATTCATATTTATTTATTAAAAGACAACTGCTCAGTGAGTCTGGTATGGGAAGAGGTTCAGTTTAGCCGGTAACAGCCATTCAATCTATTCTTAGCCAAGCTTTAGTCGCACTGCAGGAAAGGGCTACTAATGTCTTTTGTTTCTCTTCGAGTGAGTACGACAGATTTCGTCAAAACGCTCTGGATATTTAAGGGTTGCCTAAACTGCAAACATTCTCATTTCGAATGGAGATAAGTTTAGATCCAGCATAAGGCTGGAGGACATTCACATTTACTCAATCCCAATAGTATCTTAAACAGAGCAGGTGATAGGAAACCTCTTCTGGAATGGTAAGCCAATCGCTGTATCCTTAGGAAGAAGAAGCTTATTTTAGAGAACCGCGGATAATGGAAATGCTTTTTATCGCTACAGACATAAACGTAGATATCGGGGAATCGAACTGCGAATACGAAGGCGGGAGAAGTACATTTAACTCATCCGAGTCACAGAGACAGACCATATTGATTATACTTTCCACTAGCGGACACCAAACCTAGATAGATTACCATCTGAGTAAAATATTCTAAAGTGATCATGTGGAACCAGCATCGACTTTTGCTGAATTTTTCGTGAAGGCCCTGGAGGAAACCAACGAAAGCCTGTATCAGTCGACAAAATAAAAGGTGAAAATTTAACTTGGCAAAGAGGTAAGCTGCGGGAATTGGTTTAAAGTACCACATACCCAGCGGAAGTACTAAGCTCACAAGGTATGTGGATGAGTCCAAGACAAAATGCAAGAGTACTCTTAGTTTAAAAGCTTTGTTCTGCGTTTCAAAATGTCGGCTTCACTTAAATAAAGAAACGTAGAACGATAAAAAAGGCAAGACTTTTGCACGCAGGCTGAATACAGTGGAAATAGCAAAACCGATAAGGTGTGTCTTGAATTACACTACAAACGTTTTAAAAAAAACAGGCTAAAAAGCCGTAGCTAGAGTATATGAAATAGCAGTAGGGGTATTGAACCAGGAAATAGATTAAGTACCCTCACGGTCGAAGCACGGGCGCTTACATTTATGATATTCTTGACTCGGGAGAGATTCATTTGTCGAAATATGTTAAAGACGATCAGAAACGCCTGCTATTGGGGGAAAATGAGATTAGAATAATTGGAAAGAGTACTGTACCTTAACGCGTTTCTATTCCCTCGGTTACTTAGTTAGTTAGTAAGTAAGCATCACAACGGACGAATAGGGCTAAGTGTGTTGGGCTTTCCAACAGCCATGTTTACCTTTATCTACTTAGGTGGGTCTATAGTTCGGGGCGAACCTGGGCCTCAACTAACAATCTTCTGCAGTTAGTTCGGCCTTTAGTTAACTGCATCCACTTGGGCACTCCAAGTCGGTCGAGGCCTCCTTCTATTTGTCCGCGCCACCTAAAGTAGGCCTTCCTCTACTGCGTTTTCCCTCCGAGTTAGGTTAGGTTAAAACAGGGGTGTGATGAATATGCCATCACACAAACACTATGCACCGAAACGGGCCCATCGCGATCCCTGTGGAACTAGTTGAATTTGTCTTCAAATGGCAAAAACCTAAACAATCTCCTTGGTGAAACATCCAATTTCGTTGCAAAAGCCTTTGAAGTTCATTTCCTTAGACTGTCACACTGACATAACACAAATTATGTCCTCAACAGCTTGTAGATCACCGTAGAATCTGCAAATTTGCAATCTGACAATTTGAGTCTCTGCGTGTTTCCGCAGGAGACAGTGTCCTGTCACGATTCCTATTATTATCCTAAGCTTAACCCTGTTTAATTTTATTAACTCCCTAGATCGTTTACCGTCAAAAAGTGGTCAGAGAGCCTTGGATACTCTGTGTCCTTCAAGGCTTAACCACCTTAGGTTGGCAGTCTTTATAATTTTGTCGTCGATAGTGCCCCTAACTATGCAAACGGGTGGTTTAATGTTTGCATCCTCACTATTACCAAGTTGCCCTCGCCTTCTTGCAAGCTCATCCGCTTGTTCATTTCCTTTTAATACCGCAGTGTACTGGCACCCAGCACAGCCTCACCCGGTTCTGACTGCATAATGCCTTGAGCACTATGCGACAGCCCCTGACTGTATCAGAATTGATATTGGTCGATTACACTGCCTTAAGAGCGGCCTGGCTATCGATGTAGATAGCGATATCTCTTCCGGATACCGATCTCATCCGCATTACCTCAGCCGTCCTGAGGACAGCCAGAACGCTGCTTGTGTCTGGTAGTCTTATAGATACTCTTAGTTCTGGGTCTTCTGAGAAGATACCAGATCCTGTTCCTTCCTCTATTTTCGAGCCGTCTGTGTAAATTTTAATTTCGTTTGAGCTGATTATTGATTTTTTTTTTGCCAGTCCTCCCTCTCCGGATATACATATTATATCATACGGAGTGTCGAAGTCGACCAAGTAGTTAATTTCATCCGTTACAGTTAGATTACTTGGCAGTAGCTCCGCTAGGACCGTGCCGTGTCCGAAACTACTGCTCTTGAAGTAATCTAGATTAGGGAGTCGTATCTGATTGTTGCCAGTAAGTTTTTTGATCTGTAAATCAAGCGGTGTTAGGTGCAAAAAGGTGTCAAATGCTTAAGTAGGGGTGATACGGAGCGCACCGGTAATGGCTATGGAAGCCGTTCTTTGACCCGCTGCTAATTTTCCGTAAAGCCTGCTCTTGTTTGTTGCTATCCACCATACTAGTACTTGTACTTCTGGTAAAAAGAACCAGTTCCGTTTAGGAAGGATTGGCATTGAGACCACAGCTTTTCGCCCAAGTGCTGATCATCTCAGGGCAACCTCCATAACCTCGCTTAAAATGTTTAAGTATTTTCCCTGCTCTGCTCTGACCACGTCATCTGCGTATGCCCTGGCACTTATACCCACTGTAGTAAGCTTTTTAAGAATGTAATTGATAACCAGCACCCACAGGAGCGGTGATATGACCCCCTTGAGGGATTCCCCTAATTACAGACATTCTAACCGAGCTAGATTCAAGGGCTAGATTCGTCGACTCTACATGTCCTAGCCATTTCAGCCGACTAAGTCAGTTTTCTGACTAGGTCAATGTCGCTGTACAGCTCCTATAGTTCGCCGTTGAATTTTCTCCAAAGCCCGTCAATACAAACAGGACCGAATATTTCTGTCCTGAGAATATCTTCATCCGCTTTCAATAGAGTCCATGCTTCAGCGCCATAAAGTAGGGCTGCGATGATCAAGGTCTTATATAAAGTCTCCTTAGTTTTTCGAGATAGGGCCTTACTACTCAATTGCGTTCTTAGCCCAAAGAAATAGCGATTGGCAAGTGATTCTTCGATTTATTACTGCTGAGGTGTTGTTGGCAGAATTCATAGCAGAGCTAATGTAGATAAAACCTTTTACTACCTCAAAATTGTAGCTGTTGACTGGGATTTTCTTTCCAATTCGTCGACATTGTCCCTTGTTGTTGACAGCATACTTGTATACTTGGTTTAGCCCTAATGTGACGAGTTTGACAGGGATGCCAAAAATACACAGCTCTATACTCGTATAGCTCGTCTCTATAAATGCTGTCATATGCGACCTTAAAATCGATGAGAAGATGTGGGTATCGATTTTGACTTCTTGAGTTTTTTTTCCAGAATCTTTCGGAGTGGGAAGATTTGGTCGATTGTGGACTTTCCACACTGATTGGGACCAAACAGGTTGTTGGCAAAGGGTTTCAGACGTTTACACAATATGGCATTTTCAGTAGCTTTGAATTCCTCGGGCGGTAAGCCACCATCAGGTGGGCTGAAGTTTTGGCCATCATCGTCTAAGGTGAATGGAGTAGTCCAGTCCACAGAAAACGTTTTTCCATATCCTCAGCACCGATTGTGACTTCATTACAAGGTTTCTTTCTTCATATCTATAGATTTCTGTACGGATCCTGTTGCCTTGACACGTTCTTTTTACCTGCTGATAAAACTTGCGTACGTTATTCTTGGAGTACAATCTCTAAATATCTCCGATTGCGCTCTTCTCGTACTCTTGTTTTTTCTTCTTTTTTTGGAAAAGCCGATGTTCTTCGTCCGTCGTTGATGCGCCGCTTAGTAGCCTCTTGCTTAGCTGCATGTGCTTGCCGGCATTCTTCATTAAACCAGTGATTTCTTGGTGATGGTCTGGTGAAACCCGGTACGTCAGTTGCGACGGCTCTGATGGCGCTGGAGGTATGAGGGTTTGATGATCCGAAGACCGCCGTGTCCCCTTGTGGACATATTGAGTTCTGTAGGTACTTGTCAATCCCCTAGTTTGAGAGATTATTATTGACCGATAGGAGTGGGAAGTTCGAAGAGTATTTCCAGCGCGAAGTATTATAATTATATGTAGAAGTACCTTTCAACAAACTCCTATAGATCCGGAATTTCACTCTCATGTGATATACGGGTTTGCGCCTTCCAGTCGTGTACCGATTAGAAGGAGACCGAGGTAAACGTTGTGGCTGGGAAATGACGGTCTATCAGTCATTTTTAAATCAATTCGATACATAATACTGTGCTGACCCCACTTACTTGAGTAGTAGGTTCGCTCTAGTGTTTGGTGTATCAATTCCCCGACTTGTATGTTTGGCGTTAAAATCCCCGCCGATTATAAAATAATTCTCCCCCCGATTCCAACCTTAGAATCGGAAAGTGCCAGCGGTTTTGGGATAAATAAGATAGATTTACCAGATTCAGGTTCATAGATAGAGTCCACCGCCTTCTACAATGGAGAGGGATGAGGTTTTACCTCCTGGAACCTATGCATTACACGGGTGTGCACTCCTTTAAATTACAGGGTTTTCTCAGCCAAATTTTTTGTTAGTTGGTTAGATTTGTTTAGCTAACTAAAAGCACATCAAGTGCTTGGTTTTGGAGCATTTAAATAGTATGGCTCATCGTTCAATCCTTGTGAGTGAATTTACATTAAACGCAAAGGTCTTTAGGTTTCGCTCCGCTCCCATTACTACTAGAGGTGCGTTGAGCACGGGAGCAACGCATAGATTTTGTCTATTCCAGTAGCCTATTCTTGTACCTGACGTTGGAATAAGGCATCTGCCCTTCGCATAGAGAACAAGATAGCTAGGATGCCAGATGTGGCTTACGGTGCTCTAGGTGCTACGGCCTGAGAGGCTATCGTCGCTTGTTGTATTATACTAATGTATACTTCCTTGGAGAATGGCTGGTGTTTGACTTATAATAAGTGAACAACTTTTGGATTTCCACTTTCTATTGTATGTGTAATGGAACTTAAGAAAACCACGATAATGTACTATGTGACCCGAGTTGCTGCAGAAAGCCCACGAGAGCTGGCTTATGCAACTTAACAGTGTTAACAATTCTTCCAATTTTGTGTTCGTTCTGCCTTTAAATCCAGTTCAAGTGTATGAAACACTTCTATTCAGACTCGCTCTCGATGCCTAGAAAAGTTGTCGAAAGAATTCGATAAAAAAGACTTCACAAACCAGTTAACAGGCTGGGATAATAACGAATTCATAGTTAACGACCCTGGCAAACGATCAAAAGTCAAAGATCTTCGGATCTGGACGTGGAATGTTCGGACCCTTAATAGGCCGCATGCAGCCAAACAACTTGCGGTGCGATAGGATGGACCGGCCAAAAAGAGTTGAAAAACTGTGATATGATGAAAGTCAGTCCTTTATTCGAATTCAGATTTGGTGTAAGAGTAAGACTTAGGGAGCAAGTTTTTAGAGTTTCATGTATGTGAGCGAATGCCTGAAGACGATCCGCATAAAGGGTAAATTCGTCAACATAAACCCCATTTTTTTTTTTAAAGAACTTAACACGCAATAGGGTATGACTATTGTTAAAATGCCGAAGCACGTGTTGAGTTTTTCGGAAAATTGGATAAAGAGAGAGAGGGAAAGATGTTTTGGCTTAGTGGTTTTTTCGCTCCATGGGTGGCATCCAACATTTAATGGGGAGACTAAATTATTAGTATAGATTGACTTGGTGTTGTATTTAGGCAACCATTCATCTCACGAGATTTTAGTTGCCTGAAAAAAAATCTTTCGCTCATGACTGGTATTGAACCCCGCACCATCCGATTGGGAAGCCAATACACTACCATCCATAAGCGCCCACGCCTCGACGGAAGAGAAGGATGACTCTCCGAGCCCTTGACAAAACCTACGAGCTAGGAGGGTATCTTTGCTAATACAGTGGGGAGGTACAGCCTCCACACCATAGCCTCCGTAAACGGATAGAGGCTCATTGGTTTTACTGCGGGACGTAGATAACTATAGCTAGCACACGGTTTCCACACCTTGATATTCATAAAGGGACTTTGCTGACTCCTAATCAACAACATGGAACGTAAAAGTTCTGTGGCATCATTGCCTCTGATGTACTCGGATTTTAACCCTCCCCAACAAAGAATATATGTATGTACATAGGCAACCGATGTTCAGAGCGGCTCTACAGAAAAAACGAGAGAGGCGTAGGTCTTCTACGTTCTTCTCGTACATAGGGAAGAATATAGGATCCTCAGAAAAAAAAAGATAGAGCACGAGAAGCACTTGATAGAGATCTTAGAGGTGCCAACAAAAGACCGAAGTTCGGGAAACCTTATTGCAAAACCACAGCCAGTGCTGAGAATCTGGAGGGATTATTTCTGAAGTTCAGAAGTTTAACGGTGAGGACGAATCTCTCACCGTCCAATAAAATTAACTTGTACGAAGACAAACAAATTTTTCAATCCAACCGGACGAGATGGAGTCAGGACAGCAACTTCCAAGCACAACTCTAACAAAGTTGCTGGACCCCATGGCTTAATTGTCGAGCTGTTTATAGTAGAAGGTGATGATTTGGATGATATGGACAATACATCAACTCACCTCTAAAATCTGGGTCGACAAAAGTATGCTCGACCATTGGAACTGCAGCACTATTTGTGCGATCCTAAAAAAGCGAGATTCACTGAAATGCGGAGAATAATTCTCCTCAACATCACAACAGTTTGATCGGCCCGTATCAGTGTGATTTTAGATCACGAAAGACCACCATAGATAAAATTTCCACATTGCGGCAGATGTTGGGAAAAACCCAGGAGTTATAAAATCTAAATCGATACACATCACCTCCTCATCGATTTCAAAGCCGCATATGACAGCATCTTTACAGATGAACTACATATATAGAACCACGTCTTGTTTTGGCAACCCTGCCAAGCTCACTATGACTGTGCAGGATGACGATGGACGATGTCAAAAAATGGGTTAAACGATTTTTTCAACATCGCTCTTGAAAGAAGCGGTAAAAATGGTTTTCGCACTCAACGAAGGAAAAACAAAGCATCTGCTGTCAACAAATAGGAACATATAGCATGGACGTCTAGGATGAAACGTCACGATAGAAATAATTTTGAAGTAGTAAAGGACTTTATCTACCTCGGCTCCGTTATCAACTCCGACAACGATATTAGCGCTGTTTTCATGGGCTTAGAAGTCAATCGAGTAATAAAGCCTATAGGTTCATGGTTCGTTCTCTGATAAAGTTGTTCGTTAGAGATACGGCTTGGCCAGAATATCCTTAAGATGTAGCGTATTCACCTATTGACAAACGTTTTGCAGCTTCCTCGTGATAGTGGTGGTCATCCTCCAGGTATCATATCCATATAGTAGCACGGATTCAACGTCGTAGCTTGGTATTTAAGCTAATTGCATTACTTCGCCAAACTGTGGATAGCGGTTGGCTATATCCAGTTCGGTTCCGCCATCGGTTGAGACAATACTTCCAATGTATTTGAAACTCTCTACTCTCTCAACCGTCTGTCCAGCAATTCATATATGAGTTGATGAGTTTAGTCTTAGGCTGATCATTTTTGTTTTTGCCGAGTTAATTTTCAGCCCAACGACGTCTGCTTCCCTCTCCACATTTGTTGTCATTTGGTGAAGGTCCATTATTCTGTGAGACAGAAGGCATACATCGTCGGCGTAGTCAAGGTGTTTGAGGTCAGATGTAAGAGTCCATCGAATTCCTCCATTTCCTGTTAACAAGGCCACATTCAGCACATCGCTAATCACCAATAGAAACAGTATTGGTGAAAGTATTCAGCCTTGCCTAACCCCGATTTGGACTTCGAATTCAGTCTTCCTCTGTGTAAGACGCGACATGTGGACCCATCATATGTAGCTTTGATAATTGCTATTAATTTATCAGGAATGCCTCTCCTGCGCAAGGCACGCAAATTCCCGATTGACAGTGCCAAACGCCTTTTCAAAATCGATGAACAGCAGGTGAAGTGGTGATCGGTACTCAACACACTGCTCGATGATGATCCGCAAGGTGTTGATGTGGTCGACACAGGAGGATCCAGAGCGGAAACTGTTCGGAGTCGAGTGTGTCTTCCAGGTGTTCTTTGATTCGCTCCAGGATGATTTTAGCTATTATCTTGGCCACAGCGGGCAGCGAGCAGATACTTCTCCAGTTTTCTCACTGCATTAGATTGCCCTTTTTTAGGGAGCTTGACGATCACTAACTTCTTCCACTCATTCGGAAAACTCTCGGCTTTCCATGTTCTCCCGACAAGTGGGAACAATAGCTCAGCTGATGCCGTTGGTGCAGCTAGAAACAGCTCCGCAGGTATGCCGTCAATTCCTACCGCCTTATTGGTTTTCAGTACTTTGATCGCGGCAATAATCTCTTCCTAACTAGGGGTTGTGGTGCGAATTCAGGAATTTCTTTCTACGGACACTTCAATCTGACTTGGGTGCATGTTGCTGGCGAATACTCGGTTTAGAACCGAAGCAAAATGCTCCTTCTTCCATCTCTTCAGTTAATCCTCATCCGATATTAGCAACGAGCCGTCTAAGCCTTTCACTGGGTGTTGAGTAGAGCTTCGGCCACCTATTATCTCTTTGGGGATTCTGTAAACGGTTCTGCTGTCGCACCTCACTGCTGCTTCTTCTGCTTGCGTGGCCAGCGCATTGATGTAATTGCGCTTGTCACTTCTCACGCTACGCTGCACTTCTCTCATCTTCATGTGATATAGGGACTCTAGCTCGATCCTCCCTGCTGCTGGAGCTGCTGCAATTCGAGCTCTTAGTTGTTTTCGTTCGTTGATTCTTCTCCAGATATCTTCAGAAAGCCACGCTCTATGGCTTTCCTGCGATCGACCGACAATCCTTTCAGCACCTGATGTGAAAACAGTTTTCACAGCACACCAATGGTCTTGGATGGTGGCGGTCAGTGAGCTGATGATCGTTTCCACTCCTCGTCAGAGGTGGTCCCTTAGTTCTTGGCGCACTATGGGAACTCTCAGTCGGTCTACGTTGAACCTAGGTATTCTTGTGTCGTTAGATCTTCGAACCGCAGCAGTGCGTAATTGGACAATAGCTATCATAAGATGGTGATCTCGTACCAACCCCATGTCCGCTCCTCGTCTGTTTCGGACGTCTAGAAGACTACTTCTAAAACGGCGACTGATGGCAAAATGGTCGACTTGGTTGGAAGTTGCTTGCCTGTCAGTTGACAACCAACTGATTTTATGGCAGGCCTTGTGCTCAAACATGGTGCCACCTATGACAAGACGATTTGCTTTGCAAAAGTCAACAAATCTTTTGCCGTTGTCATTGCGGTTGGCTAATCCGTGCCGTCCCATAACATGTTTGAGCCCTTTGTTGTCGCTGCCTACCTTGGCATTAAGGTCCCCCATCACAAAGACAATGTCGCCGTTGGGTGTTGCATTAAAAGCAGCTCCCAACTGGTTGTAGAAGGTCTCCTTTTCTTCCTCAGACGAACCATCCGTGGGGGCGTAACACTGTATAATGGTGACGCGACGTACTCTCGAATGGAATCTGGCCGTTAAAATCCTCTCACCGTGCGGCGGCCTCTGCGTGCTGTAGGTGTTAACAGCAGTCTAACTCCATATCCACGGTTAGTCTTCCGGAGTAGAGTAATACAGTTTTACGCGTTGGGGATTGGTACTCACCCGCATCTAACGATCTTATCTCGCTTACTCCCAATATGTCCATTGTCCAGCTTATATCGCATAAACTCATGCTCTAATTGAAGGAATCTGGCGTTCTGAGGTCCTTCACTCTGAGAGTCAAGGAGTGTCTTCACATTCTTCACAGAGGGACAACGCATCAGAGAACGACCTCATCTCGCACATAAGCGGAAGAGGACCTTAGTCAATTTCATTTGCGCAACTGGAGGCAGCTGGAAAAAGACCGCGCTAGCCGGAGAGGACTGTTATCTGACACCCTGGTCCGCCCTGGGCTGTAATGCCATCTAATAACAGTTAAAGAGTTCGCAAACCCGGAATTAGTAATATATTCCAAAACTCGAGGCCGAATTTAACTATTTTAATTAACATACGAGAGTAGTCCCAGAAGTACCCGACCTGACGTATAGAAAGCGGTTGTTGCTTAAAAAGAATGACAATTGTAGAAAGTGCCAACCTTATAAAGTTTAAATTTAAAGTTCAACGATGCTATGTTGTTTAGTATTTATTCGGCAGGCATCAATAGTGAACGCTCTCAATGATTTTTTAAATATGGAAAAAATTGGTCATCGTTATGTGATACAATACTTTCATTTGAAAGGCCTTAATTCAATCAACATCAAAACGGAACCGGATTCTACTCTGGACTAGTGTGCTCCTTCCCTTACAACAACAAAATATTGGGTGGCAGAGCTTAAGCGAGGCCGTACGAGTTGCCAAGACGAAAATCGCAGTGGTCAACCAAATGAGGTGAGTTCACCAGAAATGTTGGAAAAAATCCACAAAATGGTATTGGATAACCGTCGATTGAAAGTGCGTGAACTCGCAGATACGATAACCATTTCAAAAAGCACTGTTGACTGAAAAATTGGACGCGAGAAAGCTGGGCGCAAGATGGGCGCTGCCGCGATTACTTACAATGGAATAAAAACAGCGTGGTGAGGATGTTTCAATCGAGTGTTTGGCCAAATTTCAGAGCAATAAAACCGAGTTTTTGCATCGATTCATAACCATGGATGAAACGCCAGTCCATCACTTCACACCCGGGGCGAAGAAACAGTCAACACCATGGACTTAAAGGCGAGAATCAGCTCCAAAGAAGGCGAAGACAGTTCTAACTGCAGGCAAGATCATGGCGTCAGTTTTTTGGGAAGCGCGTGGGATAATTTCCATTGACTATCTTTAGAAAGGAAAAACTATAGACGGCGTGTATTATTCGAACTTATTGCAGCGTTTGAAAGATGAAATCAAGAAAAAAGGTCCGCATTTGGCGAGAAAAAAATAGTGTTTCATCAAGACAATGCACGAGTTCACTCATACGTCATCGAGATGGCCAAAATCAATAAGCTAAAGTTCGAATTGCTACCTCATGCACCCTATTCACCAGATTTAGCCCCCTCGGATTATTTTCTATTTCGAATTTTCAAAAAACACGGATCGGTGGTAAAAGATTTGCCAACAGTAAAGAGGTAGAGCCTGCGGTTGATGGCTATTTTAAGGAGCTCGACAATTCTCACTATAAACAGGGTATCCAAGCTATTGAACATTAACAACTCCCGTGTTGTAGTGACAGCATCAATCGAATGAATACTTTTTAAAGATAAAAGTTAAATACATCTTCATCAAATGGCATTTGGGAATTTATGTTAACTTTAACAAAAAAAAAAAATATAAACGTTCCTTTGCTGTTTCTGTAACATCGCTGCTCCGTGTACAAAATAGCATGTTCGGAACTAAACAAACGATGCACATGAATTTGAACATTTTTTTTTGTAAAATAGTTCAATATTTTCCCTCCGACTCAAACCCGCCACCTAGAAATGACGGTAATTTTAGTTCAAAAAAAAAATGTTTCAAAAGTCGAATTGCACCCCTGCCTCTAGCAATATGCACAAACACTTTTGTATCAAATGCATTTGGCCCTCGTTTTTGCCATCCTCCAAATGGGTTCACAATCAAAAATGTAAATCATACGAATAGCATTCGTTGTTCCCTTTGCACAACATTTTCCAAGTGTACATCTTCAACTCAAGCTCTACCCCAACCCCATTGGCGATGACCCAATCAACTGCTATTCGTGTAGACTATTACATCTCAGTTGAGTGATTTTATAGCCAATACATCGGTATCACCATTGTGATGTAAAATAGCTCTACGAAGATCCTGAATGCGTATTGTTCCTTCATTTTTTTTTCCAACAATATTTTTCTCCTAATGAACAAATGACAAAATTTCACTTTTAATAATATGGTAAATTCTATAAAAAAAAAAACTTATCATCACTCGGCTATCTGAGTTACAGCCTCAATAAGAGGAACCTAATTTTCTTTTCAACTCAACTCAACGCTAATAAACCATAATTAGCCGGAAGTTAGCACTTTCAATCGTAAACAAAACCCGAGTTGAGTATCCGTATCTCTGGCAAATTCCCTAAAGTGAAATTAGATTAATTAAGACAAATTAAGGGAAAAATGAACTGTCACTATTACCGCTCCTCAGGTTTACTGAGAACGGTTTGCCGGGCTGTGGACGCAGCTGTCCCAGATCCTATGTGCTCCTTCTACTACCTACAAGTAAATATGTACTCGTACATCTGGAAGGAAAAGGAATCTTATCTCAATTTAAAATTAATTTGAGTCTATATACAGATTGCCTTGAAATTGAAAACGTCAGTAAGTATAGTCGTTGGTTGTTTGGGCTAAATGATTTGGCAGAGTGTGATTGATGGTTGTGAAGGATTACCACATAAATATAAACGGAAAACGCCGAAGGAGATTTGGATTTGTTTGCTTAGGACTTTCGGACAGAGAATGAAAGGGTTTAACCGATTTGATTTGTAGAGATCTTCAAATTTATTCGAGGTCTATCGGATGGGATGAGGTGGTAAATGAATATGTCTATCTAGGCCGTGAGAGAGCGCTAGTAATCGCATCAGGTTAAAGATCAAGGGAAGAATAACTCTTGACATGGGACAGAGAAGCGATTGAGTATCAACGCCCTGTCTTCTGAAGAAGTTGTTATACAAGACCCTCATCATCTATGTCCTGAACCTTGATTCTCGCTATATTTGGAGCTTATAACGACTAGGAAATTAGGATCTCGGCAGGGATGGGTATTGAATCACAATATTTTGAAATATATCCGACTGGGGCAACTCCATACAGATCAGTGCGCAAAAGGTCACTTTGAAAGAAAAAAATGTTACTTTTCACAAAGTTTACGGTATTTGTGATAAGAAAAATGAATTTTTGATGTGTAGAAATCTTAGCTCTCGGTATGGGCTTTACGAGTTTCTTGCCGTCACGCGTTACCAAACTTAGGATTAGTGTATTCACACAGTAACAGAATAATAGCAATATCATTGCAAATGTCAACATTCCCTGCATACGTTTGACTAAGCAAAGTCGAAATACCGTCAAACATTAATACTTTGATCGATTTTAAGTTTTAAACCCTTACAGAGGCTCCAAAACTGACAATATATATACGAAAACTTTACCACACACCCGCGGGCCTTGCCATACCAACAAGATTTCAGCAATTTTCGAATGTTTAAGCCTGATGCATGTTAATTTATTAACGAAAAAGGTTCCGGTCAAGGCTTTACCCCAACAATTTTAACTTTGACCGAAACTTTTTTAAGTAGAAATACCACCTTGACAAAAAAGTTCCCGGCCGACACCACCGTGTGGCGCTCCCATTGTTCCGATTTGAGTTCTGTTTTTTTTTTTGGTAAGTTGACAAATCTGTTGTTGATATTCCCTCTAAATCTTAGCGTCATAGCTTGACATTTGGAAAAGTTACGTAGCCAAGAGTACATCTATCTCTGTGTGTGTTGGCGATTTTTTTACAATTTTAGAAATGGATTTACATTTGCAACAACGAACTTGTATTAGATTTTGCTTAAAAAACGGATTTAATGGTGCGCGAACGTTGGAAATGTTGGAAAAGTGTTTCGGCAACGATTCTCTAAAGAAAACGGTCATTTACCAGGGGCACGAGCGGTTCAAAAGTGCTCGCAAGTCAATCGAAGATGATGAACCCAGTGGCAGGCCATCGACATCGAAAACCGACGCAAACATTGATGAAGTAAAAGAAATGTTAACCATCAGAGAGATAGCGGAGGACTTGAACATTGCCTATGGATCCGTCCAAGACATTTTGGTTAATGATTTGGGTTTCCGTCGTGTAACAGCAAAGTTGGTGCCAAAGGACCTCAATTTCATGCAAAAGACCGTGTTGACGTCGCAAAAGAGATGATTTACGAGGCTGAATCCGATGCCACATTCATCAAAAGGATCATTACTGGAGACGAGACGTGGGTTTTTTGAGTACGACACGCAATCCAGACATCAGGCAAGTGAATGGCGTTCACCAAATGAGCCGAGACCAAAAAACCACGTCATAATGCATCATGAATTTTTGCTAGAAGGCCAGACAACAGCCACCGAATTCACCTAATTTGGCTCCTTGTGACTTCTTTCAGTTCAATCGAATTAAAAAACCACTACGGCGAACGCGTTTCAGCAGCCGAGAGGAAGTAATGGAAAAATCGCAGGATGCACTGATGGACATACCGAAAACCGAATATAAAAAATGTTTCGAGGATTGGATCAAGCGGTGGCATAAGTGTGTTGCAGTCGATGGGGATTACTTTGAAAGTGACAATATATATAGATTTAAATGAATAAACTTGTATTTTTAATTTTCTGAATAAATTCTTGATCAAGGTGGTATATCATCAGCAAACCTGGTAAGCCTACATTTCATATTTAAAGTAAAAATAGAGTTAATGTATACTAAGAACAATATGAGTCCCAAAACAGAGCCCTGTGGAATACTAGTTCTTGTTTCACAGTACTCACAAAATTTGTCTTCTATTCGAACTATTTGTTTCCTATTCATGGGATAGGATTCAAGCCAACTAAGTATAAACCCTCTGAATTCCGCTTTGTTTAATTTCTTTAGCAATATGGTATGATCAACAGTATCAAAAGCAATAAAAAGAACGGCAGCTAACTTTTTGCTATTGATACTATCATGTATCTTACTGCAGAGACTAAGGAGGGCATCCTTGCTAAAAAAAGAAACATTTTCAAAATATGATACAATTCTCTTTTTGATCAGTTTTTCAAAATTTTTTAAAAATACTGGAGAAAGAGAGATGGGCATATAATTTTTAAGTATTTTATTGTCACCTTTTTGGAATATAGGTATGAGATCAGCAATTTTTAACATATCAAGAAATTTACCACAGAAGATATAATATTAAGAGCGATTCTCTTTATAAAAGAATTCGAATAAGAATTATAAGTAAGTAAATTTGATTTCCTTGAGGATATAATAGTTTTATAAACCTCAAATGATGAGATAGGTTCATAGAAAAAGCTCTGAGCCTCTGCTCTTGTTGAATATCATGTCGTATAGTTACATATGTAAAATATAGTTACTTACTTACTCTAACAAACACATTCACATCAGCAAAACATAACAAATGCAGTAACTGTCATACACACTATTTTTCACCTCTGTTAGATTATTTACATAAGAACAAAAGTGTACATAAATTGAAGTTACATTTAATAAAACGTTTCATTCCTTCTAAACGAAAAGTCGCCTGAGTTTCTTTTTTACCGCAACAAAGGTTATGGGCCCAGTCCCTTATTTGTGAAAAAAAAAAAAAAGTTTTTATAAAATACGCAATGAGTTCCGGGTTGTACAACATCGAGAAGCTGGACGATGAAAACTGAAACAGCTGGAAAGTACAAATGCGGTCGGTGCTGTTCCATAGCGAGCTCTGGGGATACGTATCTGGAGAAACTTCCACACCAGCAGCATCAGCGGCTACAGCATCTGCTACGGCGGAATGGAAGTTGAAGGATGGTAAGGCACTGGCAATGATGTTGTTGTCTATTAAAACCTCACAGGTATTACACATCAAAAACTGTGAAAAGTCGAAATCTGCATGGGAGAGGTTGGAGGAAGTACACGCTCCACAAGCACCAGGAAGGAAGGTAACTCTGTTCAAGCAGCTCATTAATTTGAAAATGGCGGAAAACTCATCCATAGCCAGTCATCTAAATAGTTTTTTCGATGTGTTTGAAAAACTAAAAGAGGCCGACATTAAGATGCAGGATGATTTAATCACGATTATTCTCTTGTCAAGCTTAACAAAAAGTTTCGAGAATTTCGTGGTTGCTATTGAATCAAGAGACGATCTACCTACAACTTAAAAGCTTAAAACAAAGCTTCTAGAGGAAGGGCGACGGCGTGAAGGAGAGACACCAGTGAATGGAGGTGAAGGTGGTGAGTCTGTGTTTTTTTCTAAACAGATAAGGTCAAAAAACCAAGGGCAAACACAGCAACAGCATACGCCGAAGAAGGGAAAGTGCTATAAGTGTAACAAGAGAGGACACTATGCATCGGCTTGTCGCTCTTCTACCACATCAAGTTCTACGGCTCATTTCGCAGCATTCAGTGCAGTAAATAGCACAAACACTCACCCACTGCTAACAAGAAGTACATGGCACTACGAGTCATATGTGTGGTGACAAAGGTACTCGTATGTTCATTTCCCTCACACCACATAAAGAAATAATCGAATTAGCGGCAAATCATCAAATACAATCGGACGGGATTGGTGACGTTGTGATTGAGGCGGGATCGGTGCGCATGCATTTGCATAAAGTTTTATTTGTCCCATTGCTTGAAACTAACTTTATTTCGATAAGCAAAGCTACGGAAAACGGTCATACGGTGGTTTTTGAGAAATCTTGTGCATTTATTAAGTCAAATGATGGCAAAATAATTGTGAAAGCTACGAAGAGCGGTAATTTGTTTATTTTCGAAAAGAAACAGTTTCTCTATTCGCGAACGTCTAATGACAGTTTGATGCGCTGGCATCAGAGGTTAGGTCACCTTAATGAAAAAGATTTAAAGTTACTTTACTCCCGTGATATGGTGTACGGAATGGACTCTATCAGTAGTGGAATGTCATTGAACTGTGAAACTTGTTTAAGAGCAAAAATCTGCAACTTACCCTTTACTAGTAGCAAGTATAGAAGCAGCGGCGTGCTTGATTTGATCCACAGTGACATTTGCGGTCCGATGAGAGTGTGTACCCCTGGCGGTTTCAGATATTTTTGCCTCTTTATTGACGATTATAGTAGAAAATCGTTCATATATCTACTAAAGAAACAAAAGCGATACCTTTAATGTATTTAAATTATTCAAATCTCGGGTAGAACGTGAAACGTCTAAAAAGATAAAGTCACTTCGAACTGACAATGGGCGTGAATATCTCAGCAAAGAGTTTTCGAATTTTTTAGATTCTGAAGGTATTCTTCATCAGCTCACTACAAGCTATACACCACAACAAAATGGTGTCGCCGAACGGGTTAATCGAACGGTGGTGGAAATGGCGCGATGTATGTTGCTTGATTCCTGTCTTCCTGAGATGCTGTGGGGAGAAGCTGTAAAAACGTCCGTATATCTCCGAAATCGGGCGTATACAAGAGCCCTTGACATGAGGACACCGTATGAGGCCTGGTGTGGCAAGAAACCATCCGTGCAACATCTCCGAATCTTCGGATCCAAAGGTGTGATGCTAAACAAAAAGCCTGGTAAGTCGAAATTCAGTGCCAAAGGTATGAGTTGCTTTATGGTTGGGTATGCTTTTGAGTCTAAGGCCTACAGGCTATATGACGCGAAGTCTAAGAGTATTTTCCAGATCCGCGATGTAAAATTTTTGGAGAATAGCGAAGAGAACTCATCACTCGTGGAATCCAATGACTATGTCATCACAGACCTGCAAGAATCCAATAGTCTATCGGAGAAGGAAAACGAAGCTGCTGCTGCTGCTACTGTTACTGTTACTCTCAAGAAGGAACATGTTCCGATTGTGAAGATGGATACTACACCTGAAGTTGAATATCATACTATTGATACTGCATATGAAGACAGTTTCACGGATACTGATGGTGATGACTTACCAGATAAAGAGGCTCCTGGTTGCGGTTCTCAGACAAGGATCGATAAGCAAGTAGGCGATGTTGTGGATGCTGGTAATGAGAAACAAACACGATACCCGCTCCGGTCACATCAGAAATTAAACATACACGTGAGTAATTTAAATGATAACTATTCTAATCCGTTAACAGTTACCGAAGCGCTAAGCCGGGGTGATGGCCGACGATGGTTAGAAGCGATGAATAGCGAATATGAGTCTCTTCTAGCGAATGAGACGTGGGAGCTTGTGGACCCACCAGAAAACAGGCAGATCATTAAATGTAAATGGGTTTTCAACATTAAGAGAGACCGGAGTGGAAACGTGGAGCGCTATAAAATCCGATTAGTTGCGAAAGGATGCAGCCAAAAATTTGGCGTTAACTACACCGACACTTTTTCACCCGTTGTGCGTTTCTCCTCACTCAGGCTGATATTAGCAATCGCTGCTAAGTTTACTCTTATCGTTCACCAAATGGACGTGACCGCAGTCTATCTAAATGGAGAGCTAAAAGAGGAAATTTTTATGAGCCAGCCAGAGCAGTTCGTGGTCAAAGGCAATGAAGGCAAGGTGTGCAAGCTGAAGAAGGCATTGTACGGTCTTAAACAGGCAGGACGGGAGTGGAATGTGAAGTTGGACAGGACGTTGAACAGGATGGGTTTCGTGCAATGCAATGCAGACTCATGCGTGTATACATTGAACAAAAACAACGAGACCAACATCATCGCTGTTTATGTCGACGACATCCTACTTGCGTGCTCCAATCAAAAATCCTTGATGGACATCGAGCAGCGAATTTGTGAGGAGTTTGACGTCGTGAACAAAGGACCTGCTGACCATTTCCTTGGAATGGAGATTACGAGAGAGGACAACGGAGATATAAGCATCTCACATAAGCAATTTATTCGTAATCTTTGTGAGAAACAAAATATGGTGCAATGTGGAAAGGTGGACAAAACAGCATACCAGTCGCTTATTGGATCATTGCTCTACTTGGCTATGTTCACACGGCCGGACATTCTACACTCCGTTATCAAACTCTCGCAGTTCAACGTCAATCCACATCCTGAGCATTTTGCTGGCGCAAAACACATAGTCAGGTATATAATTAATACACAAAACATTAAACTTCTTTACAGGAAAACCAGTGGACATTTAAAAGGGTTCGCAGTCGCTGATTGGGCCAGCAATAACGAAGACAGAAGATCTTACACAGGATTTGTTTTCTTCATCGGTGACGACAACGCTGCAATTACTTGGGAGTTGAAAAAACAGTCTTCGGTGGCGCTAAGCAGCACAGAGGCGGAGTACATGGCACTATCCGCTGCGTCGAGAGAAGCTATTTACTTGTGTGCATTTATCACAGAACTGGGGTTTCCCGAGCTGGTGAACGGACCCACCGAGTTGCACGGAGACAATCTTAGTTCGCATGCACTGGTCAAAAATCCAGTCTACCATAGTCGCAGCAAACATATAGATATACGAGCACATTACGTAAGAGAGGTTTTTAGTAGAAATTGTATTAACTTAATATATACTTCAACCGTAAATATGATTACTGATATACTAACGAAAAATTTGTCAAAAATTAAACATGTTAAGTTTTCCGATATGCTTGGTTTAAAAAATTAATCTGTATGAATATTTAAATTTTTTGTTACATTGTTACATTTTTCTACGAATTTTTATTGATTAAGTTTTGAGCGGTAGTATTGAATATCATGTCGTATAGTTACATATGTAAAATATAGTTACTTACTTACTCTACATCAGCAAAACATAACCAATGCAGTAACTGTCATACACACTATTTTTCACCTCTGTTAGCTTATTTACATAAGAACAAAAGTGTACATAAGAACATGTATAAATTGAAGTTACATTTAATAAAACGTTTCATTCCTTCTAAACGAAAAGTCGCCTGAGTTTCTTTTTTACCGCAACAGCTCTTTCCCTGTTAAAATACTCAGTCGTACATCGGCTAGAACGGTTGAGTCCTGCATCAGATATTGCTTTATCCGCAACACTAGTAAAATATACTCGTACGAGTAAGTTGAAGGTATTGCCTATTTCTGTGCAGTTAGTAATATCCTGATTATTATGTTTTAAACAAGCTGGTATACCCGTGAGAGCGATTCTGTTAGAAAGGTCATTAACTATAACCCATTATTTTTTTGCAGTACCTTGTGCATTGCGGAATTTGTTGGTTTCTATGGTTGTTTCGTCTTAAGAATTTATATCAGACTCCCGGAAGACAAGTCTTTTACCACGTCGAACTCAGAACATATTTTTCCTGTTGTGGCGTGTTGTCCTTGACATTTCTGTTGGGTATCCTATCTTGCGGACTCCATATAGTATACCTTGTTTTACACATATTTCTAATACAGCCCTGTGAGTTTCACATAATTTTTTCAAGTTGAAAAAACCACCGCCGGGTCACCTTACCCTCTTTAGAAACTAAATAGTTGAACGGTGTCATTGTCATATGGAGCAGCGAGTGTCCTCTATTCTAAGTTTGGACTAGTTCAACCGAGACGGATTCCAAAACTTAACATGGCTTCAGACAGCTCGCCTGAATAAATGCTGCCAGATGCGGCCTAATATAGATTAATTCCTGGACTATTTCCAAGATACGAGTATACATATATCTGCACGATGGTAGATTTACGGATAGTAGGCCTAAAACAAGAACCTATTAGTTTGTTGATTAAGCGCTTCAAGCGTTGAGATCGTACAATCGTACCACCGTACGGTATATAAAATCTTAAGGAGGCTGATTTCTCTAAACAGTTATGAGTAGGGATCAGATTTCCATGCAAATGTATGTTTTTTTATGAACACCTTGGATGCAAGGCAACTTATTATGTATACGTATCATGAAATTTCCTTTAAAATGGCATTTAACCGTTAGTGCATATTTTACTATAAATGCATATTTTGCATATTTTTGTGCATATTTTGCTTTGAAAAAAATTTCAAGTGGATCAGCATTTGAAAAGTGTTAAACACATAGAACTTGAAGGAAGATCTGAAGTTTGCAAGAAATCCCAACAACTGCTGTCCTTTACCAATGCATCCAACAACTTTTCAATGGATTTATGTGAGGCGTTTGTTGCAGCCGATATATCATTAAGTAAGCTTAGTAACCCTGAATTAAGAATTTTTTATACGTTATGATTCTACTTTGCGAAAAATTGACAAAATTTATATTTCGCTATTTGAACAAATGAAAATTGATCTAAAAGATAAGTATTTAAGGACGTTTTGTTGCTAACGTAATTGTGGGTGTGTTGGACCTAAACGAAGAAGAAAGTAAAAAGAAATTTTTAATAAATGTAGTCCAATTACAATAGAAAAAACGAACCATTCAACCATTGCTCGCGCATTTGATGAATCCATGAATTCACTTGAAATTGATAAAAGCAAAATACTCCTTTTTTTGGCCGATGCTGCACCATATATGGTAAGGGCAGGTCGTGGATAAGCACTGTTTTATCCAAAATTGTTGCACGTCCTTGCTTAGCACATGCAATGCACCGAGTTGCAGAAGCAATAAGGAGTAATTTTCAGAACGTCGATGGATTAATTTCAAACGGCAAAAAAATATTTTTAAAGGCACCATCACGCATCGAAATTTTTATATATATCCTTTGACTCCTCTTCTGCCTCAGCCTATTGTTATAAGATGGGGAACTTGGTTGAAGGCTGTTGAGTATTATGCACAAAACTATGAAGCGTTTGAAAGCATTGTCAATGGGTTCGATGACTACGATACAGTTACAATAAAAAATGCAAAAGAAGTCATGAACCAGCCATTGTTAAAAAGCCAAATAATATTTATAAATTCAAACTTCAGTTTCCTATGTGACACCATCACAAAGCTAGAAGGCAGGACCACCTTAAAAAATCAAATTGATTTAATTGAAGATGTTGTTGCAAAGATAAATGCGGTTGAAGGACTAACGCGGGCAGTCATTAAAAAAAACTTCAGTGCGTTCTGGCAAAAAATGAAGGATTTGCAATAATGCAAAATGTAAGTAAGACCTTCGCATTGGACTGCGATGACGAAAATTACCAAAAAAAAACTTCACCGTCGATGAGATTTGTTCTTTTAAAAATGCTCCACTAACTTCAGTTGACGTCGAGCGATCTTTTTCGTTGTATAAAGCATTCTTAAGACCAAATCAGCAACGTTTTGATTTCGAAAACTTTAAGAAAAATTGTATGGTCTATGCAAATAAAACTTTTCAAAATCAGAATAATTAAGGAATTAAGGATTTTGTGTTATTTTGGATTATTTATTTGAAGTAAACAAATAAAGATGTTTATGTTTACGTTAACTGTGTTTTTGTTTTTTTTTTTTCATTAAATGTTAATTTCGTTGTAAGTTATTATTTCATTAAATAATAAAAATAAAAAAATTGAACTTATTCTTAAAGACTGAAGAAAATGTGTTTTTAAACTGAACCGAAATTAAGTTAAATTAATTTTAGGTGCATATTTTAAATGCATATTTTGTACTTTTAAGCACATATTTTAAGCGCATATTTTGAGATTTTTAGTGCATGAAAATCCGAACCCTAGTTATGAGGGTTGCACTATTTGGTGAATAGGCAGATGATGCTGAAATTCTATTTATTTTTTTTTATTGCACACTTTATTTCAGTCTTAGGATAAGATTACATTGCAAATTCAATAATACAGGAACTTAAAACATGGAATAGTTAAGTACAATCTGTAACCTAAGTGGCTGTGATGAATGTACTGTTTATATTGGCAGAAAACAAATAATTCATGGAATATAATTATTATTGTTGTTGAGGGGAGAATTCAATGTACCAAAAAGAACAATGAGATAAAGCTATTATTTAAACAATTAAGTATTAAAAGAACAAAATTCATTAATGAATAAATTGTTAATATTTGAATAGTCAAAGGATAAGAGCCATTTTTTGATACCATTAACAATTACATTTTTCACTCTTTCACATCTTGGAAAATCTGGAAGCAGTCATCGACTATCCCCCGAGCCGATAACATCGTTTCGATCGTTTTTTCTCTGCTCTTTCATAAGTTGTGTTTTTTTTTTTTTTTTTTTTTTCATATTTCTTTCCTCTCTCACGTTCGCGTGCCGCCCCATCTATCTAATCTATTTGCGCGCCAAAAAGTGTGTGAAAAATCAAGTGCATCAAGTGGTTATAACTTTAATTATGGCCTCAGGGACAACCATGCCGTCAAGCAATCGGTTTGACGTATTCAACCAATATACCGATCGACCCAGTAAAAGAAAAAAAAATAATAATGTTTCGATCTCCCCATCCCCACCCAACTTAATTCCAAAAATCCAAAATTCATAACGATACGAGGGCGGGTCAATAAGTCCGTGACTTTTGAATTTCTGACTTTACTGAAACAACAACACTGCTCCTGTCAACAGGCATCTGTCAGTTGACTCCTGTCAAACTTGCTGCGTCAGTTAGTTTGTGTTTGACAGCTATTTTTATCAGACTACTCACTAATTTGAGGAGAAAATGGAAAAAAGTGAATTTCGTGTGCTTATTAAGCATTATTTCTTGCGAAAAAAAAACATTACCGAGACCAAGGCTAAGCTTGATAAATACTATGGGGACTCTGCACCATCGATTTCAATGGTAAAAAAGTGGTTTACTGAATTTCGTTGTGGCCGTACAAGCACTGAAGATGCCGAACGTCCTGGACGCCCAGTTGAGGTCTCTACACCCGAAACAATCGAAAAAATTCACGATATGGTGTTGGCCGACCGAAGATTGAAAGTGCGAGAGATTGTGGAAGCCGTAGGGATCTCGCATGTCTCAGTGGTTTCAATTTTGAATGATCACTTGGGCATGAGAAAGCTTTCCGCAAGATGGGTGCCGCGTTTGCTCACAGTCGACCACAAACGCAATCGTGTAACAACTTCACAGGAAGGTTTGGCGTTGTTTAATCGCAATATGGAGGAGTTTTTGCGCCGTTTTGTAACCGTGGACGAAACATGGATCCATCACAACACACCAGAGAACAAACAACAGTCAAAACAGTGGGTTTCTAAGGGTGAATCGGCGCCAAAGAAGGCCAAGGTGGGTTTGTCAGCCAATAAAGTTATGGCGACTGTTTTTTGGGATGCACGCGGGATAATCCACATTGACTACCTTCAAAACGGAAGAACAATCAATGGGGAATATTATGCCAACTTATTGGACCGATTCAATGACGATTGGAAAAAAAAACGACCTCATTTGGCCAAGAAAAAAGTTCTTTTCCACCAAGACAATGCAAGGGTGCACACATGTGCAGTTGCCATGGCAAAAATCCATGAATTGGGCTATGAATTGCTCCCTCATCCACCCTATTCTCCAGATTTGGCTCCGAGCGACTACTTCTTGTTCCCAAACCTGAAGAAATGGCTTGGTGGAAAAAGATTTGACTCCAATGATGAAGTCATCTCGCAAACAAAGGCCTATTTTGAGGACCTCGACAAATCATTTTTTTTGGAAGGGATAAAAAAATTGGAGAAGCGTTGGACAAAGTATATAGAGCTCAAGGGAGACTACGTTGAAAAATAAAATTATTTTTTTATCAAAAAATCTGTGTTTTAATCCCTCGTATCTCCTGCAGACCCCACAATAAAACTCACTTCCTTCAGTGTTTTCCTGCTAAAAAAAGCGATAGATGGTATAAGTACTGCCTACGAATATATTACCCAACTCCGTGATGGAAACATATTGATTCTTGTGAAATCACAACAAATTGCCAACATATTCCTAGCAAAGAAAACTCTCTCTAATCTTTGCCCAATTTCGGTGTCCCTTCATGATCAATTACACTCATCTAAGGGTACCGTGTTCGCAACTTGCCTAATAAATGTTAGCGAAAAAGAAATTATCGATGAAATGAGAGACCAAGGGGTCATAGATGTATATAAATTCACAAGAAAAACGGAAAATATAGACAATAATAAAAATCCAACAGCCATTCCATCTGGCCTCATATTCTTCACTTTCGATCTCTTCCGCCCCCCCCACTTCCATCAATGCTGGGTGGTATAAGCTCAAAGTTCAAGAATACTTCCCCAATCCGATGCGGTGCAAAAATTGCCAAATTCTCGGACATACCGCTAAAAGATGTTCACGTAGCCCAACCTGTTTAAACTGCAACTTCCCCCCCCACGCGAAAACAAGTTGCACTCGCACTTCTTGCGCTAATTGTGCTGAAGAACACACTGCATCCTCTACACTTTGCAAACGCTTCATACAAGCTAAAGAAACGCTTAAAATAAAAACAATAAAAAAATGTAGCACGGCAGAAGCAAAAAAAATTTACAATGAGCAAAACCCAATTCCATCATCTTCTCTCTCTTATGCTACTGTTGCTAGGCACACAATGCAATCCATTCCACCTGTTCCCCCAAACTATAATAACCCCGCTCAACCCGCTAACACTTTCAACAGCATAACTCAAACTCCATCTATAAATACCACTACTCTAACATCAAATACCGCTTCTCCCCTTTCCCCCCACAAATCCTAAGCAATCAGTTACAACATCGAACGCCGTACCTAATACTCGTATAAGAAAAAATAGTTCCCAGCGAATATATAAACATAACAACCACAATCAAACCTCACACTTCGTACATCCAAACCCCGGGTTTTCCTGCCGGTACCACCTCACATTTGTCCAACAGCAATACCACTTCAAACTCGCATTCTGCTAACTTTAACACACAAACGGACATCACACCTAAACTGCAAATAAAATCTAAAGAGCCTCTCTTAACCACATCATACTTAATTTCTCAAAACTCTTCTCTCAACTCCAACACACAATCAAATTTAAATAAAACGCTTCCCAGCAACTTACCAAAACACGATAATAGATTCGAATATGATAATGAAGACGTCATCTAACTCCACTATCTGTACTCCAAATAATGACTCTGCCGTTCCGAGTTCGAGTCATCCAAACTGCCCGCCGCATTTGAACGACTCGCCGTCTAGGCGACAGTGTCAGGCCAATCGACCAAAAACCATACCACCCCCTGATATTTCGCAACATAGCTTAAGCTATACTGCTCAAAAGTCCCACAAAACAACAAGCTCACTCCTAAGTGTTCTGCAATGGAATCTTAATGGATACATAAATAATTATCACGAGCTTGAAATCTTAATAAAAGAAAAAAACCCACACATAATCTCTCTCCACGAAACCCATATGGCTTTCAACTCCACAGGCAAAGCTCCAAAGGAATATGAACCATATTTCCACAACCTTAACACTAACACAACTTCTAAGCAAGGCATATGTCTTTTGATCCACAAGTCTCTCCCACATAAAATCCGTAAAATAAATTCTTGCATCGCTGCAATAGCCGTTGAAATTCAACTTAATATAAAACTCACTATCGTATCTCTCTACATCCACCCAACACAACCATTCTCCGCAATAGATCTGGAAAATATAGTAAGTACTTTAAACCCACCTACTATTGTGACAGGTGATTTTAACGCATGGAGTCCTCTTTGGGGCTCCCCTATAGTCAACGCAAGAGGTAAAGAAGTTGAATCTTTTTTATCCAACACAGATTTTTCCGTCTTAAATGACGGTAGTCCAACTCATTTCTCGACTCACAATACCCTAACCCACGTCGACTTATCCCTCATCTCTCCCCAGCTGCTTCCTTACTCAAAGTGGAATACAATAGATTAACTTCACGGATCTGATCACTTTCCTATCATTACTACTATCTCCTTCGGTCGCCATAACAATTTCTCTACTCCAACTCCCAAATTACAAAACGATCGCGCAGATTGGAATCTTTTCCAAACAAAGACCCTTGAATTCTTTAATAAACACCCTCCAACCCTAAATATTAATCAAGAAGCAGCTACACTAAGTAAAGGTTTTCGTTTCGCCGCCAATCTATCTATCCCACAAAACTAAACACAAACCTATAAAAGCAATAGTACCATGGTGGAACTCCGAGCTTGCGATTTTGCGTAAAAATAAACAAACCCTATGGAGAAAATTCCGAAAATTTCCCAACGATTATAATCTGATAAATTATCGGAAAGCTAACGCACTGTTTCGTAGAAAAGCTTCCAAAATTTCACATCCAATCTACACCCCAACACACCAATTAAAAAAATATGGTTTGATATTAAGTCACTTACAGGGAATTATGTCCCTTCATCGATCAAAGTTATAATAGCCGGTTCTGAACAACTCACCAATTCACAAAAAATTGCTGATCACTTTGCAAAATCCTGGTCAACCTACTGTAGTGACACTAATTTTTCTTCTGAATTCCGTGTAGCTAAACGGATAGCACTAAAAACAAACTACACAGTTTATGATTTATCTACTACTGCCAAATTCATAGATATGCCGATCAATTATCTAGATCTAGACAGTTGTCTTAGCTCTGTAAAAGGAAAAACTCCGGGGCACGATCGGATCTCGTATCCTATGCTCAAGTACGCACCTTACCAAGTCAAAATGCGAATTATGACACTGTTCAACCAAATTTTTGAACAAGGTATTATACCTCAGGCATGGAAAACTGCCATTACCATCCCGATACCTAAACCAAAGAAACAACCAACCGATAGCAACGGGTATAGACCCATCTCTTTACTACCTTGCACTAGCAAAGTCTTAGAAAAAATTATTTCTAAAAGGTTGTTATGGTACATCGAAAGGCACAATTTCATAAATGCAAATCAAGTCGCTTTCAAAATTCGTCGTAGCACCATCGACTCACTGCTGCACATTGATGAGTTTATCTCATCAGCCCTTTCATCCAGAAACCATGTCTCATTAGTTTCGATTGACTTTGTGAAAGCTTTTGACCGCATAGGCATACATGCCATACTAAACACATTATCTAAATGGAAAATCGGACCGAGAATGTATAATTTCATAAAATCATTTCTAATAAACAGGAAATTTAGGTCCAAAGTTAACAACACATTTTCAGATTTACATGATTTAAAAAAACGGCATACCCCAAGGATCTCCTCTTTCGGTAGTCCTTTTTATTATTGCCTATAACGAGTTAAGCGAAAGAATTATAAAATTTAAAAATATTGATCAATCGCTCTATGTGGATGACTTATATTTAATGGCAAAATGTAATGACAAAAACCGATTCGTTCACTTATTTAATGAAGTGTTGGGTCTATAACTTAATTCATGCGGTTTGCAAAGAGATGGCGTAACTTGTATTATTCCATTGTTATTATTCCATTGGAATATGCGTTGGAAAGCTAAAGTCATTGTGCGTCATTTCAGTATATGTCATTTATTTGAAGCGTAAGCAACAATAATTTTTTTTCACTCAAATATGTCGAACTTTGTGCCTGAAAAAGTGTTTTTGCGGGGAGTTCTTCTTCATTACTTTAATATGAAGAAAACTGCTGCCGAAAGTCATTGTATTTTGGCGGAAGTTTATGGTGAACATGCGCTAGCTGAGCGAACCTGCCAAAAGGGATTTGCACGATTTAAAAGTGGTGATTTTGGCTTAGAAGACGATGAACGTCCTGGGCAGCCAAAAAAGTTTGAAGATGAAGAACTGGACGCATTACTCTATGAAGATTGTTGCCAAACACAAGAAGAGCTCGCAGAATCATTGGATGTCACTCAAGCAGCCATTTCAAAATATTTAAAAGCAGCTGGATATATTCAAAAGCAAGGAAATTGGGTTCCACATGAACTCAAGCCGAGAGTCGTCGAAAGGCGAAAAGCGGTTTTGCATGTCCGAAATGCTGCTGGAACGCCACAAAAGGAAGTCATTTTTGCATCCGATTGTTACTGGTGATGAAAAATGGATCCATTACGACAACTTCAAGCGCAAAAAAATCATATGTGAAACCCGGCCAACCAGCCAAATCAACGGCAAAGCCGAATATGCATGTCGCGAAGGTAATGCTCTGTATTTGGTGGGATCAGGTGGGTGTGCTGTATTATGAGCTGCTAAAACTGGGTGAAACCATCAATGGACAACGCTATCGAACACAATTAATCCGTTTGAAGAGAGCAGTAGCCGAAAAACGCCCGAAATATGCAACCAGACACGAGGCAATAATTTTCCATCATGACAACGCTCGGCCCCACGTTGCTATTCCGGTTAAGAACTATTTGGAAAACAGTGAGTGAGAAGTCTTACCCCACCCGCCTTATAGCCCAGACCTGGTCCCTTCTGACTACCATTTGTTCCGGCCGATGCAGGACGCCCTCACTGAAATACGGTTCACATCAGAGCAGAATATAAAAAATTGGCTTGATTCATTCTTGGCTGCCAAGCCGGTGAAGTTCTTTTGGGATGGGATCCACAAATTGCCAGAAAGATGGGAAAAAGTCATAGCTTCAGATGGGCAATACTTTGAATAATATTATTGTACATGTTTATTTTTTGATCGAAAATTTACATTTAAGTATCATTGTGTAGAACTAAAAAAGAAGCTAGTTTCTAGGCTAAACATTATAAGATATTTATCATCAAAAAATAGTTATGTTCACATAAATACACTTATTTATATAACCAAAATTATTCTTTTGTCAAAGATTGATTATGGGCTAGTTATATATGGCAAGTGCGCAAGAACAAACTTAAAGATACTTAATTCTCCATACCACTCAGCTATCAGGACATCATTAAAAGCTTTTCGGACTTCTCCAATAAAAAATATGCTTGCCGAAGGAGGCTTCTCATCCATTGAGGACCGAGTAGAATTTTTGACATCCCGACTCATCCCCAAAATCTGCAATCCATACCGTTCTCCAATCCTAACAGATTCAAAAAAAATACTGAAACGGAAAAAGATGCCAACCCAACCATCTACCCTATATAAAATATTAAATTCTGCCAATAATATTGGCATAGTACCGAATGTGAAGAGCCCATACATCGTAAAATATCCGCCTTGGTTACTCCCGAAAGAAGCCATTAACATCAGCCTATCCAAGCATAAAAAAGACGCTACTCCAAAGGAAACCTTCTACCAACTCTTTCATGAACTAATAAACACCTTCCCCACCTACACTTGGAATGTTTTGTACACCGACGGGTCAAAAAATGACATGGGCACAGGAATGGCAATAGTGAACAGTAAATGCGAAGTTCAAACGACAGAAAAACTCCCAAGCTACTTCTCCATATTCTCAGTTGAAGCCTTAGCTATACTTAAAGCAACACAAATTGCAAGCAAAAAAAAGCAGAGAACTAAAACTAAAAAAAAGCTGAGAAAAAAAACGTTAAACACCACGCGCCAGTTATAAACCAAATTCGTGACAACATAATATCTTTTGGTATGAAAATAATAATCGTATGGGTACCGGCACATATTGGTATAAGAGGAAATGAATCTGCAGACCTGAACGCCAAACTAGTCGCAGCGGACTTAAACGCAGAAGTAATTTCTTATCGACCCAGCAATAACGATTTAAGGAAATTAATTAAAACCCACTGAGACCAAAAATGAGCCCAAATATGGAACGAATACTCCCATCATTACACTACCATCAATCCTAAAGCAATACCCATTTCATATCCAACGGCTACCACAACTTTAATGAATAGATGCTTTCTTCGACTCCGACTTGGACACACTCGATTAACCCAGAGCTTCTTACTCAATAAGGAACCTCCACCGATGTGCCATCTTTGCCTTACAAATGCACCACTTACAATTAAACATTTAACAACCGAATGCAGTAAAATAAGCAATCTTTGCACTAAACTATTCAATTATAACAATCCTTTAAATGTTCTTTCAGTTCCCTCTGAACTGAACATAAAAAATTTATATAAAATATTACAGTACCTGAAATAGTTTCAGTCAAATTTAAATGATCTTATGTATTCCTTTCTTTGGGACGGTCGGGGGTGTTCAAATCAAGAGTCAAGGCACTCTTGTTTTGTACACTCCCGACCGTCCCGGAACTCCCATAGTATTTTATAATAATATTAACTGACCTAAATTATATTCAATCGCAGCAGAAAGCCATGTAAGCTAGCGCTGTAGTCTAAGATTATTAATTTGTACATTTATGTAAGATTAATAAAATAATAATAATAATAAAAATCTGGAAGTAGATAAAACTACCGGGGTGCCGAAGCAAGATAAAATCATCCAAAATGAACTTTATAAACTGGGGGAACTACAACAAAATTTCTGGAATTACCCTGCAAATCATAAGTATCAGTGTTTCGAACTGTGTAAAAACCCGAATTTTGGAAAAAATATTTTAAGAACTTTATAACAATAGAGATGTCTTAACGGAAGAGTTTTAAGCTTGCTGAACAGATTAAAACTTGGAGTTCATAAAATTCTGCATAAAATTCCAATTGCATGTTTTTGCTTTAATAATAAAGGATCGGTTTTAGCAAAGTAAGCACCGTCCCAACAAGTGATACCATATTTCAATTAGAATTTTAATAAACCGTTGTACACACGTTTTAGAGTTGAATGATTACGATAAAGACTAAGATGATATAGTTGCCTTACTTTTCCCCTATCTCTTTCAACTATTGATAACTTTCATCCTCCACTTCTTCTCTCATTTTTCCACAACTCTCCCCTTCAGTCGCCTCCCCCCGCAGTTCTATTTTCTTACAATTTTCACAAAGCTAATTTCCGTAAAATTAATACCTATCTAAGCAGTGCTTCTTTGGAGTTTAACAATCTATCTCTGGTTGATGCCGTCTCCATTTTTTACAGAGAAATATTCAAATCCATCTCCCTGTATGTGCCTTACTCCCGCCATAAAACTTCTTCTACATCCCCTCCTTGGTATAATCGTAGACTTCGCTCTCTACGAAACAAAATAAACAAGTTATGGGCGGTATTCCTTCGCACCCACTTTCTTCCGACTATTCAAATTATCTAGGTACATATCTTCATTTCATTGAACTCTATAACTCTCTCTATCAGCGCTACCTGAATAGTGCGCAAATCAATCTCATAAATGACCCCAAGTCCTTTTTTCAATTTGTCAATTGCAAAAGTAAGACTGATGGTTATCCTTCCTCCCTCGCTTTCGAAACCAAAACTTCATGTGATCCTCCTACCATCGCCAACTTTTTTGCTACATTTTTCAAGCAATCATTTGCCAACAACTACTTCGTACCAGATCCCTCTTACTTCAATGATCTACCAAATTTCTCTATTGGTTCCTTTCTCACTCAAAATTTCGATCCTGCAGTTATTGAAGAAAAGTTACAAAATCTTAAGGATGAATTTGTACCTGGCCCAGACGGACTCCCCGCCATGTTTCTTAAGAAATGCTCTTCCAACCTGTCTCTACCCCTTTCCTACCTTTTTCGTCTATCGCTCACACAGGGTGAATTTCCCCAGATTTGGAAGACCTCTTTTATAATCCCAATACACAAAAAGGGATCTAAGCATGAAGTTACCAATTATCGTCCCATTGCTAAACTCTCTCATATACCCAAACTCTTTGAAAGCATTTTATACGAAGCGTTAAGCTTCAAATGCAAGCCTTTTATTTCACCCCGACAACATGGTTTTCTAAAAGGCAGATCAACTACCACAAATCTAGTTGAATTCGTGTCTTTTGCACTCTCAGCCTTAGAAAATGGCAAAGAAATCGATGTTATCGCAACAGATTTCACTAAAGCATTTGATAAGATATCTCATAAATTGATCCTTTTCAAATTGTCTGCTCTCGGCTTTAAGCCGCTTTTTTTAAAATGGATTTCTTCTTACCTGGTAAACCGATATTATAGTGTTCGGTTTAGATCTGCCCTTTCTGTTCCATTCCTGGCCTCATCTGGAGTTCCACAAGGCAGTCATCTTGGCCCTCTTCTCTTCATTCTTACTATCAACGATGTTGAGAGTGTCATTAAGCACTCCTCCCTCTCCCTTTACGCTGACGACACAAAATTTTTTAGATCTATTTCCTCTCCCCAGGACTCTGCCCTTCTTCAAGAAGACCTTGATCGGTTTTCAATCTGGTGCCTCAAAAACTGCCTAGAACTTAATATAGCCAAATGTCAATCTATAACCTTCTCACGTAAATGCAACCCGTTTCCTCCCCGACTTTATTTTCTCCATGGTCAACCAATTCCCCTGGTTCAGTCTTTCCAAGACCTTGGCATATTATTCGACAGTGAGCTTAATTTCCGTTCGCATATCGATAAGATGATCCTCAAAGCTAACTCATCACTTGGCTTTATTAAACGGTGGTCCAAGGAATTTTCCAACCCGTATGTAACCAGATCTCTCTATATTGCCTTTGTTCGCCCCCTGCTTGAGTATGCCAGTCAAGCTTGGTCCCCCTTTCACCGGGTTCATGTTTCCCGAATCGAGGGTATTCAATGTCGATTCCTCCGATTTGCCCTCCGTGGCCTGCCATGGAACGACCCTTTAATCTTACCTCCCTATCAAGACCGCCTCAAACTTCTAAATATGAATTCGTTAGAAGAACGTAGGAATATTGCTGATGTTCTTTTCATTCATCGTCTTCTCTCAGGTTCCATCGACTGTGTATCCATTTTGAACTCAATTTCCTTCAATACCAACCCCCGCAATCTACGTTGTCCTCGTCTCTTCTATCTACCGGTCCACCGCACCTCTTATGGCTCCAACGAACCTATTTCCGAATGTTCCGAAAGGTCAACTCGAACCTCTCCCTTTTTCATTTCCACCTGAGCACTCCTCGTCTTAAACAAGATCTCCTCCATCACTTCCTTGGTCACTAGCTCTTAAGTCTTTCTGTTAGTTTTTAAGTTAGATTAAGCTTGTATTAAGCCAATAAATATGGGCCTCAGCCCCCACCAAAAAATTACTAATTTGTTAAGATATTGCCTTAGATAATTTGTATGTTTGGACCAACTTAGTTTATTATCCAAGATTATAAGAAAGATTTAAAGCTTTCGACACATTCTATCTTAAAACAATTACTGCAACTGAAGGCTTCATAGTTAAATGAAGAATACCATAATTATCGTCATTATCCGATAACCGAAAGCGGGTACAACCTGGTGAGTGATAGAATAATGATAAATCGTAACAATTGGTAATATTAGTATTAAATACCATAATTTTGTTTTATCACTAATAATGAGCTTATGAACTGAAAACCATTTTCTCAGCAAATCAAGATCATGAATTATCTCTAGGAATACATTTAAAAAGATTTTGTTTGAATATGAAAGTGCAGTATCGTCAGCAAATGCAGTTACTTTACCTTTAAATGGTTGAATGGACAAGGAGTTCACATAAATCAAGAACAAAATATAACCTAGAACTGATCCTTGTGAAACCCCGGTCGCAATCCTATTTGGAGAGCCATAAATATTTTTGTATCTCACCATTTGCTTACGATTATTTAAATATGAAGCAAACCAGTTATATACATATATTACCTCTAAAACCGGAATGAAAAGTTTGTCTAATAATATTGAGTGATTTACCATATCGAACGCTTTAGTAATATCTATATAAAAAGAGAGAAGCCGGAATGTCAGAAGAATTAATACTTTGGTATAACTCTCCTGTTATTTTTAATAAAGCAGCTTCAGTCGACAATCCACTTCTGAATCCGAATTGACATTCACTAAAAAAATGCGTTCTTTCTAAAAATGATAACATTCTTGATTTAATACCCCTCTCAAAAATTTTTGAAAAGACAGATAGCAAAGATATAATTTAATTTTGGTGGGGGCGAAAGCCCCCATTTATTCGGCTTAATACAAGCTATAACTTAAAATTAAACTTAGACTAAAACTTAAAACTAAGGTTGGTTATTGTGGTGAAGGAGAACCGATTTTAGGTAGGAAGTGGTGCGGTGGAAGTCAAAGACGCTAGGGTTTGAATTAATTTTTCGTAGCATGCGGGAGATCGGTTCGTTCGCGCCGTAGGTGGTGTGATGGGTTGGGAGATAGAAGAGACGAGGGGTATGTAGATTACGAGGGTTAGTGTTGAGGAAAATAGAATTGTGAGGGGACGTGCATTCAACCTGACCTGAAAGAAGTCGATGAATGAAGAGAAAGTCGGCTGCATCTCTGCGTTCCTCAAGGGTGTTTAGGTTAATAAAGTTGAGACGGTTTTGATAGGGGGGCAGAGTAAAAGAATCATCCCAGGGCAAACCTCGAAGAGCGAATAGAAGAAAACGGCGCTGGATGCTTTCGATTCTCGAGATATGAACGCGATGATATGGGGACCATACTTGACTGGCGTACTCTAGGAGGGGACGAACAAAGGTAATATAGAGGGACCTAGCCACGTATGGGTTGGTGAATTCTTTGGACCATCGTTTTACAAAACCTAGTGCAGAGTTGGCTTTAAGGATTATCCCATCCATATGCAAACGGAAGTTGAGCTCCCTATCACACAAAATGCCGAGGTCGCGAAGAGATTCAACGGAGGAGATAGGTTGGTTGTGGAGAAGGTAGAGTCGGGGAGGAGATTTGAGCCGCTTATGTGAAAAGGTGATGGATTGGCATTTGGTGATATTAAGTTCCAAAGAATTTTTGAGGCACCAGATCGAAAAGCTATCAAGGTCTTGTTGAAGAAGGAAGGAGTCATGGGGAGAGGAAATGGTTTTGAAAAATTTGGTATCATCGGCGTAAAGGGAGACGGACGAGTATTTGATGATCCTATCGAGATTATTTATGGTTAATATAAAGAGAAGGGGACCGAGATGGCTACCTTGAGGAACTCCAGAGGTGACCAAAAATGGAGCGGAGTAGGCTGCCCTAAAACGAACACTGTAAAAACGGTTTTCGAGGTAAGAGGATATCCATTTTAACAGTATGGGTTCAAAGCCGAGGGCAGACAATTTGAAGAGTATTAATCGATGAGAGATTTTATCGAAGGCTTTGCTAAAATCGGTTGCAACTACATCGACTTCGTTGCCGTTCTCTAGGGCAGAGATGGCAAAGGATACGAATTCAACGAGATTTGTGGTGGTTGACCTACCCTTTAGGAAGCCATGTTGTCTAGGGGAAATAAGTGATTTGCATTGGAAACTTAGAGCTTCATACAAAATACTTTCGAGGAGTTTGGGTATATGGGAGGGCTTAGGATTGGACGATAGTTTGTTATTTCGTTCTTTGATCCTTTTTTGTGGATCGCGGTTATGAAGAAGGTTTTCCAAACCTGAGGAAATTCTCCTTGTGAAAGGGATAGACGAAAGAGATCAGAAAGGGCAAGGGAAAGAGACGAAGAACATTTTTTAAGAAATATGGCAGGGAGGCCGTCTGGACCGGGTGTAAATTCGTCATTGAGTTGGTGTAATTTATATTCGATATAAGAGGGGTCCAAGATGTGCGAGAGAAGTGGGCCATTGGAGAACTTCAGTAGCTAACTAAAATAGGATAGGTCTGGTACAAAGGAGTCGTTGGTGAAGGATTGTTTAAAAAAATTGGCAAATAGGTTGGCAATGGGGAGTGGATCAGTTGATGACTTGTTGTTGAAATTGAAGGAAGGAGGGTATCCATCGGACTTTCTTTTGTAGTTAACAAATTGGAAAAAGGACTTATGGTCATTTATAAGGTTGACTTGCGGATTATTAAGGTAACGCTGGTAAAGGGAATCGTAAAGTTCGTTGAAATGAAGATAAGCACCAAGATAGTTGGAATAGTCGGACAAGGATCTGGTACGCAGGAAAACAGCCCATAACTTATTTCTCTTGTTTCGTAAGGAACGAAGCTTGCGATTATACCAGGGAGGACTAGTAGATGATGTTTTAAGGCGGGAAAACGGAACGTAAAGGCTGAAAGAATTAAATATTTCTTTATAAAAAATGGATAAGGCATCATTTACGCTTAGGTTGTGAAAGTTAAAGGGGGATCTGCTAAGATAGTCACTGATTTTGTGAAAGTTTGCTTTGTGAAAGTCGTAGGATCAGAGAGTTGTGGGAGGAGTGGACTGGAGAGAAGAGTTATGAAAAAATGAAAGTAGAAGGGGGGGGGGGTGGTAGTTGTCGATTGTAGAGAGAGATAGGGGACAAAGTGAGACTGAGGAGTTAATTGAATCTGTTGTGAAAATAAGGTCCAGTTGCCTGCCCATATAGTTGGATACACCACTGACTTGGGATAGACTTGAGTCTGTTAAGCGATCTAAGAAGAGACATTCCTTAGCTGAGTTGGCATTTGAAGCGATGAAGAACGATTGATCGTCTGATGGAATCCACTGTAGCTGAGGAAAATTAAAGTCGCCGAGAACAAAGATATCGTCAGTAGAGTCAGACAGGTCAATTAAATAGTCGATCGCATCGACAACAAGTTGGTAAGATTCAGTAGGTTGAGCTGGCAGGATGTAGCAACATAAAACGTAAAGGGACTTGAAGGGGAGTGATATTTTTATAGCGACAAAGTCGACTTTAGAGGATGAAGAGATGGTAATGGGAGAAGAGTTAAGGCTGTTGTGGATCGCCAGTAGGACGCCTCGACAGGGGGAATCATCATGTGGGCGGGTAGGATCGTCGTCGCGAAAAACATTAAAAGTAGGGGGGAACAATTCCTGGTTCTTTATGTCGGGAATCAAATTGGTTTCAGTCAAGGCGTAAATATCAAAGGGAAGAGAAAACAGGACTGAATGGTTCACAGAAAAAACTCTCTGTTTGACTTTCTAGATCAAATAAGTCACTCCTACGAAGGAAATTATTATTAGTTGAGTTCTCAGTCATCGACTAACACTCGATCCGGTTACATCGTTCAACCAACAGTGTTCTGATTTTCATTTCTGATTTTCTTTTGTGCGACCCCGTTACTTTTATTTCAAACCGTTCATTTTCTTATCTATTTCTCACGCGTGTGTACAAATTAAAACCAACGACAAGCGTAATTAACTAGACAACAGTGTCATGGCCTCTGTGCCACGTGTGCTTTCGGGCAATCGTTTTAAGGACCTAGATCCTGAACCTCCCGATCCAAAAACCAAGAAAAGGAAAAAGAACAATCTATTCCCTTTGCCAGCTGATGTTTTCCCAACAAAATCCCTTTCTGACGAACCTAAATTTATTGTAATTTCATCGACAGATAAAAATAAACCTCTCACCGAACTAAGCGTTTTTCTGCTCAAGAAAGCCATTGATGGAATAAGCTCACAATATGATCAAATAACCCAACTTCGAGACGGCAGCCTACTCGTTCTCGTCAGGTCAAAGAAAATCGCCGATCTATTTCTGTCTAAAAAATCAATTAAACGCATCAAGAGGCACAGTGTATGCCCCATACCTTAACAAAGTCCCAGAAAGCGAAATATTAGCCGAAATGAGATCACAGGGGGTGACGGATGTTTTTAAATTTAAGAAAACTGTGAATAAAATTCATCTCCCTACCGGCTTAATCTTGTTCACATTCGACCTCTTCCGACCTCTTCCGACCTCCTTCCAATGTCAACATTGGGTGGTACAAAGTTCAAGTTAGGGAATAGTTCCCAAATCCAATGCGTTGCCAGAAATGTCAACTCTTAGAGCACACGGCGAAAAGATGCAACAACGAACCCTTATCTGTTAACTGCAACTTAAAACCACACGCACCTCTGGAATGCACCCGCACTTACTGCAAAGATACCAACAAGCCAAAGAAACACTAAAAATTAAATCTATTTGCAAATGCAGCATGGCTGAAGCCAAACGAATCTATAAAGAGCAAAACCCTCCAACTCTTCTCCCACTGACCTTTTCAACAGTAGCAAACAGTGCTCCCTCTATAAAAGAAAAAACAATGCCGCCCCAAGCAAATAATTCTAAAAATCCAGCGAATAAAACACCTAACTCGCAAATTCTCTCGGCAAATTCTTTGCCCAAAGATCTCCCAAATATAACCCCCAATTCAACCATGAAAACCTCGCAAGTTCACCACGAACATACTAAAATAATAAGTTCACCAGTATACCTCACTCCTCCCACAAATTCAATAGAAACAGCTGGAAACGCGCGTCCCTCACCCAGCGCAATCACTTCCAAACCATTAACACCTACCACAACCGCACCCATTTCTTACCCACTTCACTCTCTCAAAGCTACTCCAACTACTAGCAATAACTTCAATATAAATTCGATACCACAAACCACATTTTCAAACAACAACACATTACAATCACCAATATCAAACCGCCAGAATCTAATAATCATGACCCTAAGCAATAAACATGTTTTTTACCCCCCAACCAACACTGCTGTGCGGGAAGCGAGCATTCCGGGTTCCGCCCGGAGCTGGGACGGCTCGATTTCCGATCAGCGGACGCACACTCAAACAAATCTTTCGGCCAACCCACACTCTCCGATAAACAATATTCAAAACCTTACCCCAAATGGAAAACAATCACTTAAGGTTCTCCAATGGAACATGAACGGGTTTTTTAACAACTATCACGAATTAGAACTACTTATCAATGATATCAAACCATGCGTTATATCTCTACAAGAAACGCATATCAAAAAGAATTTTCAACCTTATTGTCCAATACAATACTCCCCCTGTTTCCATAACTTACCCTCCAATACTTCTTCCAAACAAGGCGTTTCTCTCCTTGTACACAGAACTATTCCTCATAACTTTATCCCAATCAACTCAAATATAGCAGCCATAGGTCATGGTCCCACTCATGGGATTCCAGTACATGTAATAGCCGGGGTAAAATAGTCGAACACTTCGTCACCAATTCCGGCCTTGCTATCTTAAATGATGGTCGGCCAACGCACTTCTCGACACATAAAACGTTCACACACGTTGACCTTACCCTCGCTACACCATCTCTTGTTTCAAACTCCACATGATCCATCTCTGACCACCTACATGGAAGCGACCATTTTCCGATCACCACGACCATTCCTCTAGTCAAGAATATCACCCCCATAAATTTGCAAAACAGATTCCTCCTGGATAAAGCAAATTGGGAACTATTTCAATCAACACTTTCAAAAGAAATCTCACAAAGGAAAATTTCCCACAATATTAACCGAGAAGCTGCCATTATACAAAAATGTATTAGATCCGCAGCAAATACAGCCATCCCACAATCTACAAACAAGACTTACGAAAAGGTCGTTCCCTGGTGGAACAAAGATCTAAGTGATCTCCGTCAAACCAAACAAAGAGCCTGGAGACTCTTTAAGAAACACCCTAATGACAATAACCTCGTATCATATCGTAAAATAAACGCAAAATTTCGTAGAGCCGTAAAAGCAGAAAAAATTGCTAGTTTTGAAAAATACACCTCCAGCATCAATCCAACCTCCACATCCAAAAAGCTTTGGTCCGATATAAAAGCCCTCACCGGAAACTATGTGCCTAACTCAATCAAAGTTATTAAGTATGAATCAAAAAATATCACGTGTTCACAGGAAATTGTCGAGTGTTTTGCGAAAACATGGGAACACTCCAGCGGTGATATAAATTTCCATTCCAATTTTATATTAGAAAAGGAATCTGTAGTCAACCTGGCAACTCCATCTTACCCAATCAATTCTTCCGCGGCTCTAATTGAATGTCCTTTAAGTATGACAGAATTAACAAGCTGCCTACATTTAGTTAAAGGGAGAACACCCGGATTTGATCGCATATCCTATGCCATGCTTATTAACAGTTCCACAACCTTTAAAAAAAGGTTACTGGATCTATACAACCAAATATTTAACCATGGTACAATTCCACATACATGGAAAGTGGCTAATATTGTTCCCATTCTTAAACCAAAAAAAAAAACCTTCTGACATTTCCGGGTACCGCCCAATATCGCTCCTCCCATGTACAGGAAAAATTTTAGAAAAAATAATATCCAAACGATTGTTCTGGTTCCTTGAACAAAATAATCTCATAGACCCCCGCCAAGTGGCTTTTAAAAAAGAACGCGGCACCATCGACGCACTTCTTCATTTGGACGAAATCATTACCTCATCCCTCTCAGCAAAAAAACACGTCTCAGTCCTGCTAATCGATTTCGAGAAAGCCTTTGACCGTATTGGCATACACGTAGTTTTAAAACAATTGATTAAGTGGAAAATTGGGCCCACAATTTTTAATTACATTAAATCCTTTCTAAGTAACAGGTTCTTTCGCATCAAAGCAAATGGCACCTACTCTACAATTCATAAACTGAAAAACGGCATTCCACAAGGATCGCCCCTATCCGTTGTCCTCTTTATAATTGCATTTAATGAAATCAGCTCAATAATAGACCGGTACAATATTGTTGGTCATTTACTCTATGCTGATGACCTTATAATTCACTCCAGTTTCAATGACTTAACGTCTCTTGCCACTACGTTTACCAATATTCTCCAACATCTTTCAGAATGGGGGCAATATTCAGGATCAAAACTGTCAATGCAAAAATGTGAAATTCTGCACATATGTAAAAAAATTAATTTTGAATAAATACATCACAGTACAATTAAATAATACAAATATTGTTAACGTAAACTCTGCTAAAATACTTGGCGTTATATTTGACTCCAAATTTTCATTTAAAAATCATTGTATCAATTTAAAAAAGAACCTTAACACTAGAGTTAACCTAATAAAATACCTTTCATCTAAGAACAGCAATTGTAACATTAATAGTATCATTAACATAATAAAATCTGTAATTCTATCTAAGATCGACTATGGTTTAGCAATATATGGTAAATGTTCAAAATCATCAATTCAATTTATCACAACACCGTACCATGCAGCTATCAGGAGCGGTATGAGGGCCTTTCGTACAACTCCAATTCGAAACCTCCTAACTGACGCTGGACTACCACACATTTCAGAAAGAATCGAATACCTCACCACGTGTACGATACAAAAATTAAATTCCTCCAGAATATCACCCATTCACAACGACGCCAAAAAAATTCTAAAAAGGAAGAAAACCCCAAGACTTCAATCGACATTATTAACAGCTCTCACATCCGCAAAAGACCTTGAGATTCCGATTGTCATTCACAAATTTAGGCCAATATCTAATCCGCCTTGGAATTTACTAAAAGATTCTGTTCACACCGAACTCAGCAAACATTTCACCACATCAACAAGTAACGAAGTCTTTAAAACCAAGTTTTTGGACATTGCAAAAAACCACAAGGAACAAGGATGGAACCTCATGTTTACCGATGCTTCAAAAACGCAATACGCAACATCATTCGCTGTCATTGGAGAGGACCTTTCAACCATCCGTAAAGGCCTTCTCCCGACTTTCACCTCTGTATTCACAGCAGAAGCTTTTGCCATCCTCACTGCAATCGGATGTGTTACCAAAAACAAAAAAGACAAATCATTTTCACCGACAGTCTATCTTCTGTAAATGCTATTAAAAACATAGAAAATGACAGCGAAAGCATCGAATGCATCCGTGACAAACTCATAACTAGGAGTGGAAAACTGAAAATCTGCTGGATCCCAGGGCACAGTAGAATTAATGGAAACGAAGTCGCAGACGCCGCACTATGGGAGCAACTAGCGTCTCAAAAATGTTTTTTTTACAAAATCAAGATTTTAATGTTTATATTAATGGGAATGGGTAGACGGATATCCAAACTATTAGTTTCAATGGTTTTTTTTTATATTTGCTATCATGCATTATACCAAAAACATATGCCTTTTATTGTTAAAAGAAATTAAGCTGCCAAAATAGTTTTGTGAAGTAACTTTTTAACATCTTCATTCTTTGTATTCGCAAATGTAACTTTATAGGTGTTGTATATTTTTAAAAAGCTTATAGGTTCTGCTTTCTAATTAAAACAAAATTGGAAATTTATATTTAATCAATTAAGAAATAAAAGCCTTTGTTAAAGTACTTTAAAATTCTCCGTTGTCTAATGTTTAGAAAGAGATTTGACTTTTAGCGCTGTTTGCCGCTGTAAAAGTTTATACTACTTTTTATTCCTTGGGTCATCAGTAGTTATGAGGAAAAGATAAAATGTGACCCAATCTGCCCCCCTTTGTCATAAACCTATTAATGTGTCACTTTGACGGAGGTGCATAGAGTACAATTTTGACAAATTCATATTATTCTCGTAACGGTGTGCATTGATAAGTGACAGACGTGTTACACATTGTTTATAAATAGAGTTTACCTTATTATCTGGTTGAGAAATAAACATTTTGGGTGTAAATTTATTTTCCTTGCTCACAATATAACTTTCGCAAAATGAGTGAATTCCGCATTTCTAATCGCGACTTGTGTAACTTCTTCATCTACAATGGAACAAATATTTTGGACATTGAAAAGTACGAGGGCGGGTCAATAAGTCCGTGCATTTTTGAATTTCTGACCTCTTTACTGAAACAGCAACACTGCTCCTGTCAACAGGCATTTGTTAGTTGACTCCTGTCAAAATTTAAACTTGCTGCGTCAGTTAGTTTGTGTTTGACAGCTATTTTTATCAGACTACTCACTAATTTGAGGAGAAAATGGAAAAAAGTGAATTTCGTGTGCTTATTAAGCATTATTTCTTGCGAAAAAAAACCATTACCGAGACCAAGGCTAAGCTTGATAAATACTATGGGGACTCTGCACCATCGATTTCAATGGTAAAAAAGTGGTTTACTGAATTTCGTTGTGGCCGTACAAGCACTGAAGATGCCGAACGTCCTGGACGCCCAGTTGAGGTCTCTACACCCGAAACAATCGAAAAAATTCACGATATGGTGTTGGCCGACCGAAGATTGAAAGTGCGAGAGATTGTGGAAGCCGTAGGGATCTCGCATGGCTCAGTGGTTTCAATTTTGAATGATCACTTGGGCATGAGAAAGCTTTCCGCAAGATGGGTGCCGCGTTTGCTCACAGTCGACCACAAACGCAATCGTGTAACAACTTCACAGGAAGGTTTGGCGTTGTTTAATCGCAATATGGAGGAGTTTTTGCGCCGTTTTGTAACCGTGGACGAAACATGGATCCATCACAACACACCAGAGAACAAACAACAGTCAAAACAGTGGGTTTCTAAGGGTGAATCGGCGCCAAAGAAGGCCAAGGTGGGTTTGTCAGCCAATAAAGTTATGGCGACTGTTTTTTGGGATGCACGCGGGGTAATCCACATTGACTACCTTCAAAAGGGAAGAACAATCAATGGGGAATATTATGCCAACTTATTGGACCGATTCAATGACGATTTGAAAAAAAAACGACCTCATTTGGCCAAGAAAAAAGTTCTTTTCCACCAAGACAATGCAAGGGTGCACACATGTGCAGTTGCCATGGCAAAAATCCATGAATTGGGCTATGAATTGCTCCCTCATCCACCCTATTCTCCAGATTTGGCTCCGAGCGACTACTTCTTGTTCCTAAACCTGAAGAAATGGCTTGGTGGAAAAAGATTTGACTCCAATGATGAAGTCATCTCGTCATTTTGAGGACCTCGACAAATCATTTTTTTTGGAAGGGATAAAAAAATTGGAGAAGCGTTGGACAAAGTGTATAGAGCTCAAGGGAGAGTACGTTGAAAAATAAAATAATTTTTTTATCAAAAAAAATCTGGTTTTAAAGTCACAAAGTCACGGACTTATTGACCCGCCCTCGTACCTACACGTCAATTTTCATCTCCCGCCCACAAAAATTGCAATAGTTGAATAGCAATAGCAGAACAAAAGAACGTTTTGAAAAGTGTAATTCATCGTGGTTGGACGCTGAATTAAAAGTGGTATTCGATGAAGAGAAACCATCAACATCTGGTAAACGTGGAAGACCTTCAAAATCGCTTGAAGAATTGTCTGAAAAATCCAAGAAACGAAAGAATTTGGAGTTAGTTCAAGAGCACGGGCTAGAACATATACGTAACGCATACGTACAAGGGCTAAGGGCTATAGGGGAAATAGAAGAAGTCTTTCTTGTAAACACGATTCGGACTATGAACAGAGAAGAGAAAAAAAAAATAATGAAACGAATATCTCCTGAGAGCGGAACTGTTTCTTCGTATTCTATTCACGAGGCCTTGAGTATTTACATTGATCTAGATCTGTCAAAACATAAGTATGTACACCTAAGATCTTGTTTGGCTGAAAAAAATTGCTCGGTCTTTCCGTCTTATCAGATGTTACAAATCGCTAAAAAAATGTGCTATCCACCAGAACCGAGCATTCAGGTAACTGATATTAGTGCTAAAATTAAGCTTCAAGATCTGTTAGACCATACGGTTGAACGCATTTTGATGATCAACTCTATTTACAAGCCTAAGCCGAAAAATCTTAAGCTCTTTACCAAGTGGGGCTGCGATGGGTCTTCGGGACAGAGTGAATATAAACAGATATTGTCAGGAGAAGATAATTTGATTTCTGACTCAAATTTATTCATTGCTTCACTCGTGCCGATAAAGCTTTTTAATATGGATACAAACGAAGTTCTTTGGCAAAATCGCACTTGTTCTTCGGTAAGATATTGTCGTCCGATTTCTATTGAGTTTTCAAAAGAAACTCCCGACAAAACAAGATCTGTAGTTAATGATATACGAACACAGATAAATGAGTTACAACCAACTTTATTAAACAAAGATGGTGAAGTGGTTGAAATCAAGCACGAGCTGTTTTTAACAATGATTGATGGAAAAGTAGCTCACGTTCTTACTGATACCAGTTCTGGTGCTGTGTGTACTATATGTGGAGCAAAACCAAAAGAAATGAATGAGTTAAACAAAGTTAGTTTAAAATCTGAAAATAAAAATTCATTGTTGGATCAGGTGTATGGAACTCATTTTGCATATATCGTACAATATTTCGTTCGAGAAATGGTCTGCCACTACACCTGAGAACAAGAAAAGCAAAGAGGAAAAGAAAAAATATGTGCAAGATCGTTTCCGGTCTGAACTGGGCTTACATATAGATAAACCACGACAAGGTAGTGGAAACAGCAATGATGGTAACACAGCTCGTCGGTTTTTCCAAAATTATCACTCTTCGGCAAATATAACATCAGTTGATGAAAACTTAATTAGAAGGTTTTACGTTATTTTACAAACATTTTCATCGGGCATGGCTATCAACCCAGAGTTGTTTGCCAAGTATAGCCTTAACACTGCACAATTGTATGTAGAAAAATATAATTGGTACTATATGCCCTCTTCGGTCCATAAAATATTGGTTCATGGTGAAAACATCATTAAACATTTCGCGATATTGCCAATTGGTCAGTTGTCCGAAGAAGCACAGGAATCGCGCAATAAAAACTATAAAAAAATAAGGTTGAACCACTCCAGAAAATGCTCGAGAGCAGCAACAAATCAAGACGTTTTCAATGCTCTGTTATTTACGTCTGATCCATTTATTTCAAATATGAGAAAACCGATTGCTAAAGATTCTAAAGATCTATTGGAAGAAGCTAAGCTGCTCTTATATTCATTTGAACAATCTAACTAATCATTAAAGGTAAGAATAAATGCTTTTATTTCGTGCTATTTATCGTTTTTTTTTTTCGTATTGTATCGCAAGCCTAAATTACTAACTTACTTACTTTAGATGACGCTACAGTCCTTGGTGGACCTTGGCCTCAGCCAACAAACCTCGTCAGCCGTGCCGACCACCGACGAGTGCACACGTCATCTTGCACTCGTATTTCTCCGTGCTGTAAAAAAAAAAAAAACCCAAAACCACCGCGCGCGCGTGAAAAAAAAAAAAATAATAATAGTGCAGTGCCATAGAAAAAAAAAAAAAAACATTATCGCACAGTGTGGGAATCCTACACCTCCCCCGCTCCTGGTCGTAGTACTGTTGCTTGCACTCGGTCGCTGCCGTTACGGTATTTATCATACGGTACGGGCAGTGTATGTAACAACTGATGGATAGCGGGTTGTGTGTGAAAATTTTGTTGGTGCACTGTTTCATATTGTTGTAAGGGCATAACACATACAGCAATTTGATTCAGTAAACCATCGTCAGAATTTTCACTTCGCAGCCCTGCTTAGTATCGTCGGTGTTTGTGTTTACTATGTTTGTTTGTGATTATGTCTAGGGAATTCAGGGTGGACGTAGCCAATATACGCGGGCTAAAAAGTAATCACTTTTTTGCGTACGTCCACGTCTGTAAGTACCGACCAGCTGTTTTGGCACTTAGCGAAACACAGGTAGATCCCCGCCCACACCTCTCAGACCACAATGATCTAAAGCTACCTGGCTACGAACTAGTGCCACTATTCTTTCCCCATCGCGGTCTCGCCATTTATGTGCGTAGTGATGTAGCTTACCAAATTCCATCACAATGTAGTCCCTGTTCCAATCCGGAATTCAATTTCATGTGGTTAAAATTCCATCACCGTAAGCAAATTATCCACTACTGCTTTATTTACAGAAGCCCCAAACTGGACAGCAACTCGACCTTCCACGAGTTTGATGCGCTGTCTGATTCCATTCAAAGAATTGTATCCCTGAATCCTCATACTGAAATCGTGATTACGGGCGATTTCAATATACACAATTCTGGTTGGCTTCGACATTCTGGACAGACAACACCCGAAGGACGGTGTGTTGAGATCTTCGCTGCGGAAAATAACTTAACCCAGCTTGTAAATGAGCCCACACGCATACCAGACGTTGATAGTCATACCGCCAACACCCTGGACTTGTTTTTAACCTCTCACCCTGACAAGTACTGCGTTGATGTACTCTCCCCTCTAGGCTCGTCGGACCATTGTGTCATATCAGCTAAATTCTCGTACACCCACCACTCAGTTAGAGAAAAGATTCCTAAAAGAACCGTATGGCAATACGAGAAAGCCAATTGGAGCGGACTTAACAACTTCTTTAGGAATTTTAACTGGTCGTTATGTTTCCTCGATAACGACGTGGATGCCGCTGCTGACATGATCACAGAAACTATTCTCTTTGGAATGAGATGCTTTATCCCACATCGGATGAAGAGTATCAAACCAAAAGAAAAGGAATGATATGATTCAAGCTGTAAAGAGGCTGTCAGGGTTAGAGAACTGTTTTTTCGGTCCTACAAGACCAACCCGACAGAGGAAAACCGAAAAAAGTTTAAACGAGCCAGAAATGACTGCAACGCCTTTCTTAAGCGTGTGAAATTCCAATATGACCAAAACCTGAGGCAAAAAATACTACAATGTCCCAAAGGCAGTAAAAAATTTTGGTCATTCGTCAAAAACATTAGAAATTCTGCGTCATCCTCCATCCCAACGCTCATTTACAATGACATTCCAGCTGTCAGCTCTTTGGACAAGGCCAATCTGCTTGCTGCACACTTTGCGGCTAGCTCAACACTCCCAGACTGTGCTTTGTCGAGTGCGTCGAATCTACAATGGGACGAATCCACTTTCACACTCGTGTAGTAGCAAGAGTACTCAAAGATCTCAACATGCATAAATCCGCTGGTCCAGATGGTATATCTCCCCTTCTTCTGAAGAGGTGTTCTTCTACGCTGGCAAAACCACTGCGTAAGCTTTTTCATCAGTCCTACTCTTTAGGACTCTTTCCGAGCAGATGGAAAACAGCATTTGTCCAGCCAGTCCCTAAAAAAGGCGAATCTTCTTCTCTATCCTCCTACAGACCCATTGCACTTACGTCCCTTCTTTCCAAGGTCATGGAAACGCTGATAAATCGTCAGCTCATGAAATATCTCGAAACACGAAAACTTCTCAATGACCGGCAATATGGTTTTCGTAGCAACAGGTCCACTGGTGATTTGATGGCATGTCTCACCGAAAAGTGGAACCAAAGCGTACATCAATCTGGCGAAAGCAAGTTAGTTGCACTTGATATTTCTAAGGCATTTGACAGAGTTTAGCATCAGGCTCTTTTGCCGAAAATGCGTGCTGTTGGGATCGATGACTCTCTTCTTCAATGGATTAGAAATTACCTTTCGGAACGTTCAATTCAAGTTGTCTTGGACGGTTTCAAGTCTGATATTCACAAAATAAATGCTGGTGTGCCCCAGGGCTCCGTTCTGTCTCCGACACTCTTTTTAATCTTCATTAACGATCTCTTGTCTGCTACTTCTAATCCAATTTATTCCTTTGCTGATGACAGCACTCTCTGCTTCTCATATTCGTTCCCGGACTCACGCCCCTGCTCTTCGGCTGTAGAACGGGAACGGCAGCGTATGCTAAGCTCATTAAATTCCGATATTAACAGCATAACCAACTGGGGAACTATCAACCGAGTAGAATTTAATGCTTCCAAAACTCAATGCTGTCTGCTGTCATTAAAGCGAAATTCAAATACCCAGCCATTATCCATGAATGGCACTTGCATCGTCGAAACCGATAAACTTTCCATTCTCGGTATGTGTATCAGTAACAACTTACGTTGGAATGACCACATATTCGATGTCGCCAAAAATGCTGCCAAATGTCTAGGTTTTCTCAAGCGATGTAAGAAATATTTTACCCCCTCTGATCTGGCCACAATATATAAGGCATTTATCCGCCCAAAACTGGAGTACAATGCCCACATCTGGTCAGGTGCTCCTAAAACATCTCTGCACCTGCTAGATAGGATTCAAAACCGTGCGATAAAACTAATTGGTGATACTAATATCAGTCAATCAATTGACACCCTCGAACACCGACGTAAAGTCTCCTGTCTCACTTTGTTTTATCGCTACTTCCACCACCAGTGTTCCATTGAAATTGCCAGTAGCATTCCGCCCATTCAAACTCGCTATGAATGCTCATCAGTATACCCTCAAGCATATTTTCGGACGTACTCTTAAATATCGTGATTCTTTCCTAAGCCGTACAACTCGCTTATGGAATGCCCTGCCGACCTCTGTGTTTCCTGGTCGTTATAACTTGCAAACATTTAAAAACAATGTACATCGGTACCTGTCTTTTCTTCCTCCCTAAATTTCATTCGCCCGCGCTGTGTACGAACATTTTAAGGGTACAAAACCCCTTGAGCGCGCGCCGATAAAAAAAAAAGCCAGCTCTGTCTCCAGCTAGCCGTCTCCAGTTTTGCAAGCAAGCCTCAATTGTGTTCTATAGTTGTGACATTTGAATATTTATGATTTTTTTTTAATATAATAAAACATATATATATATATGGTATGAACATTATTTAAAAGCCTAAATATTCCAGATTATGTGTGCGAAGTTTCACCTTTTTATCACTAAAAACAAAAAAGATAGAGATTTTTGAGACGATAACTGCGGGTTGGTCCCATAGTGCGCCGTTGCGAAATCAGCTTTAAAAGAACCTCTTATAACATTCTTTGCGCACAACAAAAAAGACATAAAAAAATACCTACTGAAAACCTGGAAATATAAGAGGAAAACCAACTGGGCAAACTATCAACACATTTACAAACATTTTAACCCTAATGCCGAAAAATCATTCTATCCTGGGAGTATTTCACAGGAAAAGATACAAATATATATCAGACTGCGAATGGGTCATACCAACATGACCCACAAACACCTAATCACTAACGAAACGGCCCCGCTCTGCCACTTATGCAACGAAAACCAAACACTTACCATAAGTCATCTTATTTCAAGTAAACAAATGCACTTAACTTGTAAATCTATAGCTTATAAAAATTTATCCGATCTTTTATCCACAATCACATATGAAAATGTACACAATGTACGAGTATATAGGCTGATGAAAGCATTAAATTTAGGAAACCTTATTTAAAACTAATTTTAAGTACAACTAGCTGAAGACCCTAGCTGCTCAAGCTGTATATTCTATTATTGTCAATGTTATTGAATTCGTTGTCAATAAACTTATACTCGTAATAATAATAATAATAGTTGAGTTCTGAAAAGAACTAATATTACAAAAGAGTTCATTAAATGAATTAGCGATTTTCCAGAGGATTAGAGATAGTATAGTTGATCACGTTCAATATGTCCTTCATTGGTTTTTGGGACTACCAAGACGTGCTATTTTTCATTTCATTTCATTTATTTATTTCATTCAAATGGTTTGTACATTAAGATACTCGTATTATCTTTTTTAGTACATAGTATTTTAATTTCAGATGTATGATTTTATTACAAATTTAAAACTAATATATATAAACATTATGGATGAATAGGAAGAAGGGGATAGGTTTAGTTTTATTGTGTGGAGAAATATAGGAGTATTGCACTTTTAAAATTGCAGGGATTTGATATTGATCTTAGATGTGAGGGCAAGGAGTTCCATAGTCTTACTGTGTGAATGAAAAATAAGCGCGAAGAGCTAAGAAAATTGCAGCGGTAGGATATAAGGTTCGTTGTTCTTGAAGAGCGAGTGAAATTAAGCCTGCTATACAAATAAGACGGACTTTGATTATTAATAATTTTGTGTAGGAATATACAGTTTCTAGCATTGATACTCGTATATTGTTCCAAATTACAACCAAGTAAATACCTAGAGTATTCGGAGATATGCTCATATCTACGAATGCCATAAATGTAACGCACCGCATCATTAAAAGCTATTTGTAATTTACGCTGAGATAATGAGTCAAGACTACTACGAGGGGCGTTCAACATATTCTCGATATCGGGGTGAAGCTGTGGTTGTATATATAAATTAAATCAAGTAATACTATTATTTTAGTGCATTCATATAAATGTGATTATTAATTCGCGTTTTATCTCTAGTTAAACAGAATCATAATGGCAACTGAGACGATGATGGCGAAAATTGAGCATCGCGCTGTAATTAAATTTCTTACTAAGCAAGGAAAAAGTCAAAAAACTATTCATGAAGAGATGGTGGCTGTTTACCAGGGTTCCGCACCTTCATTATCAACTGTGCAAAAGTGGTCAAGCGAGTTCAAGAGAGGCAGAGAAAGCTTTGAAGACGACCCCCGCTCCGGCGCCCCGGCTACTGCTTGTACGGGAGAAAGCATCAAAGAAGTCGAAAAACTTGTTCTTGCGGATGCCCGAATAAAGGTGAAAATGATGGCAGAGATCACCAAGCTTTCAATTGGTACCATTCACACCATTCTTCATGACCATCTTAACCTTTCAAAGGTCAGTGCAAGGTGGGTGCCACGAATGCTCACAGCGCCTCAGATAAAAAGTGAGAATCGCATGCTGTAGAGAGCTTTTGGAGATGTGTAGTGAGAACGCGGACGGTGTTATGGATCGAATTGTTACTGGGGACGAAACATGGGTCCACCACTATGACCCTGAAAGCAAACAAGAGTCCATGCAGTGGCATAAAAAAGGAACAGACCCCCCGAAGAAGTTCAAAGTCACTCCGCCTGCCGGGAAGCTCATGGCCACAGTTTTTTGGGACTCAAAGGGAATCTTGCTCATTGAGTACAAAAAAAAAGGTGAAACCATCAACGCCACATCCTACGCTTCCACTTTGCATAATTTGCGGGAGGAAATTAAAAAGAAAAGACGGGGTAAACTCGCAGCGGGTGTGTTGCTTCTTCATGACAACGTTCCTGTTCACACGGCGCGAGTTTCCAAGGCTGCTGCGCAAGATTGTGGTTTCGAAGAAATCTAACACCCACCCTATAGTCCAGACCTTGCCCCTAGTGATTATTTCCTGTTTCCGGATTTGAAAAAATGTCTTCGTAGAAAAAGATTTTCGGATGATGAAGAACTCAAGTCGGTATTTTGCAGAGAAAGAGGAAATTTATTTTTTTGAGGGTTTAGAAAAGCTTATCTCAAGATGTAACAAATGCATTGATGTTAGGGGAGATTATATTGAAAAATAAAAACAATTTAAATTGAATTCGCATTTTCCTTCATATCGATACCGAGAATATATTGAACGCCCCTCGTATATACGACCTCAGCATATGTTATGAGAGGTAATATTAACGTTATTACCAGCTTTCGTCGTGTTTCAATCGAAGTGAAATATGCGCTAAGCCACAACTTACGAAGGCATCCGTAGATACGACCAATGACCACGTTGATGTGATTGTGACCAGATAGATTTCGAGTTATAGTATAGCCAAGACTAGTGATTGATTCTACGACTTTGATTTTACTATTATTAAGATATAAGTCAGGTAGGAGATTAAAATTGAATTTTTTCTTGGATATTGGAATTACTTGAGATTTTGCCGGATTTAGTAGTAACCCATTTGACACTGACCAAGAATATATACATTTTAAGTCATCATTAATGAGAAAAGCGAGTTCATTAAGGTTGGAGTACGGTTTCGCTAGGTGTAGTTGAACGTCATCTGCATACAGGTGTACTGAAGAATGTCTGCACACTAATGGCAGGTCATTTATGAACAGGCAGAAGAGAATCGGTCCCAATATTGAACCCTGTGGCACACCTTGTTTGATTTCCACTAGTGAAGAACTACGTTCACCCGAAACTACCCTTTGCGACCTACCGGAAAGAAAACTACTCAGCAATTTCACTGCCTTTTCACTAAACCCAAAATTGTTCTTTAGCTTCCAAGACAGAATTTTATGATTTACTTTATCGAAGGCCTTTGAGAAATCCAGCAGACAAAGAAATGAAACATGACCCCTGTCAAAATCTTGTCTTATTTCTTCAAGTAAATTGACCATGGCTGTGGAACAGCTGTGTTAGCCCTAAAACCTGACTGCTAAGCATTCAACAACTTATTGAGAGACAAGTGCTTCGTAATTTGTTTTGCTATTATTTTCTCGAAAGCCTTGGACAAGCAGGGTAGAATGCTAATCGGTCTAAAATCGGCAGGAGATGCTGGATAGGTTTTCTTTGCGATGGGCAAAACTCTCGCAATTTTCCAGGACTGAGGAAACGTTGATGTTGTTATGCACCAGTTGATTACATGTGTGAGATGAGGTAAAATTTGCGGTAAGATAATTCTAATAAAGCGTACTGGTACGCCATCTTCACCTATGGAGTCAGATTTGATAGCTGTTACGGATTGGATAATTTCGTCTTCAGTGACTACTACAAAATCTTCCAGTCTTGGCAGCGAGCGCACTACTTCCTCAGTCTGACTAAAATCAAATTCATTTATACTGGAATCATCTCCCAGAAATGCATGATTTAGTTCATCGGGATCAAGAACACATTTAGAGTTGTTGTTACTACTAGAAATATCAATTTTACGCAAATTACTCCAAAGTTTCTTTGCAGGGAGGGATATATTTAGTTTAGAGGCGAAATAGTTTTTCTTTGAGGTACGTACAGCTAAGGTGGCGCAATTACGTGCCGCTTTGTACGAAGACCAGTTATCGTTAGATGGTCTATGTTTCCACTTATTATATAATTTGTTTCTTCTCTTAATAGAGCAAACCACTTCAGACGTAAACCATGGGCATGCTCTGTTTTGTATTTTGACCGTTTTAGTTGGTACACATTGATCGAACAATTGTGCTAAAATAACTTGAAACAATTTTACTTTTTCGTTCGGATCAGCCATTAAGCGGCATTGCTCCCATGGGGCTGAAAAAGTAGCAATTTGAAGGGCATTTAAATCAATGGAATTGAAATCTTTAAACGTGAAGGAATCTGGGATAACTGTTTTAGACAAGTTCACATCATAGGTACAGAAAAGAAGATCATGGTCAGAAATATCAAACGATAGTTGGTCGAACAGTAGAACAAGCGACGGATTAGAAACAATAACTAAATCTAGAAGACTGGGTAAACAATTATCAGCAAAACGTGTAGGGTAAGTAGTATTTACTATTTACCATCCCGACTGAAGAAACTAAATCCTTCATTTGGAAAGCGAGTGAGTCATTCTTTATTAAATTGGTGTTGAAGTCACCGCAGATGATTATGTGCTGATAGAGTGCACAGTATTCGGAGATAACTGAAAAGAAGGGCACAGGGGAGCAGTGTCTATTGTTACTGTACGCATATGCAACCAAACATTTGGTATTGCAGTCGCGTATTTCAATTAAAATATATTCGATTCCATTGACACTAGATTTAGTGATAATTTCACATTTCAGATCCGATTTGCAATAAATCACTACCCCGCCACCCGTTGTATCAGTAAATCTATTATTCCTAAAAATTTGAAAATTTGGTATCTTATAGCAAAAATCAGATACGTTCGGCTTAAACCAGGTTTCACTTACACAAATAACATCAATACAGGAACAAGAAAACAAGTATTTTAAATAGTCTAATTTGCTATCGTTTAAAATACGCGCATTTAAATAACAAATCTTAAGTCCCTCAAAACTCCTGGATAGAACATTTACCATTGTGTGCGTCGATTTTTCATTCACACTGTATTGGTTTCCTGACCTTGTGATACCCATTAAAAAAGAAATAAAACAAAACAACAACAAAAAAAGTGCAATACAACTAGAGAGGAGGAAGAAGAATTGGGCAGAGGTTTATAGAAGAAGGGAGGGGAGAAAAACGGAGGAATAAAGACAACAGAATTACAATAGATGAATAGGCTTACGTATAGTAGACAATATTCATTGATGCGTCGCAGTAGCAGCAAGCAGATCTTCAGAGCTTTCAATGAGAAAGCTTTTTCCATTCGCCGACTTCTTAACATACACAGATCTATGTTTTGTGTACTCAGCAAACAGTTGTTCCTTTCGTCTGAGACCAAGAGCGCTGTTCAGGAGAAACCGTGTTTGTCTCGTTAGGCTCTCATTAAGATAACAGCTGTTGTCCGCTTCTATGCCCAAATCTTGGAGACGTAATTCAGTCATGTGTTCTTTGCGGTAGTTCGCTGCTGAAATCAGAACGGTGTTTCTCTCTTGTGAATTGCTGAATTTTAACACAATAGGAGGTGTTGCGGTGTTATTGTTGTTGTTACGTGTTTTTGTACTAAAAACGTTTTGTAAGACTGGCGGCTTACAGCCAATGGTGTGACAGAGTCGATTAAATAAACTTTTAAGGTTCTCATTTGGGAGTTCAGGTACTCGGAAGAGCACTGCATCACACGCTACTTCTTTCCTTTCCAGAGCATCACATCGCCGTTGAAGAGCCACTATTTCTGCACTGTGCGATTGCATAGCTGTGTTGGTGTTTTCTTGAAATATATCGATGCGCTCAACTATGCTGGTGATTTTGTTGTGCAGTTCATCAAATCGCTGACTCCAGGTTGTCTTGACTTCCTCGATTTTGAGAAGATATTCGCTCTGGATCTTGGAGATTTCTTCTGTGAACCCAAGCCGCATTATTTCAGCTTGTTTAGTAAGATGTTCCTCTAAGATTTTGACGGTAAGAGGACCATTGTCACTATTCGGCTGCTTTACTGCAGGTGAAGATGATTGTATGGGTGGTGTAGGTGACGATGTCAGGCCTCTTGAAAAGATAACTCTTGAACGAAGGTTAGGAGCAGACATGGTTTTAAGAGAATTGTCTTTGGGTGGTATTAGTTCGAAAGAAATAAAGCGAGATGTCGGGAGAAGCAATATATGTAGTATAAACTATTTTATTAAAAATACAAGGGCCGGTGTAGGGTTTCTCACTACAGGTTAACTGGCAAAAAGTTTATAATCAATAACGCTTAAGGCTTTATAGGTTCTTAAGTTTATTTGTCGGATTTCCACACCGTACTTGCTCACTTTAACTGGACGATAATAAAAACGCGTCTATTCGTGCTTACTCTGCATTGTACTGATTTTTTATTACGATAATAAGTATCTCTGTAATAAGGCATATCAATCTTAAGGTCATTATTTAGTTTTTTATAAAACTGTCTGAGTCTAGAATTATTCGGATGTTTTCTAACCAAAAAGCTAAGTTTATGTTTCCTTCTAATTTTTTTCAGAAGTGTGGAAGTCATCCACACGGTTTTATACATTGATTGATGCTATTTCTGCGTCTTGTAATCTTTTTGCTGTTTGCAATATGAGACTGTAGATTTCTTAAGAAAATGTTGAGGGATCAGTTGTACAAAAACTTCATTCCAAAATTCAAAATTTAAACGATTCTTAAGAACATTATAATTGATTTTGTCAAAAATTTTTACCACGGTTGATTCAGTTCGCGGAACATTATTATCTAAGAAAACTGAATACTTGTTAAGCAATGATCTGTTACTTGAAGGTCAACTGTCATACTCGTAGTTTTAAAGAAGGTTTTATTATTGCGGTGAACCCTAACAAATATGTGGTCTAAACACGAACTAAAACGAGTAGGTTGAGTTAGCAAAAAATCAACACCGATGCACCGATCGATAGCGTCGACAAGAAATGGTCAACATTAGTTGAGTTAGACAATTTATTAATATTAGCATAATATTTTTACAATTTTGAAGCTTCAAAAACTCATAAAATTCTTCCAAAAAATATTTATCCGAACATCCGTGAAGTCTGTAAACACAAATAAAACAATAGCAAGAACCAGAAAGGACACAATTTAAGGTGATTATGTCAGCACTTTGTAAATTATATTTTTTAATTTTTATGCCTGCTATGTCATTTTTGACGAATACTCCAACAACTCCAGCTGTATACGAATCATTACATATTGCGTCAAAAAAAAAAAAATTGGAATACTACGAGTAAAATCAGAAATTTCAGTCTCAAAAATCCAGATTTCAGAAACAAAAATTAAATCTGGTAAATGGTCTAAAGATGAGAGATGGGTGAAAAATGTATCAAAATTCTTTCGCAAACTGCGAATGTTCTGGTGGATTACTGAGAAACCGGAAGATTGTTCATTTCTTGAATAATCTATACAGTAACAATTGAAATGTTCGGAATGAAAAGAAAGGTTTACATTAATATTATTTAAATTAGGAGAAGATATACAAAAATTGTTATTTAAATGAATATTAGTATCAGACATAATTAACAGATTAAAATTTAGGTTCTAACTTCCTCAACTTTTTGCAAATCTTCAAATGAATATATTTTTATAAAGTTATCCCCTTCCTTTATCCAAATGAGAACGATGGAGTTCCTTACTCAAACAAATTTGTTCTTACGTTTGAGTTCAATTGCTTTATTTAACAGGGATCGGTTATACTTTTTAGGCAATCATGAATCATGAAGATCTTGATGTTGGTGTCACATTTTTTACTATTCAACGAGCATATATTCATTCGACTATATTTTACTGTTGAGTTGTATGTACCTAACATAATTGATTCTCCTTTTTAGAAGCAATTCGGCAACAATCTTCCATAAGCCTTATCTTTTCAGGGTCGCCGAATACACCAATTGTTTCTCTGCATGCGTTGTGGTAGTCAAACCTTACAGCCGAATAATATTTCGATCGCAGAATTCTCAAGATCTTCGAACTGGTAGACTACTCTGGAAGATGGTATTCTTTTTTTTATCTCAGATGAAAGATCGTCTTCTCATCACTTTTTCTGGCTCGGTACTATTCCTTTGCCACATTTGAATGAACAACAGATTTCGTCATTCAGATATTCTCTATATGGCTCAGCGGGAGATTAAAATTCGACGTTGAACTTATTTGTTTAGCCTTACATTCCAATTATGTGATGAAACCTAGCACCCTGTAACGACAATATAATGATCATGAGTAATGAGCATTGATCTGCTGATAATGAGGGGAAATTATATACAATCTATATCAACGTTTGATCATGTTGCGGAATATTTTAACTATTGGGTCTACAAGTAAGTTTCCAGCGTTTGTCAGAGATGGCGCCACCAGTGAATCCCGGGCAGAAATGTCAGACCCCATGTGTTTTATTTGTAGGTTTTGTATCTGTCAACAGCTCTGCAGTGTTATATTTGAGCAGTTCTATCGCCGTCGTACATTTTATCGAGCAAAATCATGGCAAGTTTCCAGCCAAATAAACGTCATTTGCGGAAAGCGCTGCTTTTATTCTTTAATATGAAGAAAAATGCGGCCGCGGCCTATCGTTTGCTTTCGGAAACTTATGGGGCGGAATGTATTGGTGAATCGACGTGCCGCGAGTGGTTCAAACGGTTCAAAAGTGGTGATTTTGGAGTTGAAGACAAAGATCGCCCCGGAAAGCCGAAAAGTTTTGAAGACTAGGAATTGGACGCTTTACTGGATGAGGATCCGTGTCAGATTCAAGAAGAACTTGCTGCATCATTGGGCGTCACGCAACAAGCCGTTTCCCTGCGCCTAAAAGCACTGGGATTCATTCGAAAGGTTGGAAACTGGGTGCCGTACGAATTGAAGCCAAGATACGTCGAACGGCGATTTTGCATGTCCGAAATGTTACTGCAGCGGTATAAAAATAAATCATTTTTGCATCGTATTGTCACTGGTGATGAGAAATGGATTTATTATGATAATCCTAAACGCTGAAAATCGTATACAAAGCCAGGCGAGACCGCCCAATCGACGCCGAAACGAAATATTCACGTGAATAAGGTCATGCTCTGCATATGGTGGGATCAAAAGGGTGTCGTATACTAGGTACTGCTTCTGAGTGGTGAAACCATCAAAGGACCATCATATTGAACCCAACTAATTCGTTTGAAGCGGGCATTAAAAGAAAAACGGCCAGAATATGAGACCAGGCATGAGTCCGTCATTTTTCATCACGACAACGCTCGGCCACATGTTGCGGTTTCGGTGAAAAACTATTTGGAAAATAGTGGATGGGAAATTCTGTCTCACCCGCCTTACAGTCCAGACTTGGCACCATCTGACTACCACTTGTTTCGTTCGATGCAGAACGCTCTTACGGAAATACGCTTCAGCTCAGTAGAGGAAATCAAAAATTGGCTCGATACGTTCTTGGGCTCGAAAGACGAGAAATTTTTTTGGTCCGGAATTCATAAATTGCCAGAAAGATGGGGGAAAGTTGTAGCTTCCGATCGACGATACTTTGAATAAAGCATTGTAACTACTCGTATGTTTTCATAATAAAACTTCAAATTTTGGAAAAAAACGCTGGAAACGTACTTGTAGACCCAATACAATACATAATTCATAATAGCACAGTGGTAATTAAAAGCATTCGTTCATTTATGAAATATGGTATGTTACATGTTTAGATTAAAAAGTGAAATGAAGCATAAATGTAAATAGAAATGAAATTCAAAAACACTAAGTGCGATACAATATGTGTTGATAAAGTGATATGAGAAAATACTGAACATTCTCCCCGCCTTGAAAGCCTTAGCTTTCAAGATAGCCTTTACTTATGTTGGTGACAGGTTGGTTTTGCTGCTCATTTTCAGTTTTGTTGCAGGGTAATGCGCAAATTTTTGAAATCGCTCTTTTCACTATGCCTGATTGAGTTTTAATGTTTGCTACGCGGACAAGACCATCCGAACCAGCAAATACATCAACGATGCGTCCCAGTGGCCATTTAAGAGATGGTAAATTTTCGTCCTTGATAATGACCAGGGTGCCGACTTCGACATTTTTCGTAGATTTATTCCATTTTTTCCGCTGCTGCAAGGTGTTGAGATATTCATGGCTCCACCGGTTCCAAAATAGTTGTTGCATATATTGTACTTGCTGCCAGCTTCCAAGTCGTGCAAAGTTTTGATGAGTTGAGTCTACTCCCGGGATAGTAGACATAGGAGAACCAATTAGGAAGTGAGCCGGAGTAAGAGCGCTTAAGTTGTTAGGATCATCTGAAACGGGACTTAAAGGGCGAGAATTAATAATTGCTTCGATTTGACAAGTTAGTGTATGAAGTTGTTCGAAGTTTAATGCGGCATAACCAACAACACGACGAAGATGATATTTAACAATTTTTATGGACGCCTCCCATAGTCCTCCAAAGTGCGGTGAACGACTTGGGATGAACTTCCAGCAAATTCCCTCGTTGGCACATTCTCTTTGGATGAGCTCGCTGCCACTTTGATCGTCGTGGAACATGCGTTTGAGTTCTTTCAGCTGAGAGTTGGCACCAACGAAATTAGTAGCGTTATCCGATAAGATTGTTTGTGGTTTACCACGCCTTGATATGAATCTTCGAAGTGCCGCCAGGAAAGCTGCTGTCGACAAGTCTGTTGCAAGCTCTAAGTGTACAGCCTTGGTGCAAAGGCAAATAAATAGGCAGATATATGTTTTCGTAGGAGCTCTACCACGAATTCCGGATTTGGTGTAGAATGGTCCACAAAATCTATTCCTGAATGCAGGAATGGTCTGGCAGGCTTTACCCGTTCGTACGGCAGGTTTCCCATGATCTGGCTTTTATCATCTTTTAACTATCTTACGGATCATCTGTCTTCCACCTAAGGTCCAAAACCGCTCTCTTATAAGAACCATGAGAGCTTGGCATCCAGCATGTAGGTTTGTTATATGAAAGTGCATAATCAAAGTTTCAGTGAACTGGTGTGATTTGGGCAGAATTATTTTATGCTTGGCATCGAAGTGCAAGTCCGCATTTTTAAGTCTGCCACCGACGCGTATTAGTCCGAAGCCATCTAAGAAAGGATTCAATCCTGATAACGCACTTTTTCCAGTGATACCTGTTCCATTTCGAAGTTGTTTGTAGTCATGAGCGAAGGCATTTATTTGAATTGTTCGAATAAGTAATTGGAGCCCATAGTCCAAGTCTGACGCTGAGAGTTGCGCGTTTCTTCTGTGTTTCTTAGATGAATTTGAGTTCTTAATAAATCGCCATACGTAGGTAAAGGTACGGCGCATACGATAGAAGTCATTTATAAATTTACATTTCAATGTAATATCCTGTGCTGTTGATGAGATTAGACATGTTTTAGGAACACGTTTCTCAGGACTGTTTTCAAACAATGAAGATTCCAATGAGGGCCATGAATCTGGAGGATCGCAAAGGAACTGCGGACCACAAAACCATAAATTGGAATGACTTAAGTTCTCTGGAGACATGCCTCGTGAGAGAATATCGGCAGGGTTTTCGTTGGTCCGAATGTGTCTCCATTCATAACCGTCGGATATATTCTGAATTTTTGTGACTCTGTTGGCAACAAAGGTATTCCAACTGCAAGGTGGAGATGAAATCCATGCCAGCACAATGGTTGAATCAGACCAACAAAAAATCTTTTCTGGAGTGAGCGTAATGGCTTGACGAACACGGCTTATTAGTTCAGCTAACAAAAGGGCGGCGCATAGCTCTAATCTTGGAATGGAAATGGTTTTAAGAGGAGCTACTCGAGACTTTGAGCAAAGTAGCCGTACTTTTATTGTGCTATTAGCGTTGATGCTTCTTATATAGACGGAAGCGCCGAAAGCATGCATGCTGGCAGCCGCAAAGCAATGAATTTGAAATTTGCTCTTGAATGAAAATGCGTATCGAGGAAAACCCATTTTATCCATGAGGTGTCAGTCGTTCATTGATCTCCGCCGAATTCAGACGTGTTTCGACTTTTGGTTGAGTAGTGACACGAGTTAAAATTAAAATAATTAATAATTAAAAATAAAAAAGGCAATTGGCTAATACAATATACGGTTCCAATTAGCCCAGTGGAAGTGTGCGCGATTACCAGTTAACGGGTGCGGGTTCAACCCCGGGTTAAATAGATCTTTTTTTTTTTTTCTTTTTCTTCTTCAATTAAAAGAAAAAAAAAATAAAAATAAAGTGTTAAACAATATCACGCGATGGATTGCGGAGAGCGGCCCGCTACGCCAATAGCGGGATCCGCTGATAAGACAGGCGACATATCGAGTGGTTCAGGCCAAACACCAGCAGGGGCAGAACCAAAGGCGAAGAGAAGAAGGAAGTTAAGGGTAACTTCCAGCTTTGTACAACGTCCCATCTTACCAACTTCCACTGTCGAGCTGCTTGGTGGAGTGAAGGAAGGGGCGCAATCAATGATATCAACGGCAGAAATGAATCAACCCGGGCAATTTATCGACAACAACCCATTCGCCTCAGATGTTCACGAACATCTGAAAGAGAACAGCTTCGCTTCCTTGGCGTCAACCGAATCGGAAGATGAAGAGGAAGAAATGGAGTCAATCAGTAGTAGCATCAAAATGCTACAACAAAGAGTACTAGCCATAAAAGGCAAGCAAATGCTAAGAAGGAAGAGGGAAGAGCAACAGCAATCCCAACAGCAACAGCAGACGCAGCTAGCTCAAAAGCGGAGCCAACAACACCAAACAAAAACAATAGTGCAGGTGCTACAACAACACCAACAAAAACTTAAGAGCCACCAGCAACAACAACAAGAGCAACCACAACAACGGCAACAGCAGCAGCCACAAAAACAGCAACAGAAAAAACAGCCGCAGCAGCAGCAGAAACAACAATAGCAGCAACAAAAACAACAGCAGCAGCAACAACAACAACAGCAGAAACAGCAAATTTCAAAACAAAGGGTTCCACCTATAAATACATTTAAGATGGAACTACAGGAAACAAAAGAACTATGTAAGTCAGCCATAGGCAATAATTTTTATATTAAAAGACTTAGCTTAGATAGGCACGCGATCCACTGTAATACAGTGGAGCGCTACCATAAAATTAAAAGTTTATTGAAGGATTCGACGACGGAGTTCTTCTCCTACACCCCGAAGGGGGAGAAGCTGCAAATAATGCTGCTGAGGGGGTTAGAACCGTCGACTGATCCGGAGGAGCTCCTGGCACTGCTGAAAGAGAAGGAGTGCGAAGGGCTCAAATTCGTGGGGGTCAAGCCATTTGTCACGGCTAGAGCCAAAAGGGAGAAGCGGAAACTACCGTTCTTCCTGGTCCAGCTAAGTCCCAGCAGCAAACTGGACGGTCTAAGGAGTATAAAAGTCCTAGACTACCAGGTTGTACACTGGGAAAAATTAAAGAGGAGCGAAAACATTTTACAATGTGTTCGCTGCCAAAGGTTCGGGCACGCCACGTCGAACTGCGAAATGCAGCCTCGTGTGGAAAGAACCACAAATCCGAGGAATGCGCTCTAGGTAAGGACGGAGCGTCTGAAAAAAGCTAACTCTCTTGTGCTTTATGTAGGAACACGGGACACACCGCAAATTGTCGCTGTTATCCCAAATTGCAATACATCAAAAGAGTAAATCTGGCTCGGCAGCAGAAAGTGGAAGTTAAACGTCCACTCGTGCAGGCACAAACACCAGCCGTTACTCCCCAAGTTACCTACGCCCAAATGGCGGCAGGTAGGGGAACTACGGTACAACAAGCAAAGGTAGCTTCTCAGGCCCCAGCGCCTAGAGCACCTGAATCTGTACCTGACATCCTGGCTATCTTGCTCTCTATTCAGGGGCAGATGGCTCAGCTTCAGCGTCAAATACAGGAACAGGCTAAGCGGGTAGATCAAATATACGCGCTGCTGCCGGGCCTAACGCACCTCCAGTCGTAATGGGTACATACATGGCGGAGCAAACCCTGAAGGTCCTTGCAGTGAATGTTAATTCACTGATTAGGTTCGAACGAAGAGCCGCACTGTTTAAGTTGCTTAATGACCAAGCCCTTGATGTGCTTTTGGTTAGCGAAACTAAGCTTACCAAAAGGCACAAAATGAGACACAGAAGATATGAAATATTACGAAGAAACCGACCCAATTCTATTCAAGGAGGTGGTGTTGCGATCTTTGTAAGAAAGGGACTGCGTTTCAAAAGAGTATACAGTCGTGTAGTACGTAGATTTCAGGTGCTGGAAGCATGCATCATGTACATTCCTCTCCGTAGTGGAAAGCGGTTATACATGGTGTCTGTTTATGCATCTAAGGCTACTCAATCCACTTTATTCATCTCAGAGCTCGAGACACTGTTTCGATTCCTGAGGCTGGAATTGGAGGAGAACTTTTTTATTATCGGCGGAGATTTTAACGCCAAACATAGAGATTGGGGAAATAATACACCAAATACTAGAGGGAACCTACTACTCAATTGGTGGAGTCAGCACAATGTGATGTATCGACTCGGCCTCAAAGCCACGGATAGTCCGTCGTTTCCCAGACACGGGTCCTATTTGGATCTCCTGCTGTTCGACTCACGAATCAACTGACGTGCACTAACCAACAAACTACAAACTGTCTACGCACGTTTGTGTATGACAGTGACCATTGCGGTCTCAGCACCGAAATAACTGTTCCCAACGAAATTACGGAATTGGATGAGTTTGTGCAAACGCATTCCTACAATTATAGTAGGGTGCGTTGGACACACTTCACCAGAACACTGACTAGAGCACTCTCCTCGAATTCGCTCTACCCACCGTCCAACAGAAATCTGTCAAACGAGGAGATTGACAGGTATCTTAGACTATTGGACGAGACAATTAAACGAACAATGGACAAAACGATACCTCGGTATCAACACACTGACGACGAAGACTTATTCCGCAATGCAACTATTGACGCACTGCACCGACAAAAAAGTAGGCTGCTGTCAAGACTAAAAACCTTGTACAGACAGTTTACTGACAGACATAACCCAGAGATCATGACGCTGAAGTCGTCGATTAAAAACCTCCAAACATTAATAAAGGAAAATTACAGAAACTCTGTAAGTTTGTATTGTAACAACAAAATTCGGGCTGTAAACACCAGCAACCCGGATATGTTCCCGCAAATAAATAAAATATTTCGGAGAAATAATCAAAATGACCTTCCATGTCTCAAAATCGCCCGAACGACGAACAACGAACAAATACTTGTAGCAGCAGGTATTGATCCAGATGAGGCCGTTGATGATGACAACTTCTTTGTGGTCGAGGATCCGCAGGAGAAGGTAGAGGCTATAGGAGCGACTTTCCAGGAAGTGTACAAGGCGAATGACATCATTGGCCCGAACCACGACCTGGAGAGTCGAGTGCTTGTGCACAATTCCTGCCTTCGAAATGAAATTGCGAATTGGCGATTCGAGAGCTCGGGTTTCACCCAGTTCAGTGACGAGAATATGGCAAATAATGTCATCACCAACGAAAGGGTATTACCACCGTTCATTTCGAAGGAAGAGCTCCAAACGATCTTCGAATCGCTTAGAAGTAAGAAATCAGTGGGAACCGATGAAATACCGAACATTGTGCTTCGACATCTCCCACTAGAAGCGGTGGACATTTATACCACCCTGTTTAATAATGCAATGAATAATGCACATTATCCAGCGCATTGGAAAACAGCGGTGATACATCCCATTCCCAAAAGGAATAAAGATACTTCCAATCCGGCGAATCTCCGCTCGATCAGTCTTCTTCCAAACATCAGTAAGGTTTTCGAGAAGGTGATCAATAGAGTCCTGACTAAGTGGGTTGAGGACAAACATATAGTTCCGGATAATCAATTCGGTTTCAAGGCGGGGCATGATATCATTCATGCTGCGTCGAAACTGGTTTCTGATATCCAATGGAACAAAGGCAAGAACCAGTGCACTGATGCCTGCCTGATTGACTTGGAGAAGGCCTTCGATACCGTATGGTTAGAAGGACTCTTCTTCAAGCTGGACAGGATGGGCATTAGTAAACCACTGCTGTATATTCTTTTTGATATGCTCTCCAGTAGACAGTTCATCGTGAAGAATGGCGATGTGACTTCCGCTGGAACATTTAACATTAAAAATGGTCCGCAACAAGGTGCGGTAAATTCGCCGATCCTATTCAACATTTACACAAGTGATCTGATAGGTTCACATCACCATGCCATAGCGTACGCAGACGACTTAATTGCGTACAGATCAGGTCCAAATATTGAGGTCATTAGTACACTTTTGCAACGTGACTTCGACAAAATTAAGCGATATTGCGATGACTGGAAGTTGAAAATCAACTTTCAGAAATCGGAAGCCATTCTGTTTAGGACGCCTTTGTCTGGGGCCTCTAGGGATACCAGAAAGAATTGGCGAAAGTTCTCTATCGTCGGACAATATGGACAGCCACTTGCTTGTCGAAATGTAGTCAGATGCCTTGGGATCTGTCTAGATCAATATCTGTACTTTAACAAACATATTGATGTTGCTCTGGCCAGAGCCAGAGGTGCTGTTGCCCTTACAAGGAGACTGTTTTATAACAGCCAACTCGATGCGAGGGTGAAGGTGATCTGCTACATGGCCCTTATCAGGCCCATGCTTGTATTTGGGTGTCCCGTGTGGTTCAACGTGAGAGCAAGTTTATTGGAAAAGTTTCGGGTGTTCGAGAGGGCTTGCCTTAGGGCTTGTCTTCGGTTATACAGAACACCAGAGTCGGAGTACATAAAATTCTGTCCTAATGAGGTCTTGTACAATAGGGCGAACCTAATAAGAGTGGACAATTTTGTTATTAAGTTGACTCGAAGGCACATTGCAAGAGCAATGACATCGTCGAACAACCAGATCTCCGGGGCTTACTATCCTAATTATATGTATCATGAGAGATTTCGCTTTGACGGCTATGTTCCTCCAGAAGCGTTCCTCTACCTAGATAGTAAAGGTCTGATCCAGGACAGTTTGGCGGTGCGGCTAATCTTCCCCGTCGCTCGGACAGCTGCGGACAGGCGACTCAACTACGACAGAGACATCGCACAAGGCAGTGCAGAGCGTCTCCGGTTCAGTAGGGCGGTAGGGAGTCGCGACATGAGGGATGTTGCTCGGCAGCACCAACAATTTTGGTGGCTATTTGAAGGAGGGGAGGGTTCGTCGTCGAATTCCTCAAGTAATAGGTAGCTTCATGTGAAGCAAAGTGGGCCAGCCTAATTTTTTTTTTTAGCCATGGCCGGCTTACGTAGTTTTAAGTAGGTATAAGTTAGTTTTTAAGAAAAAAAAAAATAAATATATATATATATAAAACAAAAAAAAAACATAAATAAAAATAAAAAATAACAAAAAAAAATTCACATATGTATACATATGTGTATATATTAAGTATATACGCATTATGTGTGTATATATATATATATGTGTACGTATTAGATGTAAGTAGGTTAAGTAGATTAAGATATATTTTTTAAGTAGTCTATAAGTTTTTAGTTTTAGGTTTTTATAATACTATTAAAATGTCCATATACTAAGTTTTTGCTTAAAATCTATTTTCTTAGTTTTAGTTTTAACATGTAAGTATAAAATTAAATATAAACAGTAATATACGTCGAAAGACTTAGTTTAAGTGTTAGGTTTAACTTAGAGTGCCCGCATGGGGCCATTAAGTTAGTCTAAGATTATTTGTAAGTTATTTAAGCTAATTTTTAAGCATTTTTTTGTCTAGCATGTAAGAGTAAATTAATTAAGAAAATAAAAATGCATTTAAACTGAAACTGAACTGACATGAGGTGTAATTCATTGACAACTTGTAACCACGAAGTATGTAGGCCAGCGGGAAGAGTTTCATCCCAACTCAGGCTTTCCTTCCACAATGTTTGCATTAAAACCTTAGCTTTAAAATGACTGGCCCTATTAAGTCAAGAGGATCGTAGAGTTGGGCAATTGTAGATAAGACTGTACGTTTGGTAACTCTACTCGAAGTGTTCAGTTTGTTGTTTAAGAATAAAAAGTCATCCGTCTCAGGATTCCAGATTAACTCTAAGGTCTTTGTTACACTGCCATCATTGATTTGAAGATATACTTCTCTATCCGCTAATGGGGTGCCCACCAAGGCATCTTCCGAATTAGAACACCATTTTCGTAGATGGAATCCTCCCTTTAAAAGTAGGTCAAATACCTCATTTTTAATCTGAAGTAGATCTGTGAGCGTATCGGCACCAGCCAGAAAGTCATCTACATAGAAAAAAGACCTGACTGCCTTGGATCCTACAGGAAAATTATTCTCTTCATCTATCGCAAGCTGATTTAGACTACGCACAGCAAGGAAGGAGGCGGGAGATGTGCCATAGGTAACGGTATCGAGGGTGTATAAACCTATGTCATCTGAAATGCTATCGCGTCATAGAATGCACTGTAAGTTATTATCGGGAGGTTGCATTTGTACACATCGATACATTTTTTCAATATCTGCTGTAACAGCCAATAAGTGAACTCGAAAAGCTAACAGAATGCTAAAGAGATCAGGCTGTAGAGTTGGACCAACCATTAAAATGTCATTCAAGGATGGACCAGTTGATGTTTTAGCCGAACCGTTGAATACCACGCGAAGTTTTGTGCTGCTGCTGTCTGCCTTGAAGACGCAGTGATGGGGTAAGAAGTAGTGGGCTTGTCGTAGAATATCTGAGGAAGCAGGACTCATATGATTAAGCGACTTATATTCGGACATGAACTTAATATATTCTTGCTTGACATCGGGATGACGATTGAGTTTGGACTCTAGATTCAAAAACTGTTTCAATTCAAATGATGCACCGAGATTGGATGGGGAAGCCTTAAAAGGTAGCTTGACCGAGTATTTTCCTGATGGTAATCGTTTATGCGACTGGACGAAATTATTTTCGCTATCGAGTTCTTCTTGGGAATACGTTTGACTGGGTTTGTCACATAGTTCAATTTCCCAGAAACGTTTTAATCGAACATCCAATGAATCATTGTTGTTGTAGCAATCAATTAAATCAGAAGCCGTTGCATTTAAGCATATGGCCTTATTAACTAGATAGTTAAAATTGCCGGACACTATCCAGCCTAATCTCGTCTTCTGTATAATAGGTAGATTTTCTCCTAGGGGAATCTGTCCGACCGAAAGAAGTTCAAAAAACAACGATGCGCCGATTAACAAATCGATTTTCTGTGATTCATAAAAATATGGGTCAGCCAATTCTATGTTCTTGGGAAGTTGGAATGAGTTGACATCAAAACATTGATTTGGTTGATTTTCTGTTATCGACGGCAATAGAAGACAGTCAATGGCGTCGGAGTAACCATTTATTCGAGAACGTAGGGTAATATTAACCTTATAGTTTACGGATGCTTGAGTGGAACCGATGCCACTGATAGAGATGTCTACCCTAGATCGCTTAAGTGCTAGCCGCTGAGCCAGTCTATAGGTGACACAATTTAACTGAGAGGCTGAATCGAGAATCGCTCTACATGGTATAAATTGTCCGTATTTATCCTGGACGAGAACAACAGCAGTTGCCAAAAAAAACAAATCGATTGCGCTCAGGTTGCATTACAGACGAAGTTTGTAGTTTCGAAGTAAGAACAGCATTGTTTGAAGCTACTGAAGAGGACGGCGCAAGGGAGGAAGAAGGTTGATTTTCCTTGCAACTTGCCTCTAATAAATGGGAAGTCCTAGGTTGAAGATTGACATTGGTTTCTAAATGCAGAAGTGAGTTGTGTCGCCCTTTGCATTGCTTACAGCCCTTAGATTTGCAAAAACGAGTGAAATGTCCCTTTCTTAAACAATTTAAACATAGACCACGTTCTTTAATCTGAAAAATACGTTAATCGATAGAAAGAGCAATAAAATCTTAGCAGAAATATACACTATGGTTATTAGAGCTACAAAATACGCATGCATTGTTAGCAGAATTTGATGTAACAAGTACCTTTCGATTATTCCCTTTACTAGAATGATGAGGATTGCCGATATTTCTTCTTGTGGTATGTTGTTGTGTTGAGCTTGCAATATTTTCGAGTGTTTGGCATCGCCTCTCCAAAAACGTTGACATTTCTTCCCACGTTGGTATAACATTCAGCGGTGCTTCTTCCTTCCATTTGCCCTGTGTCAATGTATCCAGCTTATTTCCTACTAGATATAGCAGAATTCCATCGGTGATTTGGTCCTTGTTGGCTAATGACTGCAATGCCCGTAAATGAGAGTTAACGGAGTCACAAATATCCTTTAACCCCTGAGCAGTTGGTTGATGGATTGCAGGAATAGAACAAATTTCTCTTATGTGAGCCTGAAAAATCAAACGATTGTTGTTAAATCTTGTTCTTAATAATTGCAAGGCTTTTTTATAATTATCGCCGGTGATTTCCAATGATTCAATCGTCCGGAGTGCTGAGTCTTCGAGACAGGAGAGAAGATGCTGAAACCTTTCTATGCTGGATAGCTCTTCATCAGAATGAACTAAAGTGGAGAACATTGCTTGAAAGTTGGGCCAATCAGTATATTTTCCCGAAAATGATGTGAGCTTCAATTTGGGAAGATGGGCATTTCTCGGTTTAGGAACAGATATGAATGATGACTCGTCATGGCGACAAGGCACGTGGTTTTTTCGACCCAATGAGAGTTAAAATTTTAGTTTTAATGCAACAATAATTATTTTCAAATACAGAACGCTTATCACCCTCAAGTTCCTTGGAATCCATCACTTCCAACTCGGTCTGAACTTGATCGAATTTTATCGCATACTTAACCTGGTTTCCAGCTCGGGAATCGTTATGCTGTCATGCTGTTTCTTATTTTTGTTAATTGTCCGATGACTGATGAGCGTTTCACCTTTACTGCTGCGAGTTTCCTTTCAACTGTAGTCATTTTTTTGTTAAATTCACAATCGATCAGAATCACAAATTATGTTAATTAAATTTTGTTTAGACCGAATTAAAAGCAAAACTAATTGAGTGATTATAAATTAATAACACACGATAAGAAAAAATAGTTCAGTTGCGCTAAAATACAATATAATGATCATGAGTAATGTTGCATCGCAACCAACACCATACATCACTCAAGGAAATCAGCTTCTTACAAGCCGCATGTTTCCCGTCGGCATTTACCAATTTTCGAAAAGCCGACGAAAAACACATATCAACTGACGTAGCTCCCAGCAAAATTGGGCGCTCAGAAAAAACCACAAACAGCTGCAACACATTAGCTGTGGAGGCGGTAGCATGAGAAAACGCATAGAAAAAAAAATGATATGCTTTCGGCAATTATCCCCGCCCAATGAGTGGATTTTGCAGTGGCGCTTTGCACATAAGCGTGTATTGGTGATGTATGCACTCGCTAGTCAACGAAAAACCAAATACGCTATGCGGTAGCAGCTAAGATGTGAACAATTTCCGCAAGGTCCGCAATGGGTCATTGACCAGAAGAACATGCCTTCAAGAATCAGCTGGAAAAGGAAGGTGTCGTTATGACAACTGCAGCGAATGGTTGGGCATTCCCAGTTAAACCAGCAGAGTGACCGTACCTGCAATTTATTTAAGATAAATAAAACTCTAAAAACCAATACTTGCGTTTAATTTAACCTTTTTTTTTAACTATATAGATTCTGTATTAATCGGCACTTAACTTAGTCTTGCCAATATATATATATTTTTTTGCTAGTTTTCGTGCGAAACATATGGTCCTTCAGAGCCGGATCAGGATCTAGACAAGTGAAAAACTATTTTATTCAGTGCGTGACATTAATTTTAATTGCGAATAATTCGTCGGGTGCATTGAAGTATCGACATAAATTCGGTTCGGTCGATCGTTGGCGCTTACTAAGGACATCTGCTGGAGTTCGAGAAGCTGGGGCAGCGCGGGAGCAACGCTTATAATCAGGTGTGTGGCATTTTTAATAAGATACTCGTAATTATAATTAATTTATCGTTCCTCGTGATCTTATTACTATTATAATATTATCCTGTGTGTTGGGTGCTATTCTGGGTGCAATTCTGCTATTTCGTTTCTGTTTTTCGTCTTTCTTGCAAAATGAGTAAATTTAAGATCTCAAATTTAATCGATTCAATTCAAAATATCTTGAGTGAACTCGAAGCTGATAATATAGCGCATAAAGAGCTTAGTAAAACATCGAAATCTATCTTCATGGCTAGGGCACTTCATCAAAAAATTGTTGCTGCTCCTAGTGAAGAGGCTAAAGTTAAATACATTGAGTAGCTAACATTTCACAAATTAAAAGAGCTCTATTACACATATTCCTCCGATTTAAAAGAGCAGTTATGTACCTCCGACAATCCCAATCAAACTCAGAGTTTTCTGAATAATTCAATAGCAGGATCGAAACCCCCTTTGGTTGATGTGAAGCTCCCCCCGATTAAGATCCCTACATTCTCGGGTTCCTTTCAAATGTGGTCTGAATTTAAAAGTTTATTCGAAAGCTTGGTAGGCAAAAATCCTTCTTTATCCGATGTTCAGAAGTTGCATTATTTGAAGGCCAATTTAAGCGGTGAAGCCGAACGGTTGCTTCGAAACACTTCCATCACTGATGGCAACTTTGAGTCAGCGTGGGCAACGTTAGTGAAGCGGTATCAAAACCTACGTTTACTTAAGTACAACCAATTTAAATTACTGTTTGATCAACCAAAACTATCTAAGGAATCAGCAGACGATATAAAATAACTTTTAGATACTACAATTGAGGCCAAGCAATCTCTCGAAAATCTCGTAGTCACTGTAGATTCGTGGGAAGACGTTTTAATTTTCCACACTGTGCAAAAACTTCCGATCACCACTCGAGGTCAGTGGGAATCGCACATTTCGGCTTATGCAGATTATCCGTCATTCAACATACTAGAGGATTTTTTGCTCATGAGGTCAAGAACATTAGAAATCCTAGGACAATCCTCATTGAACCCCCCTCAATCAAAATCAAGGCAATTTAGCTTAGTCACAGTTCGTACGCACAATTCCATAATTTCGAAATGTCAGATGTGTCAGGGTTTGCATTCAATTAGGAAGTGTTACAAATTTAAGGCATTAGTTCCACAGAGAAAAAGGGACATTGTCAAAAAGCATAAACTGTGCATCAACTGCCCGTCACACTCACATGCCACGCAAAACTGTACAAGCACGTTTACATGTTCTGCATGCAAACAAAGGCATCATTCGTTGCTGCATGAAAGCGATCCAGCTAACACGAACGCAATGCATGCTAACAATTCAACTTCAGCGTTGGTTACTCAGCCACCTGTTCAACCTCTCTCCACTACAGTTCAATCTTCACAGTCAGAATTTTTAGAAGATCCAACCTCCTCCAACAAAATAGCTGCAGTACACAATACGTACGCATCCAAGAACAGTCAGTCAAAGGCTGTCCTTTTGGCGACTGCGCTTATCAAGGTTGTTCCAGCTGTGGGCCAACCGCTGTTGCTGCGGGTTTTAATTGATCCAGGATCGGAGGCATCATTCATCTCGGAATCGGCTGTACAGCTGATGAAACTTAAAAGGACAACGAACTATGTCAACATAATAGGCGTTGGGGAAACCAACAATGGCGTTTCCGGATCTAAAGTTTCGCTCACTATCCGTTCGAACGTTAACGACAATTTCACCTTACAGCTTAATGCGTTGGTTCTACCCAAGCTAACAGCAGTCCTCCCTGTGCAAAATATTCTTTAGGCTAACTGGATGCACCTCCAGAACATTCAACTTGCTGACCCCACCTTTTACAAACCAAACAAAATCGATGTCATACTTGGGAGCGACATATATCCATTTATTCTACTCGACGGTGTTATCAAGGGAGAACAAGGTACACCCATGGCTCAACTAACGGAACTCGGATGGATCCTCTCTGGTTGTACATCATGACGGAGACGCCTGACTTGGAATCCATGATGCATAACTTGATGATGGGAACTTGAGGAGGTAACCACAAGGAAAATTCTCTCGGAGGAAGAAAAACAGTGTGAAATACATTTTTGTAGAACACACCAGCGTCAGTTAGATGGTAAATATATTGTTCAGCTACCATTCAAGGAAGGGTTACGTCCTAAACTAGGCTTGTCGTTCAAATCCGCTCTTGTTAGGTATCTGCAATTAGAAAGAAAATGTAGGCTAAACCCATCGCTCTACAAAGAGTACAAAAGCGTTGTAGACGACTATAAAGTGTTAGGGCACATGACACTCGTACTTGTAGAAACCACGTCATTAACCCATGCACATTATTTTGTTCCCCACCATGCAGTGAGGAAGGAATCTAGCTCCACCACAAAACTACGTATTGTATTCGATGCGTCATGCAAGACGTCCGACGGCACATCACTGAATGATCATCTATTTGTTGGCCCACGGCTACAAGACGACATCTTTGATCACATCGCCCGCTTTAGGAAACATAAGATAGGGTTTGTAGCGGGCATCAACAAAATGTATAGGCAGATCTGGGTTCCATTTGAAGACTCTGTATACCAACTAGTTTTGTGGAGCGATGCGGAAGGAGAGGAAGTAAAAACATATCGCCTCAACACAGTGACATTTGGCATCGCCGCTGCACCGTATTTGGCAGTTCGCACACTCCAACAACTTGCTGCAGATGAGCGAGCAGACTACCCAATTGCATCAGACATTGCTAAAAAACACTTTTACGTGGACGATGTGATTCATGGAGCTGACTCTGAAGAGGAAGCCTTAGAGATACAACGCCAGCTCATAACAATGCTGAGGCTTGGAGAGTTCCCATTGCGAAAATGGGCCAGCAACAGTGAGAAGTTATTGGCATCAGTTACAGCTGAAGATAGAGAGGTACAGCTACCGCTGTCATTTGATGAAGACAACGCAATAAAGACGTTAGGGATCCAGTGGCATCCTGGGAAGGATACTTTTTCTTTCAGAGTAAATCCATTAGACGCAAAGACGACAACAAAACGAACAATTTTAGCGGACATCGCTCGGCTGTATGATCCAATGGGATGGATCTCTACTTGCGTGGTCATAGGTAAAATGTTGATGCAAGAGATCTAGAAGGAACATCAAACATGGGACAGCGAACTTCCTACTTCAATCATTTCAACATGGCATACATTTAAAGAGGAGCTAAGCGCACTTAATGACATAGAGATTCCTCGCTGGATTAATATGACGAAGGAATCACACCTCGAAATCCATGGGTTCTGCGATGCCTCCGAAAGGGCATATGCTGCAGCTGTCTATCTTCGAGTCATCACTGGAAATGGATCACAAACGAGTCTTCTTGCATCCAAAACGCGAGTCGCATCCCTAAAAACAATATCGCTGGCATGCTTGGAGCTATGTGGAGCTCTGCTGCTAGCGCACCTTCTGGTCCACACCAAGGAAATTATGAAGCTCAGCAATGCCATAATATTCGCTTGGTGTGACTCGCAAATCACCCTCGCGTGGATCAAATCAGTTCCTTATAACAGAACCACGTTTGTTGCCAACAGGGTGGCTGAAATCCAGGAGCTCACAGATCCTAAGTGTTGGAACTACGTCCCATCTAAGGACAATCCGGCGGACATGGCTTCAAGAGGACTTTCACCTAAGGATCTGAGCAATCGTAAAGAATGGTACCAAGGGCCGGAATTTCTGCAATCGTTTAAGGAACAACTGCATCCTTCGTTTGACATTCAGTCCACAGACCTCGAACTGAAAGCCTCAAAGATTTCAAGGACTAAGAATAAATTGATCGCATCTGGGTACCCACTAACAAATATTTTTCAGCTCTGCGTCCACTTTACCACCTTTGAATATAATGAACTTCTCACGAGGTTTTCTTCAATACAGCGCTTATTACGAGTTACAGCCTTTTGCCTTCGTTTTGCTCACAACTGCCTGAAAAAATCGGCGAAATTGTCTGGGTCACTGTCGGTCGGCGAAATATCGTCAGCTCGACTACGCTTGATCAAAATTGTCCAGCAAGATTTTTTCGCTGAACAGATATTACAATTATCAAAAGGGGAAATGATTTTCAAAGGAAGCAAACTGGCACGACTGTCACCAATCATACGGATCTCCCGTATTTACAGCGGCATCCAATAATATTACCCGCGCAGAACGATTTAACCACTCTCTTAGTTCATGAAGTGCACATAAAATCACTGCATGGCGGTCAGCAGCTCATGATGGCAACCATTCGAGCGGAATATTGGATATTACACCTAAAATCAACTGTAAAGAGTTGCATTCATAAGTGTCTTAAGTGTCATAGGCATAAAACAACCCAAATGCACGAAAAAATGGGCAATCTACCCGCATTAAGAGTTAATCAGGCTCGCCCATTTCAAACATCGGGAGTGGACTACGCTGGTCCGGTACAATTAAAAGCATGGAAGGGTCGGTGTAACAAGATAACCAAAGCTTACATCGCCATTTTCGTTTGCTTCTGCACGAAGGCAGTTCACCTCGAACTTGTGAGCGAATATAGCACAGCCGCGTTTCTCGCAGCCTTCAAACGCTTCACTGCACGCCGAGGGATTTGCTCCGACCTCTACAGCGATTGTGGAACAAATTTTCAAGGTGCTGCAAGGATCATGGATCTTCAAGCTTCACAATGGTCAAAACATTGGACAGATGATATCGTGACTTAACTGCAAGGGAATGGGACTACTTGGCACTTCAACACACCGGCTGCTCCACACTTCGGTGGACTCTGGGAAGCAGGCGTGAAATCCATGAAGCATCATTTGAAGCGAATTATTGGCCACTACACATTGACTTTCGAAGAGTTTGCAACCGTCCTAGCTCAGGTAGAGGCATGCTTGAATTCACGTCCGCTTTGCCCAGTCACGGAAGACCCTGATGATCTATCCATTTTAACGCCAGGGCATTTTTTAATTGGAGCCGCCTTAAACGCGGCACCCGAAAAGGATTTGACCAACGGAAAATCAAATTATTTAGATAGATGGCAACTTATGCAGAGGATCCAACAAGACTTCTGGAAAAAATGGAAATCGGAGTACCTCGCACGGCTACAACAGCGTCCAAAATGGCTTAGCTCGAATTTGCAAATCAGGGTAGGGCAGCTTGTGCTATTACCCGATGAGCAAACGCCTCCTACCCTTTGGCGACTTGCTAAAATTGAGGCAGTGCATCCCGGAACCGACAGAAAAATTCGTTTCGTCACCATCAAGACGGCAACGACATCATTAAAACGCCCCGTAGTCAAACTTTGCCTTCTTCCAATGGTTAATTAACTTTACACACACACACACCCAAATGAATGAATACCTTAAGTATAATTAATTTAAATAACCTAAACTTAATTAATAACTTAAACTAACCAATCCCTATAAACTATTATTGCCACACACCATTCACCACACCCCTTTCTTCTTTACATGTACTCATCAACCACCAAAACGTATCGGAAGATGCAATGTCAGCGGATATCATTCAACAATTAACAGAGGAACATCTATAAGCGAAGCCATCGATGACTCTTCCAGTGGCCCGGCAGGATGTTGCATCGCAACCAACACCATACATCACTCAAGGAAATCAGCTTCTTACAAGCCGCATGTTTCCCGTCGGCATTTACCAATTTTCGAAAAGCCGACGAAAAACACATATCAGCTGACGTAGCTCCTAGCAAAATTGGGCGCTCAGAAAAAACCACAAACAGCTGCAACACATTAGCTGTGGAGGCGGTAGCATGAGAAAACGCATAGAAAAAAAAATGATATGCTTTCGGCAATTATCCCCGCCCAATGAGTGCATTTTGCAGTGGCGCTTTGCACATAAGCGTGTATTGGTGATGTATGCACTCGCTAGTCAACGAAAAACCAAATACGCTATGCGGTAGCAGCTAAGATGTGAACAATTTCCGCAAGGTCCGCAATGGGTCATTGACCAGAAGAACATGCCTTCAAGAATCAGCTGGAAAAGGAAGCTGTCGTTATGACAACTGCAGCGAATGGTTGGGCATTCCCAGTTAAACCAGCAGAGTGACCGTACCTGCAATTTATTTAAGATAAATAAAACTCTTAAAACCAATACTTGCGTTTAAGTTAACCTTTTTTTTTTAACTATATAGATTCTGTATTAATCGGCACTTAACTTAGTCTTGCCAATATATATATATTTTTTTACTAGTTTTCGTGCGAAGCACGAGCATTGATCTGCTGATAATGAGGGGAAATTATGTACAATCTATATCAACGTTTGATCATGTTGCGGAATATTTTAACTACAATACATAATTCATAATAGCACAGTGGTAATTAAAGGCATTCGTTCATTTATGAAATATGGTATGTTACATGTTTAGATTAAAAAGTGAAATGAAGCATAAATGTAAATAGAAATGAAATTCAAAAACACTAAGTGCGATACAATATGTGTTGATAAAGTGAAATGAGAAAATACTGAACAGTAATATTACAAATCAATACCAAATCGCTTTGCTTACAGTTTCAACATTCAATACCTATGTGATGCCATGCAGATCCTTAAGCCAAATCAATACAACTAAAAATTCCCCATCACCAAGGTACTCGTAACTCTATTGTATTACGTAACCTTCAAAAACTTCAACCACTCTGACCTTATTACATTGTTAATCAGAATTTGGGTCAATTTGAAACCGGTCCTGTTTCAAGCCATCTCTGAAGACAAGTTTATCATCGTCCGTACCATGTTAACAAGAACCGGGGCTAAGTTTTGTAAAAGTAAAACTTTTCAAAATTGCAACTACCTCGTTGTGAGTTCGCATCCCTTAAAATTGAATACAATACAACTTTGAGACAACAAAACTACAACTTCCCTACAATTCGAAATCAAAAAGAAACTTGATTACTACCATACATCCCAGTTGGTCGGTGATAGCGGTAGAAGTAGCAGTATCTACGAAGTACCAGCAATCTCTTGTTGTCATGCACGTGCAAATAAAATAAGAATTGTCTTCTCAAAGAACAATTTCAAGAACATTAAACGCAGTATGCTTACGAAGATGGCTTTCTGGGTATACTCGTATGTGTGCTTGTAAATTTTATAAGAAGTTTCCTACAACAAACAACCTCTAATGCAGATACACCTGTGACAATATCTTTCATGCCCAGCCCGTGCACTCAGACTGCTTTTGGGAATCGTATTGCAAATAAAACAACGACCTTAAATTGTTGCAAGTGCATATCCTTCCTGGCACGAGCATCTCTGCTACTTCTGTTGCAACTGTAGCTTTCGTCGAAGTAGTCATTGTCGCTATCTTTTTGCTTTATTGTGTCAATAGTTGAATAAAACTTTAAGTTCACACTTGAGGGACGGGCAAAGAATGGACAAAGGATTGTTCCTCGCTTGAGTACAGCTTAAGAGTTATGTGGGTTTCACGGTTGGTGCTCATTATTCGTTGCTCCTTGGTCCTCAATGGTGAATGGTGATGTTTTTTGTCTTCGTGTTCGTTTTGTGTCCAGTACAACAAAGTGTCAACTTAGAATGGAGCTTCTTTCTCTTCTCAGATGTCGTGAGAAGTTGATGTTGTGGGAATTGTACAAGTACACGTACAATTCGCTTCAACTTGAAGTATGTATATTATCTTGATTCTCCTACATAAGAAGGACATGACCCATGTTCATCAGAGATCCCAGCATCCTTATCTTACATTGTACTCACATTGTGTATACGGATATGAACTGTGCAAGGCCTTCCAGCATGGCTATGGCATTAGCTTTGTTTGCCTCAAGTGATTACTTGTAATTATGTTAATCTACTATGCGCCTGAAAGACCAACGATTAGTTTCCCAAGGTGTTACCTAATTTGGGCATTTCTTCGGGATAATTGTGCAATAGGGTAGACCCTTATGATAGTGATACGTCTTCCGGATAAGAATGTACTTTCGATACAGGGTAATTTTTAATTAATAGAGAGAACATTTCCACAAATTGAATTCTGCATGCATGTTCATATCCTTCAAGTATGTACTACGTCTGATGGGATTTAATTCAAACTGACACATTATCGATTTATGTGTTCATCACAATATTATTGCCAAAACGCTGTGTTAATGGGGCGTGCAGACACCCCAGACAGAGAGGAAATACTGTGAGATACGAGTAGCTCAGCATGTCAAAGACATCTGTAGAGATTAAATTCCATTAAACATTTGCGAATTTATGAAAATAATATATTTTTCGGTGTGACACTTAAACGTCAGGACGAACTGAGACTACGACTGTGGTGAGTGGAGAGATTTGGTGTAAGAAATGTTGATTCGTTACGACTTTATACGTTTATGATATGTCAAGTCATGGAGGCGGAATCTTATTATCGTCTTCTCGCGGCGCTCTTCTTCTAAAGAAAAAGAAAAAACTGTCTTACGCACACTATGGTAAATATTCTTTTCAATGTTCGGGATGGTCTTAGGGTATGTTTTCTTAATGCTCGTAGTCTAAATCAATGCGAATTAGATTACTTGAAATATATTTTTTCTAATTCTTATGTAGATGTAATTCTTGTTTGTGAAACTTGGTTTAAGAGGAATATTTCTGATGAGCTATACAAAATAAATAATTTTAGTATTTTTAGAAATGACAGAATAACCCTTACGAGAAGTGGTCGTATTGCTCTCTATTGTAAGTCTTCACTTAAATGTAATATCATTTGCAAATCGACTGATTCAGATTGTGAATTTTTAATTGCTGAGTTACATGATGGTTCAACCAAATGTGTAGTTGCTTGTGCTTACGCCCTAGACCGCGGTTGTTCTATCCAACCCTTCTTTGTTAGCCTTGCTGAATTTTCTGCTCACTATGAACACGTTATTGTTTGTGGTGACTTTAATGCTGAGTTACTTAAAAACGATGCACGGGCTTTTCATATAAAAGATTGTGCTCCATCCCTTGGGCTCCAAATCTACAACACTACGTACCCCTCGCGTTTTGGTAAAGGTGATAATCCAAGTCTTCATGATTTGCCTTTAGTGTCAGAAACATCATTTGTTCTTCTTTTCGATCAGATTTCTATTGATTATATTTCCGATCATGATCTCATTTTCTGCACTTATAACATAAAGCTTGACCACTTAGCTGTTCCTTTAACTTTCACTTACAGGGATTATAAGTCTGTTAACGTTGATGCCCTTCAATCAGGTGCTCTCCACGCCCCTTGGATGTATTGTCGTTCGCCTTCAGACTTAGATGAGAAGCTCAACAGTTTTCAAAATATAATTGTTGATCTCTTTGAACAAATTGTACCCTTAAAGACTGTCAAAATTGCTGTCCTTGGTTCACAACTGAAGTTATGAACACTATTAAAGTACGCAACCGGCTTTCGGCTTTATAGTAAATGGAAAAAAAGTCCTTCTGATTTTAATTGGCATGCTTATAAGGTACTGCGTAATAGATCGGCCGTTGCTGTACGCAATGCTAAAAAGATTTTTTATGCCTCCAAGTTGAACACTTTACTTCCACCAAAGAAACTTTGGAATAATCTACATAGCATTGGAGTTTCCGACAGAAAACTTAATGGCAAATGTGAAGTTGATCTTGACATTCTCAACAATATCTTTCTTGAAAGTCAGTCTGATGAATGTGGTTTCAACTTTGCTGAAGATCACTCTCTTTCAAGCATAAGACAATTTGTAATGGAAAGTTTTGATTTGCGGCCCGGGTCAACCCCGGACAGATTTATTATTGCTTATTGCAAGCTTATTCTTAGAACTAACAATTTTCACTTAAAACTAAAGATAAAAACTAAAGGGTGGGAGCGGTTAAAAAAAGTTAGGATGTGAGGCATAGGTGGAAATAAGAGCGTTTTTAAGAGAGAGTTTGGTGAGATGGTAGTCGAAGAGAGGCAGAATATCGTTAACTTCACGAAACATTCTAGACATTGGCTCCATGTGTCCGTAATTCGTTCGGTGAAGATTGAGCCGGAAAAGTGGCACAGACCTAAGATTGCGTGGGTTGGTATTAAAAGAAATAAGTCGAAGTAAAGAAGGACAATCGATATTCCCAACTAAAATTTGATGAATAAAGAGAATGTCGGCAACTTTTCGACGTATAGAAAGGGGTTGTAAATTTATAAGTTTCAGCCGGTCGGTATAAGGTGGTAAGTTTTGGCTATCATCCCAGGGAAGACCACGTAAAGCGAATCGTAAAAACCTACTTTGAACAGCTTCTATCCGGAGGATGTGTGTTCTGTAGTAGGGTGACCAAACTTGGCTTGCATATTCAAGAAGAGGCCTAACAAAGGTTATGTAAAGAGATTTGGTAACATAAGGATTGGAAAACTCCTTAGACCAGCGCTTGATGAAGCCAAGGGTAGAGTTGGCTTTCTTTATTATATTATCAATGTGAGAACGGAAATTGAGTTCCTTATCACAGATAACACCTAAATCACGCAACTCATTCACTAAGGGAACAGGCAGATTAAAGATTAGATAGCAGCGAGGTGAAGTAGGGGTCCGCTTACGGGAATACGTTATAGCCTGACACTTATTGTACTTAAGCTCAAGAAAATTCTTCTGACACCAAGTACAAAATCTGTCAAGATCTTCCTGCAGTGGTAGGCTGTCTGAGGAAGAGGATATATATCTAAAGATTTTCATATCGTCTGCGTAAATAGATATGTATGAATTTTTAATGATGCAATCAACATCATTAATGGCCAGAATAAATAGTAAGGGGCCAAGGTGGCTGCCTTGAGGGACACCAGAGGAGGCTTTAATTGGGTCAGAAATCATGGACCTAAATAAATAGTATTGTCTTTCATTTAAATATGATTGAACCCATGTTATAAAGTTTATTTGGAAACCAAGAGCTTTTAATTTCAGAAGGATTATATCATGTGAAATCCTATCAAAGGCTTTGGTGAAATCGGTGGCAATCACATCAACTTCATTTCCAGATTCCAGTGCACATAAAGTGCTTGACACGAATTCCGTTAAGTTGGTGGTCGTAGATCTACCTTTGAGAAATCCGTGCTGGTTTTGGGAAACAATAGGTTTACAATGGAAAAGCATTATATCATAAATAATGCTCTCGAATGCAGGACAGCTTAGCAATTGGTCGATAGTTGGAAATATCATCTTTTCGGCCTTTTTTATGTAGGGGAATAATAAATGACGTTTTCCAGGTCGAGGGAAATAATCCCTGGGTGATAGAAAGCTGAAAGAGAGTTGTAAGAGGTTGGGCTAGGTGCATTTTACATTTCTTTAAAAATATAGGGGGAAGATCATCAGGGCCGGCGGAATAATCATCTTTGAGGTTTATTATTTTATCTTTGACTTGCTCTAAAGTTATAGACACAGATTCCAAAGTTGTTTGTGGGCAGCTATTTAAGTAGGAAAAGTAAGAGTTGTCTGGCTCTTGGGAATGGGTGGCGAACGCTTGGCTAAAAAAAGTTGCGAAGAGATTTGCTATAATTTGGGGATCCTCCGAGGACTTATCTAGAAAATTCAGAGATGATGGATAGTTATCCGATTTACTTTTAGTTTTGATGAACTGAAAGAATCGCTTGGGGTCGGAAATGAGTGTGCGGTCCATTTGGTTTTAATAGTTGTCATATAGAGTTTGACAAAGTACAGAGAAATTTATTAGGGCAGCCTGGTAGTAAAAGAAATCGATGCCGGAACGCGATATTAAGTAAGTACGCCAGAGCTTATTTCTCTTATTACGAAGAGATCGCAGCTCTTTATTATACCAGGGTGGTGATGATGAGGGATTCTTTTTGGGTAAAAAAGGTACAGATTGGGAGAGACATTTGAAAATTTCGGTATAAAAGGATGCGAGAGCATCGTTAACCGTGAGGTTGGGATTATCGTAAAGAAATTCAAAATTGGTCATACTGAGGAGGTTATTCAGTTTGGCGTAGTTAGCCCTATGAAAATTAAAACTGTAAGAATATTCATAAGAAACGCGATTAAGACCATTGTCATACGTTAACGTAAGAGAAAGGGGAGGGTGGTAACTATCCAACTTAGAAAGAAGATGCCTGCTTTCTAAAATGATGCAGTTATCTGTATCAGTGGCGAAGACTAGGTCGAGTTGTCTGCCAATGTTATTGGTGACACCACTTAATTGATACAGACCAGAGTCAGTAAGGCAATCGATGAAAAGGTTTTCTTTATCAGAGGTGGGATTTGTTGCAGTAAAGTAGGACTGGTCAGTCTGAGCCCATACAAACTTAGGTAGATTGAAATCACCTAAAAAAATAACTACGTCGTTGGAATCAGCAGCATTAAAAATGCTGTCGATTGCATCAACAGCTAGCTGGTAACCTTGAATTGGTTGAGAGGGGCGAATATAGCAGCAGCAAATATATAGGTTGCGCTTGCAAATAGGAATTCTAGCGCATACAAATTCAAAGAATGCAGTGGACGATTTTTTAAAGGGTTTAGACTCAAGACGAGAGTGTATAGCTAGAAGTACCCCACGGCCATATAAATTTTCCTCTTTATCTAGACCGTCGTCACGGTGTAAATCAAAGTCTGGGGAAAACAATTCATTATTCTTAATATTAGGGGTGAGATTGGTTTCTGTGAGTGCAAAAATGTCGTAGGGCAGAATCTGCGAATTAAGATATATAGCAGAAATCTTAGTTCGTAATCCTCTTACATTTTGATAATACAGGGACAGATATTTGGGAGGCTTCGGCAAAGAAGCGAAATTGAAGTAATTAATTCAATTAGGGAAATAAAATCTAACGCCATTGGGGAGGACGGAGTACCTATGAAATTTTATGAAGTTAATCCTACCTTTCATAGTATCCCACCTAACCCATATTCTCAACCATTGTGTTACCACATCTACATTTCCTCGATCCTGGAAAATAGGCCATGTAATACCTGTTGCAAAACGACCATATCCAACTTCCGCTTCTGATTTTAGACCCATCAGTATCCTTTCGTGCTTATCAATAATCTTAGAGAAACTCATAGTGAAACAGCTTCTAAAATACCTGTGTCTTAATAACCTACTATATGAGGCTCAGTCTGGCTTCAGAGCTAACCATAAGGGCTGAAACGAATAAAATTTGCAAACTTCAAAGTAAAAAAAAAAATATTTTCATAATTCATCTAAATTTTTATTATTTGCTTTAAAACTCTGTTTTTATTAAATTCATTCACAATTACAAAAAATAAAATTTTTTTTTGGGTTCCCATTCTTTCCTCAACCTCTTTTGAATGTCCTTCATAAGTTTGGTGACAGTTACATCCGTGATCTTTTTGGACGCTCTTTCCATTTAGCACTAAAATCTTTTACGTCCTTCGCACACTGCTCACTTTTCATCAATTTAGCTTTGACCAAAGCCCAATACCTTTCAATGGGACGGCACTGTGTAACATTGGATGAATTCATGTCGTTTGGGACAAAGTCGACATTTTTAGCAACAAGAAAGCTCAACGTCACATGAGCATAGTGAGCTGAAGCTAAATCTGGCCAAAATAATGTTGAACCCTCCTGTTTGTTTAAGATAGGAATCAACCGTTTTTTTAGGCACTCGTTAATGTACACTTCTCCGTTAATTGTTCCCGTTGTAATAAACGATGAGCTTCTGTGTCCACATTGGCAAATGGCCTGCCAAACGAGATATTTTGAGCCGAATTTTTCCATCCCAATCGATGTTGTTGATTGCGGAAGAATCTCAGCTTCAAACGAGTTGTAAAACTGCGCACCTGGAAGAGCAGTAAAGTCAGCTTTGACATAAGTTTCGTCATCCAAAACCAGGCACGCTTTCTTGTTGCCGATCAACTCCCATAGCTTTCGGGCTCGTGTTTTTATGACTTTTTTTTTGCTTTTCAGTAACTTTTGGTATTTTTTTGTTTTTTTTCGTGTTTTTAGACCGTTGTGTTTTTTAGATCTTTGTACCATTGTTTGGTTGGTATTACATTTCCGAGCAACATCTCTGGATGACCCACTATTTTCCTGTCCAAATTTGTATCACGTGCTCTACTTTTAGTTCCACTTTTCTGTGGAACTGTCAACGTCTCTAAATATCGTTTAATAACAGAATCCACTGTACTGCGTGCTATGTTTAAATTTTTTGCGATGAAATGGTTTGGACGCGAAGTATTTTCGAGCCATTTGTCGATGATCTTTTTACGGCGTTCCCGTTGACTCATATTTTATAAATATTTTAAACCGCACCGAACTAAAATCAATAACAAACTGAAACTAGAGAATATACAGGCTAATTTGGGTACAAAATGGGATTGCAATTTTTACGCATTGGAAGTATAGCCTGTATTAAAATTTACAGATTTTATTCGTTTCAGTCCTTAGTACTTCCACTGCTATGGTTAACATCCTGGAAGATATCAGAAAGAATTTTGATAAAAGACACATCTCACTTCTTTGTCTACTAGACTTCTCGAAGGCTTTTGATAAAGTTAATCACAAGATACTTTGTTGGAAGTTGAGAAATCTCTTCTCACTTAGTGACAGTGCAGTGAGACTTATTTACAGCTTCCTGTCTGACAGATTCCAGAGAGTTGTTGTTAACTCTGACAGTTTTTCTGCTCTTTCACCAGTCAACCAAGGCGTACCACAAGGTTCAATTCTGGGACCTATCCTTTTTTCACTATCTCCGTCTGTGTGTAAACATTCCACAGTTCACCTATATACAGATGATGTTCAATTGTATTTATCCGATGATTCTAGCAAGATGGGTGATCTTATAAATCTGACAAATTTTGAGCTTGCCAATATTCACAGTTGGTCTATGACAAATGGATTAACTTTAAATCCGAAGAAGTCGCAGGTAATATGAGAGTATACGTCTATATCTCGCTTATCTGCACGATAAATCCGACTCAGTGTGCTACGAGGGTAAAACAAAAACAAGTGTCATGGTTTCTATCCAGCAGGAAGGCCTCCCTACAGACGTTACCAGTCTCAGGAAACTTTATATAAAGTATCACGAGATTTTCAATATGCCCCCCCAAAAAGTTGCAGACGATCTTGCCGCTCTTCGCCAATATGTACACTCTAAAAGAGTCTCACACCTCCAACGCAGTCGTCTTGACCATGATAAATTTTTTCGACCCTAAAAAGTCATGCAAAAACCTCCCTCTCACCATCTATTACCAGAACGTAAGAGGACTCCGTTCTAAAACCCACGCTGTTTTCCGCCAATCTCATGCTCTCCCATTTGATATCTATGTTCTGACCGAAACTAATCTTATCTCCAACATAAAAAACCAGGAGTTATTCCCTCCTTCTTTTAATGTTTTTCGGGATGATGATCGCGCACCCCCCTTGATTGAATCCCCTTGTCGAGGTGTCCTACTGGCTATTCACAACAGCTTGGACTCCTTTCTCGTTGCAACATCATCCTCTCCTAAGCTCGACTTTGTGTCGGTTAAAATAACCCTCAGTCGTAGATGCTTGTACGTTATGTGTTGTTACATTCTTCCGGCGAAACCTATCGAATCCTACCAACTTGCTATTGCAGCAATTGACAATTTGATCGACTTATCAGAATCGCTTGATGATATCATTATCTTCGGCGATTTTAATCTGCCTCAGCTGAAGACCTATCTTCTTTCATCGCTTCCAATCCCATTTCTACTAAGGAATGCCTATTCTTAGATCGGCTAACAGACTCTAGTCTATGCCAAGTCAGTGGCGTTTCCAACTATATGGAAAGGCAATTAGACCTTATCTTGACAACTGATCCCATCAACTCCTCAGTATCGTGTTGTCCCCTATCTCTTTCAACTATTGATAACTTTCATCCTCCACTTCTTCTCTCATTTTTCCACAACTCTCCCCTTCAGTCGCCTCCCCCCGCAGTTCTATTTTCTTACAATTTTCACAAAGCTAATTTCCATAAAATTAATACCTATCTAAGTAGTGCTTCTTTTGAGTTTACCAATCTATCTGTGGTTGATGCCCTCTCCATTTTTTACAGAGAAATATTCAAATCCATCTCCCTTTATGTGCCTTACTCCCGCCATAAAACTTCTTCTACATCCCCTCCTTGGTATAATCGTAGACTTCGCTTATGGGCGGTATTCCTTCGCACCCACTCTTCTTCCGACTATTCAAATTATCTAGGTACATATCTTCATTTCATTGAACTCTATAACTCTCTCTATCAGCGCTACCTGAATAGTGCGCAAATCAATCTCATAAATGACCTCAAGTCCTTTTTTCAATTTGTCAATTGCAAAAGTAAGACTGATGGTTATCCTTCCTCCCTCGCTTTCGAAACCAAAACTTCATGTGATCCTCCTACCATCGCCAACTTTTTTGCTACATTTTTCAAGCAATCATTTGCCAACAACTCCTTCGTACCAGATCCCTCTTACTTCAATGATCTACCAAATTTCTCTATTGGTTCCTTTCTCACTCAAAATTTCGATCCTGCAGTTATTGAAGAAAAGTTACAAAATCTTAAGGATGAATTTGTACCTGGCCCAGACGGACTCCCCGCCATGTTTCTTAAGAAATGCTCTTCCAACCTGTCTCTACCCCTTTCCTACCTTTTTCGTCTATCGCTCACACAGGGTGAATTTCCCCAGATTTGGAAGACCTCTTTTATAATCCCAATACACAAAAAGGGATCTAAGCATGAAGTTACCAATTATCGTCCCATTGCTAAACTCTCTCATATACCCAAACTCTTTGAAAGCATTTTATACGAAGCGTTAAGCTTCAAATGCAAGCCTTTTATTTCACCCCGACAACATGGTTTTCTAAAAGATAGATCAACTACCACAAATCTAGTTGAATTCGTGTCTTTTGCACTCTCAGCTTTAGAAAATGGCAAAGAAATCGATGTTATCGCAACTGATTTCACTAAAGCATTTGATAAGATATCTCATAAATTGATCCTTTTCAAATTGTCTGCTCTCGGCTTTGAGCCTCTCTTTTTAAAATTGATTTCTTCTTACCTTGTAAACCGATATTATAGTGTTCGGTTTAGATCCGCCCTTTCTGTTCCATTCCTGGCCTCATCTGGAGTTCCACAAGGCAGTCATCTTGGCCCTCTTCTCTTCATTCTTACTATCAACGATGTTGAGAGTGTCATTAAGCACTCCTCCCTCTCCCTTTACGCTGACGACACAAAAGTTTTTAGATCTATTTCCTCTCCCCAGGACTCTGCCCTTCTTCAAGAAGACCTTGATCGGTTTTCAATCTGGTGAATCAAAAACTGCCTAGAACTTAATATAGCCAAATGTCAATCTATAACCTTCTCACGTAAATGCAACCCGTCTCCTCCCCGACTTTATTTTCTCCATGGTCAACCAATTCCCCTGGTTCAGTCTTTCCAAGACCTTGGCATATTATTCGACAGTGAGCTTAATTTCCTTTCGCATATCGATAAGTTGATCCTCAAAGCTAACTCATCACTTGGCTTTATTAAACGGTGGTCCAAGGAATTTTCCAACCCGTATGTAACGAGATCTCTCTATATTGCCTTTGTTCGCCCCCTGCTTGAGTATGCCAGTCAAGCTTGGTCCCCCTTTCACCGGGTTCATGTTTCCCGAATCGAGGGTATTCAACGTCGATTCCTCCGATTTGCCCTCCGTGGCCTGCCATGGAACGACCCTTTAATCTTACCTCCCTATCAAGACCGCCTCAAACTTCTAAATATGAATTCGTTAGAAGAACGTAGGAATATTGCTGATGTTCTTTTCATTCATCGTCTTCTCTCAGGTTCCATCGACTGTGTATCCATTTTGAACTCAATTTCCTTCAATACCAACCCCCGCAATCTACGTTGTCCTGGTCTCTTCTATCTACCGGTCCACCGCACCTCTTATGGCTCCAACGAACCTATCTCCCGAATGCTCCGAAAGGTCAACTCGAACCTCTCCCTTTTTCATTTCCACCTGAGCACTCCTCGTCTTAAACAAGATCTCCTCCATCACTTCCTTGGTCACTAGCTCTTAAGTCTTTCTGTTAGTTTTTAAGTTAGATTAAGCTTGTATTAAGCTAATAAATGGGGGCTTCAGCCCCCACCAAAATTAAAATTAAAAATTAAAAAATGTCCTTTCTTTATTTGCCCAATATTGTACTTTCTGGTAATAAGCTTGAAATAGTTAATAAGGTCACTAGTTTAGGTTTTATTGTTAATAGCAAATTGTCCGGATATGACCACACAAATAACGTAGTTAGACGTATTTTGAATACCTGCGGAAGTTGTGGTTGACCTCTAGTTACAATCCAATCGATGCTAGAAGAAAGCTTGTTACCACCCTCATCCTACCATTGATAACATATGCTGAAGTTGTTTATAGTAAATTTGATTCCTTGTCACAGCGAAAGTTGCAGGTAGCGTTTAATGATATGTTCATGGCTTACGTAGATTTGATCATGTATCTCAATATTCTAAAAGCTTACTCGAAACTTCTCTAGACCACTACACGGATGCCAGAAATCTTATATTCTTGCATAATATTATAGTAAATAAGTCTCCCACGTATCTGTTTAAGAAACTTAATTTTGCTCGATCGGTCAGAACACATGCCCTAATACCATCTCGTCATAGCTTTGCTAATTCATCGCGCCTCTTTTACATACATGCCATTAAACTTTGGAACTCTCTGCCGTTAACGATACGAACAATCATTAATGCCAAACGCTTTAAATTTACCGTTCTTTCTTACTTCTCATCCCTTTCCTAAGTCCTCACCGTCCCTTCTTCTTTTACCCCTCTCATTAGTTTGCTTAATTTACTGATTGTATACTTTTCTGAATTGTTATAACTTAGTACTATAAAAGACGTATGTCTTATTGTACCCTTAATACTTTAATAAATTGACTTGAATTGAATTGAATTGAATTGAATTGAGTCAAAGTCGAATTAATTTAATACTGTTATTTTAGGAAAATGCGGCTTCTCATATACTAATACTTATAATTTGTTGGCAGTAGTAAGTGCACGAGAGGCGATGACCGTTACAGCTTTTTCAATTTCGAAGAAGTATGGATCAATGACACCGCCAGACCAAATTGCACACTATACAGCGACTTTTTGTGGATGCAATGGCCTTTCGACAGTTACATGTGGATTTTTACTTCCCCATATGTGGCAGTTTTGCTTGTTAACGAATCCACTGAGTGAAAAATGAGCCTCACCAATGTGAAAATTGGTCCTCCAAACCCTGATGTTCAAGCATCTAATCGGCGTATGTTTTACGCATTCCGTGGTCAGTTTTCAATTCTTGAATGAGTTGAGCTTTATAAGGGTGTAGATGTAAATTTAAATGCAAAATATGCCATAACGTACCGTAAGACAATCCCAAATGCTATGCTCGCCGTGAAATCGATAGATTTGGATCTTCTTCAACACTTTCACTAACGGCAGCCATATTTTTTCTAGAGCGTGCATTTCGATGACAGATAAGCCTTAAGATAGATAATTATGTAGACCATAATCTGCTCATAATGGGCGAAAATTACCTACTGCAGAATCACAATTTTTGTAGTAAGTTTTCACAATTTTAAAATGACAAACTTTAAACTAAACATGTAACATACAGTCTCAGATGACAGTTCGGTTTAACGTATGTGATTGAAATAGGGATGTCAAATCCGGACCACAAATTGATTACCCTATATGCTTATAACATTTTAAGTCGTCCACTCTCACATTCCTGTCTCTCCTCCTACAGACCCATTACACTTACGTCCCTTCTTTCCAAGATCATAGAAACGCTGATAATCCGTCAGCTCATGAAATATCACGAAACACGAAAACTTCTTATTGATCGTCAGTACGGTTTTCATAGCAACAGGTCAACTGGTGATCTGATGGCATATCTTACCGAAAAGTGGAATGAAAGCGTACATCAATCTGGCGAAAGCAAGATAGTTGCACTTGATATTTCTAAGGCATTTGACAGAGTTTGGCATCAGGCTCTTTTGTCGAAAATGTGTGCTTTTGAGATCGATGTCTCCCTTTTTCAATGGATTAGATATTACCTTTCGGAACGTTCAATTCAATTTGTCTTGGATGGTTTCAAGTCTGATATTCACAAAATAAAGACTGGTGTGCCCCAGAGCTCCGTTCTGTCTCCGACACTCTTTCTGCTTTTCATATTCATTTCCGGACTCACGTCCCTGTCTTTCGGCTGTAGAACAGGAACGGCAGAGTATCTTAAGCTCATTAAATTCTGATATTAACAGCATAACTAATTGGGGAACCACTAAGAGAGTAGAATTTAATGCTTCCAAAACGCAGTGCTGTCTGCTGTCGAAATTTAAACACCCAGCCATTATCCATGGATGGCACTTGTATCGTCGAAATCGATAAACTTTCCATTCTCGGTATGTGTGTCAATCACAACTTACGTTGGAATGACCACATATTCGGTGTCGTCAAAAATGCTGAGGAATGTCTAGGCTTCCTCAAACGATGTAAGAAATACTTTACCCCCTCTGATCTGGCCTCAATAAGGCGTTTATCCGTCCGAAATTGGAGTACAATGTACATCTGGTCAGGTCCGCCCAAAACATCTCTGCACCTGCTAGATAGGATTCAAAAACCGTGCGATAAAACTCATAGGTGATACCTATACCACTCAAATAATGGACATTCTTGAACACCGACGTAATGTCTCGTGTTTCACTCTGTTTTATCGCTATTCCACCACCAGTGCTCCATAGAAATCGCCAGTAGCATTCCGCCCCTTCAAACTTTTAAACATAACACCCGTCTCGCTATGAATGCTGCTGAGTATACTATCAAGCCCACTTTAGGACGTAGTCTAAAATATCGTTTTTTTTTTTTTCATTACTTTCATTAAAAACTTAACATTGGTTAGATATTTCTGCGAAGCTTTAAGGGCTTTTCTGCAGAAGATTGCTTTCACAGTTTTATCATTAATTAATGGTAAGCAAGCTTAGATTAAAACATAATACAATCTTTTTAATAATGATTAGATCTTTATGGAAAAAAAAAACTGATAATTAATAAGATAGTTTAGTAAGTGAATTAAGTTTGAAATTTAGCTATTTACGAGTAAATTCGAATTCAAAAAAAAATTTTTTATAATTTTTTTTCTACTTTTAATATTTTGTATATTTTTTAATTCTTGGGGAATTGTGTTTAGAACTTCAGGTACTCTGCATTCCAGCTGTCTTCTCCCGTAGTTATTGTAGAATCGGGGTTCGTGAAGCATACCTTGAGCCCGTATTCTTGTGTTGATTCCATGTTGAATTGGTGTTATGAATCTGTTGTCATCATAGCACTCCAGTATAAGAGTCATCTTGAAGATATATTCTATTCGAAGAACTTTAAAACGCCTTTGTTCCGGAATATTGAGCTGGTTATGTACGCCTATCTTCTTCAGTGCTGAGTTTTGGAGTTTTTGAATTTTCTGCATATGTGTTGCTGATGCATTGCCCCATGCAAGTATACCATACCTAAGTTTAGATTCCACAAGGGCAAAGTAAGCTTGTCTTAATACGGCCGTTGTGGCATGGTATTTTAGATGGCTTACTGCATATAAAGCTCTTCTGAGGCTCACTCGCAATTCATCTATGTGCTTATCCCACAAAAAGTTGTTGTCGATCGTAACTCCCAGATATTTGTATCTTTCAACTGTGTCGATAGGACAATTAACCGAACTGTTGCAGGATTCATTTTTGAAGTGGATTTGCAATTGTGTAGCCCTGAATTGCGGGTTTCGTATATGCATCGCTTTTGTTTTAGAAGCATTGATCGTTAAGCCGTGATCGTGACACCATTTTACCACGTTGTCAAACTCCTCTTGCAAAATTTCTGTTGCCGTATGTAAGGATCTGTGACGCACCACTATCGCCGTATCGTCTGCATACGCAAATGGAATGGCCCTCTTGAAAACTCGTAACAGTTCATTGGTGTACAATATGAACAGGATTGGACCCAGTTTTGATCCTTGCGGGACTCCATAGTGAATGTTTTCATTTTCGCTGTATGCATTGTTTATTTTTGCGCAAAATTGCCTGTTAGTCAGATATTCACGTAGCCAATCTGTCCTCGTATGCCAATATTTTCCAGTACTTCTACTAGTTTATTATGGTTCAGTGTATCGAAGGCTTTACTGAAATCCACGAATAACACTAAAACATGATGACTTTTATTTAAACTTTGGTTGACGCAATTTGCAAATTCTCCTAACAGCTTACCAGTGCTTTTATTTTTCTGGAAGCCGTACTGACTTGCGTGTGTCAGCGAATTTTTTGCGATAAAGCCTTGCAGCCTGTTTGTTATCACCTCTTCCATGCACTTTTCTATTACTGGCAATATTGATATTGGCCGATAATTTTTAAGGTCGCTTTTTGTACCTCCTTTGTATATCGGTCTGATTACAGCAGGTTTTAAGATTGTAGGGAATTTTGCTTGTGCAATACTTAAGTTAATTAATTTACACAATAATGGTGTAAATATGTCCGTGTGCCTTTTTATATCAATAGCTCGTATTCCATTAATACCTGGCGACTTGTTTTCACTCAATAGGTTAATTATTCTTCGAGTTTCAAAGAAATCTGTTTCCTCAATATAAATTCTGCTGGTTAATCTTGATTTTGTGTGTGTCGATGTAACCGAGTCACAATGATGCACAATATCTTTTATTTGTGTGCTGAAGTTGTTTGCACACGCATTAGTTAAGTTATTCAGATACATTTTACCCGTGAAGTTCTTTATTATTGTTTCATCCAAACTAGGCTTTTTCCTTCCCAATATCTCATTTACTAAGCCCTATGTTTTTCTGGGGTCAGATCTTATTTGGTTGAACTTGGAATTATAAAAAATTGATTTTTGGGCCGTTATTTCCTTGTTCAGTCTGTTTCTGAAGGTCTTATATTCTTGTTCATATGCTTTGTTTAGTCTATTGCTTTTCCACTTTCTGTAAAGTTCGTCCCTTTTTTTACATTTTCCTTTTAATTCAGAAGATATCCATGGGCTAAACTTTCTTCTCTTTTTTATTTTTTTCGTAGATGTCGCTGCGTCATAAATATAATTCATTTTATCATGAATCTTCTGATAAAGTAAGGTGGCATCCCTTTCATTCCAAATTTCATCCCAGTTTGTATTTGCAATTAGCTCATTGACCTTATCGTTAGATACGAGGGGCGTTCAAACTATTCTCGGTATCGGGGTGAAGCTGTTTTTGTATATATAAATTGACTTATTTATCAAGTAATACTATTATTTTAGTGCATTCATGTAAAATTTCATATAAATGTGATTATTAATTCGTGTTTTATCTCTAGTTAAACAGAATCATAATGACAACTGAGACGATGATGGTGAAAATTGAACATCGCGCTGTAATTAAATTTCTCACTAAGCAAGGAAAAAGTCAAAAAACTATTCATGAAGAGATGGTGGCTGTTTACCAGGGTTCCGCACCTTCATTATCAACTGTGCAAAAGTGGTCAAGTGAGTTCAAGAGAGGCAGAGAGAGCATTGAAGACGACCCCCGCTCCGGCGCCCCGGCTACTGCTTGTACGGGAGAAAGCATCAAAGAAGTCGAAAAACTTGTTCTTGAGGATGCCCGAATAAAGGTGAAAATGATGGCAGAGATCACCAAGCTTTCAATTGGTACCATTCACACCATTCTTCATGACCATCTTAACCTTTCAAAGGTCAGTGCAAGGTGGGTGCCATGAATGCTCACAGCGCCTCAGAAAAAAGTGAGAATCGCATGCTGTAGAGAGCTTTTGGAGATGTGTAGTGAGAACGCGGACGGTGTTATGGATCGAATTGTTACTGGGGACGAAACATGGGTCCACCACTATGACCCTGAAAGCAAACAAGAGTCCATGCGGTGGCATAAAAAAGGAACAGACCCCCCGAAGAAGTTCAAAGTCACTCCGTCTGCCGGGAAGCTCATGGCCACAGTTTTTTGGGACTCAAAGGGAATCTTGCTCATTGAGTACAAAACAAAAGGTGAAACCATCAACGCCACATCCTACGCTTCCACTTTGCATAATTTGCGGGAGGAAATTAAAAAGAAAGGACGGGGTAAACTCGCAGCGGGTGTGTTGCTTCTTCATGACAACGCTCCTGTTCACACGGCGGGAGTTTCCAAGGCTGCTGCGCGAGATTGTGGTTTCGAAGAAATCCAACACCCACCCTATAGTCCAGACCTTGCCCCTAGTGATTATTTCCTGTTTCCGGATTTGAAAAAATGTCTTCGTGGAAAAAGATTTTCGACTCAAGTCGGCAATAAATGGAGGAGGAGGAAATTTATTTTTTTGAGGGTTTAAAAAAGCTTATCTCAAGATGTAACAAATGCATTGATGTTAGGGGAGATTATATTGAAAAATAAAAACAATTTAAATTGAGTTCGCATTTTCCTTCATATCGATACCGAGAATATATTGAACGCCCCTCGTATAGTCGATCGTTCGGGGTTTTTTGTTTTTGTGCGATATATGTCTGTGATGTCGGTGTCGTTGATCTCACAGTTGACCGTTTTTCCGATTCCCTTCACTACCTCTAATAGGGTTTCTTGAGGAGTAGGGGGAATGTTTTTTATGTCGATATTGTTTTTGATCTGTGTTTGCAAATTTTCTATTATGGCATCTTTCCTTTTGTTGGTTTCTTTTATTTCATTTAGTTCTTTTATTATGTTGTCCATACGGTCATTGTGTTTTCTCATGTTAGTGTTGAGATCATCATACTTGGCGGCTAGGAAATCGCAGCTTGCCATAATTTCTTTAACTTCCCCTCTAAGAAGACGGATTTCCGCTATAACAGATGAGTTGTTGTCAGTTGAGCTGGTGTTAGTCTCTTTACGTGGGCTTCTAAGTTCACGCATTCTCTTTGACGGTTGTTCTTGCATAGTCTGAGGAACAGGCACTACCACATTGCTGGCTGCAGCCGTAATTTGGACATCTCCACCGTTCCTGCATGTTTGGCACTTCCATGCGTCTCTTCGTGTGCCCATGGTTCTCCACGACTTTTCCTTAACCGTAGTGCATTCGAAGTGAAGCAATGCCCACACACATACATCTTAACAGGGGAATAATTAATTTGAATTTTAAAAATTTTAATTTATAATTCAAAATCAAAAATAAGTGGAAAAAAAGAAAAAAAAAAATCTACTCTGATGTTTAAAGGAAACTTGTGTTTATAAAAAAGTCACTGTCTTTGGATTTATTGCTTATCAGTTAAGAGACATTTTAACTTTTAAAATGGGTAATAAAACCACTAATTCACAGAGCGATCCAAAAACACGTCCAGTCACACTAAGCTCACTCAAAATATGTGATTCGTTCCTAAACCGAAATGGAATGTCCTGCCTAGGTCTTTATTTCCTATTCATTATAACCTTCAAACATTTAAAACCAACGTTCATCGGTACCTCTCTTTCCATCCTTCCCGACTTTTCTTCGCCTGCGCTGTGTGCCAACATGTTAAGGATATTTAAATCCCTTGAGTGCGCGCAAATAATATATATATAAAAAAAAACAATGCTCATAAGTGTCCGTATTTTGTCTCACAGTAAATTTTCCAATTTGGTGATCGATTGAAAATTAGTGCTCTAAAATTAAAATTGCAACAAACAAATGCGCTTGAATAATCCTTGACCCTTGAAATGTTAGAAATACGTGTAAATGAGCTAGACGAAATGTGGTTTGAGTTTTCCTCTTTATGTTACGAGTATGACTTTTTGCATCATGTAAAAGACAATGACCTCGTGGTTATCGAATACGATTTTGCTTTACTTCATTGCTCATTCGAAGTATGAGTACGTAACAGCGATTCGCGATAGACAATGTGTTCCGCAGAAGAACTCTGACGGCTCGGTATTAGGGGAGTTTGTCCTTCAGCAATCAGCATTTTTTAAAAAACTTAATTCTTCACCAAAGAAAAGTTCTGTTACCATTAATCTATCTACCTCCTAACGTAATTCCATAGTTTCCTGGAAACTATGTATACGGATTGGCCGAATGTTATTGAAGCACTGAAGTTTCACTACCTAACGTCATTCCTTTGGGTTGATATTGTCAATTTTACAAAACCCATTAGGTAGGGTTAAATATTCGTAGTTGAAAATTAACGCGGCAAATGAAGTTGTGCGCTGTCTAAAAGCGTTAAAACAGACTTACACACTCGTAACATATCTTGTTTCATGGCTCATTTATCTGTTGCTTAACAAGTTCGACTCAAACACAAATCAAGCTGAACAAAAAAACATTGGCTCTCGGGATGATTGCACAATAAATGAAGTTTCAGAATTTCTGCTCTCGATGGATTAGCGAGTATTTCGTCGCATGCAAAACTATACTCTCAAATTCGATAGCATTATGTTGAAGCTTTAGAAACAGAATCGCAATGTGCCATTTCTTGGTTTGAATTAGAAGTCTCCTTCCCATAAGTACTAGCGATCTGCATGGTAACCAGCGTCGTGCATACAAAACTGTTTTAAATTAGAAATACGCTCGGTAGCTACACTCACCGTACACAATTGAGCTATTTTTAATGTAACTCTCAGCCAGTTTGAAACGTTAAAGGTTACTTAGATAGTTTGGGCTGGTGATCATGAATTAGCCAGGACATGTTTCTTTATTCATAGGGATGTTGCTTAGGCTGGGCATCAATAGACCAGGTATGTTATGTCCCCAACTCTCGGCGAAAATGGTAGTTTTTATAATTTTCGAAGATCGACCTTAAGGTGCCCTCCTCTTATCATCAGCTTCTTGTCGAAGCCATTAAGTACTGAGCTAACAATTTTCGATGTTTGGGTGCGCTAAAATAAAGACGTACTGTAACGGTTGTTTGGATCTGTCTCAATTGTTAATTTAAACTGTCTAAACAAGACACTCCAGAAGCCACTTTAGATCCTTAAGCGAACAATTTCAACATGCCGTATGCGACAACAATGAGAATTCTTGTCATCGTTCCTCAATAGCTGAATAAATTAAAAGAAAATAAAGAATTCCAAATACGTCCCAAAAAGCAAACTCCCCACTTGGTAACCTTCAGTAAATCATTTCCGCTTAGATTGACTTAAAGTACTTTCCCATTTGGGTTTTCGTAGCTAAGGGTTTCGCGTATCTGCGTATCCCTCGGGATTCAAAGGAATGTGGGGTGGATGGAATGGTATTTGCTAGTACAAAGATCCTCATTATCGACGACGTCTTTTTGTCAGTGAGTATTCCCTTTTTTCGGTTAGCTTTGTTTCTTTCTTCTTTCCCCCTCAAACCTGATCTCATTAATGGAAGGAATTAATGTCTGAATGTCTGATTTTCTAATGAGCATTAATGGAATAAGGGACGTGAATTTTACTCGGAGGACTCTTTACGGATAAATATTTAAATTGGTCATGTTTCTGTTGCTCGTGCTGTTTTTGAATTGAACTTTGATTTGTGAGGTTTTGTTGATTTCGAGTGCTTATTTGATTACACAATTTAGAAGGTATGTGGGCAGGAATCACGAACACCTTTATGTGATTTTTTGGGACTCGTTTTATTGAAATTTTAATGTAGGAACAGAGCACTTAGACAAAGAACTAATTTATTATACTCATTGTTCGTTCCCTCGAAATTTTGTCATTCTTTTCTAGAATTATGAATACGCGTTTCTTTGAAATACCATAGCGCCTACCGTACCAGCACCCATTACATCAGTGGCAAGTCTCTGTAGCCTGATGAGAACATAGGCTGGACCCTCGCAGAGAAAATACTCCGCGGTGTCATCATCACTCTCACTCACTGCGACAAGCGTCACTGTCCAAAGTGCTTAGCAACATGGTTCTCCGTCGCGAATCTGATAAACAGTCAGGAGTCTTTCCTACTAAAGGCCAATAGGAAAGTCATTGACCTCTTAGGGACGTCGAAAAGCATTCGCGGCAACTTAGATAATCATACCATCTGCAATTATGCGCTTTTGAAACCCAATTGTCGATAGAAATCCTAACCGAGGAAACAGTCAGTCCTGTCGCAGGCTCGGTTCCTGAAAATCTTTCTTCTTAGACTTGCCTGGAAAGTTCATCGGCGGCTTCACTTCCTGTGATCCCATTGAGACCTGAGACCAATATAAGCTCAGTAATTTCAGCTATCTTATGGCGTTCAGCTGAGGCTTGTATTCTCAAATATGCAGATACTTTGCGTACTAGAAAAATATCAGCGCCGCATCCTTGATGAATTTTGAGCACTGGGAAAATCGGTTGTGTATTTTTGCAGCCACAGAAATTTTGATGATCTTATTGTGCCAAAGACAAATTGTTTTTAAATGGAAAATGGGTTTGAAAGTATAGCCCATAATATGAATGTCAAGGGGAGGGGGATTCATCAGTGTGTATAGAGCAGAGGCAAGAGTCAGTTTCTTGCCGAAAGCTTGGGGTTTCCGACGTGACATATTTAGTCCTTAAAAGTTTGTTATCCAGGATTCTTAGTTTCGGTGGAAAAATGGATGGTGATGCTTTTAAGCGCTAGATGAGCTAGACCAGTCAGTTACCTCCTTCACGCAAAGAGAACAACCTCCATTTTGATAGGATTGATTGAAAGCCCATTTTTAGCGTACCAATCGGTTAGGGCGCCTTAAAGCAGACATTCGCTTGGCATGATCCCACAGATAGTACTGCAGCTACATCTTTTACATATGCCTGAACATATACGAGTACGTTAGAACTATTGAAAACGTTAAGCACTAAGTCGAGCAACTTGTACCATAGCGATAGAGATAGGTCGCTGCATTGCGAGGAATCCTTATTTACATTCGCCATCACATATTTGCATCAGTCAGAATCTACAGAAAGGTCTCATTCAGCAGAATTGCTTTTATCCATAAAAAATAGTGATTTATGTATGCCGTGTTGTCCGGGCACCCTCCATGTCGATGGACATAACCTGCGGGTACTTGCTTTTTTCAAGCAAGCCTTCAATTCTGTCTACCAAGCTTTGGAGCGCACGCTCATAGGATCCGCGTTGGTAAATGTGTTGCATTTTTGCATTGAGCTGGCTGAATCTATTGTAAAAAATCAAAAACAATAAATACAATAGTAAAGAACCACTAACTGTACTATTTATTTTTTTTTCATTCCTAAAAATAATTTTTAGACAAATTCTCAGGGATCAAAAAAAAAAATCCTGAGAAATGTCCTTAGGCTGCCCAATAGTGATGATGAAATGATATAGCGCTGATAAGCGTTTTTTTGGGATCTGAAAATAAATCGCTGATACCGATGCTAATAAAATCACATCTACGAATATTATTTCCAATTGCTCTCTCTCCATGTTTAGCGACAACCCGCGAAATGCACAATATCGCACCTAATGCCCTTCTCTAGCTAATCAGCTTAAGTATTTAAGTACCCTTAAAATGTTGTACACACCGCGGGCGAAGGAAAATCCGGGAGGATGGAAAGAGAGGTACCGGTTAACGTTGGTTTTAAATGTTTGAAGGTTACAATGACTAGGAAATATAGAGCTAGGAAGGGCATTCCACAATGGAGTTGTACGTCTTAGGGCAAGAGGTGGGCATTGAGTCCAGATCAGAGGGGGTAAAGTATTTCTTACATCGTTTGAGGAAGCCTAGACATTCCTCAGCATTTTTGACGACACCGAATATGTGGTCATTCCAACGTAATTTGTGATTGACACACATACCGAGAATGGAAAGTTTATCGGCTCCGATGATGCAAGTGCCATCCATGGATAATGGCTGGGTGTTTAAATTTCGCTTTAACGACAGCAGACAGCATTGTATTTTGAAAGCATTAAATTCTACTCTGTTAGTGGTTCCCCAATTAGTTATGCTGTTAATATCAGAATTTAATGAGCTTAACATAAGCTGCCGTTTGCGTTCTACAGCCGAGGAGCAGTGACGTGAGTCCGGGAACGAATGTGAAAAGCAGAGAGTACAGTCGTCAGCAAAGGAATATATTGGATTAGAAGTGGCAGACAAGAAATCATTGATAAAAATTAAAAAGATTTTCGGGGACAGAACGGAACCTTGGGGCCCCCCAGCATTTATTTTGTGAATATCAGACTTGAAATCATCCAAGATACCTTGAATTGAACGTTCCGAAAGGTAATTTCTAATCCATTGAAGAAGGGAGACATCGATCCCAAAAGCACGCATTTTCGACAAAAGAGCCTGATGCCAAATTCTGTCAAATGCCTTAGAAATATCACAGGCAACTATCTTGCTTTCGTCAGATTGATGTACGTCGTGATTCCACTTTTCTGTGAGACATGCAATTAAATAACCGATGGACCTGTTGCTACGAAAACCATATTACCGGTCATTGAGAAGTTTTCATGTTTCGAGATATTTCATGAGCTGACGGCTTATCAGCCTTTCCATGACCTTAGAAAGAAGGAACGCAAATGCAATGGGTCTGTAAGAGGAGAGAGAAGAAGATTCGCATCTGTTTAAAATCATCTGTTTAAAAAGAGTCCTAAAAAGTAGGATTGATGAAAAGGAGGCTTACGCAGGGGTTTTGCCAGCGTGGAAGACCACCTTTTCAGAAGCAGGGAGATATACCATAAAACTGGGAATTTGTCAACGATAAAATCTTTAAGTACTCTTGCTACGTTACGAGTGCGATAGTGGATTCGACCCCCTGAAGATTCGACGCACTTCAGTGTAGCCGCAAAGTGTGCAGCAAGCAGATTGGCCTTGCCCAAGGAGCTGACAGCTGGAATGTGATTATAAATGAGCGTTGGGATGGATGATGAGGTAGAATTTCTGATGTTTTTGACGTACGACGAACAATTTTTACTACCTTTCGGACACCAGTCATTCCTGGTTCGTTTGAATTTTTTCGGTTTTCCTCTGTCGGGTTGGTCTTGAAGCACCAAAAAAATATTTCTTTAACCCTGACAGGCTCTTTACAGCTCGAGTCGTACCATGCCTTTTCTTTTGGTTTGATACTCTTCATCCGATGAGGGATAAAGGATCTCAAAGAGATTAGTGTCTGTGATCAGATCAGTAGCGGCATCCATGTCGTTATCGAGAAAACCTAACGACTAGTTAGAATTCCTAAGGAAGCTGTTAAGACTGTTCCAGTTGGCTTTCTCGTATTGCCATACGGTTCTTTTAGGAATCTTTTTTCTAAGTGTGTGGTGGGTGTACGAGAAATTAGCTGATATGAAAAAGTGGTCCGACAAGCCTAGAGGAGAGAGCACATCAACAGTGTACTTATCACAGGGTGAGAAGTTAACAACAAGTCCAGGGTGATCTCAACACACCGTCCTACGCGTGTTGGCTGTCCAGAATGTCGAAGCCAACCAGAATTGTGTACATATATCGAAATCGCCCGTAATCACGATTTCAGTATGAGGATACAGGGATACAATTCGCTGTATGGAGTCAGACAGCGCCTCAAACTCGTGAATGGTCGAGTTGCTGTCCAGTTTGGGGCTTCTGTAAATAAAGCAGTAGTAGATAATTTGCTTACGGAGATGGAATTTTAACAACATGAAATTGAATTTCGGATTGGAACAGGGACTATATTGCATTGGAGTTTGGTAAGCTACATCACTACGCACGTAAATGGCGAAACCACTGTGAGAGAAGAATAATGACACTAGTTCGTAGCCAGCTAGTTTCAGATCAGAGTGATCTGAGAGGTGTGGGCGGGAATCTACCTGTGTTTCACTAAGTGCCAAAACAGCTGGTCTGTATTTACAGACGTGGACGTACGTAGACGATAGAGAAAGCTGGTTTCTGCATTAATGTTGGTAACGACCTAACCGAGACCTTTGATGTCAAAAAAGGATTTAGGCAAGGCAATGCGCTGTCATGTGACTTCTTTAACATCAAACATAAAACAAACAAAACTCACAAGCCAACACGCGAGGTCTTTCAAAAGTCTGCTCAATTGCTTGCATACGCCGATGATATTGATATTATTGGTAGAACACAGCGAGCTGTCACTGGTGCGTTTGCGAGTATAGGAACAGAAGTGGCAAAAATGGGTCTAGCGGTAAACGAGGTCAAAATAAAGTACGTGTATATACTGTCAACAAAATCGACGAATCGGCCAGAATGTCGCAGTCGACAGCTATAATTTTGAGGTAGTAAGGGACTTTGTCTACCTCGGCTCGGCTATCACATCTCTTCAGAAATCAAACAAAGAATAAGGCTTGCTAATCGCTGTGTGTTTGGTCTCAGAAGGCAACCGTGTAGTAAGGCCCTCTCCCGAATAACCAAGAAAACTCTATATAAGACCCTAGTAATCCCAGTCCTGCTCTATGACTCCGAAGCAAGGGCCCTTTCTAAACTCGATGAAGATATCCTTGGTCGTTTTGAGAGAGAAATTCTTCCTAAGATATTGGGTCTCGTATGCGCTGACGGATTTTGGAGGAGATGATTCAACGATGATCTGCACGAGCTGTACAGCGACATCGACCTGGTCAAAAAATCGCGCATTGGGCATTAGAGATGGCTGGGACATGTAGAACGAATGATAACCAACGTTCCAGCCCGCAGAATCTTCGACTCTAATCTGGAGGGATAACGCAATAGAGGAAGGTTTCGTCTTAGGTGGCGCGCGCAAGTGGAAGGGGACCTCAGAGAGAGGCTTATTGGTTGAGGCCCAGGTCCACCTAGGACTGTAGCGCCGCCAAAGTACACTTGCGGTCATAAAAACCGCACCACCTAATGAGTTTTCAAAAAATGCCTAATTACATCAGATCGTAAGGGTTTTTCTCATACTAATAAAGGATATTCCCCATACCGGAGTTCGTCCTCGTATTTAGTGCAAAAAAAATCTGTTCGAATTGAGTTGTGACGGTGACAAGTAAAAAAAGTGAAATGTCTGGTAAATATCATCAACTAACTCGGGACGAAAAAGTTCAAATATTGACTTTAATCGAAGAAGGTCTTGGCTATCGTGAGATTGCGGTTAAAATAGGATGCTGTCATTCAACTATCGTACGACTGATGAAGAAAAAAGAAAATTTGGATCCACTGGAAAGGAAAAAAGGCTCGGGACGAAAACGTAAAACAATCCAGAAGACGGACAATGTATTACAACGAATCAGCATGAAAGATCGCTTTAAAAGTGCTGTTCGTATAAGAGCAGAGCTGAGTGAATTTCATCAAGTTGATCTAAGCGCTGAAACCATACGTCGACGGCCGCGGGAGATAGGCTTATTTGGAAGACGACCAGCGAAAAAACCTCTCTTAACCACAAAAATGAAAAAAGCTAGCTTGACGTGGGCAAAAAAGTACGAAGATTGAAAGCAGGATGATTGGCGATGTGTGATATGGTCCGATGAAAGTAAATTTAACTTGTTGCGTGCCGACAATTTGCCATACGTACGACGGTCAGCAGGTGAAAGGTTCAAGGACGAGTGCATAGTCAAAACAGTGAAGTTTCCTCAAAGCCAGATGGTTTGGGTATGTTTTTCTTTTTAGGTATTGGGCCCTTTGCACTTTTTTAATGGAACTATGAACGCTCAAAAGTATGGAGAAGTAGTAAGGGAGTTTTTGGTACCAGCAATTGAACAGCATCATTCGTATACTGACAAGTGCATTTTTCAAGATGATTCTGCACCTTGCCACCGCGCCAAATCCGTAAGTAAAGTATTATAAATCAACTTCTAGATGTCTACTTTATAAATAATAAACAGACAAGTAACTAGAGTCTTTCAATAATTTTCAGCTGAAGACAACGTTTGATGACCTCGGAATTACCAGACTAGACTGGCCAGCTAATTCGCCCGATTTGAACCCAATCGAACACTTGTGGCATGTAATGAAACGTAAGGTGGCTGAACATAAACCAGAGAGTAAAAAAAAAGCTAAATGAAGTTCTGGAACATGTATGGAATACTGAAATTTCAAGGGATATTACTGAACTTCTAGTAAACTCGATGCCTTCTAGAATAAAAGCGGTTATAACTGCCAAATGAGGAGCAACTCGGTATTGATAATTTATTGGCAAAAGTGGCATATCTCTACATCTTATATACACATACACAAAAAAAGGTATCGTTTGATTTTGTTAACCAATGACTGTATTAAAATATTTAAAAAAAATAAGAAAATTAACTGGTTTTTCTTTCTTTGTTAATATCTTTTTTCAAACATTCAATAAATAGATGGAAATTAGATAGAAATACTTATAAACTACTGCGGAGTACTCAAAAAAAATTTCATTTCATTATTAAAATTATTATCGTAGTTATTAACAATTTTTCAATCATTTTGATATGGTGCGGTTTTTATGACCGCAAGTGTAAGTAAGCAAATATAATGTGTTTTACATTTTATATTGTATGTTTTTTATTTTATTTATTTCTTACTCTCTCTGCAATTCTGGGTTCATCTTTTGGATCAAATCCTATTTAAGAAAACCCCAATATAATGTTCTCTTTAGGTCTTCTGTTACAGATTCCATTGAAGTCATCTCTGCTGCACCGCAAGTAAGTCACTTCAGATCCATGATATTTATATTGGCAATTAATGATGTAGATTTCATTATTAAAAAGTCCCGCTTTTCCATCTATGCAGATTATATGAATATCTATAAACACTTCTAAATACCGTCTGACTCTCAAGCACTACAATATGATCTGAATAGCTCTTTAACTTGGTGCCAAAAAATTTTTTGGAGCTTAAAGCTAGCAAGTGCGAAACTATAACTTATTCTCATGAGCGTGTGACACCTCCTCCAAGGACCTACACACACACCATATTTCACTGCCAATGAATTAATACCCTCTATATGCGACAAAGAACTTAATTTCCGGGTACATCCGGAACTCTTTTTAGAGTTATCAGCAGTTGGTTTACACATTTGTATAGCATACCTAGATGTATGTCTTGAAGCGGATTTTACTGCATCAACCGACATCCGTCCACCGACCTACGACCTTTGCTGGTTATTACACGGCTGGTTTTGTTTTTGTCGATGTCCATGTTATGTCCCCTTCATTCGATTCTCGCCCACTGGAGCTGCAGATTTTATTGGTTGTAGCAAAGGTTTCATCCGCGCATCATCGTGCGCGGAAAGATCCATCACCAGAGTTTGTGCCAGAAATGTTTTTATCTTGCCCGTATCCGGGACTGAAGAAGAAGAGGGCGCAGATTCGGTTCCGACAGTTTGATGGGTTTCAGTGCGTATCTCTTCCACCGAGATAACTTCATTACAAAATACTTCATGCGTTGAAATCCATGAGGCAATCGCATTAATCTACAGAAACGAAACAGGAGCAATTAAGCTCTTTTGGAATAAACTGTAGATGGTTTAAAGGACTTCGAGCGGTTAGCCGGAATGTTTTTATTTTCACGACAGTAAGTAACCACTTAAATTGTATTGATTCTTTTATCGTGCTTAATATATATAATTAATTTTAATCCAACGAATTTTTTTTTTTAATTAAATTGCTTCTCGAAAAATGTATTTACAGTACCATACACTCAATCTTTTCAGCATCCAGTTTCCGACGGATTTCGTCCAGACAACAGGATGTTGCTAGTCAGCAAAGAGAAAATTCCATTAAACCTTTGAATCTGACATTTTTCCCATTGCTATTCCGTCGAAGTAATCTCACCGCAGAAATATCCTTTGAGATAATTACGATTGCTATCGTTATTACTACATGGTAATAATTTCTCCTTGGCAGACATCTACAAAGGATGCAGAAATGAGAATCCCATCAAATTTACAATTTCCTCTTGGTTTCATTTTGCAGGTTACTCACATACCAACCACCTTACTGATAAATAAAATGACTTGCACCTTAACTGGTGTCTCCCACTGTATACTGTGGAAATATCTTACAAGTAAGTAAGCACGCCAACATCCCTTAGGTATACAAAAGCAAACCATTGGCGAGACTTTAAGGGTTTGACCTTTCGCAGTAATTCCGAATGGAAAACCTTTTTATCGGCCGTCGTCGACAGTCGACTGCCGACTACCGACTGCCGACTACCAGCTACTACGATAATGATGTCGAGGAATTTTATAGAAAATTATCTCCCTGCCGCTGTTATAATTTACGGTTGGCCGGAAGTGCGAGTGATGATGATGTTAGTGATAAAGGTGGTAAGTAAAAATCCTTGGTATTCAACTCGGCGTTGCTTAGATGTTGCTGCAATTATAGTTGGGGAAAACATTCACTAGGATGATGGTTTCGGTACGGGATCATACCACAATTTTGTAATTCCAACGAAATGATATAGAAATTCAATTACGGAATTTCCTTTACACCTTACTGTATGAGTAGTTAGTGAAACGTTCAAGCTACATAACTCCCTTAAGCACTTACTTAGGAATCAATCATAAAAATTGGATTTCACAAATGCAGGAGGTGAGGAGTGGTATTCGAATTATAAATTTCTTGAAAGGCATTTTTCGAATATGGAATGAGTTAAACTTACCTTCATGTTGGATACTTGCGTAGAGCTGAAGTACCAGATATTATATTAATTAAAAAATGCAAAATTCAATCCATTTTTTCACGAGTTGGGCACTTAATTGTGATAGAGATTTTATTTCATAAGTCCTCTTAGGCAAATAAATAGGTTCTTGGGTTGAATTAAAATCATTTCCGAACCCCATACAAAATACGAAGCCATTGAGCTGAAAAAAAAAGGTAGATCTAATCCGTGTAGAAAATAATGTTCTTAAAAACTCACGTCTACAAAAAAACAAAGCCAAGGTAGCCCACCCAGTCCGGCTAGTCTTGAATATATTACGAACGAAGATGAGCTAGCACAAGAAAAAATTGGACCTCTGAGAAAAAAAACCCTGGAAAAACCGGAAAGTGGCACTTGTCACTTCAGATAGGGCAATTCGCAGTATCAAATCAAAGTATTTGCGCAAATTAAAGTCATTTTCCTCCAGAGAATCCTTGATCTCCACGCAAGCTTCGTTCCATCACAAGAATTAGTTGGGTGGTCCTTGATGTTCTGCTGGGACCTGGCTGAGTTGTATTCAGAGAATTTCCATCTAAGAATGAATTAAATTTACACTTGTCCTATTGCTTAATCGCCGAATATTGTAACGTGAACAAACTTTTCGTTGTTTTTAGGAAACACTCTCTGTTAACAACCCTGGAACCTATAGTTCTATCGTTGGTACCTCTGCTGCTGATGCTGATGTCAAGTCAATGTGTCAAACGAAAAACCTAAAAGCCACGAATCCCAAAAAGGTCACCTTAGGAACACATTTCTTCCTTTTAAATAATTCTTTGGTTAAATTTCTTTAAAGCTAACGTAATCTTAACACTAAAGTAAGTCATCAAGGCTTTTTTATTTACGTTCATAAAAATTAGTGCCGTTGTCGCAAGTTCGCCAACATTTTATAAAATCTTTAAAGAAGATCACTATGCCAACATCAAAAGACCAGATGTCACCATCAGAGCAACATAATTGCCAAATGTGTACCGCGCCAGATGCTCATGACAACATGGTCCAATGTGACAAGTGCGACCTATGGTTCCATTATCAATGCGCACAAGTCGATAGTTTTGTGGCATACCAAGATTGGACATGCCAAAAATGTGCTCCACCAATTCCGGCGCCTGTTGTGGAACATGCGGGGCCACGATCTACGACGTCATCCAAGCCTTCGAAAACTTTAAGATCTTCATCAGCAAAACATCTCCAACTTCAACTGCAGAGACTGGAAGAAGAACGATCCTTGAAGGAGAAGCGTGATCAGGAATACCTTGACAAGAAGTATTGTTTATTGAGTCAGGCAGAAGATTCCTCCGAAAGCGATGACGAGGCCCATTCACTTAATTCACCAAAGCAAGTGCAGGAATGGTTGCAGAATGCTCGTAACTCAACTGTAAGTATCAGGAATCCAGTTAAGTTTGCAGGTAATTCCAAAATAGTATTTCCTGAGTTATCAGTTCCCTACGTCCAGCAACCGATTGCTAGTTCCTCCTGGATGGGAGCCGTCGTCACACAACAACAAAGACAACAACATCAATCACAGTTGCCCGCAAATCCAAGTGTAATACCAGAGCCCCTCACTACACCCATTACTGTGCCTTCAGCTAAGTCATCGCAAATAAATCGACTATCACCCCAGCAGCGATCTGTCACTAAGCCAAAACCGTCTCAAACCCAATGCTTGCCTTCAGTGATAGAAATGCAAATTCCACCACAGCAACCGCAATGTCCGCCAAATATTCAATTATGTGACCCTGCCGAAATTCCTCCACTTAGCATCTCTCGGAGGAGTTCGTCTTCACACGATTATGGTCACACCCTGACAAGAAGTAACCTGGCAGCGCGGTACTCGATCTCGAAAGATTTACACAGTTTTGGTGGGAGCCCTGAAGATTGGCCGCTATTTATTTCTAATTTTAATAGGTCCACAGAGTTATGTGGATTCTCTGAGGAAGAAAATTTGGTTCGACTTCAAAGGGCTTTACAATGAAAGGCTCTAGAGGCCGTGCGTTGCATGCTCATCCAACCCGAGTGTGTCCCGCGCATTATATCAACACTTAAGATGCTGTTTGGAAGACCAGAGCTAATAATTCACTCTATTCTTCAGAGAATCCACACCACTCCCCCACCCAAGGCCGAAAAATTCTAAACCATAGTTGGCTTCGCCGTTGTTGTCCAGAACATGTGTGCAACGATGGAAGCGTCTGGAATGGCAACACATTTAAATAACCCAACTTTGCTTCAAGAGCTGGTTGCCAAGTTGCCACCTTCTATTCGCTTAAATTGGGCAATTTTTAGACAAACTTTGCCAGTTTGCACAATTTCGCACTTTAGCACTTGGCTTTATCAGATCGCTGAAGCAGCCAACTATGTAATAGTTCCAAATGAACACAGACCAGAAACTAAACAGCCCATTCGAAGTGACAAAGATAGAGGTTTTCTTAATGCTCATGCTGAGGTTTGCAGTCATGGAGATACGTCATGTACTATGAAAGAGAGCAAATGTCCTATCTGTCCTGGAACCTGTTTCTCTGTTGCCAATTGCAGAAAGTTCGAACAGCTAAGCCACTCATTAAAATGGGCAGCTGTCAGGGAACATAAGCTGTGCAGAAAATGTTTAACAAAGCATATGAGCAATAAATGCAAATCTGACGTAGTTTGTGGAAAAAATAATTGCAGTTTTAAACATCACAGATTATTACACAATGACCAGAGGGATATTGATCGCCAACCGTTAAAAGGTGTTTCAATGACAGCGTCACATAATGCTCATTCGCGAGAATTTCAATCGATGCTGTTTCGAGTAGTGCCAGTCGTTTTATATGGGAACGGCATTCAATTACTTGAGTTTGCCTTTTTAGATGATGGATCTTCCCTAACGCTATTGGAAGAACAGCTAGCAAAAGATCTGAATGTTGAAGGAACACCGGAGCCCCTGTGTCTGAGATGGACTGCTAGTACACACCGATACGAAAGTGATTCTAAGGTAATAAGCATCCGAATATCTGGAACTGGCAAAAATAATAAAAAATACCCCCTGGCTAATATACACACGGTTAAGAGTCTTCAACTCCCCCGACAATCTGTAGACGCTAAAAAGCTGCAAGAAGAGTTTAGGCACTTAAGAGGTTTGCCAATTCAGTCATATGAGGACGCAGCACCTCGTTTGTTGATCGGACTTAATAACTGGAGACTTGGGCTACCGATAAATTATAGAGAAGGGAAAGCAGAAGAACCAGTGGCAACCAAGACACGTTTAGGATGGACTATTCATGGGCATTGTTCTCACTCGCCCCCAGACAATGGTTGTATAAATACTCAGGCTAATTTTCACACATGCGGATGTAATAATGGTGATGACATCGAGCTTCAACGCCTTGTTAAGGAAGTTTGGAGCGTCAAAATCTGAACATAATTTTACTCTCAGCGGAAGAAAAGCGAGCCCAAGAGTTGCTGCAAGGTCTGACGCGCTGAAAAAATGGTCGATTCGAAACAGGATTGCTTTGGAAGTACGAAAACATTAGTCTCCCAGACAGTCTACCCAGGGCGAAAAGGCGTCTTATAGGTCTTCAGAAGCAAATGAATCGGAATCCCCAAACTGCTGACGCCCTTCACGAAAAATTAGAGAAATATATTTCCAAAGGGTATGCCAGAAAGCTTTCGCCGAAGGAAATCAAAGAGAATCGTGAAGCCTGGTATCTGCCAGTGTTTCCAGTAATAAATCCAAACAAGCCTGGCAAACTAAAAATCGTTTGGGATGCTGCTGCCAAAGTTCAAGGGGTTTCACTTAATTCGGTACTCCTCAAAGGTCCAGATCAACTGGTTTCCCTCACATCAGTTATTTACAGATTTAGAGAAAGACATATTGCGATCTGTGGTGACATTATGGAGATGTTTCACCAAATACAGATACGAGAAGAGGACCAACACTATCAGCGATTTCTATGGGTCGGGAGTAATCAAAAAGAAATTGATTTCTACGTTTTGAAAGTGATGACTTTCGGCGCAACCTGTTCGCCCTGCTGCGAACTGCTGCTGTTAAAAATCGAAATGCTGATGAATTCCAACAAGAATATCCTAGAGCGGTTAAGTCAATTCGGGAAAATCATTATGTTGACGATCTCATGGATAGTGTTGATTCTGAAGAGGAGGCGATTGAGCTGGCGAACCAAATTCGATACATCCATCTGCAGGGTGGCTTCTACATACGAAACTGGATATCGAACTCTCAGACTGTACTTAGCGCCTTGCAATCAAATCCGAGGGAGGAGATAAAATTTAGCTCGAAAAGTGAGTTGGGGACAGAAAAAATCCTGGGTATGTGGTGGTGCACTACATCAGATTCCTTTACGTATAAATTATCACCCAGTATAAAAAGCGCTGCAGTTCTTTCTGGTAATGACCGCCCAACGAAACGGGAAGTACTCAGGATTCTGATGACTATATTTGACCCTTTAGGACTTCTGGCGAACTTTCTTATGTATATAAAAGTTCTACTTCAAGAAATCTGGCGTTCAGAAAATCCAAGATCCACAGTACGACAAATGGCTCAACTGGATTCGTTTTCTTCCGGCAGTGGTAAATTTACAAATCCCGCGGTGCTATATTACCAACAGTTTAATACGCCAGCCAGAGAGACACCTTCATGTGTTCGTCGATGCGAGTGAAAATGGATTTACGGCAGCTGCATACATAAGATCGAGGGATGGGGAATTAGTCGAATGTGCATTAGTAGGGGCAAAGACGAGAGTAGCCCCCCTAAGGAGTCTTTCCGTTCCCAGATTGGAGTTGCAAGCAGCTGTACTTGGTGCTCGTCTCGCAAAAAGCATTGTAGACTCTCACTCTATAAAAATCCAAAAACAAGTCTTCTGGACGGATTCCAAGACCGTTTTCAGTTGGCTGCGTTCAGATCACAGACGATATCGCCAATTCGTCGCCTTCAGAGTAAGTGAAATCCTGGACACCACAAACCTAGCTGACTGGCACTGGATCCCCAGCGAACTAAACGTGGCGGACGAGGCCACGAAATGGAAGAAAAATCCAGACTTTAGCGCGTCAAACCGATGGTTCAGAGGCCCATCCTTTCTGACTTTGCCTCCGGAAAGTTGGCCATCAACAAAACAGCCGGAAACAGCAACACCTGAGGAAATAAGGTCACAATTTATCGCAGTTCATTGTGTGCATCATATCCGTGTGTTCCAACCAGAAAGGTTTTCTAACTGGAACAGGGTAGTCCGCAGTACCTCTTATGTTCTCCGTTTTCTGCACAATCTACAGTCAAGGCGTAAAAAAACCGACCGAAAGTATGGTAAATTTAGCCAAGCTGAGTTGGAGGCAGCAGAAATGATATTGTTTAGAGAAGCCCAACGAGAGAGATTTCCAAAAGAGACCGCATCAATATCAGCAAAACAATGCATTCACCGGTCAAGTCCATTAGTATCCCTTTGTGCTCACTTAGACGAGAATGGCGTTTTGCGAGCTAATGGACGATTAGATCATTGGCAAGAAGCCAACGTAGAATTGAAACGACCAGTAATTCTCTCTAAGGACCATGCGATAACAAACTTGCTCGTTCAAGACTATCATCGTCGATACCATCATCAAAACCATGAGACAGTGATCAATGAAATCCGCCAGAGATACAGAATCCCAAGATTAAGAGTCGTTCTCCGTACAGTCAGAAGGTCATGTCAACTTTGCAAAATTCGGACAGCACAGCCACAGCTGGCTGTGGCGTCTTTTACCAGGCCATTTTCATATGCGGGTATTGACTATTTTGGCCCTATTTACATATCCAATTTAGGAAGAAGGGAAAAGAGGTGGGGGGTTCTGCTTACTTGTCTAACAACGCGAGCTGTACATATCGAGATTGCACACACATTGTCGACGGACTCTTGCATACTTGCTATTCGAAATTTCATTGCCAGAAGGGGTAGGTAGTCCAATCGAATTTTATAGCGATCACGGTACCAATTTTAAGGGTGCGGAACGGGAATTGAAAGAGGCATATCAAAATGTTGATAAGCAGAGACTTATGGAAATTTTCACCACAGCTAATATGAAATGGAGTTTTATACCTCCTGCATCGCCGCATATGAGGGGTTGCTGGGAACGGCTGGTACGCTCGATCAAAACCGTCCTCTATAAGATAATGCCAAATCGCTACCCGTCGGATGAATTGTTGCGTAGCGTGCTAATGGAAGTAGAGAGTACCGTCAACTCTCGTCCTTTAATATATGTCCCTCTTGATGATGAAAATAAAGAAGCGCTAACCCCTAATCACTTCCTTCTAGGTTCTTCCAGAGGATCAAAACCGATTGCAATACTCAATGATGACAAGGCAACACTTAAAAAAAATTGGTTGATTTCTCAACTATATGCTGAATCGTTTTGGAAAAGGTGGGTCAAAAATATCTTCCTACAATCACCCGCCGCACTAAGTGTTTCGCGCCGGTTAAGCCGATCGAAGTGGGAGACATCGTACTTGTTGTGGACCCCAACAGTCCTCGAAATTGCTGGCCCAAAGGACGTGTAATCGAAACTCGTATACGAGTATCTAAGGATGGCCAAGTGCGAAGAGCTGCTGTTTTAACACAGGCGGGAATTCTGGAAAGACCTGCCGTAAAGTTAGCTGTTTTGGACATAGGAGATTCTGCAACAGTAGAGCCGCTAGTGGCAAAACCCCCCTGCTTGTAAGGGTAAATCCGTTAGCGGATATACTGGGGGAGAGTGTTAACAACCCTGGAACCTATAGTTCTATCGTTGGTACCTCTGCTGCTGATGCTGATGTCAAGTCAATATGTCAAACGAAAAACCTAAAGGTCACCTTAGGAACACACTTCTTCATTTTAAATAATTCTTTGGTTAAATTTCTTTAAAGCTAACGTAATCTTAACACTAAAGTAAGTCATCTAAAACTATTGTACTATATTTGAATTACATATATTTTTTTTATCTAAATATGATTTTATAACGTTTCCAAATAAAAAAGAATAAACTAATTTGATCAAGGCTTTTTTATTTACGTTCATAAAAAATAGTGCTGTTGTCGCAAGTTCGCCAACACTCTCCTCACCACTGCGATATTGTGGCTCACAAATCCACACTTTCGAAGATTCAAATGACGTCAACTTCACCCAACATTATATTTTAAAACACAAATCTATGACCGAAATTCATTTCACTGGAATTTCTCAGTCTTTCACAGAAAGATGAGTAAGTGCCTGCAGTATCACCGCCCACCCTCAGCGTCGAGTACCTGTAGCTTGAGGCGAGCGTAAGCCGGACACTGACAGAGATAATAGTCCGCGGGGTCGCCATTGCTCTCGCACTACAAGTACCTCAGGATGTTGTGTCACTTATGTATGCTTAGGACACTGTAGGAGCCCCTCACGATTTCAGTCTGCCGTCGTTTCTACTTAGGGACAACATGAAAGTCGCTGACCTCTTATAGACGTCGGGAAGCGTTCATTTGGTTTACTGGCAACCTGGAGCATGATGCTATCTGCAAAGCTTTCTTCTGAGCCTAGAAGGTTCAGCACCAAACCAAGACTTTGTGAATTCAGCCTTCCGATCTTATTCAGTGAAGTCTTGTATTCTCGAACTCACTTGGAAATCGTAAGAGGTCTCAGCAAGGCTTTAAGCTGTTGTTGTTTGACTGTCGTTTAAGTCCGGAACTAAGTTCAATAGATGGCTCCAGCAGTAAGTGCTGGTCGATTTTGATATATCCAAAACGTCATGAACAAATCGTTTTGATACTTAAGTGAAAATGTCTGATTTTGTGCCAAATTTTAAGTGTTGATTTTCTTCTTTCATTCTAAGAAAACGGTGGGCGCAGCGCATCGGGAGCTCCAAAAAGTTTATGGAGATGCTGCTCTAAGTGAAATAACGTGCCGTGATTCAAGGACGGTGATTTCGATGTGCAGGAATGCCAAAATCCTTCGAAGACGCAGAATTGGAGGCATTGCTCGATGAGGATCCGTACCAAACGCAAGAAAAATTTCCAAACAATTGCTTGCACTGGGAATGGTTCAAAAACAAGGAACTTGAGTTCCTTATGATTTAAAGCCAGGGAACGTTGGGCGTCGTTTTTTCGTCGGTGAACAACTATTCCAGCGGCAAAAAAGGACAGGTTTTCTTCGTCGCATCGTGACGGGTGATGAAAAATGGATTCATTACAGCAACTCAAAGAGAAGAAAGTAATGGGGACTGCACGGTCATGCTTCTACGTCGTCGGCTCGGCCGAATATGCACGCTGCAAAGGTTATGCTGTGTATTTGGTGGGACCACGTGTTATTTGTTATGAACTGTTGAAATCCAATGAAACCATCACTGGGGAACGGTTTCGAGTTCAATTAATGCGATTGAGGCGAGCACTGCGCGAAAAAGGGTCACAATACGAGAAGAAGCACGAAAAAGTGATTCCACATGGCTCGGCCTCACGGTATCAAATCTACCTGCAAACGCTCAAATGGGAAGTCCTACCCCACCCGTCACATTCCACAGATATTGCGCCGTCCTATTATTACTTGTTCCGTTCGATAGCACATGGTCTGGCTGATCAGCAGTTCCGATCATATGAAGACATCAAAAAATGGCTTGATTCGTGGATAACCTCAGAAGATGAACACTTTTACGTAACGGTATTCGAGCTCTGCCAGAAAGATGGGAAAATGTTTTAGTTAGCGATGGGCAATACATTTGTAACCATTTTTTTCACAATAAAGTTGCACTTTCATTAAAATAACGCGATAACTTAGTTGCGTACCAATAGATTTTATTGTAGAAATATCCACGAAGACCCGACGACATTCCTTTCCTGGCTCAGATTTTTGCCCAGTGGTAGCGTATTGCTTACCAAATCGAACGGTTTGGCGGGCAATAGAAATCGCGCCCGAAAATCACTTTTTTTTAGGCAACTAAACTCACGTAAGATAAGCGGTTGCCTAGAATATAACAATAAGTCCAATTATACTTATAATTTAGTCCCCCACATCTTTCCTTCTCTTTCTATCCCATTTTCCAAATAAATTAACACGTGCTCCGTGTTAAGTTATTCAAAAAAAAAAAAAACAACCTATTTCGTATTTTTCAGCAACAGGTGCTCCGATGACATTGCGACACCCATAAGACAAAAGACAGTCATCGCGCAATATCAAGGCGAGGACGATTTATCAATACATCTAGAGCAGAGCCAGTCGTACTAAGAAGAAACCCTATGCGGCCGACAAACCGCTTTTTGGAATCTGGTAAAAGCAGCAGTGACGTATATTCGTGATAGCTTATTCCACCAGACAGCCGAAGCATAGGACTTAATTGGCCTTATCATAGCCGTGTAGACTCGAAGGACTATTCTCGGTGACGGGCCCTATGTCTTGTTGACTGCGTTTTAGAGGCTTTCGACGTGACAAGAGGGGTTTGTCATGTAGGATGACAACAAAATCTTTAGTATCGTTGGAGAATTGGATTAAGCACCAGATGAGAAAGACCAGTCAGCTTTCTGCTTCTCGTAAAGAAAACAACCTCAGTTTTGAGAGCATTGACTGAAAGCCCATTTCTATTGCACTAATCGTCGGACACGTCTAGAACTGCGAGAGCCTTAGAGCAGACAGTCGCTAGGCACGGTTAATAGACGTTACAGCTACGTAATCTGCATCGTAGACTATTGGGAGCCAATGAGTCGACCAAGATGCAACATATCAGTGGAGATAGGAAGCCACCTTGCCACCTTGCATCCGCATTCAGGGTCCTATTCACCAGCAATGCTTTCATCCACAAAACTACATAGTGATTCATGTACGCTGTGGTGTCTGGTCAAGTTACACATGCCGTCAAAACCTTAAATGTCGATGAAAATACACAGCGCGTGCTCCTTCTTCTTGGGTACATGTTTAATTCGGCAGACCAGACTTTGAAGAGCACTATCGCAAGATCTTCGCGTTGGTAGGTATGTTGTACCTTAGAAAAAGGATACTTTCGGAAAGCAGTTTTGTGCTCATGAAGCTCGAGCACTATCTTCATGGTCTTCAACATGAAGGAGATCAGACTGATAGGTCGAAAGCTCAATGGATTTAGTGTAAACTTAAAATGATTGCATAAGTGAGGTGTACGTCTTGGAAAGTCACAATGTTTCCGAGTACGTCCAAAGGTGGGCTTTTACATTTGAACTCATGAGTACTTATAATGTTGATAGTGCTACTGAACCTTCGAATGCCTTCGAACTGATTCTCCAGTTCTCGTCGGCATTTTGGAATTTCGGAACTCCGCAACGTTCTTCGGGATGAATGGTGTTGTGGGATTGAGTGGACTGTATGTGTTTTGTGCTGTGTAGGGAAATCTAGGGTGAAAGAATTTATTATTATTTGTGCCTTTGATTTTTGTGTGTTTGTATTTGTAGTATGTCTCTTATAAATTTTGTGTTGTGACGTTTAAATTGTCTTGCTTTTCGTTTGCTATCTTTGATGCCAAGTAAAAAATTTTGCCAAGTTTCATTTTCCGGTTTCGGTTTATCACGTAACCACTCGAACAAGTCCGTCTTTACTGGGATGTGTGTCGATGCTCCGTCCGCGTCGCCATTGCAATAGCGGTAGATTCTCATCGTTGATAAGAACCAAGTCTTCGCGTTTTGACACCGCTCCCGCCTTGTGCACTTTGTGCGCTGTTGCATCCGGGAGAGATATTTTTCGCTTCACTATTAAACTCGCTTCCATTGCCCGAGGCAATTGACCTTCTCCACGGCAGTGTTTCCTTGAGGTATTGCGATTATTCTTTCGCCGATTTCATCTGCCTTCAATGGTTTCTCCTTTCCTAGCTTATGCCCGGCAGTTTCGTACAAACCGTGTGCAGTATGCAAAATTGCCACGAAGCTTCGTAGTTGTGCCTGACTCATTGAATACCGTATGACGAGGAACCAAGAAATGGTGTGGTGTATGGAGTATGGTTTTCTTTTCGTCAACTTCTGTCATCTTACCAAGCTCCTTGCATTCATTTAAGCACTTGGAGTACTCTGTGAAGTGTGGAGTTTTCCTGGAATCTTCTTTCCAGTTGATGAAACCTACGTAAAGGACTTAAATGCGAGTCACCAAACCCAGGCTCACATCTGGTTTTAAATGGTAGGGATACCTCATATCGCCCATCAGCCATTCTTCTTGTTGAGTTAATATAATTCTCTGCAAAAAATTTTTTTGTAGGGCTTTTCTTAGCATCGAAAGGTAACTCCTCCAGTTCCCAGAATCTTCGCAGCCGAGTGTCGTTATCAAAAACCTGTAAAAAGCTGTGGACATGTTCTTTATTTTGTGATATTTTCTTGCCAAGGAGAAGCCAACCTAAATCTGGTTCCTGTTCAATTGGGGATCCTTTATCATCTCAAATAAATTCAGAGTAAATATCGTTTCCCAGGAGAATATGAACAGTCACAGGCTTATCGAATTGTGGATCAAATAATTTTACACCCTGGATATGTTCCCAATTGGGTGGCAACAGATCAGTCAGGGACTTAAATACATACCATAGGCTAGGGTATTTGTTTCGAATGGTGTTACCAGTGACCCCCTTACATACTACTGACATGAACCGCTACTGATTTTTTCCAATCCAGATATCTCAATAATGTTCGCCGTTGATGAAACCCTAGGATTTGTACAGCTGACTCGGTAGTAAAAGTTGCTTCAAATCCAGGGTCAACTAATGCCCTTTGGTAAAAATTGTTTCCATTTGAAGTCCTTACCCTAACAACTGCTGTTGAATAGAAAACACTTGGTTGATGGACCACAGAAGAGACAACTTGACTTTGGTTGGTATCTGATTTAATATGAAATGTTTGTGTATAGTTGTTGTTGTATAATTATATGTAGGGTTACAGCTGTTATTATTAAAATGCAGTAGAGAATGGTACTTCTGCTTGCAGTGGTTCGTCCTATGACTGTATGCCAAACAGTTCCTACAAACCCCGATTCTGTCCACTGTTTTGGATCGTTCCCAGATCTCCAGATAAATAAAGTTTTGACAAATTCGAAGGGGGTGTTGACCATTGTCAGATACCTGGAATGCAAACGTGCAACATCGTTTTCTGCTCTACAGCAGCAGTTTTGAGTGAAGATGAACCAAGTGTCGAAAATAAGTTTCAAGGAACTCTGTAAACTGTGCTGGTGTGCGCAACTCTTTCGAATTGTCTAATTTCTTCTCCCACACACGCTGAGTAAAACTAGGAAATTTTTGTAGCAATATGTAAATTAATATGTCATCCTAGGAACTAACGGGCAATCCTAAATTTCCCATGTCATGGACACATTCCTGGGTTGTGTCAAATAGAGACTTTATACAAGGTGGCGCAAAAGTTGTCACCCGATTTTCTTTGACTGTAATTTGTTTTTTTGTCAATGGAAAACTTCAGTTCTGCTTTTGGATTATATTTACTTGATGTTTTAGATTTTTTTCTATTTAGTCGAGAAAATCATAACGGCTAAGTGGCCGCGCCAAAATTGATGACAATTCGGGTCCGATGTGCGGCATTTTCCACCACCCTTGCCAGAAATTTCGGACGCATTCACAGGCATATTCTCTTTGAGAGCTTCAAGAGTCTGAAGCTTGACTAGTGACTTCGAAACACCCCACAAAACTCAGGTCTGAAATCAGGTGATTTTGCCGACCAATGCTAATCACTAAAACGTGTGATTAGGCGACCCGGAAATGCAGCTCTCAGAATTTCGGTTGTGGCTCGTGCAGTAGGTGCCGTTGCTAAAATCCTGCTGGAACCATATGTCCAGTCCCAATTCATCCAGTTTAAGAAGGAGAAAGTCGTTTAGCATTGCTCTGTAGCGCTTGCCGTTCACAGTAGTCGATTAGCCCGCGGCGTTTTCGAAATATAGAACAGTACAAAATGCAGTAAATTTAAAAGGCAGTAATGTCTCCTCGTGGATTATACGCAGATGTTCGGTGCACCAGCAGCGATAGTATTGCTTATTCACATATCCACGGAGGTAGAAATGAGCCTCTTCTCTCATGACGATTTTTGATGAAAAGTTGTCTCTCTCGTGTTCGAAATTCAGGATTCCTCATTCTTCAGGAGTGTAGCAATTCATATTTGTTAACGTGTATTTTGTTTCTTTTTACTTCACAAAACGGGAAAATGCTCTCATGCTGTACAAAAGGACCTCAGGCCTATAAGTTTATCATTTTTCTTTTCGAAAACTCTAGAACGACCGATTGATATCCATATAGGATCTAAAATTGATCCAAGACTTTTGTGTTGAGTGTCTTTAATAACGTGCCTTTAATAACTTCAACGCGTCCGCGCTGTCAACTCTGCAGGTAGACGACTCACTTGGGGAGTTGATCAGTCTTATGCTAAATAGAGGGATAATCAACTCAAAACTGGGTGGGGCTTCAGCTAAAAGATGTACCAGCAGAGGCACGCCGCAAAGCAGTGTCCTCTCTCCCCTTCTCTAGAACTTAGTGGTTAATGAAGTGCTGATATACCTGGTAGCGGGTGGTAGCAGGGTGATCACCCATGCGCATGACGTTGCTATAGCCGTCTCAGGTAAGCATCCATTTCAATTATAGACCCTCCCTCAATAAACGGTACCAGTTTGGTCTTTTCCAATACAGCAAAATATCTGGGTCTCATTTTTGACAGGGAACTAAACTAAACATTCAAGAAAGAGTCATAAAGCAGCAGTAGCTTTGTTCTCTTGCAAAAAAGCCATTGAGAACAAACAGGGCCTTCAACATCGCATAACCTATTGGCTACACATCTCGCTCATAAGACCGATACTCATCTACGGGGTTGTTGTCTGGTGGACGGCCTTAGACAATACAGTCAACTGCAGCAAACTAAGAACAGCATGTCTATGTATATGCGGAACCCTACGTCGTACTCCCTTCGTGTAAAAACAGAATATTGCTTCACCTGACACCCCTCGATATCTTCAGCATGCAAGTAGCTGCGACTGCAGCTATCCGCCTTAAAGCGACTACACGGTGGACAATTAATTTATTTTACCACGGTAATATTCTTAACATATTAGAAATCCTCACAGAGAACATCGATTACATCATACCTGAACTTTGATTTGACAAAGACTTTCATGTAAGCTTCCCCTCTAGGTCCTGCTTTCATGGAAGACAAGTCAATCGACTTTAAACACAGATGGATCTAAAACCGATAGCGGGGTTGGTTGCGGTGTTTTCTCAGATAAGCTAAGTTCAAGTCTCTCTTCCGTCTTCCAAAACACTATAGGGTGTTACAGGCGGAAATTTTGTCGATTAAAGAAGCTCTGTCTCGGCTGAAGAAAAACGTGATATCTGCAAAGGATATTCGCATCTTTTCAGATATTCAGGCTGTTATCAAGTCCCTGGACTCAGTCTCATTAAATTCTAAAATTACCCTTGAATGCCGATCATCTCTTACGGAGATAGTAGAGCTGTTCATCCTTCACCTTTGCTGGGTGCCGGGCCACAGAATGTACCTGGATTTTTAACGTAAACCTCCTGTCATGTAGACTTAATGTTTACGAGATGCCCATACACCCATTGGGAGCAAGGATACGCCTTGCCATCGCTAATCACTCGCTTGTATTATTTAATAGTTCGCTTTTGAATTATACCAATTCGGAACTGTGTTGGAGGCACAAGTTCCACCCTTGGTATGAGTCGAGGCCTACCCAAAACCTCTTGCTGCTCTTAGGGTCGCAGCACCCAGTACTTCATTTGCAACTCTACAATGGGCTAAACCAAAAAGGAAACCCGTACCCGCGATTTGGGTTTAAACCACATCCACCATGACGCTCCCACGAGGGGGCCTACCTCTAACAAGTCAGGCCCGGACCGAAATCCGGGGGGCTCCTGACTCCCATGGTACCGTGATTTAAGTCCTGGTATGGACTACCGGTGGTCAAGCCTACCAACAAGACCTATGACCGGCAACTTGTAACTGGTCAAATCATATCATCCATTCATGCAAAATATCTGGATGTTTTCGATAAGACCAGTTATAGAATAATCTACCCCCGCTTTTTATTAGACAACGCCATTGATGGGCGAAGCCTTGATAATTGGGCGGGGGCCCGTGCCGGGCCACAGAGGAATTCCAGGGAATTGTAGGGCCGACGAACTCGCCAAAATTGTAACCACTCTACTTATTCTACTTTAAGAGTAGCATAGGCATACCAATCGCTACGTGGAAATCAATATTGAAGCTAGATGGTAATAAAAGAACATGCCTTTGGGCCAACATGTATGGCGACCAAACAGATCTGGCCGAAGCTGGATCTGTATCGCAATAAGAGTCTGATCCTTTTAAATTGGGAACATCTCAGTGCCATCATAGTAGGAAGCATGCAAGATGGCTTGGCGCTTGTACAAACGATTTCTGTAGAAGGACGAGGAGGAAGAGGAGACAATCCTCCACCTACTTTGTACATGCTCTCTCCCAGAGAATAAAACTTCACTTAGGATCTTTCTTCTACAATGACTTAAACGATCTAAAGAGTATAGACGTAAACAGTCTCCTACGCTACATCATAAGCTCAAACTGGTTCCATGAGTAAAATGATCATAGATCTTAACACATGCTCAGACATTTTAGGTGTAGTAATACGCACTTGTGACTTGAGTGTTGTGTTCTTTTAAAAAAAAATGTGGAAAGTCTGTCATTTTGTGTAAGAGTCCTCGAAATGCGAAATTTGAATTTCGGTTAACGAAAGCTCATTACAAGAAGCACCTGTGGATTGATTTAAGTAATTTTCTCCACATACGAGTATGCGGACTTGGTATTGTCGACAGCATCGACCATTTCACGTCGGTAAGTGAAATATGTTTCTTACAACCTATCAAAAATGTCATCAAAATCTTCTTCTTTCAGACATTCTTCTTGTTCTCCTTGTCGAAGCTTCGCTTGATGATCAAGTACGTTCTTGAAGTTTACCTCCCGAACAAGCCTAACCTAACGGATAGCTGGATGTTCGACGTGATGCTCCAGTCTTTTTGAAGTTGCAGTGGTCTCGAAGAATCAACTCCAGAACACCATTTTATTCTGCATCCGATGAGAGTTTCGGCTTTTATTTGTAAATCAATTTAACAATATTTGTACGTATAAAGTATTTATTAATATGGTATTTATTAGATACAGTGTTTTATTAAATGATATATTATTTAATTTATTAATTTTTAATACAGCAACTTACGACCTTTGGTCAGCTGTGCCCGACTGGTTAAAGTTAAAAAAAAAAATAAATTTTTACACGGCGCGGGAAATCGGATAATGTACAACCACTGATCGCTAGGGAAGTAAGCACCCGGCTTAAGACAAAGAAAACACAAACGTACGTAGTCTCCTTTTAGATCAATGCATTTCCCCAGCGTCGTTAAATAGCTTCAGCCATCAACTGCAACTCCCTAAGATAGCCTCCTTTTATAGTTGGCAAATCTTTTACCACCGAGCCATTTTTTCAAGTTCGGAAACAGAAAATAATAGAGTGCATGAGGAAGCAATTCGAACCTTAACTCATTGATTTTGGCCATCGTGTTGGCGGATGATCGAACTGGTGAATTGTCTTGATGAAACGCAACTTTTTTCTTCGCCAAATGCGACCGTTTTTTCTTTCTGATTTCATCTTTCAAACGCTGCAATAAGTTCGCATAATACACGCCGTTGATTATTTTTATTTTTTGAAGGTAATCAATGAAAATTATCCCATGCACATCCCAAAAAATTAATGCCATGACCATGCTTGCAAATGGAACTGTCTTCACTTTCTTTGGAGCCCATTCTCCCCTTTGAGTCAATTGTTTTGAATGTTCTTTCGTCTCGGGTGTGAAGCGATAGACCTATGTTTCATCCATGGTTATGAATCGACGCAAAAACTCGGCTTTATTGCTGTGAAACTTCGTCAACACACATTGATTGAAATTGAAACATACTCACGGCGCTGTTTTTGTTCTATTGTGAGTAATCGCGGGACCTATCTTGCGCATAGCTTTCTCATGTCCAATTTTTCAGTCAAAAGTCCTCTTTGAAATGTCTACTACAGGGTGCCTGACTCGAACTCCAACTTTTTAAAATGCTATAATTTTTTTTATTTTTTGATAAATTTTATTGTACCAAAGCAAAAAATGTTGGAAAATACATCAATTTTCAAATTGTATCAGTAGTTTTCAATATGTCCACCTTTGGCGCGAATAATGTCCTTGAGACGGCCGAAGAAAGCATCGCACGCTGCACGCAAGTGGCTCTGCTGTATTTTGGCCCATTCCCGGCGAAGTGCTTGTTTGAGATGGTCCAAACTTTGGTATTTTTTAGTGCCAACCTTCGCCTTCAAAATACCCCAGACAGAGAAATCCAACGGATTTGCATTCGGAGAATTTTGCAATCCATTGTGTCGAAGAAATGAAGTGTGGAACATTGTTTTTTGACGCGCGTTTTGTGAGACGATGCCGAGTTTTGTTGAAATGTCCACGGTCTCCGACCCAAATGATTGTTTGCCGAAGGTTTCAATACTGCCTCTAAGACGGTTTCACGGTATACGATCGCATTAATTTTGACGCCACGGTCCAAAAATACGAGCGGAGAGCGACCATCGGCGGTTATGGCGGCCCAAACCATCACCATCGGTGCTGCCTGCTTTCTGGTGGCCGTCCGAAGGTGTAAATTTTCGAAGGACCGAGTAAACTCGGTCATTTTGTTTGTTGACATATTGCTCGATAAGAAATGGCGACTCATCGGAAAAAATCCAATTCGGCAACTCACCACTTTCGTGCAAGCGTAGCAACTCCTTCGCTCTTTCGACTCTAACTTTTTTCTTTTGCGATGTAAGATCGTGTGCTTTTTGGAACTTCAATGGCTTGAGCCCAAGCTCATTTTTCAGTATGTGTTGCATCCGTTCCAACGATATGTTGAGCTCACGAGTCATTTTTCTTCCACTTCGACCCGGATTTCGCTCAATTCGAGTCTTCACTTTCCGAACCATTTTTGCCGAAGTTGCTGTTTTTTTATGACCACCTCCGTGGCATTTTGCAACGCTGCCAGTATCCCGGTAACGAGCTATGGTTCGAGACATAATTGATTTATTCACGTTGAGGTGCTGGAGGGCTCTAACGATAGCTACTTGTGGTTTTCAAGCCAAATATAAAGCAATCACACTACCACGTTTTAATTCCATCGCGGATAAAAATTTTTCCACACAACTGAGACGTAAATCGTTTAAAAGGCTTGTACATAATAAAATTATCTATCATGTGTCAAAATTTGAGCTCACTGTCATGAACGGTTTCGAAATTATAGCAGTCTGAATTTGGTTCTAGTCAGGCAGGGTGTATATCTGTGCATTATTTTCTGGTGAACTCACCTCATTTGGTCGACCACTGCGAGGTTTTTCTTGGCAACTCTTACGCCCTCACTTAAACTCTGCCACCCAATATTTTATTGTTATAAACGAAGGAGCAGACTCCGGCAGAGTAGAATCCAGTTCCGTTTTGATGTTGGTTGGATTGAGGCCTTTCAAAAAAGCAGTTTTTTCCATATTTAAAAATTCATTGAGAGCGGTCACTATTGACGGTTGCCGAACAATTACTAAATAACATAGCTTCGTCAAACTTCAAATGTTAGCTTTATAAGGTTGGTACTTCCTACAATTGTCACTCTCTTCTAACACCTCCCTCGTAAAAGCAGAATGTCTTCTTTACCTTAAAAAGTAGCTGCGATCTGCTGGAATAATTTAAACGGTGATAGTTTGTCGTAAGTGTCTAACAATTTAACGACTGTTAAATTATACGCTGAGGCGATATTGTTTAAATCGGCTGCAGGGGCTGTAGCTCGAAATATTTAAAATGAAGCAAAACCTTAGTTCGCAGTCGGTTTCTCCGTGGATAACAAGCAGAAACAAGAGTGTTATGATTTGATTCCAGACGAATCGATTTTCATAAGGTGCTACATATCTTCAAGGATTATTTAGAGATGTTAGCGTCGTTGGGACTGATAAATTTTATAAAAGAATATACAAGGATAGATCTCAAAAGAGGGACTAAGTCAGTGATAGATCATATTTTACGAGTAGTTAGCAGAGCAGACTAAATAAATTCTTTTGTAATTGAAAACGATATAATCGATCATTACCCAATCATGTATTCCACAAATGGACTGACAGTTGACAGAGAAAACTCGATAAGTATGTCCTACATCTGTAAAGCTAAATTAAATGAACTCATCCGTCAAGTAGATTGGGCTGATATATTAAATGAATGCGATGCAGTTACGCTGTATGAAAATTTAGCATCTAAGTTAAAAGCTGTATGTAAAAAATCAACGAATACTAGAACACTAAAGAGTAAATATATAAAAAAATCCCTGGATGTCCCTAAGTTTAGCTGCAAAATGTAACGTGATTAAAGCTGACTCTCGTAAAACCTGGAACTTAATCAACGAGATAATGGGAAGAAAAAAGTTAAGCGTTGATGAAGTGCTTGTTAAGAACTTCTCATCGGAAAAAGGGATGATCACCCTTTCTAATGAATGTGTTAAACTTTTCTCGGAACAGATTCTAATGCATCAGTGTAACGCAATCACAGCGTATCATGCGAATGCCTTCGTAGCCAACTCAATTTTTGCTAGGGAAACCAACATCGCAGAGGTGCGCAGCATAATTAATTTCCTCGGCGAAAATAAATCCCCCGGAATCGATGGAATACGGCCGGTAGATATTAAAAAACATGCAGATATTTTTGCTCCCCTCTTGTGTAAATTTATTAACCTTAGTCTGATGCAGGGCAAAATTCCGAAAAAACTGAATATTGCTGTGGTTAGACCTATTTACAAAGGAGGTGTTAAAAGTCAAATCGGCAATTATAGACCGATATCCATACTGCCAGTCATGGAAAAGTGTCTAGAAGATGTAATTAGAAGTAGACTAATAGGCTTTATTGAGAACCACTCCCTTATCCACCAAAGTCAGTACGGTTTCCAGAAGTAAAAAAGTACTGGACAATTGCGTCAATGAATCCTTAAATAAAAGTCATCATATTTTAGTCATGTTTATGGATTTTAGTAAAGCATTTGATACACTAAATCATGCAAAGTTACTGGAAGCGCTTGAACGGCTAGGTATACGAGGAGTGATGGCGGACTGGCTAAGGGATTACCAACTTAATAGGGCCTTTTGTGTAAAAATCAATTACGTTTACAGTGAAAAGAAGCATGTACAATATGGAGTTCTTCAAGGATCGAAACTAGGTCAAATTCTTTTCATTTTGTACACAAATGAACTTCTTCGCACTTTTAAAAATAGCACTTCATTTGCTTACGCAGATGACACCGCGATAGTTGTGCGCCACAGGTCTCTGGAGACGGCAACAAGACTAATGCAGGCAGAGTTTATTAATGCAGTCAAATGGTGTCACGACAATGGCTTAGTAATCAGCGCGGCGAAAACAAAGATGATGCACATACGAAGTCCACATCATAAAGCTACACAGGAGCGAGTATTTTTTATAAATCAAGCAAACACTTAATTGACGTCGTAGAAAGCTATAAATACCTAGGAGTCATCATTGATAGAAATTTCATCTGAGACAAACAAATTAACACGATACGCTCTGATTTAAGAAAGGCTTCATTTGCATTGGGGCATCTAAGAAATCATGCAACACCACAAATTTTGGAGCTGGTATACTACGCCTTGATTGAATCCAAATTAACCTTCATCTTATCCTCAAAAAAAAAATTACCTTCTCTACCCTCGTGTGTAGATTTCTACACATATGGGATTTTAATGTATTTTCTAAATTCTTTTTTATATTAAACCGAAAAATTGTTTTTATAATTTATTTCTATTATGTTGATTTTTACATGCAGCTTTTGTGCAAAAACAACAAATCGTCTCATAGACATTATTTTTTTGACGGATTTTTCTTCATAGCAAACGTGACATCTTGCTCTGACTTTTGCCTTTGTGGTGGAACGCTTCTTGACCGTTTTGATGGATTTGTTGAAATTGATGCAGAAACATCCTCTAAAGGTTACGATGGTGAACTTGACGATGCTGATCTTGGCCTCGTACTTCTAGCTTCCATAAGTGGTTTTGCAAGGGATATTCCAAGTTCACGTAGAAAATTCCTTCTTACTCTTGTTTTTTGTGTTGCTTGCCAATTCGGATTCACTTCTTTGAAAATAATTAATGCATTCAAAGCAAAAATGTCAATCATGTTTGCAAATACAGCCATTGGCCATCTGTTAGATTTTTTTTTACAGCTGTAACAAGTGAGCATTTTGTCAACCGTATCCACACCACACCGTCTATATTGAATGAAAAAAAAAAAACATTAGAGGGTCTTGAAATTTCAAAAAGTAGTATATGAACAAACCTTTTGTTTTATTGTAATAGGCTATAATCGCTGGTAACTTTTTGTCAGTCGATTCGATTTCAATTGAGTTATGCAAAGTACTTTGCAACACGGTACACTTATTTTTCCGTCCAATGTACGAAACAAGTGCTGTGTTTTCGGTAAATGCAAAAGTAGATTTATACAACGGTCTATTTTTGCATTCAAGAAGCTTTGGTGGGATGCTTCTTTTATGCTTCTCATAGTGCCAACCATTGTAACGCCCTTTGACAACAATTTTTGCCCAAGCTCATATGAGGAAAAGAAGTTATCCATTGTTATGTTGTGACCTTTCAAGCCATCAACCAAATCCGAAACTACTCATTCGCCTTGTCTTTTTTCACTCGAACTGGCTCCAATCGCCTTTCCCAAATATGGCTGGATTTTCCAAACATAGCAGGTATAAGAACAAACCAGCAACCAGAATTTTAGTCCGTATTTTACTGGTTTTGATGGCATATATTGACGAAATTTACATCTTTCACAAAAACCAAGTAATTCCTCGTCAACTGTCACACATTCATGTGGATTGTAGTAATCACTCAATAAATTGGACCATTTATCCAATATATCCCGAATCGGTGCAAATTTATCTATAGATCGTTGCTGTCTTCTGCTAATGACATCATCAAAACGAATAACTTGATTCAAATACTCAGATGTTTTCTTCGACATAAACACCAGCTAAAATCAAAACACCAACATAAAATTACCCCTTCGGGTAGGGGTTAGAATATACCCGAGGTATGCATGCCTGTCGTAAGAGGCGACTAAAATGCACCCTCCGTATACCGAGCGCGAAGTGTATACTAATCATGCAATGAGTAAAACAAAAGGAATTATTACCCCAGGTGGCAGACCAGCTATGCTGGAAAATCCACCCTCTACGGAGGTCGGCTCGATGGATTCTGGGGCGAGCCAATTATTGCATCTTATCAACCCGTTCGGAAAAAGTTCACGGGTTTCGAGATCTCCACCACCTAGATCTCCAAAACAAGAAGATAACAAAAGAAGTCCAACGACACCAAAAACGTCGTCTTGCTAAGAATGGACCTCAGCGAAAATAAATAGCCTGAAAGACGAAAATACCGAACTTCGTACTAGGCTAACCAAAATGGAAGCGACATGCGAAGATCTTAAAAAAGAACTGGAAAAACTGAAAACCAAGGAAAAGTCAAACAGCGACGTTATGTCTATTGAATCTGTTAAAAATATCTACGAAACAGATGAAGAAGAGCTAGGTCGAGAAACCGACTGGATCTTGCAAAAACGTCCCGGAAAAAAGCGTAAAGCTGCGTCTTCTCCCAAAATCGTCTCTCAACGTGAAGCAAAGGGAGATGAATCGAAGAAAAATGTCAACAATAACATGAGTCCTGAAAAAATCAAAGCGGAAAAACAACGAACACCCCCGCCAATCAATGTCACTGGAGTTTCAGATTACAAGAAACTCCAAAACATATTGATGACCCTGCCGAGATCGGACTATATAGTAACATCGCGCAATAATAATGTATGGAAAGTCAACGTTAAGGACGCTGACAACTATCGCATTCTTTCTCGCAAGTTAAGCGTCGAAAAAATCCAATGGTTCACATACGAGAACAAGTGCGAAAGACCTATTCGTGTCGTCGCCAGAGGACTGCATTCGTCTTGCCCAAAAGAAGATATCGTAAGTGATTTAAAAAACAAGGGTTTTAAAATCATTGATGTCGTCAACATCGAAAAGCGAGAGAAACAAAAAATTGAAGGAAAGGATATGACAGTTAAACGTAGCCTTCCCCTCTTTATGCTAACCTTTGAGAACACTGAACATACCCAAAAAATATACGATATTAAGTCAATCCTCAACATTATTGTTAAAATTGAGCCTCGACGCAAAAACTCGAAACTGATCCCGCAGTGTAAGCGATGCCAGGAATTTAACCATACGCAAGCTTACTGCCAAAAAGAGCCTCGGTGCGTAAAATGCGCAGGTAAACACCTGTCCAAAGAATGCAACGTAAGCAAACAAACCCCTCCGACTTGTGTCAACTACAGGGGTAAACACGTAGCAAATTTCCGTGGCTGTGAAGTAGCAAAGGAGTTGCAAAACAGACGTGACAAGTTGTTTAAGCCACAAAAAGAGAATCCCAAAACTAAAGAAAAAACATCGGGATCTGCTCAAAATATCGTTAAAAACGCCAAGGCGAAAGTGACTGATTCCAGTGTTGAAAAGAAAGCATCGGAAAAACTTACATACGCTGAAGCTACCAAGCTAAAGGCAAAAGATTCCGGAGATCCTGCTTCCCAAGTATTTTCCGTTATTCTCGCGCAGCTTGAGCAGCAAAACAAAATCAATGAACTTATTTTAGATAAGCTAAAGAAGTTTGAAAATAGGTTCAATAAAAAACGTCCTTCCCCTAAAAAATGAAAAGGGAAAAATTAAACGTACTCACCTGGAATGCAAACGGAATCTTAGAAAAACTTTATGAACTTGAGTTATTCCTAAGGAAAAACGACATTGACGTTTGTTTGGTTTCCGAAACCCACTTGAAAAATGGGTCATCTGCAAAAATTAGAGGTTTTAAAGATTACTACGCGTATCACCCTTCGGGAAACGCGAGAGGCGGATCCTCTGTATACATTAAAGAGTCTCTTGAGCACAACGAAGATATAAAAGTAGAGCTCGAGTCTGTACAACTAATTGCGGTGCGCGTAAAATTGGTACGGAACTCCTTTACTATTTCAGCCATCTACTGTCCTCCACGATTTACGCCTTCAAAACATATATTTAAAAATATATTCAATTCTCTTGGATCGGCTTTTATGATTGGCGGTGATTTCAATGCCAAACACACTTTTTGGGGATCAAGATGTGTCTCCCAAAAGGGTAAAATACTCTATAAAGCATGTATGGAACACAATTGTGACTTCTATTCAACGGGCAAGCCGACTTATTGGCCAACAGACACAACGAAAATACCCGATCTTGTCGATTTCTTCGTTGTTAAAGGAATTCGTAACTCGGATATAAACGTTGATGAAAGCTTCGATCTTTCCTCCGATCATTCTCCAGTCATACTGACAATGAACGACACGTTTATTAAAAAACAAGGACCATTAAGACTAACTGGACGAAATACTAATTGGGAAGGATTCAGAAATGAGATTAATAATAACCTAGAACTAGACGTTTCACTTAAAGCAGCACTTGAACTCGAAATCGAAGTGGATTCTTTCGTTGAAATAGTCCAATGTGCTGCGTGGAACAATACACCTTGTCAACGAAAAAACACGGCTAAACGTAACTTAAACTACCCGCCTGAGGTAAAAGATATGATAAGAGAAAAAAGAAAAGCTCGCAAAAGATGGCAAGCAACTCGAGCGCCGCAGGACAAAACACGCTTAAACAGGCTCTGTAATCTGCTCAAGGAGACTCTTAAAAGTTACAGAAATTCCGAAGTAAATACATATGTTCAAAACCTGACGGCAGGAAAAGAAACAAATTACTCGCTTTGGAAAGCTTTAAAATGCTTAAAAAGGCCCAAAATCCCCGCGCCACCAATCAAGGTCGGCAATAACGAATGGGCTAAGGGGGATAAGGAAAAAGCGGAGGTTTTTGCCGACTATCTTGAAGAAATTTTCAAGTCCTCCGACGGCCCGACACTGGCACCCGGCACCAGTTCTTTAGAAATAGCATATAGTAATTTTGTAATGACAAATGCAACTCTTGCTGAAATCAAAACTGTAATAAGGAAATTAAAACCAAAGAAGGCTCCGGGGTATGACCTTATTACCGGAGAAGTTCTGAAAATGCTACCTCAAAAAGCACTTATAAAGCTCTTACACATTGTTAACGCGGCTCTGAGGCTTGAATACGTGCCAAGCCAGTGGAAAGTTGCAGAAGTCATTATGGTACTAAAACCAGGAAAACCTCCAAACGATAAAAAATCATACAGACCCATTTCTCTCCTACCGATCCTGTCGAAAATCTTTGAGAGGATTTTGCTAAAACGTCTTCTCCCAATTATCGAAAACCAAAATCTTATTCCCAGCCATCAATTTGGATTTCGGACTAAGCATTCAACAATTGATCAGGTGCATAGAATTACTGATGTAATTGAAAGATCCCTGGAAGAAAAAAAGATTGGTTCGAGCGTATTTCTTGACGTCTCACAAGCTTTTGACAAAGTATGGCATGAAGGTTTGAAGTTCAAACTGCGACGAATTTTGCCATTAAAGCTTTATAATATATTGACAAGCTATTTTGAAAATAGAATTTTTCGCGTTCGATACGGAAATGATGTTTCGAAATTTAAAGATATCCTAGCCGGAGTACCGCAGGGAAGCGTACTGGGCCCACTCTTGTACATTTTATATACAAGAGATATACCACACGTCGAGGAAACTGTTCTCGCTACTTTTGCTGACGACACCGCTATCTTAGCGGTTGGAGAATCAATAGAAGACTCAACGGCGAAACTTCAGACTGCTTTAAATAAAGTCTACGAGTGGACAAAGATCTGGCGAATTACCCTTAATGAGACAAAATCTGTACATGTTGACTTCACCTACAGAAAGATAAATCACTTGCCCATTTCTATAAACTCGGTGTGTATCCCCTTTGCAAATGGAAAACGCATGTTAGAAAGAAACGAAAAGAACTAGAGGTCAAATACAGAGAAATGTACTGGCTACTTGGTAAATATTCCAAGCTAAGCTTAGAAAACAAGCTGCTTCTTTATAAGCAAGTGCTAAAGCCGGTGTGGACCTATGGTATACAACTCTGGGGTTGTACTAAGAAATCAAATGTAAATATAATACAAACTTTTGAAAATAAAGTGCTACGACAATTTGTGCGTGCCCCATGGTTTATAAGAAATAATGACCTGCATCGAGACCTCGGAGTTCCTTTCGTGGAAGATGAAGTCAGGAACTGCGCACGAAAACATAAAGTCCGGTTAAGCGGCCATATCAACAATACAGTCCTAGAAGTCTTGGACGAACGAAACATACTACGCCGTCTTCAACGAACTAAACCGTTGGACCTTGCGCGATAAATTGAAACCGCATTAAGAAAGCGGAATATGTAGGGTCTTCCATTGGAAAGTGTCCTACCAATCGCGACTAACTTATGAAATAAAAACTGCTTGATAAGTTCTACTTAGTTGCGGTATTAAAATCAACAATGAAGGGAGGTGTTTTTAGTGAGTAAGAATCTCACACTACTATGAGCACGCGCTTCTGATCCTCATAGTGTCTGATGGAAGATTTTCACCTGCCCTCGCCGGGAAAAAAAAAAAAAAAAAAAAAAAAAAAAACCAACATAAAATATGCTTGCAACATATTCGAATCGATTTGTTTGAAATTCTTACCATATGTTGCTGGTGCATACGCATTTGAATGCTCAAAATGGTATTTTCAATTTGTGGTGGGAAGAAAAGCAAAAAAGCATCTTTGATGCCATCAACACGAGCTTTGGCATATCTTGTTGTTCCAAGATGAAGAGAAATTATATTTCCATTCCGCAATCTACCACTTTGATGCTGAAATGGCTGTAGTTGCCAAACAATACCATCTTTCGAAACAAACAGTGGATCCACATTTTCAACTTCAGCAATTGATTCGTTGGTTTCATTTGAGCCATTCGCTTGCTCTTCGTCAGAATCGCTATCGTCTGAATATAAGTTATCGTCATCATCAATATTCTCTTCTGGCACAAATTCGTCATCACTGTCTCCAGAAACATCGCCTTCATTCAAAAATGCTTCCGTTTCTTCCTCTGTCAGATATCTTGCTTTTGACATTGTTAGCTTTTATTATTTTTATAAATTTCACTAAATATACCAACGATATTCACTTGCTAAAACACTTAACCCAAATGAATTTTTATATGACATGCACTTACTGTCCATATGTGTAGAAATCTACACATGAGGGTAGACAACGTAATTAGTGCATTATTAACTGCCATAAACATTTTTATTATGGGGAGGTACGTTTTATTTTCGGTAATCAAGGATATAAACCAAGTCTGAAAATTCCGGAAGTTTGCAATTAGTGGTTTTTGAGAAATTAAGAAAACAAAAATTTTTTGTGTAGTTTTCTACACAAGGATGAGATGAAGGTTAAGGTATGGAATACTGGCCTTGGGTAACGCCTCTAAAACACATATCGAGAAGCTAGAAAAAAAAACTCCAAAATTCTGCGTTGAGGCTAATAAACTGCGGAAATGTTCCTGACAAAAGAAGATTTAAGGTACTTGAGAAGCAAAATATCTTCAAGATGACTTTGGTACTGGAATACTATAGTGACATCCGCTTTCAAAGACCAATCGAACATGAAATCAACACCAGAAGACATGCTACGGGTATGTTACAAGTGCCCTGTAACTATTGGGTCTACAAGTAAGTTTCCAGCGTTTGTCAGAGATGGCGCCACCAGTGGATCCCGGGCAGAAATGTCAGACCCCATGTGTTTTATTTGTAGGTTTTGTATCTGTCAATAACTTTGCAGCGTTATATTTGAGCAGTTCTATCGCCGTCGTACATTTTATCGAGCAAAATCATGGCAAGTTTCCAGCCAAATAAACGTCATTTGCGGGAAGCGCTGCTTTTATTCTTAAATATGAAGAAAAGTGCGGCTGAGGCCTATCGTTTGCTTTCGGAAACTTATGGGGCGGAAAGTATTGGTGAATCGATGTGCCGCGAGTGGTTCAAACACTACTACTCGATTGGTGGGGTCAGCACGATGTCATGTACAGACTCGGTCTTAAAGCGACGGATAACCCGTCATTTCCCAGAGGCGGATCTTATTTGGATCTAATGCTGTACGACGAACGTATACGACTGACAGGTACGAATTTACAAACGCTAAACTGTCTGCGCACATTCGTGTATGACAGTGACCATTGCGGTTTTAGCACCGAAATTACAGTTCCCAACGAAATTGCGGAATTGGAGGAGTTTGTCCAAAGATATTTTTACAACTACAGTAAGACTCGATGGACACGCTTCTCCGCAACCATGACAAGTGCGCTCTCCTCGAATACGCTCCACCCACCGTCCAATAGGAATTTGTCAAACGAGGAGATCGACAATTACCTAAAACAAATGGACGAGACAATTAAACAAACTATGGACGCTACAATACCACGATATCGACATACGACTAACGAAGACCTGTTCCGCAATCCTACTATTGACGCACTGCACCGACAGAAAAGTAGACTTCTGACAAGACTCAAAAACTTGTACAGACAGTTTACTGACAGACAAGACCCGGAGATTAGGACACTGAAGGCGTCGATTAAAAATATTCAAACGTTAATAAAAGAGAATTACAGAATTTCTGTAAGTTCATATTGGAACAACAGGGTTCGGGCTGTAAACACCAGCAACCCGAATATGTTCCTTCAAATAAACAAACTATTTCGGAGAAAAAATCAAAACGACCTTCAGTGTCTTAAAATAGCCCGGACAACAGACAACGAACGGTTACTGACAATAGCAGGTATTGATCCAAATGAGGCCGCTGATGATGACGACTTCTTTGTGATCGAGGATCCACAGGAGAAGGTTGAGATCATAGGAGCGACTTTCCAGGAAATATACAAGGCCAATGATACCATTGGCCCTAATTATGACCTGGACAATCGCGTCTTGGTGCACGACCTCTACATTCGAAATGAAGTAGGGAACTGGCGATCCGAGGGCTCTGGTTTCACCCGGTTCAGCGACGAAAATATGGCAAATAATGTCATTACCAGAGAGGGTGACCTACCCCCGTTCATTTCGAAGGAAGAGCTCCATGAGATCTTCGACACAATCAGGGCTAAGAAATCAGTGGGGACCGATGGCATTCCGAACATCGTGCTTCGACATCTTCCTCTAGATGCGGTGGACATTTACACCACCCTGTTTAATAATGCAATGAATAATGCACATTATCCAGCGCATTGGAAAACGGCGGTGGTGCAACCTATCCCCAAAAAGGGAAAGGATATATCCAATCCGGCGAATCTTCGGTCGATAAGTTTCCTTCCGAATATCAGTAAGGTGTTTGAAAAAGTAATCAATAGAGCTCTGTCTAGGTGGGTTGAGGACAAACATATAGTTCCGGATAATCAATTCGGTTTTAAGGCGGGACATGATATCTCACATGCCGCGTCTAAACTGGTGTCCGATATCCAATGGAATAAAGGCAAAAACCAATGCACTGGTGCCTGCCTTGTTGACTTGGAGAAGGCCTTCGACACTGTATGGTTAGAGGGTCTTTTCTATAAGCTGACTAGGCTGGGGATCAGTAAACCACTCTTGTACATTCTTTTTAATATGCTAACCAACAGACAGTTCATCGTGAAAAATGGCGATGTGACTTCTGTTGGAATATTTCAAATTAAAAATGGTCTTCAGCAAGGCGCGGTCAATTCGCCGATCCTATTCAACATTTATACATTTATACGACTTGATAGGTTCACTTCCCCATACTATTGCGTACGCAGACGATTTGATAGCGTACAGAACAGGTCCAAAAATCGAGGTCATTAATACTCTCTTGCAGTGTGACTTCGATAAGATAAGACGATTTTGCGATGACTGGAAGTTGAAAATCAACTTTCAGAAGTCGGAAACCATTCTCTTTAGGACGCCGTTGTCTGGAGCCTCTAGGGATACCAGAAAAAATTGGCGAATGTTCTCGATCATTGGACAACACGGACAGCCTCTTGCCTGTCGGAATGTAGTCAGATACCTTGGGATCTGGCTAGATCAGTTTCTGTATTTTGATAAAAATGTAGATGCTGCTCTGGCCAGAGCTAAAGGTGCTTTTGCCCTTACAAAGAGACTGTTTTATAGCAGCCAACTCGATGAGAGGGTAAAGGTAATCTGCTACATGGCCCTTATCAGGCCCATGCTGGTATTCGGGTGCCCCGTGTGGTTCAATGTGCGAGCAAGCTTAATGGAAAAGATTCGGGTGTTTGAGAGGGCTTGCCTTCGCTTGTACAGAACAAAAGAGTCGGAGTACAAAAAATTTTATCGTAATGAGGTCCTTTACAACAGGGCGAACCTAATACGAGTGGACAACTTCGTAATTAAGCTGACTCGAAGGCACATTGCAAGAGCAATGACCTTGACGAATAACCTGATATCTGGGGCTTACTATCCCAATTACTTTTACCACGAGAGTGTGCGCTCTGACGGCTTCGTTCCACCGGAAGCATTCCTCTACCTAGATCAGATAGGGTTGATCCAGGATAGATCAGCGGTTCCGTTAATCTTCCATGTCGCTCGAAAAGCTGGGGACAGGCGACTCAACTACGACAGAGACGTCGCACACGGCAGTGTGGATCGTCTCAGGTTCAGTAAGGCGGTGGGGAATCGCGATAAGAGGGATGTCGTTCGGCAGCACCAGCATTTCTGGTGGTTGAATGATGGAGAAGATGTTTCGTCGTCGTTTCCGTCAATTACGGACCAGCCTCACTAATGGGGCAGAGCTGACCAATCCATTTGCACTGTGAATAGCAATGGCCAGCTTGCATAGGTTTAGGTTAGCATTTAAGGAATACATATATATATTAGTATATACATAGGTATATACTAGTATATGTATGTCATTGTGAATAGTGTCTATGTGTATATATGTGTGTATTGTGTAGGTAGGTTAGGTAGACTAAGGTTTATTTTAAGTTAGATATTAAGTTTTTATAAGAAATAAAAAATTATGTCCATATGCTAAGTTTTTTGTTAAATTCTTTTCTTAGCCTTAAGCATAGAAAATAAGTATTAATAAATAAAATGTAAACAAAGTCGAAAGACATAGATATAAGAATTTAGAGTAGCTTAGAGTGCCTGTGTGGGGCCAGTAAGTTAGTATAAGTTTGTTAAGTAATTTTAAGCTAGCATTTAAGCATTTTTTGTTAGTATGTAAGAGTTAATGATTAAGATAATAAAATGCATTTAAAACTAAACTTAACTAGTGGTTCAAACGGTTCAAAAGTGGTGATTTTGGAGTTGAAGACAAAGATCGCCCCGGAAAGCCGAAAAGTTTTGAAGTCGAGGAATTGGACGCTTTACTGGATGAGGATCCGAAGAAGAACTTGCTGCATCATTGGGCGTCACGCAACAAGCCGTTTCCATGTGCCTAAAAGCACTGGGATTCATTCAAAAGGTTGGAAACTGGGTGCCGTACGAATTGAAGCCAAGAGACGGCGAACGGCGGTCGAACGGCGATTTTGCATGTCCGAAATGTTACTGCAGCGGTATAAAAATAAATCATTTTTGCATCGTATTGTGACTGGTGATGAGAAATGGATTTATTATGATAATCCTAAACGCAGAAAATCGTATACAAATCCCGGCGAGCCCGCCCAATCGACGCCGAAACGAAATATTCACGTGAGGTCATGCTCTGCATATGGTGGGATTAAAAGTGTGTCGTATACTACGAACTGCTTCCGGGTGGTGAAACCATCAAAGGACCATTATATCGAACCCAACTAATTCGTTTGAAGCGGGCATTAAAAGAAAAACGGCCAGAATATGAGACCAGACATGAGTCCGTCATTTTTCATCACGACAACGCTCGGCAACATGTTGCGGTTTCGGTGAAAAACTATTTGGAAAATAGTGGATGGGAAATTCTGCCTCACCCGCCTTACAGTCCAGACTTGGCCCCATCTGGCTACCACTTGTTCCGTTCGATGCAGAACGCTCTTACGGGAAAACGCTTCAGCTCAGTAGAGGAAATCAAAAATTGGCTCGATACGTTCTTGGGCTCGAAAGACGAGACATTTTTTTGGTCCGGAATTCATAAATTGCCAGAAAGATGGGGGAAAGTTGTAGCTTCCGATGGACGATACTTTGAATAAAGCATTGTAACTACTCGTATGTTTTCATAATAAAACTTCAAATTTTGGAAAAAAACGCTGGAAACTTACTTATAGACCCAATACAATAAATATGATAAAAGCCAGCTCAAATATAACGTTCCTACAGTATTAAATGAATTACCTGCTGATCTGAAAAATGTTGTAAATTTTAAAAACAGAAGAAAAAATTATTAAAAATTTTAAAATTCACAAAATTAAATTTGAAATAAATGAATCTTTTTAGTTTAAACTTTTGAAAAGCAACCTTCTGCAGAAAAGCCATTAAGGCTTCGCAGAAAATTATATAAATTGTTAAGAAACTTTCATACTTGAATAAAAATTGAAATTAAAATTGAACTTCTTCCAAAGTAGGTCCCCTTGTCTTTGTTAATTTGAATCCCACGACTTTAGAAGAAAAGGAGTGTCCAGCCTAAGAGAGCTTACTTATCAGGATGAGGTACTTCAGTTTATTATACAAGCGATCGTTTCTGTACATCGATTGGGAGCGTTCGTAGTCGTTCCTCTTTAACTCTTGGCAAGGTTGCCTTAATACGTTGGCATTGCTTTCTTATAAGTACACTATGTAATGTCCATTTCTTGTGGTCAGATGTGCGGCATGAAGTTAAAACTTACAGTGGCTATGTGCGTGACAAATATCAGGTATTCGAAATTTGGCAGAATAATATCGGTAGTGTAAACACTTGCATTACAATAGTTCGCCTATACTTTTCCCGATGCAAGCTTTGTATCTGTTATGGGCTGTCATAGTCAGGATGCAGTGATGCTCGTAGCAACAAGCAAATCCTAAATCTATGAACTAAAAAGTTTTTGAGACGATATTTTTGTTTTTTGGGTTTGTTTTGACTCTAATGTCATGACGCAATCTTATTATGCGCAACGTTACCCCACGTTTTGGTGTCGTGGTCATTGTTTATTATGGCTTCCTTTTCAATCCATTAAAACGTAATTACGTGGCGGAAATCTGGACCAAACAATATTCCGCGATAATACACATCAGTGGTTCCAATTGCCTCCATAGTGACAAGCTAGTGTATTTTCCACAGCTTGAAAAGTCTGCTATACTTTCCACCTACAACCACCCACAACCATCCAGATGTATCTATATAGGTAGGTATTTGAACATTTGTATGTACGAGTATGTATTGTACATATCATCAAATTGCTACCCACGGTAACATGAATCCGCCCATATCCCAACAACCCCAAAAGTATTCGTACTCGAATTTGAATTTCATTTCTACGCGCTTCCGCTTAAAAAAAAAATCATTAAAATTTTAATTAATTTGCCATCGCGGATAAACACTCCCGGAAGTGCCTACTTTTCTTGTTTTCCCATTTTTTCATTTTGATGTTGCCTAAACATGCCTATGGAACCTGTATCGTACCTAATTGAATATTCAATTTGATATTAATAGGAAGGGATAGACATATTATACATAGGTAAACACGGTCTGGGATGAAGCAAAAACATGCAGATTAATTTTGTGCGGAGATTTCTATTAGATCGGGGATTTATACTGTGGTACGAGTATATCAAACCTAGGGGTTGTATTGTAGTATAAACATTTAAAGGACACACAAATTAATGATGTTATTTCGAGCACAATACGAGGTTGAGTGGGTGCATTTTCTTTGAATTTGCTCATATTTTCGTCCAACTAAACGTGATGCAATAGAAATTGATTTATTTTTGTTTTTTTCTTATTTTCGAATTGAAAGATTGAAATGTTTTCATAAAAAGTGCTTGTGTAACTTTCGGCGAATTGTTCTTTGTTGATTGTCAAAAAATGAACAATGAACCATGTGGAGGTTTTCCTATAAACGAGATCCCTGGAACATAGAATCAAAATTGGTTGTATTTTCTAATGAATGTGATTGCATGTAATCTGTTCTCGCAAGAGTTTTATAGCGATAATACCTGTGTCAATTTTTCTCTAATTGGTGTCTGTAGTTGTTTTGGATTCATCTTTTACCATGTCAATCATCATTTCTCTTAACATATATTCAATTATCATATTGTTCGCTTTACTTACTTAACTTAGTCACAAATTATTTGCTTTATTAATAATCATCACTATTGTTTAATCACCCTGTAATTCGAAATGTCATAACATATGTTTGTGCTACTCATTTACTACCTATGCTTTTCTCTTTCTTAAACATACTATGTAATTTCATCAGATCGAATAAAACTATTGTACGATACAGTCCATCACATAAAGTGGTCCTTCTAACCGTGATCAAGTAGTTAAGCAAATGAAGTAAAGTATAAAATAAAAAATGAGAATATTAAAAGCCAGGCGTGCTGCAGTGAAAGGTGCCATGACACGTATCGCAAATTTCGCTAACGCAATTTCGGATGGTGTGAGCAGCGAGGACTGCCAATTAAGATTGGACAGATTGGAAACCGCATGGAGTACATGTCAAGAGATCCAAGACGTTATGTTGGAGAAATCGGATGATCCAGAGAGTTTAGCTGACGATCCAGATCTCGTGGAATGTGAAAATAAGTACTTCGAATTGAAGTCCATTTTATTGACTAAAATCAAGTCTCCTTCCTTGGATAAAGGTAATTTTAATCAAAGTGGCGTTAATCAAAACTTTCGACAAAACGGGTTGAACAACAGTTACCTAAGATAAATATTCAAAAGTTTACAGGTGAATTCAGCGAATGGATTACATTTCATGATCTATATGTAAGTAGTGTGCATAATAATTCCAATTTAACATCATCAGAGAAATTTCATTATTTAATAAGTTTCCTTGATGGTGAGGCCGCTGGACTTTTAAAACATACTTTGATTTCTGAAAGTAATTATTTAACGGCATGGGAAAAACTTGTTACTAGATATGATAAGAAAGGGTTAATTGCATCAAATTTAGTAAAGAAATTTGTTTCACTATCGACAGTCTCTAGTATCAATTCTCTCCGTAAGCTAAGCGATCAAGCTGATGAGTTATTGTGTGGGTTGAAGGCTTTAGGAGATGGAGCTGAATCTCGTGATGTTTTTCTGATTCATATTCTTAGTAACAAACTGGATGCTGATACTCTACAAAAATGGGCAGATATGACACGAGATGAGGATTTTCCTTCCATAAAGCAGTTTCTGAGTTTTCTCGATAAACGTTGTGATTCATTGGAAGTGTGTCAGGATTTAACGAAGGTTAGGGCAAACCTTAAGTCACGTGTTATAAAATCTTTCCATGTTAGCGCTGAAAGGTGTTAAATGCAAACAACAGCATGAGCTTGCACATTGTCCACAGTTTCTCTCTCTCGATGTTAATTCTCGTCGATCATTTGTAAAAGAAGGTTCCGTTTGTTTCAATTGTCTTCGATCTGGACATAAGTCTCTCAACTGCAATTCAAAGTTCAGATGCAGGCAATGCAATGGGAGACACCATACTCTCGTTCACCAATCACCAGTAGTAGAATCTTCGTCTTATAACCAATCGCCTAATATCTCACATTCTACTAGCAACCATTTATCGTCATTTCATAATCGCGTCTCGTTTTCAACATCCACAGCAAGTAATTTACTGCCAACTGCTATCGTTTTGGTTCCTGACTCCATTGGACAATTACAAGCCTGTCGAGTTCTTCTAGACAGTGGGTCTCAGGCTTCATTCATATCGGAATCGTGTGTTCAAAGGTTGGGATTATATCGTCAATATGCTCGTTTGTCTCTTAATGGAGTAAGTGGCACACATGTTGGGTGCACTCGTGGAAGGATATCAACTCAACTTTTTTCTCGTTTCGGCCAAAATTCAATTCATGTAACTGCCTATATTTTATCGAATTTAAGCGATCCTCTACCTAATCAGTCATTTGATTTCGTTTTCAATAATAATATAAGTCACATAGAGGAGAGAATAGCTGATCCAAAATTTAATATAAGAGCGCCGGTTGATCTTATTTTAGGGATCGACTACGTATTTCATGTCATAGAATCAGCTCCTGTCAGAACACAACGTGGTTTTCCTAATGCGATTTTGACTACCTTTGGTTGGGTTTTTGGAGGAAATCTGGTGGCCACTTACGATACAACAGTTCCATTCTTGTCAACTGTTGCCCTTCATGCCGATGTGGGTGTGGAAATGCAAAAATTCTGGGAGATTGAGGAGAATATTGCTTCCATTGAGACACATATTTCAAATTCTTACGAACAGATAGAAAAACATTTCTCTTCCACTCACAGTCGCTCGTCCGATGGAAAATTTGTAGTAGAACTTCCTTTCCGATCAAACCAATCAGTTGATTACGGCAATACGTATTCAGCTGCTCTTCGTCGCCTGCTGAGCAATGAACGAAGGTTTGTAAAAGATCCGGTCCTCAAAACAAGGTACTGCGCATTTATGTCGGAATATATTAAGCTAGGACATATGGAGGAAATCGCTGCAGGAGAAATCGATAAATCTAATACTTCCGTTTACTACCTTCCGCATCACCCAGTATTTAAGGAAGATAGCACTACCACAAAAATGAGAGTCGTTTTTGACGGTTCTTATAAAGCTTCTTCGTATCCATCTCTGAACGAAACACTGGTAATTGGCCCTCCCATACAAAGGGATTTATTAGCTGTTCTACTACGCTTTCGACGTCATACGTACACAATATCAGGAGATATTGAGAAAATGTTTAGGCAAATATGGGTCGCTAGGAAACATGCCGATTTTCAGAGGATTTTGTGGAGGGAGTCTTCATCTCAGCCGGTCAAACATTATCGACTTCTTACGGTTTCGTACGGAACATCTTGCGCCCCATACTTGTCAGTTCGAACATTGCGCCAGCTTGCAATAGACTCCTGGAAGGAATCCCCAGAAACATCGGAAATTCTACAGAACGATTTTTACGTGGATGACCTGTTGACAGGTGCTGATACTGTTGAAGGACTTTTCAAGGTACACCAAAATGCAACTAGGGTGTTAGAAGCCGCAGGTTTCAATTTGAGAAAGTGGAGCTCCAACTGCTCAGAGTTTTTAGAATCGCTGCCAGATGATGCTCGTGAGCACTCTTCTTTCGAACGCGAATTTTATGCATCGGTTAAGTTATTGGGCTTACTGTGGAATCCAGTTAAGGATTCATTTCAATTTAAGGTTGCCTTGCCTGAGCGACCTGCATGTACCAAACGCGAAATCTTATCGGACACTTCCCGGATATTTGATCCCCTTGGATTTTTGGCACCAAGCGTTATTGCATTAAAAATCATTTTTCAGCAGTTATGGATATCCAAACTGTCCTGGGATGACGCTGTTCCTGTCGAAATTGCGAAAGAGTGGTTTAATATCCGCTCTGAAATTCCATTGATGCAGGGGTTGGAGATTCCTCGTCGTATTTGGTACAGCAGCTCGGTGGAGTATCATGGGTTTTGTGATTCTTCCCTAAAAGCTTATTCAGCAGTTATTTATTGCAAGAGTCAAAATTCTGATGGATCTTTTGTAACATCTTTAGTTGCTGCAAAAAGTAGAGTTGCCCCCATCAAGGAACTAACTATTCCGCGCTTGGAATTATGTGGTGCGCTGTTGCTTTGCCGACTCTTCGCTAAACTTAAAACATCACTACAAGATGAATCGGTACAAATACATGCATGGACGGATTCACAAATAGTTCTGCATTGGCTGTCTGGTCATCCAGCTCGCTGGAGCGTTTTCATCGCAAATCGTGTAACAGAAATCGTGTCGCTAATTCCCCGTCCTCGTTGGAACTATGTTTGCTCCAAATTCAACCCAGCTGATTGTGCCTCCCGTGGTATTCGTCCTTCGAAGTTGAAGGATTTCCATTTGTGGTGGAAAGGGCCTCCTTGGCTGTCGGAGTCATCGAATAATTGGCCTAACTATGAAGATACTACATCCGACATGGATTTTCCAGAACCGATGCTGGAACTTTGACGTGGTGCATCGATATCCGTTTTACTAACTGCTTGCCACTTGGAAGAACAATTTTTAGATAGTGTTGTTTCTCGGTTGTCGTCATTTGTAAAAGCCATTCGCATACTCTCATTCTGTTTTCGGTTTGCTAGTAATTGTCGCCTATCGCCATGTGCTCGAAACTTAGGTTCATTATCTACCAGCGAACTACAACATGTGAGAACATATCTTTTTAAAACTGTACAACGGATTTTTTTCTGGAAGGAAATTAGCTTACTCTCACAAGGCCAGCCACTTCTACCAAGGTCAAGGATATTAAGTCTCATGCCGTTTATAGATAGCTGCGGGTTACTACGCGTAGGGGGAAGAATTCAGAGATCTGCGTTAACATCATCTGCTAAGCACCCCATTATATTGCCTAGAGCACATGCCGTTGTTTTACTACTCTCCCGATACTATCACGAAAAATATCTTCACGTCGGAGTTGCAGAATTGTTCAGCTTGTTGAGACAGGAGTACTGGATCGTTGGGTGTCGAAGACTGATTCGAAAAATAGTTTTCAACTGCGTCGTTTGTGCTAAAGTCAGAAAATCTACCTGCTCTCAACTCATGGGATCTCTCCCCGCCGAGCGCGTAAATTTCGCCTATCCTTTTGCGCGGGTGGGAGTTGATTTTGCTGGTCCAATCACACTGCGACTGACACGTGGGCGGCGCCCCACCTTCGTGAAGTCATACATCTCACTCTTTGTTTGCTTCGTTACCAAGGCAATTCACTTGGAACTCGTTGGATGCTTGTCGACTGAGGCGTTTTTGGCTGCTCTAGACCGTTTTATCGCACGCCGAGGGAAACCCGTCGAAATCTTTTCAGATAACGGAACAAATTTCAAGGGAGCTTATAGGAAGCTAACTGAGATGCATTCAGTACTTCTTGCGGAACATCAAGGCGATATTGTTGCAGACCATTTATCAACTGAAGGAATTTCGTGGCGATTTATCCCACCCTCATCACCGCACTTCGGAGGATTGTGGGAGGCGGGAGTAAGGTCCGTCAAGCTTCATATTAAAAGAGTAATTGGTGATCACATACTTACATATGAAGAATTTTATACCTTTTTAACTCGCGTCGAAGCATTACTTAACTCTCGCCCACTCTGCGCCCGAGCAGATGATGATTTTGATGCACTCACCCCTTCCCATTTTTTAATTGGTCGTCCATTTACTTCGATTTCCGAGCCCCATATGAATGATTTTAATCCTAGTTTGCTTTCTAATTACCAGAGACTTCAACACCTGGTGCAAGGTTTTTGGAAACGTTGGCATAACGAGTACCTCACTTCTCTTCAAAATCGCCCAAAATGGAAGCAACTTAAGAGCAACATCGAACCCGGAGACGTAGTGGTCCTCAAAGAACCAAATATGCCGCAATCTAAATGGATATTGGGGGTCGTACAGGACTCAACCCCAGGAAGGGATGGTTGCACACGAGTAGTATCAGTTAAAACCACACATGGAGAATTGGCCGGTCACCAAACAAGTTCATCTTCCTGTTCTTAAAGACTAAGGTCTTTCAGCCGGTGGCAGAATGTTTTGGATTCATCTTTTACCATGTCAATCATCATTTCTCTTAACATATATTCAATTATCATATTGTTCGCTTTACTTACTTAACTTAGTCACAAATTATTTGCTTTATTAATAATCATCACTATTGTTTAATCACCCTGTAATTCGAAATGTCATAACATATGTTTGTACTACTCATTTACTACCTATGCTTTTCTCTTTCTTAAACATACTTTGTAAAGCTTATGTAATTTCATCAGATCGAATAAAACTATTGTACGATACAGTCCATCACAGTAGTGCTGATCAGACTTTGCCAAGCTAACCCGTTTGCAATACCCTTTCCCTTAGATATATTGCACATTACCCCTTCAGGTTAGGGGCTAGAATCTACCCGAGGTAGGCATGCCTGTCGTAAGAGGCGACTAAAATCCACTGGGCCGGATTCAGGTGTTAAGCGACCCGTGCCAGAATCGGCCAGGTTGGAGGCCCCCTGTAAAAAATAGCCCAATCTCTAACGGAGCATCCGGATACTTGGTGACCTCCGGATCAGCCGGCCTTATCTGTCTAATACGGATCTCTGGACAGACGGACTACCCTTTCTCCGCTACTCGTGGTAACTAAAATGAGTTCAACAAATACAATACACCACAATACAAATACAAACCAGGACCCCATCAAAAAAAGCTCTAGGGTTACGAGATCTCCAACACGCGGATCGCTGGAAAAATCGTGCGGAAGCAAAGATCAAGAACAGTCAGTAGCTTTGGACGATAGCATTACACCGAATAAGCTACAAAATCTCGAACGCGAAAATTCTGATCTCCGTGTTAGACTCCGAAAAATGGAATTGCTCTGCGCAAAGGAATTAGATGCAATCTAAAACCGAATCTGATTCGCGATTTGACCGCCCGGAAAACTCGAGTTTTCACACGGACGAAGAAGAGCTAGTCCAAGGAACAAACTGGATACTTAAAAAAAGACCATGTAAGAAACGCAAAACTGATTCCTCGACTGAAATTGTACAAAACGAGACGGCAGCCAGCTCTATTACTGTTGAGGTCAATAAAAAATCAACTCAAACAAAGACCGCCGCCGACAATAAACGTCTTTGGAATCTCGGACTACAACAAGTTGCACACAATCTTGAAATCACTGTGTTTAACCGATTACAGAGTAAGATCTCACAACAATGTCAATGCCAATGTCCTTAATCCAGATAATTACCGTTCGCTTTCGCAAAAATTATATCCCGAGAAGATTCAATGACATACGTACGAAAATAAAGCGGAAAGACCAATACGCGTGGTAGCTAGAAGTTTGTACGCCTCTTACCCTAAAGAAAACATTTTATTTGGCCTTAAAAAATAAACGCTTAAAAATAATCGTCGCTGTTAATATACTTGCGCAAACACAGCGCAGTGTTGAAGGAGAGAGGACGACCTCAAGACGCGGTCTCCCCCCTTTTAGGCTAACTTTCGACAAAACCGAAAGCCTATAAAGGATTTATTCTTTAAATTCAATTTTTGGGACTTATTGTCAAAATCGAACCTTCGTGAAAAAACTCGAGGCTGATTCCCCAATGTACACGTTGACAGGGATTCAGCCATACTCAGGCCTACTGCCTGAAGGAGCCTCGCTGTGTGAAATGCGCCGGAAAACATCTAACGCAGGAGTGCAATACCGCGAAAGAGTCCCCAGCGATATGTATCAACTGCTGCGAAGTCGCGAAGATGACTTCTAAAAACGCAGGGCCAGCATGTACGAGAAATAATAACAGGGGTCCAACCCCAAAGCCTTTAAAAAACGCAAAGATAGCAAACGCCGTGATGGCCGCTAAAATCACTAATAACAACAACGCTAAAAATAACAATGCGCAAATAAAAAGTGGAAAAACTTACGCGCAAAGAGCGGCGCGAGCAATATGACCAAATGTGAATCACCTGATCCTGCCACAAATGTTTTCTCAGTAATTCTCGAGAGACTAGAAGAACTGATTAAAACAAATAAGGTAATAGTCGAATGGCTTCTCAACCTCGAAGCAGATCTGTGTAACTAATCATGACAAAGAAGCTCAATATTTTTGCGTGGAATGCCAACGGCCTACAGAAAAGGCTTGATGAACTAAATATTTTTATTCAGTAAAAAGCAGTTGAGATATGTTTAATTTCTGAATCTCACGCTCATCATCCATCGGGAAACGCCAGAGGTGGGTCATCCCTATTTATAAAAGACTGCATTGAACACTCTCTGGAAGCACAAATTGAACTTGACATATTTCAAATGATCACGGTGCGTGTTAAAAATAAAAATTACTCTTTTAGTATATCCTCAATCTATTTCTAATCCCGCTGCAAAATATTGTAACTCAACAGGCCCTCGGATGCCGCCAAAACACCCGATCCGATAGACTTCTTTATCCGAACAGGAGTAAACGCTAGTTACGTCAAAGTTGAAGAAAGCTTCGATCTTTCCAACGATCATTCTCCAATTATACTTCCATTGTGCGAATCCTTGGCTAAGAAACAAAGACCACGCAGACTATCCAACAAAAGAACTCACTGGGAAGATTTCCGAGTAGAGGTTGCCGAAAATATCGAGTTAAAAGTACCGCTCAGAACGCCGTATCAACTTGAAAAAGAAGTTGAACGGTTTGTTGAAGTCATACAGCAAGTGGCCTGGAATAACACTCCACGCGAATCGAACACAGTTGCCAGTAATGGGATAAGATACTCGCCGGAAATCAGGGAAATGATAAGGAAGGAACGAAGAGCGCGGAAAAAGTGGCATGAAACTCGGGCTCAACAAGATAAAACCTTCTTAAATAAGCTCTACAACTTGTTGAAAAATCTATCAAGGACTGCAATAACCAAGGTATTAATAACTACTTAGAAAGCGACAAAAGACACCGATTACTCCATATGGAGAGCCGTTAAAAGTCTTCGAAAGCCCAAATACACGTGGAGCCAATAAGAAGAAACCAGGATGACTGGGCGAAAGAAGATAAAGAAGAGGCTAACGTTTTCGCCGACCATCTTGCAGAAACATTCAAACCATTCGACGGGGAAGTGCTTCCAAAGAATGTCAATACGCTATACGTGACGATGAACCTTCCAATAGAAGAGGCTAGACTTAAGGAACTTTGACAAATAATAGACACGCTTAAGCCCAATAAAACCCCCAGATATGACTTAATTACGGGAGAGATACTTAAAGCGCTATCGAAAAAAGGTTTGCTAAAGCTGCTGTATCTTATAAATGCCACCATAAGATTAGAGTACGTACCGCATCAGTGGAAAGTTGCCGAAATTATTATGGTTCCGAAACCCGGTAAACCGTCAAGTCATACAGATCAATATCGCTCCTCCCGACTATATCGAAGGTCTTCGAGCGAATCTTACTTAATAGTCTTAAACCGATTAGTGACACAAATCCCCTCTTGCCCGATCATCAATTTGGCTTTAGAAGCCAACACTCTACTGCTGGCCAAGTGCATCGAATAACCGATGTAATTCAACGAGCAATCGAGTGTAAGTTAGTCTGTTCAAGCGCATTCCTTGACGCTTCGCAAGCTTTTGATAAGGTATGGCACGAGGGCCTGAAATATAAATTTCGACAAGTTCTACCCGAGCAATTGTTTCATATACCTAGATGACCGACTCTTCCGTGTCAGACACGAAAACGAATATTCCAATTTTAAGACAATAAAAGCGGGGGTGCCGCAAGGAAGTGCACTTAGCCCTCTGCTATATTTGCTTTTTACCCGCTACATACCGCAAGCGGACGATACTGTGCTAGCCACATTTGCTTATGACACTGCCATTTTGGCAATAGCTAAAACCGTCGAAGAAGCAACTACTAAGTTGCAACGTGCCCTTACACGGACTATCAATTACACAAAGACTTGGCGAATCGCGTTTAATGAAAACAAGTCTGTCCATGTGAACTTCACTCTCAAGAAATCTGACAATCTACCTGTGTTTATCAACGCAGTACAAATTCCTTTCGCGAACGAAGCCAAATATCATGGTATGACACTCGACGCTAAACTTAAATGGAGAGCACACGTTAAGAAAAAACGTTAAGAGCTTGAGATTAAGTACAAAGACATGCACTGGCTTCTTGGAAAGTATTCCAAGTTTAGAAAACAAATTGCTGCTATACAAGCAAGTGCTAAGACCGGTCTGGACATATGGTATACAGCTTTGAGGTTGTACTAAAATTAGCAACGTTAACGTCTTACAGACATTCCAAAACAAAGTTCTTCGAGGGTTTGTTAATGCACCGTGGTACATTAGAAACGATGAGATACACAGAGATATATCGACTCCACTAGGAGTCGTAAACGTTCAGAACGAAATTAAGATATTTGCGCGAAAACACAAAAATCGACTAGAAGGACATACGAATATTTCTGTCCAACAGATCCTTGAAAAGGACTAAGCCTTTCGATCTAGCGCGGTGATCAGCAGCGCTTAATTTTTAAAGTATAGGGATTTTCAGTGCAAAATCGCCTTTAAAATATCCAATTAAAGCAAAACAAAACGCGAAAGAAGAACTGCATGTTGAGTGTGAACTCAGTCGTAGTCTGTCTGTAGAAAGGGAGGTGTTTTTTAGTGAGCAAGAATCTCACACTACTGTAAGCACCAAAGCTTATAGTATCTATGAAGACATGACCACTTCAGCCTCTTCGTGGTAGCCGCTGGTTACGGGCCTCATTCAACGGACGTAAGATGCCAAACTCATAAGCGCGGATATTGATAAAATAAAATCACTATAATTCATTGTCAGAAATGACTGAATCTCAAAAGGAGGACATACGACCGATGAATTCACATCACTGAATAACTGGTGGCTTCAACAGTTAGTATGGCAGATATCTTATATGAGCTACTTTAACATATTTGAAAATGTTGTCAGTAAGGAACTTTAGGACAAGCCAGGGTACTGAAATAGAGATGGTGGTGGACGAACCCTAAATGGGCCAACTGCAGTACTTATACCCTCGAAGTCGGTTACTGACTCCAGAAGAAAATTCGGGCGTGCCCTTTCAGGTAGGAGGTTGTAACTGGTTACGAAAAAGCTTACTATTGCCAAGTATCCAAAAAATTAAAAAAAAACTCAATAATCAGGTCAAATGAAATTGCAATTTTCATAAATGGCTCAAAAACAGAGGAAGGAACAGAGTGTCTATAAGACAACCGGACGCAAGCAGTGTCTTTCAATCAGAGGTGTTCGCTATCCTCAGGGCGGCTGAGCTGAAATAGATATCGTTATCTACATAGATAACCAGGCCTCACTCAAGGCAATGGAATTAACCAACGTCAACCCTGATACAGGAAATGAACAATCTAATGAGCTTTTTGTTTTTTTTTTTCACACGCAGATTTTTCTGACTGAGTTCCAATTGCACAAATGAAAACTTGCCGTGGCTAGGATTCGAACCTTGACCCTCCGAGTGAGAAGCGATTGCTAGTACCACTACACCACGGTCACCCCTAAAAAATGAGGGCTACTCGACAATAGCGAGGTTGCCAATATCAAACCACATCTGTGGACAGTAAGGGGCACTATCGAGGAAAAAATCACAAAGACTGCCAACCTCAGGTTTTCAAATGTTGAATGACAGAGGGCATCCAAGGCTTTTTGGCCGCTTTTTGAGGGGAGGAGATCCAGGAAGTTAATAAAATTAAACAGGGATAAACTTAGGACAGTGATAGGAATCATGACAGGACACTGCCACCTGACAACACGCAAAGAGACTCAAATTGTCAGATACGGATACTTGAAGATTCATACTGTGTGATTGCGAGGCAATATCGCGTAGTCGAAGAAAATTTTTAGGGAAATACTTTTTCGAAAACCTGGAGGAAATAGATCGGAGGGAAATTGGGCGTTTCAACAGGGAAGTTGTTTAGCTTTTTGCCATTTGAAGACAAATTCAATTGGTTCCACCGGGATCGCTCGAAGTGCTCGTTTTAGTGCCTGGTGTCTGTGCAATGGCATATCCATCATACCCCTGTTTAATCTAACCTAACCTATACATACTATTGTGATTGCTACAAAGAAAACAAACAGCGTCGAGTTGGGTGTGGATTTGTAGTAAGCGACAAACTTATGCAAACGGTCTTGAGCTTTCGACACGTAAGCGAACGCATTATAACACCATGTAACCACTTGTCGCGGTAATTAGGGACAAATTGCAAATTCAAAGAAAATTCAGGAAAAAAAGAAGGATTTCTAGTGACTAGAATTTGGTAATGATTACCTATCAGTAATATTTGGAGCATATACGGAACAAATTTATCGAGAAACGCCGAAATCAGGGGGATGTCTCAACCGGTTGTCGAGGAGGGTGTATCTGCGGGGTCCAACGGTGGTCAATGTTTATGAAACGTGCGATTCCTGAGCCTTCAAAGATGATTTCTCGCCACCAAAATGCAAACGAAATGGTATGGTCTTGCCATAATAATAAGAACTCTGCCATTTTACATGGCAATACTTTGAAATCTTGCACAAACTTTTAAAACTTAAATTTTTTTTATTATGCAGGGTCGATTTTTATCAAAACTAACTGAAAGAGAATTATTATGAGGGCGAGCAAAAAAAAAAATGCAAAATTAACGAGTTTATTCATTTTTTTAACGTAATATTGGATTCAATAAGTAAAATAGCTTAGTGCGTTGTTGCGTAGCCTTTATTGCGCATTGAGTCAACCAGGGACACCAATAAGTCCGCAGATATTTGGTCCCATTTTGTACTTATTCGTTCCATCAGCTCAGTGCAACTCGACGGTTTCGGCTTCCTTATCTACCGATCTACAAGATTCCATCAATTTTCTATGGGATTGACATCAGCATTCTCCTCTTCCAAGAATCTTCTCACCAACCGGCTGGTGCGTGTTGAGTGATTATCGTGTTTTAATAAGCTGTCTTCAGGCATATTCGAGCACAAATGTGGAAGCATATGGTTTTTCAGTATTTCTTAATACATTTGGGCATTTATTCGACTGGTTACTTGAGACAATTGACCCACCCCTTGACGAGAAAATGAACCTTAAAAAAAGCCTTATTAGGAATTTGGTTTGATGAATATTTTAGATTACTTACCCCATACCATTATTGATCCTCTCCCGTGTTTAATTGTAGGAACTTGTTGATATCTGGGGGTGTACCTTTATCCCGGGGGCCTTCGCACGTAGCAAATGCCATTTGATGAGAACAAGTTGAACTTGCTCTCATCGCTCCATACAACTTTTGCCTATTGCTCGCTCGTCCCATGTATGCAGCGCAAATTCCAGACGTTTCTTTCGATTGATGGAACTGATGTATGGTTTTTTAGGTGGTCGTCTTGTATACAGTTCCGCCTACCTCAATCGTCGCCTAACTGTATGTACCCCTACGTTAACCTCCAAATGTTCATTGACGTAGTCAGTAACTTCCACAGCTGTCTTCACGGGATGGACTTTTACCTGCTTTCTGATCTCATGATGTTATCGGGGAGTTGTTTTGGGAAAATGCCCACTACCAATTTTGCAATTGATATCCCCTTATTCCCGATATCGGGGCACAATACGCGAAATTGTTGATGTTGCAACACCAAACGCCAGAGCAACATCCTGCATGAATCTTCCGTTGTTAACAGCGGAAATAATTGCTTCTTTGCATCCATTAGCCAACTGACAAAATTAATAAATATAATAACTAACAAATAAACCTGACTGACAACAAATAAATTACCTATTACAATTAGGCCCACACAATCTACCCCCTTAGCTAAGTTTTCTACGTCTTTTACCAGAAATTCAAATCTCGCCTCACCTTAATTCCATCATTTTTAGGAAGGAAATTCTGTTCAATTTCCTTTCTCTCGAGGATACAAAAAGATAGGTTCACCACTGAACGTAAGAGTATTAGGAAGAGAGAACTTGAAGACTACGAAAAGTGGAATGAGGAAATGTAACAAAAAAATACAAAGATTCTAAGCTATCTGACGTAGAATACAAATATTTTCTAAAACAGGTTTTGTGGTAAGTTGGGTGAGAAGAGTTAGGTGGTTAACCAAAAGATTATTAAACTTGCTACAGGAAAGGAACATAAATATGAAAATCCAAAATACGTATATATATTTCAAAAGGCACGCGCTAGAGCATCCAGAAAAAGTCACTGTTTCGTGTGCATTATGGCCTGGTGGGGTCATTGGCCCGTACTTCTTCTAAAATAAAGCTGGCACCGTCATAACTGTCACCGGTGAGGTTGGGATATGGATACCAATGACATGTGGTTCCAACCAAATGGTACACATCCCACGCAACAATGGATCTTCTACACGACAAATTCGATGGCATAGTTATCTCACGCTTCGGCGCCGTCAACGACAACCACGGAGATGTGTGTGTGATTTAACGCCATTGGCTTTTTTCTAGTGGGGCTACGTTAAATCACGGATCTATGATTAATGCCTTAAAGGTCACTATAACCAATGTCATCAATGATATCAATCCCGATTAATGCGGTCGAGTCATCGGAAATTGGACCTCTCGGATATGCGCTGTCCAGCGAATCCGCGGTGGTCATTCGGCCAATATTATATTCCATTCATTAGGTAGCCGAATACTATTTCAAATAAAGAGGAAGGAAAGATATCTCATAGGAGTACATACTCGTAAATGTTTTATTTAAAGAAGTTAGAGGGTTCGGTAAAAAATTTTCAATTCATCTTGTTAGTAACTATCATACAAAAAGCAAGATTCGAACAAGTTAAAATAAATATGGTTTTAAAATGAGGGTAGATATAAAGAGTCTTTCATTAAGCGCTTCCTATCTTTGAATTTAAATAAAACAAAGTGTGTGTGAGATATCATCGAAATTTTTTATTCGTTTGAAAGGCCTATCGATGCTATTATATGGTATACAGAATATAACATCGTTAAAATGTCCGCCGCGGCTTCTCTGGGTTGCGCGCATCCGAAATGTCCAATTTTCCATGGCTCTGGCGCATAAATCAGGCTGAAATTGACCGATGGCATGGGTTATGTTGGCTTTAAGACTAACGGGGTTAAATCGAACGATCTCGGTGGCCAGTTAACATCACCTCTACGTGAGATGACCATGCCCTCGAATCGCCCATGCAGAATTTTCAATGTGGCGTGACCTGTGTGGCACGTGACGTCGTCCTGTTGAAACCACGTGTCGTTCGTGTCCATATCATCCAATTCAGGCCAAAAGAAGGTGATAATCATCGACATAGCGCTCGCCGTTGACGGTGAAGACCTGGCTAACGTCGTTCTCAAAGACCGATGACGCCGTCAGCCCAAAATGCACACCAAACAGTGACTTTTTCGGGACGCATTGAACGCTCTTGGATCTCTTGTGGATAGACAAGTTTGTTTGTTGACGTACCCATTTATCCAGAAATGGGCCTCATCGCTGAAGATGATTTTTCGATGAAAATTAGGGTCAGTTTCGAACTGCTTGTGAGCGCATTCAGCGACCACCCGTCGTTGTCTATGGTCGTTTACCTTCAGCTCTTGGGTCAGTTGAATTTTGTGCGGGTGCATGCCCAAGTTACGACGCAAAATTCGCCAAGTTGTGGTCTGCGAAAAGCCGAGTTTTTGTGAGCTACACGAAATCGACTGCCTCGGATTCTCCTGCACACTTTCACGGACAGCGACGATGTTTTCGGCAGATCTTACGTTTCCTCGACGTACGGGTGTTGGTTTATCGTTTACTGAACCAGTGGACTCAAATTTATCCACCACACTGCAAACAGTCCTCTCGGTAGAACGATTATTGCGACCGTAAAATGGGCGAGGTGGGCGGAAAGTTGCCCGAACAGAACACCCATTTTGATAAAACAATTTTAACATTTGCGCGTGTTGTTGAATGTTATGTCCGTCCATGGTGATTTGGCAAAACAGACTGAATAAATGACAGCCAATTTGAAAGATGTATACTTCAACAATATGGCCGCTATCAACTGTCAAAGTTCGGAAGTCCCTATTGGAGGACTCTGTATAAATTAAGTTGAAATAATGTTAATTGAGTTCAGTTTTGTTATTTAATCGGACCAGGCCTTTTTATTACCTAATGTGAAGCTGTATTAGGCGATTGAATAAAAAATATAAAAATTGTAAATAGGAGAAAATACATGGTCCTTCGAGCCGGATGGGCACGTCGACTGCTTCTTGATGGTTGAAATTTAAAACTTCCATTATATCCTAATTCAGAGGTATGACGGTTTCACTTGTAAAATAAACCGGAACCCGCGTTGATAGTGATGTGTTTACAGTGGCATTTGCTGAAGTGCATCACTATGCTCGGGTCATTAATTAATTTTGCTTCCAATCGTATGAATTTGGCTTGGATGACGCAGTCCGGAGTGACGTGAATAATACCCGTGTCATTTAAAATTACTTCTTATCGAGTTGGTCCACAATTCACGAATACAGTGGTTTCTTCGGCTGTAATGAACATCCATGTATTGTGCGTCCATAATTCTTTCCACATAGTGCGTGTAGCTTAAAAGATAGCTTCTTATATAGTTGCTGAATAATGTAATCCTCACTCTACTCTCTACTGTGAAACATTGATGGCCGGAGGATGAATGCTGTTATATCTTCCAGTGGTAATTCGAAATACCTTTGTAGGTTATAGTTGATTCCAATCACCGACTGCTGTGATTGCACCAAATGTCTGCTCATCGATTTTTTCAGGCACAGCGTTAGCCTTAATCAGGTCATGCTTGTTGGCATCGCTGATTATGAAGTATCCCGTTACTAAAATCTCCGTTAAAGTTGAAAGCATCTCTAGTTTATCCATTGGATCTGGTAGTACATCAATGTCTGGGCCAAGTTTCTGCGCACACTTGTTAATGAGTTCTTCCATGCTCTTTGTATGAGATAGAAACTCAAACAAATGACTACGTTTCAGATATGCATTTAGCAACTTATTGTGTTTCGTTTCGATTTCTCGCATGTAGCTAAGTGCATTCAGATATGCGTTCGTCACATGTATGAGTATCTTCATTTTATTGTCGTCAACAATCCTGTGCTAAGACTCTACCTTGTTGATCTCTTCTAGACCTGCATTCAGCTTTTTCGTAAAGCTGTTGATTTTATTGTTTCCTCTTTCTGTTCACACTCGATATTGTAGATATTGTCTAGGTCTTCGATGTCATGGTACAATTCATCATTGACTACGAATATTGAGGTGAGAACAGTTCCTAGTAGTCCTGGTTTTTGTCTTCGCAAAGGTGTTACTTCAGGTTACGTTCGTCTTCCATGTGACAACGCAATTCATCCGAAACTGGTTAATTGTTTTCTAGCCCTCAGCTTCCTCTGGATCTGCTGGATGTATTTTACTGACTGCTTCCACTTATATCGCTGTTTGTTTATGTAGTCCTCGTACCAGCGCTTGCAAATACCTTTTCAAACTACTAGCTGCTAGATCCAGAATGACAACATGTTGTGGTACTATCAGTGGCAACCCAATAATGGAGTGACCTGGTGTTAATGCATTTAGATCTCCAGTGTTGTCTGTTAATGGACAGAGTGGTTTCGAGTTCAAGCACCCTTTTATTTGCACCAGGATGGTATTCATCTCTTCGTATATCGATTTCTGATTTCTGCTTTCCTATGATGCGATTCAAATGGTATTTGACTGACTTAACTCTGGCTTCATAGAATGCACCAAAGTGTGGAGCTCCAGGTGGGATGAAATGCCACTGGATTGCGTTTTCGGCTAGTGTGGTTTGTAATGCATATTATTTTTTGCGCCAATAAAATTTGTTCCATTATCACTGGAGAAGATGGTGTATAGATCCTCTTCTGCTGATCATACGCCACAATGCTGCCATGAATGCATCCGCTGATCAGAAGTCAGTTTAATATGCACTGCTTTTGTTGCCATGCAGAAGAGCAACGGTATGAAGTTTTATGTGATCTCACACCTCTAGTTTGTGAGCATGGTATGTTGATTGGGCCTTCGTAATCTATCCCAAAATTTGTAAATGGCAGTGAAAACTTTACTCGAATCTCCGGAAGTTGTCCCATAAGTTGATTTGATTCCTTCGAATGTGACTTAGAGTTAGTTTCACTCCATCGAAAAGTGTATCGCTATGGGTCTTATTTATGATTAATTTTGTCAGTGGATGCGATGATGACAGAATCATAGGATGTTTGTGATCAACTGATAAATGAGCATGTTTCAACTGACCTCCCATTGGCGTCGACTTAAGGGTTCAGCGATGATATCCTGCTGTTTGATTTCATTGTTTTATCCTTAGAAAAATTTAATCGAGCACCCCACACCAAAGCTTTTTCTGCTTCCAGTAGCTCCTTTACTGTTAGCCTGCCATATTGTGACTTCAACTTGCTCCATTGGCAATTGGCTTTAAACCGTGTACAGTATGTGCTTGAGATAAGTGTCGTCTTTGTGAAGGATTGCTGAGATGTATTGTCAGGCAAGCGTGAGGTTTTCGAATCTCAGGCGTATCTTTTATTTCCATTATGTAATAGATTTCTCAGCTGGCCAATATTTTTGGTCTCCTTTTAACAACTCCACCAGGTTGAGTTTTCAGCTACGGTATCTCCAAATGATTCCCTAAACGGAATGCCAGTAGGATTCTCTCTTCCGGGTACGAACCTTCATTGTCCTCCATTGGTTAGCGACAAATATGTTTTATCTCACTGGACTTTGTTTCAACCAGCTCAATATCATGGTAGAATCTGGCCGGTATAAATAACAGGACTGAACTGCATAATGTGAGGCTGCATTAGGCGAATGAATAAAAAAATATAAAAATTCTAAATAGTAGAATTTACACCCGGTTTGCTAGCAATTGAAGTTCCATATGCCTAGCAAGGATAGCATTTTTATTTTTTGTAGGGGTACCAACCCCCTAGTTTTTATTGACATTACGACCGTGCCAGCTGATCCTCGACTTTCTTAATAAGCTTGAAAACTACTCTGGTAGTTTTCTCTGAGAAATTAATATTTGGTAAAGGCGAATAGACCCACGCGTTCTATACATACTACGAGTATTCCACACATACTATATGTATTGTGCAGTTTCGTTGTCCTCCAAACAAAGGCGACATTCAGATTCCTGACTCTGAATTTATGTAAGTGATATTGAAGCAGGCTGTGTTTCGCTGGAAGGCTGACCAACCTTCTGATATCATCACTTTTGAAATTAAGAGATAATTCAGATTTATTTTGGAAGGGTTTCGTAGCTCTTTTAGCCTGTCGAAAACCCGGTATATTCTCCCAGTTCGTTAGACACATTTTGTTGTCTCAACTTTTGGTTGTTGCATTTATTATTGAATACGAGATGCCCCAGAAAGGCTCTGGCCAATTTAATGGACCAGCTAAATCTTTTCAAATCAGTTTATCGGCTTTTTTTTATTTCTTTCAATACGCTTGGGCCTTGCTACGCACAATAGCTTGGCTTTAATTCTTTCAGATAGGACCTGTATGGTATGGAAGTAGTTTTGCATCGATTTGGAGTCAAACAAGTTTGAACTTAATGCTTTCAACGATGTTTGACTGCCCGCGAATATAATATATTGTGAAATGTCTATATGGGTACAAATGATACAACCTATTTCTTTCAACATAACCGCTTTATTCAAAGCAGTACAATCTATAATTCAATCCGTAGCCGAAAGCCCTGGTAGCTAGTGCTAGCTAGACTAAAAAATTGTAATTGTATTACCTTTTTTTAAATAAAATAAATAACTAAATAATTCAATCCAATTTATCAACCGAATTTACTTTTACTTAAACGGCTTAATCACTTCTCTTAATCCACATTTCAAATTCAACTGGTGAACTGGATTACGCATCTTGTGGGATGCTGATATTTGTGCTCTCCTAACATCTTTCGAGAAAGTTCTGTACACATGATAGTGAGCTCAAATTTTGACACATGACAGATAATTTTATTATTTACAAGCCTTTTAAACGATCTACGTCTCAGTTGTGTTGAAAAAATTTTATCCGCGATGGAATTCAAACGTGATAGTGTGATTGCTTTATATTTGGCTGGAAAACCACAAGTAGCTATCGTTAGAGCCCTCCAGCACCTCAACGTGAATAAATCATTTGTGCCTCGAACCATAGCTCGTTACCGTGATACTGGCAGCGTTGCAAAACGCCATGGAGGTGGCCATAAAAAAAACAGCAACATCGGCAGAAATGGTTCGGAAAGTGAAGGCTCAAATTGAGCGAAATCCGCATCGAAGTGGAAGAAAAATGGCTCGTGAGCTCAATATATCGTTGGAACGGATGCAACACATACTGAAAAATGATCTTGGGCTCAAGCCATTGAAGTTCCAAAAAGCACACGATCTTACACCGCAACAGAAAAAAGTTAGAGTCGAAAGAGCGAAGGAGTTGCTACGCTTGCACGAAAGTGGTGAGTTGCTGAATTTGGTTTTTTCCGATGATTCGCCATTTGTTATCGAGCAATATGTCAACAAACAAAATGACCAAGTTTACTTGCCAGAGAGGTCCTTCAAAAATTTATACCTTCGGACGGCCACCAGAAAGCAGGCAGCACAGATGGTGATGGTTTGGGCCGCCATAACCGCCGATGGTCGCTCTCCGCTCTTATGTTTGGACCGTGGCGTCAAAATTAATGCGATCGTATACCGTGAAACTGTCTTAGAGGCAGTATTGAAGCCTTGGGCAAACAATCATTTCGGTCGGAGAATGTGGACATTTCAACAAAGCTCGGCATCGTCTCACAAAACGCGCGTCAAAAAACAATGTTCCACACTTCATTTCTTCGACACAATGAATTGCAAAATTCTCCGGATGCAAATCCGTTGGATTTCTCTGTCTGGGGTATTTTGAAGGCGAAGGTTGGCACTAAAAAATACCAAAGTTTGGACCACCTCAAACAAGCACTTCGCCGGGAATGGGCCAAAATACCACAGAGCCACTTGCGTGCAGCATGCGATGCTTTCTCCGGCCGTCTCAAGGCCATTATTCGCGCCAAAGGTGGACATATTTAAAACTACTGATACAATTCGAAAATTGATGTATTTTCCAAAAGTTGCAGTTCGAGTCAGTCCAGCGTTCTATACATCTTTCCATTTTACTAGAAATATTTGTTAAACGTTTCCATTCTCCATTCTCCAACGGTATTGTATTCTTGTATTCAGATATAGATAACGCTGTTCATATTCAAACGGGTATCATTATATTGTTATAACCCTATATTTGAACAGCACTATACTCATCCAATAGAGGAATTAAGGTGGAATTTTAATTTTATAGTACGCGGGCCCTTCGATTCTCGTAAATACTTTTTTAGATTGGTAGAGCTGTGACTTTCCAGTACTTAGAATCAGTTGACGTTGTGGTTTTAAATCTTCTCTAGACTTTATATTAGCGATATACATAGCTTGTAACTTAAGTTTCATTGATCATATTGGGATCGATGCACGGCACCCCTCTAGTGTTTTTGTTGTCGGAATATTCCGAGCAACTAACATCGAGACGGATCATTACCTTGTTATAGCCGAAGTACGGATGCGGGTATCCATAACAGTGCAAAGCCACCAAACCATTGCGAGAAAGTCTAACGTCGAACGGGTACAATCGCCAGAGACCGCCAGGGCCTTTTCTGATCGAGTTTCCTTTGACTTCTAGAGAAATCCGATGCCGGCAGCATCGAATGTCGAAGACTAGTGGCATCACTGCCAAAGAGAAATCAGAGAGAGAGAGACCGCCTCTGATCTTGGGTCGTTACAAAATGCTTAAAGTATCTAACGCGAGATTTATGTTTGTAATTAAAACGACGACATGACTTTTATATCTCAACTTTATTTGTTTTACTTATCTCTGTTTATAAATGTCTAAACATAATAATAACAACAACTTACACTATGAACACCTACAGAACAGTGCAAAAGTCACGTTCTATCCAGATGGGATCAGATTCGGAGACACAGACAATTCTGAGATGTATCGTATTCTCTATTCTATTCCCTATTCTTATTTTAGAATTGTGAGAGTGTTGACGTTATTCACATATGTCTCCGTTCGGAACGCAGGCGAATGTTTACCTAACGAAATATTTAGTCTGAATTTAAAGGTGACAGCGCCACATCGATAGCTAATTTCGTTCATTCATTTCTCGCCACAGGCTTCTTTCTCGTGCATAGGAAAATCAATATCATATTCTGGTACCATTCGCCTTAAATATTTAGTCAAATATTTAAAGTTGGCAGCAACAAGTCCTTATAACTTAAAGCTATCAGAAACAACGCAACATTCTATTTGACGCCCTCATACATTACCACAACTAATGGCAGATACCAGATATAGCAGGTTGCGTAATACGAGTATTGAGTGGGCCTCTTACGAATTTTCTAGGACATGCAAGGTACACGTTAGTTTCTTATTTGAACACATTATTATAAAACATCTAGTGAGGGCGATTTTCTTATTTTGTTTATCCTGTTTTGTGTTTTTGCAAAGTTTCGACTGGTTTGCCTAACTCCGTCTTGAAGCCTGTTCAGCCGGTTTTTCTAGGAAGCTGTGGCCTTACATCTGATTCGGAATTCAGTGTAACTTTATTCTGATTAGAAATGTTCTGGAAGCACTGATCGCTTGCCAATTTTCTTAATGATGCACTAGAATATTTCTACTCTTCCTTTCGTTATGAGGTAGGGTCAGAGCCAGCTTTGGTAGTGCCACGTCATGAGGTATTATGAAGTTCAGAAGACACTTGTTACTCCTCATGCAGTAATCTATTGCTTGTCAAACATCCGATAGATAAGTATATTCGCTCACACGTTGAACACACTAACCTGAAGAGGTTTCCCCGAAAAAACCTCAGATTATTCGCTGACAAGCCTCAGCTATAGAATGATGGGCCTTTTCCGCAGAAATGGGATTCTACCCCAATATATTCTTTTTTTTCTGTGGAGTTAAAGATCGTTGTGCGCTCACAATCCAGAAACGCTTCAAACACCTAAGTATAATATTGATTATATAAAGCATGACTTTTCTCTAAAGTTCTTTCGTACCTTTCCCAAATCTCACCATCAACAGCAATATCCCACTCAGTTGCCTTATTTTTTGCATTTTTTTTATCCACATTCAGGTCAAGATAGTTCAAACTAGTCAAGCACATGCCCACTTTGGAAAACACGGATTATAAAATGGAAATTTCTCCAGATGGACTCCTTTTAAATTTAAGCAACGATCTTTTCATAAATATAGTTCTCTGAAAATGTTTTCTGTTTAAGGTAATTTATGCATTTGTAAGTAACAGCCGCACTCTGAATGAAACATTGAATATGTGAAACGTTGGCCATTTAAATTGCTTCCTTATATTTCAACTCAAAGTAAATATTTTTTTTTTTGGGATTTTATGACACTTTTTCATAATTTGTATTTTATTTTATTTTTTAATTTATTTATGGGTTTTCATTTTGTCATGACTTTGCAAATATCATATTATGCACTTAAAATGCCATATCAATAAAATATTCGATTAAGAGGAAAAATATGCAAAAGCGGTTTGTTATGTATTTGAAGCGACCGCAAATATTGTTACCTCGATTTATTTTACATAGATTTGCATGAGCTTAAAAAGTCGGCAAATAGAATTATTGTAAAAAAAAAAATCTGAAGTTTGGTTGAATAAAGCAAAGGATCAAAAATATAATAGGAGCTTATTTTACACAGTTTATCGAAACTAAATAAGAAATTTCCAAATCAAAAAGTTTCCTAGAACTGCAAAAGTTTCAGGGACTATATTGCATTATTTTGGTTTTTATCGCATGAGAGCTAGCTTCTCGGCCTTAAGAACTGTGGAAGCAAGTTTTATCTGTGATAAAAATAGTTTTATTCGCTGCCCACATTGTAAATGCAATGAAAGTTTCCTTTCACAATTTCCCAATAGTTTAATTAGAATAACCACAGAAAGGAATATCCTAAATACGAAAACTACTATAACTAAGAAGTCTTGCATTAATTGTCACTACTCGGTATATCTCTATATAATTCGCTTCCTTAGGTCAAAGAGTAGATTATTATATGTATACACAGGTCACATAAAAAGGCGATTTCATAATGCGGCACACATAGATTTTTGCCATACCACATGGCCAACTGCTAAATACTTTGTTGCGGTAAATTTTTCCGTAACAAGTTTGGCTCTCTTTTTCCCTGTAAGTCCCTTCGGTCCCTCTGTTCGTTGAGTGGGAACACCGAGCTCTGGCGGAGGTGGAGGGCAGCCATGGTCCCATCAGCCTGTGGCCCACCAACCCCAGACCTCGGAAAACAACCCACATAGGTTAACGGGCGGTTGGTCCGACAGAGGAGAACGAGAAGGTTCGGTCGGTGGTCGGTGAAGCCCTAAGGACAGTAGGGAAATTCAAGACGAACCAGGAAACCCAGGGTGCGACAGGAGGTCCACCAGGAACACCGTTGTCGGAGCCCATAGATAGACGGGGGACTCGCAATGGACTGCATCAGATAGGACGTCTGAAAGACGCCGACGGCTGGGGGCGGACGGTCTTTCAATCCAGATATCCCAATACGATGATGACGGGTGGGGGAAGATGATCCCTGGAACATACACCCCAACAAAAGCCAAGCAACGGGGGTCTTAAATAACACCCCATCCAGCTACCGATGTGGGTGCGAACACCGGCATCACATCCCACAACTGATGTGGATACAGCTAGCCAGAGCTAGCACCGAACCAATTGATCGATGGGTGAAGAGACGACGATCTCTTTTATAGCAACACCCCAACGAGGGAGCAACAAAGGAGCAACAGTGGCCAGCATAATCGGGCAGACCCCAACGACGTACCAGCTTTAAAAGTCAGGTTCAATGGGTGAAGGGATGACGAAACTTTTAAGCCAGCACCCCACCGATGGAGCACTGAAGGAGCAGCAGGGGCGCGTAGGCGGACGGCCAAGTTTTAATACAGCCTCCAACGAGGGAATATACAAACCCACAAACATACAAACAACAACAAACCACAACGACCAACAACAACCAACAACAACCAACAACAACCAACAACAACAAACCACAACGACCAACAACAGCCAACAACAACCAACAACCAACAACAAACAACCACAAAACCGGCCGTGGCCCAAGGGCAGAGAGGCCAGAGAGCAGAAGGGCCTAATTACAAAAACAAAATATAAATAAATAATTGAAAAGAGTGACACGCTATTGGTCAGTCCCCCCCCCCCAAATCTGAACGCCGATCCACCGAAGTAGCTAGGGATCCGCGGTAGAAAGTATAAAAATTTGCACATGCTTTTTTTAGGGGCGGCGATCCAACGGATGGTTGGATCGAGATACAATCCCTTCTGCATTATACCCAAAAAGTAGAGTAATTTCGTAAAAATCGCGAGTGTTGCTTTGGCAGGAAAAAGAAAGAACGTAAAAAGGGGAAAAAGGAGAAGGAGAAAGGAAAGTACGAGCACGGGGACGAGGCATTGGAGTAGCGGGATAAAGAGGGATTGCGGAACTGTGCCAGAAAGGGGCACATTACCGCCAGGAACAACAGATATGTACACTGTAGTATACATAGTATAGTGCAGTGCAAACAAAAAAAGTAAAATAGAGATTCGTTCCTTTTTTCCTTTGAAAGTTAAGACTCCGGTGGGCCGCGCGTGCGTTGAGATTCCCGAGAACAGATGGTACACGCGACCCGTTGTCTAACGCTTTTTTCTTTCGGGACCGTTGGAAATAGCGGGTCACTCCATCGACGAGTGTACTGCTAAGAGAGAAAAAAAAAATAAATCGTCGAGCCCCAATGGGGCTTTACCTATAACGTTGAGGAAATTTCGTTTTTTCATTTTCTTTTCGTGGGTTTTTTGATTCGGGGAAGATTTTCCTTTTGCTTTTTTTTTGCTCTGTCGAAAGGTTTCATGATGCCGGAGAAAAATCAAGTGGCGTCCGTTTTATTTTACCCAGGTTTAGCTACCGCCCAAGCGCTACCTGGAAGAACCCACCGCTGGGATAGCAGGGGTTCCAGAGTAGTTATCGTTTGATTTGGGGCATCGCGCTATCGGTGCCGGGAATAAAACATAGCAACTTGTTGCCGCAACATTCAGGAAACTAACGAATATTTCAGAATCTATGCGATTCAAATTATCGAGCGATTTCAAGTAAGAAGCTTGCACCTGAAGTATGTATGTTATTCTTGTGAGTGATTGAATTGAAATTAAAATAAGGAACACTCTTTTCGCCCCAAAAAAAACGTTTTATTTTTCAACGTATGGTAATTTGCTTTTAGCTTGCCCAAAATTTCTCCAATTTTTTTATGCCCTCGAAATAAAACGATTTCTCGAGGACCTCAAAATAGGTGATCGTTTTATCGATGAACTCATCACTCGACCCAAATTTATTGCCGCCGAGCCATTTCTTCATGTTAGGAAAGAGAAAATAAAGGATGAGCCAACAGCTAGTGTAGAGTTCGGTCTATGGCAATTATGAATGGAACACAAAAGCGATCATGTGACCACCACGGCTTCTGTTGCAAGCGACCATCGAAGCTCAAAATTATCGAGGTCCTGAGTTGTCGCTGGGTTATTGGCATAAACCTTACTCCTCAAATAACCCCACAGGAAGAAGTTTAAAAGTGTCAAATCGCACGACCTTGGAGGCCAATCAACTTCTCCTCTAATCGAAATAATCTTCAAATTTCGTACGCAATAAATTGATTGATTGATGGCTTGATCAACCATCCGGTTGAAATCAGAGGTCATCTAGACCCCAATTCATTCAATTTTGGGGGAAAAATAGCCGGTTAAAATATTGTTATAACGTTCTCCATTCACTGTAACTGTCTCTCCAGCCTCATCTTCGAAAAAGTACAGGCCAATAATGCCCCCAACTCATAATTCGCGCCATAGTGACTCTTTTTTTGGATGCACTGGTTTTTCCTGAATTTCGTATGGGATTTCCAGTCCCCAGAAATTTTGTTTATTTACGTACCTAGCCACCTAAAAATGGGCTTCAACATCCAACATCCAGTTAACAAATCGGCGACGTCGTAGATGATCCAAGGGCTTTAATCGTTGTGCAATTTGGATTTTATAGCGTGCAAATGAAGATCAACGTCTCAAATTCGCCGTAAAATTCCAATAAGTGAGGCTCAATTGTTGACTTCGGCGACGAATTGAGGTGTCTGGTTGGTTTTGAACACTTTCGATCACAGTGGTGATGTTTTGGCGTATACGTGCTGGCCGAGCATGCTGTTATGAAGTTTAACCCGATACCGAACCAGGGCGATTGTGTTGACCGTTGAGTGTGGACACGTGTGTTGAGTGACAGTGGACTTGAGGACGTTAATGCCAATTTTATATAATAAAGAGACAGTTAAGAAGTGTGGAGTATACTCCATCGCTGAATGCACAAACAGAACCAGTGATCTGCCTGATTCTTTGTGGGAGGAAGCGTTAAAGGCTGGTGGATACTTGCGAAATTGCAACCAAATTGCTCGGTTCCAAGACCCGGTATGAAACCTGGTACAGACGGGAACCATATTTTTTTTTTTTTACAATTTAGCGTGCGCTCAAGGGGTTAAGGTACCCTTAAAAAGTTTGCACGCAGCGCGGGCGAAGGAGATTTAGGGAGGAAAGAAAGACAGGTACCGGTGCACGTTGGTTTTAAATGGTTGAATGTTATAATGGCTAGGAAATAGAGAGCTCGGCAGCGCATTCCACAAGCGAGTTGTTCGGCCTAGGAATGAATAACGATATTTCCGAGTACGTCCGAAAGTGGGCTTGAGGGTATACTGATGAGCATTCATAGCGAGACGTGTGTTACGGTTAAAGGTTTGAAGGGGCGGAATGCTACTGGCGATTTCTATGGAGCACTGGTGGTGGAAATAGCGATAAAACAAAGTGAGACACGAGACATTTCGTCGGTGTTCGAGGGTGTCCATTGCCTGAGTGATATTGGTATGAGCTATGAGTTTAATCGCACGGTTTTGAATCCGGTCTAGCAGATGCAGCGATATTTTAGACGCATCTGACCAGATATGAGCATTGTATACCCCAATTTTGGGCGGATAAATGCCAAATCCGAATCAGAGAAGTATGTCTTACATAGTTTGAGAAAGCCTAGACATTTCGCAGAATTTTTGGCGACATCGAATGTGTGGTCATTCCAACGTAAGTTGTCATTGACACACATACCGAGAATGAAAAGTTTAACGGTTTCGACGATGCAAGTGCCATCCATGGATAATGGCTGGGTTAAATTTCGACAGCAGGCAGCACTGTGTTTTGGAAGCATTAAATTCTACTCTGTTAGTGGTTCCCCAATTAGTTATGCTGGTAATATCAGAATTCAATGAGCTTAACATACGCTGCCGTTCCCGTTCTACAGCCGAAGAGCAGGGACGTGAGCCCGGGAACAAATATGAAAAGCAAGAGTATCGTCACCAGCAAAGGAATATATTGGATTAGAAATAGCAGACAAGAGACCATTAATGAAAATTAAAAAGAGTGTCGGAGACAGAACGGAGCGCTGGGGCACACCAGCATTTATTTTGTGGATATCAGACTTCAAGCCGTCCAAGACAATTTGAATTGAACGTTCCGAAAGGTAATCTCTAATCCATTGAAGAAGAGAGTCGTCGATCCCAAAAGCACGTATTTTCGACAAAAGAGCCTGATGCCAAACTCTGTCAAATGCCTTAGAAATATCAAGTGCAACTATCTTGCTTTCGCCAGATTGATGTACGCTTTCATTCCACTTTTCGGTAAGATATGCCATCAGATCACCAGTGGACCTGTTGCTACGAAAACCGTACTGACGATCAATAAGAAGTTTTCGTGTTTCGTGATATTTCATGAGCTGACGGTTTATCAGCGTTTCCATGACCTTGGAGAGAAGGGACGTAAGTCAATGGGTCTGTACAAGGAGAGAGAAGAAGATTCGCATTTTTTTAGGGACGGGCTGGACGAATGCTGTTTTCCATCTGCTAGGAAAGAGTCCTAAAGAGTAGGATTGATGAAAAAGCTTACGCAGTGGTTTTGCCAGCGAAGAAGAAGGAGGGGAGATATACCATCTGGAGCAGCGGATGTATGCATATTAAGACCTTTAAGAACTCTTGCTACTGCACGAGTGCGAAAGTGGATTCGTCCCATTGAAGATCCGACGCACTCAAGTGTAGGCGGAGACAAAGCAAAATCTGGGAGTGTTGAGCTGGCTGCAAAGTGCGCAGCAAGCAGATTGGCCTTGTCCAAAGAGCTGACAGCTGGAATGCCATTGTAAATGAGCGTTGGGGTGGAGGATGAGGCAGAATTTCTGATGTTTTTGACAAATAACCAAAAGATTTTACTTCGTTTGGGACTTTGCAGTATTTTTTGCCTCAGTTTTTCGGAATTTCACACGCTTGAGAAAGACGTTGCAGTGATTTCTGGCTCGTTTTGACTATTTTCGGTTTTCCTCTGTTGGGCTGGTTGGGCTTGAATAACTGAAAAAACATTTCTCTAACCCTGACAGCATCTTTACAGCTCGAGTCGTACCATGCCTTTTCTTTTGGTCTGATACTCTTCATCCGATGAGGGATAAAGTTTCACATTCCAAAGAGAATGGTGTCTGTGATCATATCAGCAGCGGCATCCACGTCGTTATCGAGGAAACATAACGACCAGTTAAAATTCCTAAAGAAGTTGTTAAGTCCGCTCCAATTGGCTTTCTCGTATTGCCATACGGTTCTTTTAGGAATCTTTTCTCTAACTGTGTGGTGGGTGTACGAGAAATTAGCTGATATGACACAATGGTCCGACGAGCCTAGAGGGGAGAGCACATCAACGCAGTACTTATCGGGGTGAGAAGTTAAAAACAAGTCCAGGGTGTTGACGGTATAACTGTCAACGTCTGGTACTCGTGCGGGCTCATTTACAAGCTGCATTAAGTTGTTTTCCGCAGCGAAAATTTCAACACACCGTCCTTCGGGTGTTGTCTGTCCAGAATGTAGAAGCCAACCAGAATTGTGTATATTGGAATCGTCCGTAATCACGATTTCAGTGTGAGGATACAGGGATACAATTCGCGTATGGAGTCAGACAGCTGTAAATAAAGCAGTAGTGGATAATTCGCTTACGGAGATGGAATTTTAACCACTTGAAATTGATTTCCGGATTTTAACAGGGACTATATTGCGTTGGAGTTTGGTAAGCTACATCACTACGCACGTAAATGGCGAAACCGCTGTGAGAGAAGAATAATGACACTAGTTCGTAGCCAGGTAGCTTCAGATCAGAGTGATCTGAGAGGTGTAGGCGGGGATCTATCTGTGTTTCACTAAGTGCCCAAACAGCTGATCTGTATTTAGAGACGTGGACGTACGTAGAAAAGTGATTACTTTTTAGCCCGAGTATGTTCGCAATGTCCACCCTAAATTCTCGAGTCATTATAAGAAAATAAAAACAAACACAAACACTGACGATGGTTAGCAAGACTGTGAAGTGAAAATTATGACGTTGGCTTACCGAATCCAATTGTTGTAGGTGTTATGCCCTTACAACAATAGAAAACAGTGCACCAACATCTTCGATAAAAAGCCAGGAACAACGAAATTTCAATCCAATGGAGTGGAATGAGTCATGGTTGGCTACTCTAGTAAGTCCGAAACTTACACGCTCTATGATCCTAAAAAATGTTTGTAAAAGTAGGGATGTTAAATTTTTAGAAAATTCAATTAACATTGGCTAAGCAAAGAGTGAAGATCTTGTGTTAATGGAACCAAAAGAAAATCAGTCTAAAGGGGAAGAAAATTTCGAAAATCCTACGAAGTATATTAGCTATTCTTCAAATAATAGTGAGGAATCTTTTAACACGGACTATGGAAATGGTGAAAATGGTATAGACTATGCAAACCGTGATGAAAACGGTGCAGAAGAGAACAGTACAGATAAAAAAGGTGTGCATTATGATTTCAATGAAGATTGTGAAAAAGAAATAGCTGAGGCGAGAAGTCTTAGACCACGATTAGAGAAAGTCAAATACAACTACTTCATAAACGATGTAAAGTTATGCGAAAGCCCTACCTCAGTAAAGGAAGGCCTAAGCAGACCGGATGTACGTAAATGGCTGCAGGCAATGAGCTGTAAGTTTATTTCTCTTAAATCAAACAAGTCTTGGGACTTAGTCGAGTTGCCAGCGAATCGTCATGCTATCAAATCCAAATGGGTGTTTACAATAAAACCTGTTACAAATGGAAATCCGGTTCACCATAAGGCTGTGAAGGCTGTAAGGGGTCGCAACTATGCAAGAACTTTTGCGCCAGTGGTCAGACATCACAGTGTTCATGTTATTTTCGATTTAGCTGTTGAATATTATCTGGAAGTTCATCATATTGGCGTTTCATCCACGTATTTGAATGGTTACATAAAGGAAGAGATATATATGTAGCAGACAGAGAATTTTGAAGACAATTCTAGCGACAATACGGTTTCCAAGTTCGGGAAAGCTATCTACGGTCTGAAGCAAGCCGACCGTGAGTGGAATTGCAAGTTAATAACCAAAATGACTACAATTGCGTGTTCGAAGAAAAGCTATTTAACGACAACCAAAGCCATAAAAATCATGAAATTAGTTTGGCTTTGATATCATTGATCATCGATTTTTTTTTGGGTATAGACATCGAACGGGATCAAAAAACCATAAGTCCTTCTCTGGAAGAATATATCTAGTGTCTACAAGAAAATGCAGTACACCATTGTATCCAGGGGATGTTACTAGGAAATGTGCAGATAATCCTAAAAGCAGAAACGTGGATGCAAGATAACATCAGTCACTTATTGGGTTTTTAGCTTACCTTGCAATTTCAACAAGACCAGACATTCAGCACTCAGTGAGCAGATTAGCTCAATTTAATGTTGAGACTAATTAAGAATAAGCATCTTTTAAAATATCTTTTTAATGCAAGTTATTATAAATTCTCGTTAAGGAAGGCTGGTGAAGCTCTTAAAGGGTTCGCAGATGCTGTTTGGTCCAATTGTGTTAACGTTCGTAAATCATACACTTGGTATGTTTTCCTACTTGCTGGCGCAGCTATATCGTCTTAGCAGTACCGCGGCTGAGAACATGGCGTTGGTAGCAGCTACGAAGGAGGCGGTTTATTTGACGCGTTTGACGGAAGAGGTTGGATACAATTGTGAAGTAAGAGGTCGTACAGCATTAAACGGTGACAACTTGAGTGCACAGATCTCAGTTAAGAACCCAGTTTTTCATACGAGGTCAAACCACACTCCAAGTTGTTTGAGGTCCCCTTTCACTTGCGCCACAACAGAGGGGAGGCCTTCCACTACTGCGTTGTCCCTCCGGATTACAGTCGAAGCTTCTGCAGGCTGAAGCGTTGGTGTTCATTCGCCCTACACGTCCCAGACATCTTAAATGAGCAATGCGCAGTTTTTTAACCAGGTCGATGTCGTTGTATTGATTGTAGAGTTCATCGTTGAATCGTCTCAACCCATCAACGCATATAGGACCCAATATCTTAGGAAGAATTTCTCTCTCAAAACCACCAAGGATATGTATATTCATCCACTTCAGAAAGAGTCCATGCTTTGGAGCCATAGAGCAGGACTGGGATTACTAGGGTCCTTGATTGTTCGGGAGAGGGCCTTACTACACAGTTGCCTTCTCAGACCAAAGAAACAGCGATTAGCAAGCGTCATTCTTCGTTTGATTTCTGAAGAGATGTGATAGCTGAACCGAAGTAGACAAAGTCCTTTACTACCTCAAAGTTATAGCTGTCGACTGCGACATTCGTCGATGTTGGCTGTCCCTTCTTGTTGACAGTATATACACGTCCTTTGTTTTGCCTTCGTTTACCGTTAGACCTATTTTTGCCACTTCTGTTCCTATACTCGCAAAGGCATCGGTGACAGTTCGCTGTGTTCTACCAAAAATATCAATATAGTCGGCGTATGCAAGCAATTGAGCAGACTTTCGAAAGACAGTACCTCGCGTCTTGGCTTATAAGTTTTGCACAATTCTTTTAAGTTTGATGTTAAAGAAGTCACATAACAGCGCGTCACCTTGCCTAAGTCCTATTTTAACATCAGTGGTCTCGGTTAGGTCGTTGCTGATCTTGATGCAGCAACGAGCTTTCTCCATTGTCATCCTGCACGAGTTTGGCAGGGATACCAAAACTAGACATGATCCTGTATAGCTCGTCTCTCCAGATGTTGTTATATGCGGCTTTAAAATCGGTGAAAAGGCCGTGAGTATCGATCTAAACTTCTTGGGTTTTCTCCAGGATCTGCTGTAGTGTGAATATTTGGTCAATTGTAGACTTACCGGGCCTAAAACCGCCCTGATAGGGTTCAATAAGATCGTTGACAAATGGTTTCAGACGCTCGCACAATACGGCAGACAAGATCTTATATGTTTAGGAGACTGATAACTCTATAGTTGGGGCAGTTTTGAGGGTCTCCTTTCTTGTGAATCGGGCAAACGATGCTGAGGTTCCATTCATCAGGTATACATTCATCTGACCAAATTTTGGAAATAAGTTGGTGTATGCTCTTTACCAGGTCATCTCCTGCAGCCTCAATTAGTTCGGCGAGTAGGCCTTCCAGTCCAGCAGCCTTGTTCGAGTTCAGTTTAGATATTGCTATCCTCATATCATTTTGGTCAGGTGGACGAAATTCTTGACTTGCATCCTCAATATTGAATCGTTTGCTCTGTTTGACGGAATTTGTGCCAACTTCGCCGTTAATAGTCTGCAGAAATGGTTTTTCCATATAATCACCACTGACTGTGACTCTACTACAAGGTTTCCTTGTTCATCTCTACAGGTTTCCGTGCAGGTTTTATTACCCTGACACGTTCTTTTTACCTTTTGGTAGGACTTCCGAACATTATTCCTAGAGTAGCACCTCTCCATTACCTCGATCGCGCGATTCTCATGGTCTTTCTTTTTTCTTCGGAGAAGCCGATGTGCTTCCCTCCTCTTTTGCTCGTAGAGCTCAAGAGCCTCTCTTGTCCTTTTGTGCAACGCTGCTTAGTAGGTATGTTGTTTTGCTGCATGTGCTTGCCGGTACTTTTTATCAAACTAGGGGTTTCGTGGTGGTGGGCGGGCGAAATCCAGCACCAATGATATCCAGCTGTCAAAATATTCTGTATTCAAAAAATACGGAAATTATTAAGAAATTTTGTCGAAATTCCGGCTCGTGAGCTCCATCGTCATCATGGCTTCAGTGTGCAGGCAATTCGTCGCACCGTGGAAAAGTTTGAGCGTGTGTACACTTTTCTAGATCCTAAGCCACCTACCAGATGGAGATTGGTGTAAAATGAAGAAAATATAGCCGCCGCAGCAGCCAGTATTGAAATCTCGATTCGGCGCCGATCAACTGCATTGAGCATCGCCAGAGAGTCAATCCGACGGATTTTGCGGTTGGACTTGGGCCTACATCAGTATAGGATGTTATGCTATGCATTATTTGAAGCCGGACAACTATAGAAAACGCCATGAAATCTCTAATTGGAAATGTTGACCGGAAATCTGGATTTTGGCCAAAAAATTGGCTCAGCGGCTATGTCAACAAGCAAAATTGCCATTATTGGAACGAACACAATCCACAAGGCTTATGGCATTGCAGTATCATAGGACCCTATTTCCTTGGAAAGGAGGAAGGAGACTCCGTTACCGTCAATGGTCTCAGGTATCGAGCGATGTTAACCGACTTTCTGTGGTCAGAGCTCGACAACATCGATATATCCGAGCTGTGGTTTCAACAAGATGGGGCTACATGCCATACAAGCGACGGAACGCTCGAAGATGTGAAGAAGAAATTTGGCGACTTGGTCATCTCACGGCGAGCGTTCATCAATTGCCTCCACGCTCTGGCGACTTGACACCACTTGATTATTTTCTCTGGGGCTACTCCAAGTCATTGGTCTACGCTAAGAAACCAATCGCTTTGGACGAGCTCGAGGCGACCATTCGATACGCTATTGCCGGAGTAACGTCGCACGTATTGGACCGAGTCATCTAAAATTGTACCGACCGCTTGAAGCACTGCCAGCGAAGCCGTGGCGGACACTTGAATGATGTGTCATTGCACGTATAATGACATGAACGCAGCTTCAAAATAAAGCCAGAATCAATTTTATATCTTCCACCGTTGTTGTTTTATTTAAATTTTGTTTCCTATCTTTCTTCTCTGGTCATCCTTTAGTTGTTTTATTCTTTCTCCAATTGTTTTAAATTTTTAAAACGCTACTATGTATTGCAATATCTTTTGTCTTGCAAATACTAGCGCGTTTCCCAAATAATCAAAGACGTGGACATTGACGTAAGCGGTTGTAAGTGCTCTCGAACGCTTTGAGAGGATAGCTCTTCGGGTAATTTTTGGTCCTATTTGCATCAATTGAGAATGGAGGAGACGCTTCAACATCGAATTGTACGTGGTGAACAGCGATGCGAACTTGTCGGAAAGGTTCGACTCCAACCCGAAAGGACAACGCAGTAGAGGACGACCTCATCTTAGGCTGGAAAAAGATTGGTGGCTAGCTGAAGCTGAGGTCCTGCTCCACCGTGGACTATCTAAGTAAGTAAGTATATGGTCTTTCAACTTATTTCTGTTGTGGTTATCTCTAACATATCATATAAAAAAGACAGTTTGTTCCAAGGTTCAGAAAAACAAAGAAGACCGAACCTGGTCCTTTCTTAACCCTTTCGACCCAACTGGTACATTTATGTACCACCAAAAGTATAAACATACCTGAAAGTCCCAAATTGCATACTATTTGGTCGAAATCTGTACCACAACGTCTTTCAACGTTCTGTTGACAGTATCCAAATGTGCATGCAGTTGATACACGCTTGTGCGTTTTTGGTTTTGCATGTTTTCGATGGCGGTTGAAGTAATAATTTAGTGGAGTGTTGACGTTTCGGTTGGTTTTTACAGTGTTTTTAAAGTTTTTGCTGTGGAACAAGCAGGATATTATACATAATATCAAGTGATTACATATAAATTTGTTTTATAACGTAAGTGTTTCTTATTGTAATACAAAAAATTCGTGGTTTTTGGTTTTTGGACGCGCAGTTTTTAGTTGACAGTCGTTTGAGTGAGTCGATGTGTGTTTTTTGTGAAAATGGAATAAATTGAGTATCGAGCTGATATTAAATTCTTGTTTTTGAAAGGCGATACGCCGACGCAAATCGCAAATGAGTTGGACTTTGTGTATGGGGCCTCTGCACTATCATTTACTACTGTAAAATTTTGGGCAGCTGAATTTAAACGTGGCCTTAAGAGTTTGGGAAATGATGAACGTTCTAGACGTCCAAAAACTGCAACTACCGACGTTAACATTGCTAAAGTTCACCAAATGGTGTTAGACGACAGCCGAATTAAAGTGAGAGAGATAGTAGAGGTTATGGAAATGTCCAAAGAACGTGTTTGTTACATATTAAATCAATATTTAGGCATGAGAAAGCTGTCCGCGCGTTGGGTGCTGCGTTTGATTACGTTAGACCAAAAACGTGTTCGAATGAACATTTCCAACGCTCTTTTGGCGCAGTTTAGGCGCAATAAATCCGAGTTTTGGCGCCGATTAATTACTGTAGATGAAACTTGGATACACCATTATAAGCCCGAAACAAAAATTCAGTCAAAACAGTGGAGTGCAAAGGGCGAGCCGGCTCCAAAAAAGCAAAAACTGTTTTTTCGGCTGGGAAAGTGATGGCGACTGTTTTTTGGGATAGTAAAGGAGTTATCTTAATCGATTATTTTCAAAAATGAAAAACCTTTACAGGAGCCTACTACGCATCATTACTTGCCAAGCTGAAGGCAGAAATTGCAGAAAAACGGCCACATTTGCAGAAAAAGAAAATCCTGTTTCCCCAAGACAACGCGCCGTCTCACACCTCAGCGGTATGACCATGAATTATGGTTTGAACTGCTTGGTCGTCCGCCTTATTCACCAGATCCAGCCCCAAGCGACTTCTTTTTGTTCCCTCATCTAAAAACTGCGCTCGAAGGACAGAGATTTTCGTCAAATGAGGAGGCAATCACTTTCGTGAACAATTATTTTGCAGAGAAAAGCGCCAAGTACTATTTGGACGGGTTAGAGAGATGGGAGCATCGCTGGGAGAAGTGTGTAGTGTTACAAGGAGACTATGTAGAAAAATAAAATAAAATTTTGAGAAAAAATATCTTCTATCATTGCTCAGTCGGAAACTTTTCGGACAGCCCTCGTACCATTCGTCCTTTTTAGTGGTACAAATGTGTACCAACAGTCATGTATACGCATATATTATCCAGGAGTGTTACTTTGTTTTATTTAGATAATGCCGGTTAAACAAAATGGTCGAGCTTCATGTGCGGAAAACGGTTTCTTAAATGCATATTCTGTCCTGAAATACAATATGCGTAACAACACAGAAGATCATGCGAGACTGTGCCTAAAAATCTGCTGAGCAGAAATGAAGGCTCAATTGACAAATAGAATTACGCGCTGGGCATTTTCACCAACATTGAGAGTTCTTTCGGCAACACATATTTTGATGACATGTGTAACTCGCCCAGACTACAAGACGTAGGTTAATGGATAGAAGCAATGTCGGTGAATAGGACACTGATTGCGGACGCTGGTGGCGGCCAGCATGTAGTTTCGGGGCTAAACAGAGGTTGCTCGCAAGGCAACGTCCTATCTACACTGCTATGGTGCATGTTGGTCTACTTATTGCTTAACGCTCTCAATATTCCTGACATGTATGGTCAAGCATATGCAGATTATGAAGCTGTACCGTCCGTTGGATCGTCTCTAGCGATTATCTGCTCCAAAACACAGACAGCTCTAGCACTAAAACTGTGCTTGAAGCCAACCCTATCAAAACTGAGGTGTTCCATTATATTTACGAAAGGGAGCAAGCTGACTGGTTTGGCTTATCTAGTGCTTAAAAATATTGAGGGAAGCAAACTTCTCTGGATTAAATCTGTTATGTCGAACGACTCAAATGCGCTGTTGGTCTTCTGGCAGTGCAAAGGAGCTGTCGACAAGACATGTGGTCTGTCAATGAGTGACGCTTCCTTTAGATCTACAGGGCTATTATATCCTATGCGTTATCTGGTTATCTAGCGAAAAATGCTATCCACCATAAGTCACCGCTGTTTTTACCAAACTCCTAAAAACGGTCGGTCTTGGCTGCGTGGAGGTTTTCTTTAGCAGGCTTGGCTCTGCTCTAGCCGCATTGATAAATCTCGCTCCCCTCGATATTCATATCATGGTCTGCACTCTCAAAATCATTTTCCAGTTAAAGAGAAGTAGTCTTCGGTATTGTCTTTTGACTCTGGTCTCTGGCAGTGACACCAGAACTCCTGCTGGGGACAAAATACGAGATCAACTTTCCCTGTGCCCGGGACTGGTTCCAGCCAAAATCTGGGACAGGAAAGGAATGTAGTCGAGTCTTCACGGCTGGCTTCAAAACCGATTTAAGATGCGACTTTAGTTTCTTACTGGAGGACGACAATGTTCGATTTTACTCCTCGTTAGGAACACTTGCGTCTGCCTTTCAAGCGGAGATATATGCAATCCTGTTTACAATGAACCTTCTTACGACTTCCAAGCTACCTCAAGAATATAAGACTTCGCTAAACGTAGTCGGAAGGCTAAATTCACTGAGTCTTGGCTTGGTCTCAGGTCGCAGTGGAATGATACGAAGTGAAATCGCAGATGAACTTGCCAGCCAAGCTCGGTGGATAGCTTTTCAGGGCCCGACCGTACGTTAGGTCTACCTGAGTCCTCCTTTAGGGCTTCCTTTGACAGGTGGGTTTCATATGAGCATAACTGCTGATGGCATGACTCTCGAAGTTTCCAGCAGACCTAACGAATGCTCCCTGACTTTTCTAAGAGGTCGGCGGCTTTACTGCTGTCCCTCAGTACGAAAGACTACGGGATGTTTACTGGCGACCTGACGGTTCACCACGCTTTTGCTAAGCACTTAAATGTGCTGAGCATACTTGATATATGATGCTTTCTGTGAAAGTGATGGCGACACAGCGGAGCACTGCCTCTTTCAATTTCCGGCCTACGCTCGCATCATACTACAGGTACTCGGCGTTCATGTGGTGGGTGCTTACTCACATTTCTTCGAAAGACTGAGAAATTTTATTAAAATGTACTTACAAGAAGTAAATTGGACTAGTTCTTTTTCGCGGGATCTTTTCGGAAAGTTTTCCCATGCTTGTCCAACAAAGACCGAATTGTTGGGATCGATGACGAATCAATCAGTATCTGATTCAGTATCATCCGCCAAACTTTCACTCTAGGGTTTCTTCTGAATTCACACAAATTTATGGCGTCGTTGGCTTGTAGGTTGTATGAAAGGTCCTGCAAAATATTTCGGCTCTAGCGATACTAAAAGTAAGCTAAACAGAAGGAAATAAATAATTTGATTTGTTTTGATAATTTCTTTGCAACAAGGGACAATATCATTTTAAAACCTGAAATGAATGTGCAATCGTTGCATTCACCAAATATGTCTTCGTTTGAATAAGAATGACACAATTCCGAAACACTGATGAGGAATAAAATTCAACATATCAGCGAGAATCATATCCATAACTTATGAAACAATCTGCAATATGCCAACAAAATCATCATCATTTTATCATCACACCCGATACTGAACGAAAAACCTCAAACCCGAATATCTCCTCACGAACCATCTCGTAGAAACTTTAAAAATATTTTCATGATTTTCAATTAACCTAGAATCCGTATAAATAACGTCGCGCATTTCTTTCGCGTGACCTTAATGCCTACTAACTCCCAAGTGTCATGTATACGCAGATATTATCCAGGAGTGTTACTTTGTTTTATTTAGATAATGCCGCATCATTTGAATCAAAATGAAATTGAAGAGATTATTAACGACGGATTTAGTGATAACGACGACAAAGACGATTTTTCTTCAGACAACGGAGATGATTATGCACCAAATAATTCAAATACTGAATATGAAAGATCTACTTTGGATGACGATTCTAATCAAGAAAATGCAAGCTTAGGCGATTCTGAAGAAGAAAGTGTAGCTGATATTCAAGAAGCCAAGAAGGTAATATAACTGATGTTTCAATAGATAATGGTTTAGTTTTATGGTCGTCAGTTGGAAAAAAAATTCATCCCTTAGAGAATGGTGAGCGATGCAGAGTTGACCCGCAGCTTATCCATTATGGAAATTTTTCATAAATTGCTACCGAAATCTGTTTACATGTGCATATATTACATAATGCACAAACGAACGCCTTGACATATTTGAGCAATCAAAAAAAAAACGCCAAAAAATAACTAAAACAAATGCTGGTGAAATAGAAGTTATCGTTGGATGCATGCTTATCATATGCTACAATGGATTACCATGTCTGCAAGATTATTGGTCTACTCATGACTCCTTAGGCAACAAGTCAGTCTGGTCGGCAAATGCACGTGTTAGATTCATGCTAAACTTCCAAAATGTATTTTTCTCTACCTGAAAAACCGACAATGGATGACAAAACATATTGTATAAAAGACTTGGTTGAATGCCTGAAACAAAGATTTCAAAAGTGCAGAGATGACAGTCGTTACCAAAGCATTGGCGAATTACTAAACAAATTCAAAGGCCGTACCACATTGAAACGATATATGCCTATGAGGTCAGTGAAACGAGGCATTAAGATGTTGTGATGCTGTCTCCGGACATACGAGTAGATACTAACGACTTCGATATTTATACTGGGAAAGAAATTGCGCAAAGTGAAGGGACATTAGGGGAACGAATAATACAAAAACTGGCAAGACCTATAACAAAAACCAATGCCACATTATGTTTTGACCGCTTCTTTACATCCGTAAATCTGCTTAGTACAATTTCATTCCCTGCTGTCGGCACAGTCAGAACAACAGAAAAAATTTGCAAAAAATTTGAAATGAAACTGGCACGCGGAGATTCGGAATTCAAATACTCTTCGTCTGGACTTTTGTGTGTAAAATAGCTAGAACACAAAAGAAGTATCCAATAAGTTCGACCGTGGGGAAAAAATTAAAAACTGGTAAAAAAATTGAAGTAGGTAGCCCAGAAGCTATCAAGTTTTATAGAGAAATTATGTGGGGCGTAGATTTGGCAGGCCAGATCTGCGGCCTCTATGAGTGTGATAGGAAATGCGATAAGTGGTGGAAAAAAGGCTTCAATGGCCTTATAATGATAACAGCAGTTAACGCATGGGTAATCCATTCAAAAAGTTTCTAGTAACATTGCCTGAATTCCTGAGAAGAAGGTCTGAAATCGGTTCCGGTTCATAGGTCCTTTAGGCCTGGATGTAGGCCACGGGAGGTTAGTGGCATCAAACATTTACCAATAGAAGGAACGACTAGACGTCGGTGCGTGAGTTGCAGTCAAGAAAAAAGAAAACAATCTCGCAACAAAATACTATGTAAAGAGTGCGGAGTACCGCTATGTAAAAAATCTTTCACTCCCTACCATACATAAATATTTGTTCACCTTCCTTATTTTTTTCTTCATTGCCTTTTTGCTAATGAAATTGCTTTTGTCCAATATTGTTTGTGTTATTTTTTTTAAGTTTTCAGTTGAAGTAAGGGAACTTCTAAAATGTAGATATAATTAGTCAATATAGCCTAAAGAATACGGTTGGTACAATATTGTACCACATAACTTCTCGAATCGTACATTTTTATACTCCCGGCCACCGACCACGGGCTCCCCCGAAAGCCGGGTCGAAAGGATTAAAGCATGCCTTGCCGTAACATACGTTGAAGACGCAACAAATCATTGGCTTACTAACATGCATTGACTCTCAATTATCCCAACAGTAATGTAACATTTATGTTGACATACGAATATCTTTTGCATTATTGAGCTACTTTTTACGCGCATGTTAATATCTGAGGAGAATAAGCTGAATGGTATAAAGTTAAGGGTGGATTTAACAGTAAAAGTAAAACAGACCAAACCGGTTCGATTTCTACTGTCGATTTTCAACCCTACCCAGATGCTCATGTTCTCTTATTTCTTTTAAAATATACGGGACATACGGGACATAGTATGTTACGAGTATGTTGTCATGCTGGTAAAGTGAAGATAAATCTTATAGAAAACATTTATTCCACAGGCGTACAAATATTGAATAAGAGAAAGGCTGCTAAAATTCATATGTTATTGCACAATAATTTGATAAGTTTTTATTTTTTTAAAGCTAATCTTTATAAGAATTAAATTAACACCAATTCGGTTTTCAACTGCGTTTTTTTACATAATGTTATATATAATCGTTCCCCAGTTACTGTTCTAATAACAGAAACAACATATACAGAACGCGTAGTCAAAAATGAATTTTATAGGAAAGTTGTTGTCATATTTCTACTCCTTTTCAACAGTCCTCTCCATTTTCGAAAAATATCAAAAGTTCATTTTGCAAGAAAATCTCTCCCCTTAAGGGAAAACATTCACCAACGTTGTGGTTGTATTTTGAGTTTTCTCCTTTTTATACATTTTCCGAATGAACAAGTAAAAGTTTGGTGGTGATTTTGTACTTAAAGTTCTATGACAAAAATAGGAAGAAGAGAAACCTAGAAGGACTTCAACGTGGCGAAATAGCTATTCAACGTATCATTAGTATACTGGGTAGGTAGGACGCTTGGGAGTTAGTAGGCATTAAGGTCACGCGAAAGAAATGCGCGACTTTATTTATACGGATTCTAGGTTAATTGAAAATCATGAAAATATTTTTAAAGTTTCTACGAGATGGTTCGAGAGGAGATATTCGGGTTTGAGGTTTTTCGTTCAGTATCGGGTGTGATGATAAAATGATGATGATTTTGTTGGCATATTGCAGATTGTTCCTTAAGTTTTATACTCGTATATGTTTCTCGCTGATATGTTGAATTTTATTCCTCATCAGTGTTTCGGGATTGTGTCATTCTTATTCAAACGAAGACATATTTGGTGAATGCAACGATTGCACATTCATTTCAGGTTTTAAAATCATATTGTCCCTTGTTGCAAAGAAATTATCAAAACAAATCAAATTATTTATTTCCTTCTATTTAGCTTACTTTTAGTATCGCTAGAGACGAAATATTTCGCAGGACCTTTCACACAACCTACAAGCCAACGACGCCATAAATTTGTGTGAATTCAGAAGAAACCCTAGAGTGAAAGTTTGGCAGATGATACTGAATCAGATACTGATTGATTAGTCATCGATCCCAACAATTCGGTCTTTGTTGGACAAGCATGGGAAAACTTTCCGAAAAGATCCCGCGAAAAAGAACTAGTCCAATTTACTTCTTGTAAGTACATTTTAATAAAATTTCTCAGTCTTTCGAAGAAATGTAAGTAAGCACCCACCACATGAAAACCAAGTACCTGTAGTATGATGCGAGTGTATCCCGGAAATTCAAAGAGGCAGTGCTCCGCTGTGTCGCCATCACTTTCACAGGAAGCATCGTATATGAAGTATGCTCAGCACATTTAAGTGCTTAGCAAAAGCTAGTGGCCCGTCAGGTCGCCAGTAAACATCCCGCAGTCTTTCGTACTGAGGGACAGCAGTAAAGCCGCCGACCTCTTAGAAAAGTCAGGGAGCATTCGTTAGGTCTGCTGGAAACTTCGAGAGTCATGCCATCAGCAGTTATGCTCATATGAAACCCACCTGTCAAAGGAAGCCCTAAAGGAGGACTCAGGTAGACCTAACGTACACTCGGGCTCTGAAAAACTATCCACTGAGCTTGCCTGGCAAGTTCATATGCGATTTCATTTCCCATCACTCCACTGCGACCTGAGACCAAGACAAGACTCAGCGAATTTAGCCTTCCGACTGTGTTTAGCGAAGTCTTACATTCTCGAGGTAGCTTGGAAATCGTAAGAAAGGTCATTGTTAAAGAGATTACATATATCTCCGCTTGGAAGACAGACTCTACTACATTCCTTTCCTGTCCCAAATTTTGGCTGGAACCAGTCCCGGGCACAGGGAAAGTTGATCTCGTATTTTCTCCCCAGCAGGAGTTCTGGTGACACTGCCAGAGACCAGAGTCAAAAGACAATACCGAAGACCACTTCTCTTTAACTGGAAAATGATTTTGTGAGTCCAGACCAAGATATGAATATCGAGGGGAGCGAGATTTATCAATGCGGCTAGAGCAGAGCCAAGCCTGCTAGGGAAAATCTCCCCGCAGCCGAGACCGACATTTCTTAGAAATTTAGTAAAAGCAGCGGTGACTTATGGTGGACAGCCTTTTTCACCAGATAACCAGATAACGCATAGGATATAATAGCACTGTAGATCTAAAGGAAGCGTCACTCATTGACAGGTCACATGTCTTGTCGACAGCTCCTTTGCATTGCCAGAAAGCCAACAGCGTCTTTGAGTCGTTCGACATAACATATTTAGTCCAGAGAAGTTTGCTTCCCTCGATGATACATAAATGATATTTTTAAGGACTAGATAAGTCAAACCAGTCAGCTTGCTCCCTTTCGTAAATATAATGGAACACCTCAGTTTTGATAGGGTTGGCTTCAAGCACATTTTTAGTGCTAGAGCTGTCTGTGCTTTGGAGCAGATAATCGCTAGAGACGATCCAACGGACGGTACAGCTTCATAATCTGCATATGCTTGACCTTACATGTCAGGAATATTGAGAGCGTTAAGCAATAAGTAGACCAACATGCACAATAGCAGTGTAGATAGGACGTTGCCTTGCGAGCAACCTCTGTTTAGCCCCGAAACTACATGCTGGCCGCTACCAGCGTCCGCAATCAGTGTCCTATTCACCGGCATTGCTTTTATCCATAAACCTACGCTTTGTAGTCTGGGCGAGTTACACATGTCATCAAAATATGTGTTGCCGAAAGCACTCTCAATGTTGGTGAAAATGCCCAGCGCGTATTTCTATTTGTCAATTGAGCCTTCACTTCTGCTCAGCAGATTTTTAGGCACAGTCTCGCATGATCTTCTGTGTTTTTACGCATATTGTATTTCAGGACAGATTATGCATTTAAGAAACCGTTTTCCGCACATGAAGCTCGACCATTATGTTTACCTTGAAGACAGACTGATAGTGAGAAGCCTTTGGCGAGCGTATAGTCACAATTTCTGATTTCAGATTCTCATCAGAGTTGCCAGCATTTGGTCTATATATTTTTGAAGCCTTTCTGATGCTATACTTGTCAGGCGATAGATATCATAATAGTTGCTTTGTTTTATGTACAAAGTGAGTCTGAAAGACGACAGTATGAAACCCAGAAGATGTTTGCTTCTCACGTTACATTATCTACTGCCCAGAAAGTATTCTGAGCATTACCGTCACAGAATATGATAAGTCTCATCTTCCTGGAACACAGTATCCAATGAGTTCGGCTACCGCCCTCGGTGGTGACGATAATATCGAATCATAGGAGAAATTGGCAGACGCAACAAAGAGTTTGTACCATTCTTGCTTTGTTTCGTAGCCTATGTCGGCAACAGCTAAATCTGGGTTTAGATTTGACAGTTTAGATGGTGACAGTGAGTTTGGCACATACTAGGTGGAGTGAAAAGTGACCGCCAGAATGTGCTGCTATTGCAAAAAAGGTTATGGTGCCTTGAAGTCCGTTCATATTTAGGCAGACATGCCAAATTTCAGTGCGATACTGTCTTTAGTTTTGTTTTGACGTGTTTGGCATCATGTTGAGTATAGACAAAAACGATTTTCGTTCTCTCAAAATACATTATTTTTTGAGAGGCAAAACGGTAAAGGAAACAAAAGAAAAGTTGGACAAATATTATGGGGCTAATGCTCCATCAGATTACATCGTCAAATATTGGTATTGGTTTTGAGAGTTTCGTGGTGGCCGCAACTCCACTACCGATCAAGTCCGCAGTGGCAGGTCCACCGATGAGGTTACAGAGGACAATGTCAAAAAAATACAGAAAATGCTGTTAGCTGACCGGAAAGTGAAGGTGCGCCAGACGAAGATACCACAAAGATTAGTACTGAGCGCAAACGCCATATTTTGGGCAATATTCTGCACATGAAAAAGTTATCCTGCCGCTGGGTGTCGCGCATGCTCACTCCTGACCAAAAACACGAACGCGAGAGCACTTCGAAAGAGTGTTCGGACTTGCTGATGCGGAATCGGGCGGACTTTTGGCATCGATTGGTAACTGGATTTGGATCCCTCGGACTATTATCTCTTTAAAAACCTCAAAAGATGGCTCATCAATAAAAAATTGAGCTCACACGAGGAAATCATCGACGCCACGGAGGAGTATTTTGCAGACCTTCCGGAAAATTACTTTTCGGACGGGATCAAGAAATTGGAAAATCGCTGTAATAAGTGTATCAAACTAAAAGGGGACTACGAGTATATTGAATAAAATAAAAAAAACATTTAAAAAAAAATTTGTTTCCATTCACATGTCAATGTCATCTGCATATGCGAGAAGCTGAGCAGATGCTGCCTCTGTTGTTACGTTGGAGGAGCGGGAGAACTTCATCGTCATCCTGCATAGTCGAATAATGAACAAGTTTGGTAGGGATGTCAAGATTGGACATGGCTCTGTACAGCTCGTCTTTATGGATGTCTTCATATGCAACATTCTCGGGTCTTCTCCAAGATCTGCCGGAGAGTGAAAATGTGGTCGATGGTGGATTTCAAGTCTCAAACCGAACTAATATGGACTAATATGGACTAATTGGGTTATTGATAATCTGTTTAAGTTGTTCACATAATACGGAAGAAGGACCTTGTATGCGATGTTTAATAGACCTATGCCGCTCTGGTTGATGGAGTTCATTGAGTCTACGTTCTTCAGAACCGAACAGATGAAGCTCAGGTTCCATTTGAGCTGATGAATGCTCTTTATCAGATAATTTCCTTCAACTTTAAATGACTCTGCGGCTAAACTGCCTGATTAAAAGGATTTTTGTTTATCTAAGTATAGATATAGGAGTACTTAAGTATCTACATAGTTGTATGGACGTTTTCGCGGCCTTCCTCTGAATTGAATGGTGTATTCTGCTTGACGGCAGTATTTTCATCATCGTTTTCGCGGCCACAGAAATGGTTCTTCCGATTTTTTAGCACGGTTGCGTCTGCACTATACAGTTTTTTAGTCGTTTTGGCAGGTTTGATTTCGGGTTTTGTTGCCCTGATACCTGCTTTTCACCCTCTGATTAAATTTCCTTCGGAGAAGTTTGTGTTCGATTTGTCTCCACTGCTGGTACGTGTCGATAGCAATTCTCATCCTCGCGTGCATTATTCGAGGATACACCGCACTGACTAAAACGGCTCGCCGACATTGTTCGTCGAACCATGGGTTACTTGTTTGACTTTGCCTAGTGAAGTTTAGCACATCAGAGGCGGAATTTCAGAACGTTCCCCGCACTTGATGTTACTGAACCATTATTATAAGAGATATTAAGGCAAAGGCGGTCTTGCGATTTCTTGGGATTTCAGCAGCCGGACGTTTAAGACGCCCCACAAAATTTTTGCGCCACGGTATTGTATTGGCTACTATTAGGTAATGGTCCGAGTCAATTTTGGCACATTGGAATGTGCAGACGTCTAAAATACTGGATGCCCGTCTTCTGTATTTTGATAAGGAGACCGCCATATGCCATTATGGATCCTAGGATATGGAAAGCGTGTGCTTGCTATGACAATTTCTCGTCTACTTTTAAAGTCTATCACACTTAGCCAGTTTCTGGATTTGATATCGTGCAAGCTGTGGTGACCACGATGCTACAAAAGGTGTCCTCCTTTCCTATTTTGGGATTAATATCACCGAGTACAATTTTTACGTCATACTTGGGACACTGCTCATAGGTTCTCTGTAGGGAATTCGCACAACTAGCGGAATTTTATTCAAAAAATGATATGCTCCAATTGAAGCCGGGTTTTCTTAAAGTTTAAACACTCAGTTGAACGAAAAAAAAACGAGCCATGATGCTGCAGTTTGTGATAATCTCTGAGGTAAATGGCTTGTGCAGGCAACTTGGAATTTTATTAATTTTTCATACGTGAAGTGCGTGCTATTTGGAAGTTTTATTTTTTTTTAAATAAGTTTATATCAAGAAATATTAATGTAAGTTAATTTATATATTATTTGGATTCTAAAATTTTTATGGTGGTGTATAAAGTTAAAAAAGTTTTTTAGTTATTTTAATATTCATTGGAGAAAAAAAAGCATTGTTTCACATAGTTCCCCCTTGAAATCAGGCTCATTGCAAAGCCTGATGTCTTAGCTATAGTAAATATTTCATGCATTTCAGTTTTAAATACATAGACATAGTCTTTCCATGTAACTAAAAAGGAAATATTTGAAGTATTGATATCAAAAAGCGCAAGTTGATGCGCTCTTTTCTTTTGTTTTGAGTTTTTTTTAGCCATATATTGGCTAATTCGTGCGGTTTTTTTTTCAAAATGTGAACGTTTATTTAAGAAAAACAGGTACAATAGTGTTATTCAAAGTATTGCCCATCTGAAGCTATGACTTTTTTCCATCTTTCTGGCAATTTGTGGATTCCATCCCAAAAGAACTGCGCCAGCTTGGCAGCCAAGAATGAATCAAGCCAATTTTTGATATTCTGCTCTGATGTGAACCGTATTTCAGTGAGGGCGTTCTGCATCGACCGGAACAAATGGTAGTCAGAAGGGGCAAAGTCTGGGCTATAAGGCGGGTGGGGTAAGACTTTCCATCCACTGTTTTCCAAATAGTTCTTAACCGGAATAGCAACGTGGGGCCGAGCGTTGTCATGATGGAAAATTATTGCCTCGTGTCTGGTCGCATATTCCGGGCGTTTTTCGGCCACTGCTCTCTTAAAACGGATTAATTGTGTTCGGTAGCGTTGTCCATTGATGGTTTCACCCGGTTTTAGCAGCTCATAATACAGCACACCCATCTGATCCCACTAAATACAGAGCATTACCTTCGCGCCATGGATATTCGGCTTTGCCGTTGATTTGGCCGGTTGGCCGGGTTTCACATATGATTTTTTGCGCTTGGGGTTGTCGTAATGGATCCATTTTTCATCACCAGTAACAATCCGATGCAAAAATGACTTCATTTTGTGGCGTTCCAGCAGCATTTCGGACATGCAAAACTGCACTTCGACGTCTCTCGGCTTGAGTTCATGTGGAACCCAATTTCCTCGCTTTTGAATATATCCAGCTGCTTTTAAACGTTTTGAAATGGCTGCTTGAGTGACACCCAAAGATTCTGCGAGCTCTTCTTGTGTTTGGCAACAATCTTCATAGAGTAATGCTTCCAGTTCTTCATCTTCAAACTTTTTTGGCTGCCCAGGACGTTCATCGTCTTCCAATCCAAAATCACCACTTTTAAATCGTGTAAACCATTTTTGGCACATTCGCTCAGCTAGCGCATGTTCACCATAAAATTCCACCAAAATACGATGACTTTCGGCAGCAGTTTTCTTCATATTAAAGAAATGAAGAAGAACTCCCCGCAAAAACACTTTTTCCGGCACAAAGTTCGACACATTTGAGTGAAAAAAAATTATTGTTGTTTACGCTTCAAATGAATGACATATACTGAAATGACGTACAATGACAGTTCCAATGAAAGAATACAAGTTACGCCATCTCTTAGCAAACCGCAAGTTATAGACCCAATAAAATTTTCAGAAGATCCAATACAATCACTCAAACAAAGTATAAAAAATCTTTGTCTAAAGTTTGATCAACGATGGTGTAAAAGTTGTAGACATCTTGATCGCTTTAAAAATGAAAACGCTTCCTGGCTAGATGAACATTATTCTCTGTCCCAGCAAACTTTATGTGAAATTCCATCTTCGTAAAATTCGAAAAGTGTTGGCAGACCAAGAAAAATATTTGAAGATTGCTGTGATAGGATTAAAAAGAAGAAGGTGCAGCCCCTGTTACATGGATATAGCCATGATGAAATTGCAACTGCATATGGAATTATTCTAAGAAAGATTGGTAAAAGGCATACTGCTGCTGTGGTAAAAAAAAACTGTCGGAGAGTTCTCCACAGAGGGGCTAGTTTTTGAAAATAATATTTAGTTGTAAAACTTTTATTGATTTAATTTTCATTAATTTTAAAGGTCGATTTTGAAAAAATCTTTAGAAAAAGAGCCATCTTGAGAATCGAGCTTATCTGATGATGATGCACAGCTTTCAACTCACCAGTGTGAAATTATTTGACAAAAAGTCAATTCCATTGCTAAAAACTTATTGCCTTCATGCGAAAAAATCAAAGAATCGAAGAGAAAATGAATCCAGTGCGGAATGCGATCTTCAAGCTTTAGTTGACCATGTTTTTCGCAGAAAAGTGTGTTGATTTCGGAACACCTTAAAACTGGTTTGGAGGGACTGACATTGCTTTTTAAATGGGGATGCGATGGAACACAGCAAAAGTCTTATAAACAAAAACCCAGTGCAGGGGAATTCTATGAAGAGAACCTTTTTAGCATATCAATGGTTCCTATTCAAATGTATTAAAATATTGAAGATCAGAAGCAAATTACGCTCGTTCATCACCAAGATACTGTCGGCCTATTAAGCTTTTATTTGCAAAGGAAACAACAGATGTGATAAAACACAAAGTTTTTCAAGTTCTTCGACAGGTAAATTCTTTATCATCTGTTAAAATTGACGAATAAGGTTTTGAAGTTGCCGTTAAGCCTGTGTTTTTACTCTCAATGGTAGATGGTAAGGTTTGTACTGCCCTTTCAAACGTAACATCATCTTATCAAACTTGTTATCTTTGCGGAGCAAGGCCATCAGAGATGAATAATCCAAAAAGTATATCCCAAAAGTTTGAGAATGAATTTGCAATGTCCTTTGGTTTATCTCCACTGCATTCTTGGATTATGGATTTATGGAATGTGTCCTTCACATAGCCTATAGGCTTGAAGTAAAAGTTTGGCAAGTGAAAAACCAAGAGCATAAGAACAACGTGAAAATCAGGAACAAAATGATTCAAGAGAAATTTAGAAAAGAGACTGGACTACTTGTTGACCTAACAACCAGGTAACACAAACCATGGAAACACAGCTAGGTGGTTGTTCAGAGACGAAACCAAAACAGCTGAAATTACAAGCATCGACATAGAGCTTATAAAAGGGTTCCACATCGTTTTAGAAGCACTCTTTTTTTTTTTTTTAATCAGCGTTCGTACACAGCGCGGGCGAATGAAATTTAGGGAGGAAGAAAAGACAGGTACCAATGTACATTGTTTTTAAATGTTTGTTAGCTATAACGACCAGGAAACACAGAGATCGGCAGGGCATTCCATAAGCGAGTTGTACGGTTTAGGAATGAATCACGATATGTTAGACTACGTCCGAAAGTGGGCTTGAGGGTATGCTGATGAGCATTCATAGCGAGACGGGTGTTACGGTTGAAAGTTTGAATGGGCGGAATGCTACTGGCGATCTCAATGGAGCACTGGTAGTGGAAATAGCGATAAAACAAAGTGAGACCGGAGACATTACGTCGGTGTTCAAGGGTGTCCATTATTTGAGTGATATTAGTATCACCCATGAGTTTTATCGCACGGTTTTGAATCCTATATAGTAGGTGCAGAGATGTTTTAGGAGCACCTGACCAGATGTGGGCATTGTACTCCGATTTTCTACTGATGAAAGCCTTATATATTGTGGCCAGATCAGAGGGGGTAAAATATTTCTTACATCGCTTGAGGAAACCTAGACATTTCGCAACATATTTGACGACATCGAATATGTGGTCATTCCAACGTAAGTTGTCACTGACACACATACCGAGAATGGAAAGTTTATCGGTTTCGACGATGCAAGTGCCATTCATGCATAATGGTTGGGTGTTTAAATTTCGCTTTAACGACAGCAGACAGCATTGAGTTTTGGAAGCATTAAATTCCACTCGGTTGTTAGTTCCCCAATTGGCTATGCTGTTAATATCGGAATTTAATGAGCCTAACATACGCTGCCCGTTCTATAGCCGAAGAGCAGGGGCGTGAATCCGGGAACGAATATGAAAAGCAGAGGGTACTGCCATCAGCAAAGGAATATATTGGATTAGAAGTAGCGGACCAGAGATCATTAATGAAAATTAAAAAGAGTTTCGGAGACAGAACGGAGCCCTGGGTCACACCAGCATTTATTTTGTGGATATCAGACTTCAAGCCAAGACAACTTGAATTGAACGTTCCGAAAGGTAATCTCTAATCCATTGAAGAAGAGAGTCATCGATCCCAAAAGCACGCATTTTCGACAAAAGAGCCTGTTGCCAAACTCTGTGAAATGCCTTAGAAATATCAAGTTCAACTATCTTGCTTTCGCCAGATTGATGTACGCTTTGGTTCCGCTTTTCGGTGAGACATGCTGCAACAGTGGACCTGTTGCTGCGAAAACCATATTGCCGGTCATTGAGCAGTTTTCGTGTTTGGTGATATTTCATGAGCTGACAGTTTATCAGCGTTTCCATGACCTTGGAAAGAAGGGACGTAAGTGCAATGAAAAAGCTTACGCAGTGGTTTTGCCAGCGTGGAAGAACACCTCTTCAGAAAAAGGGGAGATATGCTATCTGGACCAGCGGATTTATGTTGTTCCGGGTTTCCTATCAATCTTGATGTATTTGATAATTTTGTAAGTCGATTAAGAATTTTGTACATTGAAAAATATGGCTGGTATTATATGCCAGTTAGCGTGCACAAAGTGTTATTTCACGGAGAGCAAGTTATTGCATCTTGTATCTTTCCGATTGGCCAACTATCGGAAGATAGAAACAAGATAGATAGATAGAAACAAGGACAACAGAAAATATAGGGAACTTTTCACGAGGGAAACGTCAAGAGTGGACACAATGACAGATCTAATTCGTAGACTGTTAATAACTTCGGACCCTTATTTAACTGGTTTAAGGTGCGTTCCAAAAAGAAAAATAAATTGCTTAGAACCTCTGGTTGTGGAACTTTTGGAGTTAATAATTTAAGAGCTAATAATAAACGAGGGGAGATAGACCCCTCCTCCTCATTAAAGTCTTTGCTCGTTTTAACGCAATCTATCGATTTAAGACATTTAAAGGATCTTTTACAACAAATCTAATTTATGTGAAAAAGCGGTGTTTCTGGGACTCATTTTCCAAGAACTTTGAGCAAATAAAAAAAATAAAATGATAACATTTCGTATTATGGATATTTAACACTAAGCTAAGAAAAAAAATTCAGCGAAGAGTTCAAAGCACAAGCGTTAATAATTTAGTTCCGCTAGTTGTGCGAATCCCCACACTGTGCGCCATATCGTTCGGTGTGTCATACGAATATCATAAACCTGCAATTTTTGAATTTGGCTCTGATATGGATTACAACCAGGTGCATGCCTTATCCTTAAGTCTGCTTCCAATAACAAACCCACATCCAATTATACGTTGCGCGTGATTATAATCATCGTAGTAGATATCATATTAACCGGGACGCCTCATATTTCTTGGTTATATCAACCTTTATAGGCTTCCAGTGACTTCATTTGGTATTCAGGAGCACCTGGTTTATTAAGTTTCCATCAGGTATTTTCATACTCGAACGTCGTTGTTCTTGTCATGATTGCATCAGGCGCCAACAGTATAGTCATTCTTATCTGAGGCATTTGATTTGATCACAATTATTTCTCCTTTGAATAGGCTTGTGATGAGTTGGGCGATGGATCAATGCTGGCGTTTATTGCTCATGGTACACTCTATACTTCGCGACCTCTTGAAGAGGTCAGCGACCTTTCTGTTGTCCCTCAGTAGGAAAGACTGAAGAATACTTATAGACTGGGCACTACGATTTTGCTAAGCATCTAAGTTTGGTAGACATATGGGACACAACATCCTGCGATACTTGCTGTAGGAGTGATAGCGCTACCGGAGAGCACTTCCTCTGTAAGTGTACGGCCTACACTTACATTATACTCAGCATGTATTGGGTCTACAAGTAAGTTTCCAGCATTTGTCAGAGATGGCGCCACCAGTGGATCCCGGGCAGAAATGTCAGACCCCATGTGTTTTATTTGTAGGTTTTGTATCTGTCAACAACTTTGCAGCGTTATATTTGAGCAGTTCTATCGGTGTCGTACATTTTATCGAGCAAAATCATGGCAAGTTTCCAGCCAAATAAACGTCATTTGCGGGAAGCGCTGCTTTTATTCCTTAATATGAAGAAAAGTGCGGCTGAGGCCTATCGTTTGCTTTCGGAAACTTATGGGGCGGAATGTATTGGTGAATCGACGTGCCGCGAGTGGTTCAAAGATCGCCCCGGAAAGCCGAAAAGTTTTGAAGACGAGGAATTGGACGCTTTACTGGATGAGGATAGGTGTCAGATTCAAGAAGAACTTGCTGCATCATTGGGCGTTACGCAACAAGCCGTTTCCCTGAGACTAAAAGCACTGGGATTCATTCAAAAGGTTGGAAACTGGGTGCCGTACGAATTGAAGCCAAGAGACGTCGAACGGCGATTTTGCATGTCCGAAATGTTACTGCAGCGGTATAAAAATAAATCATTTTTGCATCGTATTGTCACTGGTGATGAGAAATGGATTTATTATGATAATCCTAAACGCAGAAAATCGTATACAAAGCCCGTCGAGCCCGCCCAATCGGCGCCGAAACGAAATATTCACGTGAATAAGGTCATGCTCTGCATATGGTGGGATCAAAAGGGTGTCGTATACTACGAACTGCTTCCGAGTGGTGAAACCATCAAAGGACCATTATATCGAACCCAACTAATTCGTTTGAAGCGGGCATTAAAAGAAAAACGGCTAGAATATGAGACCAGGCACGAGTCCGTCATTTTTCATCACGACAACGCTCGGCCACATGTTGCGGTTTCGGTGAAAAACTATTTGGAAAATAGTGGATGGGAAATTCTGCCTCACCCGCCTTACAGTCCAGACTTGGCACCATCTGAGTACCACTTGTTTCGTTCGATGCAGAACGCTCTTACGGGAATACGCTTCAGCTCAGTAGAGGAAATCAAAAATTAGCTCGATACGTTCTTGGGCACGAAAGACGAGAAATTTTTTTGGTCCGGAATTCATAAATTGCCAGAAAGATGGGGGAAAGCTGTAGCTTCCGATGGACGATACTTTGCATAAAGCATTGTAACTATGTTTTCATAATACGACTTCAAATTTTGGAAAAAAACGCTGGAAACTTACTTGTAGACCCAATAGTTGGCGTTAAAGAAGTGGTGCTGGAACTGTAGCGCTTACTCTTTCTACGAAAAACTGAGAAATTTCGCAAAAAGGGAAAAGTACAAGGACTAATTCTTTTCTGAGTGCTCTATTGCTTAATAAATTGGGTATTTAGTATAGTTAGACTGTGTGACTTGTATGACATTAGGGTGTATTACTGCTTCTTAGTTATTGATTGCTTTCCTTACCTAAGGGGTTTAAAATTTACAACGCACATTTCAATTTATCTCTATTAATAAAAATTAAAATTAAATTGTTTTTAGATATTTAGTACTTCAGGCATTTACTCACATCTTCATGGAAACTTATTATTTCATACGAAATAAACTAGTTCTCCTCAAGCAAGTAATAAGTGAATTTTTTTACCAATTTTTCATCAATATTCAGCGGAAGATTACTTTTGTAAATGCCTTTAAAACCGGATGTTAAAATCGCAAATCTCAGATAAGATATGATTTTTGGGTCTTGTTTTTGGGAAACTGTAACCGAAGAAAGGTCGCCTTGGTAGTCATAATATGGGTTAGGAAAAAAAACTTAGGGTATCATATGTCATGGGTCCCTTTTATCACCTAAGGTCATGTTTAGAAAATCCTTATCTGTTCTAATAGCTTTTCTTTCCTCACATGAAAGTTATCAGAGACTGTTATTGGGATACTTGATTTTTTTCTTGGGCAGATACAAAATTATCGTAAATACATAAATTGACTTTTGAATAGAGTCTCTTCATAAAAACGTCCCTTGTGGCTGAATTTAAATCAAACACACCAGAAGCCTTGACGATACTATAATAAGTGCAGAGGGATTCAGATAATACCAAACAAAGCGGTTTGTTACTTTAAGTCGCCACTATAACTTTAAGAGTAATAAATAATCTACAATTGGTAGATTGAGCAGATTGGCGCTGACGATGGGTGCAAGTGAGTGCCAGCGACGGTGGAGAGAAACAGGTCGGCGAAGCCGCTACCTCGAATAGACCGAATAGATGTGCTGATAGCATTTCAAGAGAACGATGTCTAGAAAAAATGGGGATCAGACCCGCGATTCTCAATGTTTTGGTGGATGGATTAGACTGGATAGGCAGATTACTGGCAAAAACAAAATTATGTGGTAGTGACTTTCCCTACGCACAAAGGTTTCACAAAACCACTCAAGGCTGCAGTTCAGATGGACGAATATTGGATGTCACACAAAATGTAACTCTGCGAAACTTTAAATTGATAAAATTAGTTAACCCACAAAGTAGTACGATTTACCTCCTCGACGTGCCGAATTTAAAAAAAAACTGGCAATCAAAAGTGTCTTGAAAAGGTAGAGTTATAAGCACAGCAGATATCAACTGTGGGAAGTACCTAGGGCCGAGATTGCTTGCATTCAAGCGGAGGACTACCATGTGGGAAGCGGAGTGCTCCACACAGCAAAATCTTGACTGGCTCTCTCTCTGCAATTAGGCTTTTTGAGGTTTACAGGCTACCAAAATGAATGCGTACTATTTGCTGGAACCTGTGGCTAGTCAACAAAATACGAGATCTACTGGCATATCTCCACACCCAGAAATCCGGACTCTACACAAAAAAGTGGAAAGAATGAGTAGAGACATGACTTTTGTCGCTACTATTTACTCGAAGTATAACTTACTTCCTTATCTACATATATCGAGTTTTTCAACAAGGACATAATAATTTGGAATTTAAATAAAATACTGAATAATACAAAAAAATACAAATCCACTTTCGCACGCGTGTAGTAGCCCGAGTTGTTAAAGATCCAAACCAATGCGTAAGCTTTTTCATTAATCCTACTCTTCAGGACTAATTCCGAGAAGATGGAAAACAGCAACAGAAAAGGCGAATTTTCCTCTCTCTTCTCCTATAGACCAATTGCTATTATGTCCCTTCTTTCCAAGGTCATGGAAACGCTGATAAACCGTCAGCTCATGAAATATCTTGAAACACGAAAACTTCTTAACGACCGGCAATACGGTTTTCGAAGCAACAAGTCCACTGGTGATCTGATGGCATGTCTCACCGAAAAGTGATCCAATATATTCCCTTGCTGACAACAGTACTCTCTGCAGCGTATGTTAAGCTCATCAAATTCTGATATTAACAGCATAACTAATTGGGGAACCACTAACAGAGTAGAATCTAATGCTTCCAAAACACAATTAAAGCGTTATCCATGAATGGCACTTGCACCTTTGAAACCGAAAAACTTTCCATTTTCGGTATGTATGTTAATGACAACTTACGTTGGAATGACCACATATCCGAATTCGCCAAAAATGCTGCGAAATGTCTAGGCTTCCTCAAGCGATGTAAGAAATACTTCACCACCTCTGATCTGGCCTCAATAAGGCATTTATCTGTCCGAAATTGGAGTACAATGCTCACATCTGCTCATGTGCGCCCAAAACATCTCTGCATTTGCTAGATATTATTCAAAAACCGTGCGATAAAACTCATAGGTGATACCAATATCACGCAAACAATGGACACTCTCGAACACCGACGTAATGTCTCGTGTTTCCCTCTGTTTTATCGCTATTCCACCACCAGTGTTCCATAGAAATCGTCAGTCGCATTCCGCCCCTTCAAAATTTTAACCGTAACACCCGCTTTGCTATGAATACTCATCGGTATACCCTCAAGCCCACTTTCGGACGTAGTCTAAAATATTGTGATTCGTTCCGTACAACTCGCTTATGGAATGCCCTGCATAGCTCTTTATTTCCTGGTCATTACAACCTTCAAACATTTAAAACCAACGTTCACCAGTACCTCCTTTTCCAGCCTCCCTGATTTTCCTTCGCCCGCGTTGTGTGCAAACAGTTTAAAGGTACTTAAATCCCTTGAACCCACTCAAAGCATAAAAAAAAAAAAAGTACATGTGGGTTTGTTGGTGTCCACCTGTCATGTTATGGTCAGTAATATGAAGGTCAAGATTTACACCAAAGCAATTTTCTAAAGATAATTTTTTAAAGCATCCAAGTACGAGTACATGATCTAAGCAAGAACTTGTTGTCAAATCGATAATGTACACCTTCATTATTCATATATTCGATGTCAGTTGCCGCCATATTACATACTACAGGGTGACTTACTCGAGCCCCAACTTTTTGAAATGCTATAATTTTTTTATTTTTTGATAAATTTTATTGTGCCAAAGCAAAAACTGTTGGAAAATACATCAATTTTCAAATTGTATCAGTAGTTTTCAATATGTCTACCTTTGGCGCGAATAATGGCCTTGAGACGGCCGAAGAAAGCATCGCACGCTGCACGCAAGTGGCTCTGCGGTATTTTGGCCCATTCTTGGCGAAGTGCTTGTTTGAGGTGGTTCAAACTTTGGTATTTTTTAGTGCCAACCTTCGCCTTCAAAATACCCCAGACAGAGAAATCCAACGGATTTGCATCCGGAGAATTTTGCAATCCATTGTGTCGAAGAAATGAAGTGTGGAACATTGTTTTTTGACGCGCGTTTTGTGAGACGATGCCGAGTTTTGTTGAAATGTCCACGGTCTCCGACCGAAATGATTGTTTGCCCAAGGCTTCAATACTGCTTTTAAGACAGTTTCACGGTATACGATCGCATTAATTTTGACGCCACGGTCCAAAAATACGAGCGGAGAGCGACCATTGGCGGTTATGGCGGCCCAAACCATCACCATCGGTGCTGCCTGCTTTCTGGTGGCCGTCCGAATTTTCGAAGGACCTCTCTGGCGAGTAAACTTGGTCATTTTGTTTGTTGACATATTGCTCGATAACAAATGGCGATTCATCGGAAAAAACCAAATTCGGCAACTCACCACTTTCGTGCAAGCGTAGCAACTCCTTTGCTCTTTCGACTCTAACTTTTTTCTGTTGCGGTGTAAAATCGTGTGCTTTTTGGAACTTCAATGGCTTGAGCCCAAGCTCATTTTTCAGTATGTGTTGCATCCGTTCCAATGATATGTTGAGCTCACGAGCCATTTTTCTTCCACTTCGACGCTGATTTCGCTCAATTTGAGCCCTCACTTTCCGAACCATTTCTGCCGATGTTGCTGTTTTTTTCTGACCACCTCCATGGCGTTTTGCAGCGCTGCCAGTATCACGGTAACGAGATATGGTTCGACACACAAATGATTTATTCACGTTGAGGTGCTGGAGGTCCCTAACGATAGCAACTTGTGGTTTTCCAGCCAAATAGGGCTGAAAAGTCCGTGCCGTTTCTAAGAGAGGGCACCAGTTCAATTAGATCCAGTTAGTACCAACCTTCAAAAGATACGTGTGTAAATTTGACAGCTGTCGGACGATTAGTTCTCAAGATATAGCGTTGTGAGTGAAGCAACTTTTGTTCTTGTGAAAAAAATGGATTCAAAGCAATTGAAAAAATGCAGCCGATGCAAAGAAATGGCTTGATAAGTGTTACCCGGACTCTGCACCAGGGGAACGAACCATTCGTCAAGTGGATTGAAAAATTTAAAAGTGGTCATACAAGCACCGAAGATGATGCACGCAGCGGACGTCCAAAAGAGGCTGTTTCAGATGAAAACATCGAAAAAGTCCACATAATGATTACGAATGACCGTAAAGTGAAGTTGATCGAGATAGCTGAGGCTCTAAGATATTAAAAGAGCGTGTTGGATATATCATACACGAATATTTGGTCATGCGAAAGCTGTGTTCAAAGTGGTTGCCGCGTTTGCTCACAGTCGACCAAAAACAACAACGTGTTGATGATTCAGAGGAGTGTTTAAAGCTGTTCAACCGCAATAAAGCCGAATTTTTGCGTCGGTATGTGACAATGGATGAAACTTGGCTCCATCACTTCACACCAGAGTCAAGTCGGCAGTCAGCTGAGTGGCGAGCAGGCGACGAACCTCGTCCTCGGCTGGCAAGGTTATGGCATCCGTATTTTGGGATGCACATGGAATAATTTTCATCGACTATCTCCAAAAGGGGTAGACTATCAACAGTTGTTGGAGCGTTTGAAGGACGAAATCGCAGAAAAACGGCCGCATTTGAAGAAAAAGAAAGTGCTGTTTCATCAAGACAATGCACCGTGTCACAAGTCGATGAAAACGATGGCAAAATTGAATGAATTCGGCTACGAATTGCTTCCCCACCCACCGTATTCTCCAGATTTGGCCCCCAGCGACTATTTCCTGTTCGCAGACCTCAAAAGAATGCTCGCCGGAAAGAGATTTAAGACCGAATCGCCGAAACAGAGGCCTATTTTGAGGCTAAACCGAAATCGTACTACAAAACTGGTATCGAAAGATTGAAAAATCGTTTCAATCAGTGTATCGCCCTCGAAGGCAACTATATTGATAAATAAAGTTAAATTTTGCAAAAGTTTTGTGTTTTACCATAAAACGGCACGGACTTTTCAGCCAATGTGTTAAAGTCTTCATTTTTGGCCGCCTCCCCAGCTGCTTCTTTTAGTCTCTGAAAAATCTGCTTGGCTTAAAAGCACACTTGATTATCACACCGTAACTGTAACATTGTTTCCATCTGAGCGATAATACCATGACGTTTACTGCCTAATGCCTGAATTCAAACATTGAGAGCCTTTCACAGCTTCAGTAATTTTTTCTTTATTTTTTATAACCGTTCAGACTGTTGATTCCGGCAGGTCAAATTTCTTTGCCAATTCACAAATTTTTATTTTCGATTCAAAGTCTTTGATAATATTTAGTTTACACTCCAAAAACAGTGTTTTTCGTTTCTTGTTAGGTGTACATGACTCATTTTTTGGTCTTTTAGATGACATAACTAAAGATAAACCATTAATGTGCACTGCGTACGTAAAATACAATAATTCTACAAGGAACACGTCCGACCTAGTCATAAACCGAATTTGCAGTGCGTACGTAATGTTTTACGGAATTGGAATTGTTATTAAACACGGAATACGTTCGAACTTGTCGTAAACCGAACACGCCGATGCGCGCGATGATCAAAAAGAAAAACCACGTATCTCCGAATTCGCGTAAAACGCGGTAGCGTAAATCGGGGTATTACTGTACTTTTTTTCACTGCCTACCATCTTGATCAAAAAGTTCCCGGGGGACACCACCGTGTGGCGCTCCCATTGTACCGATTTGAGTTCTGTTTTTTTTGTTTTTTGTTAGCCAGGTAAATAAATCTGTTCTTGACATTCCATCTAAACCTTAGCATGCTATGCCTTAGCATGCTATGCCTGACATTTGCAAAAAAAGAGTACATCTATTTCTTCAATTTTAGAAATGGATTTAAATTTGCAACAACGAACTTGTACTCATATTAAATTTTGCGTAAAAAACGGATTTAATGGTGCGCGAACGGTGGAAATATTGGAAAAGTGTTTCGGCAACGATTCTCTAAAGAAAACGATCGTTTACCAGTGGCACGAGCGGTTCAAAAGTGGTCGTGTGTCAATCGAATATGATGAACGCAGTGGCAGACCATCGACATCGAAGACCGACAAAAGCATTGATGAAGTACTCGTAAAAGAAATGTTAATCAATAACCGCAAATTAACCATCAGAGAGATAGCGGAGGACTTGAACATTGCCTATGGATCCGTCCAAGATATTTTGGTTAATGATTTCGGTTTCTGTCGTGTAGCAGCAAAGTTGGTTCCAAAAGACCTCAATTTCATGCAAAAAAGAGACCGTGTTGACGTCGCAAAAGAGATGATTTGCCATGCTGAATCCGATCTCGCATTCATCAAAAGGATCATTACTGGAGACGAGACATGGGTTTATGAGTACGACACGCAATCCAGACATCAGTCAAGTGAATGGCGTTCACCAAATGAGCCGAGACCAAAAAACCCACGTCGTTTTCAGTCAAAAAAGAAGGCAATGCTCACGGTTTTCATGGATTACGACGGTGTAGTGCAACATGAATTTTTGCCAGAAGGCCAGGCAGTAAACAAAGAGTACTCGTATTATTTGGGCATTATGAGACGTTTGCGTGAAGCAATTCGCCGAAAGAGACCAGAATTGTGGTCAGGGCTATTCCAAAATCAACCTCCGAAGTGAAAAATATTTTTTGAAAAAAAAACAAAAACATTAATTTTTTGCACAAAATAGTTTTATTAACATCTACGAGTAAGTTATTTTTCTACATAGTCTCCGTTTAAATCTATAAATTTTTGGTAACGTGGGACGAGCTTTCGTATACCCTCCTTAAAAATGGCACCGCCAGTGCGTTGAGGCATTGATTCACACCGTTCATAAGTTCCTCATTACTTCCAAAATGTTGAGATGGAATTAATGATTTCAATTTTGGGAAAAGGTGATAATCACTTGGTACCAAATCAGGACTGTATGGAGGGTGATCAAAAATATCCCAATTGAACTCCTCCACTAAAGTTTTTGTGCGTGCAGCAGTTTGTGGTCGTGCCTTGTCATGCAGAAGCACCACACTTTTGGTAAGCATTCCTCGTATTTTGTTCTGGATTGCTCTTCTCAACTTACGTAGAGTTTCACAGTAAGCCGCTGCATTTATTGTGTTTCCAGGTTCCATAAACTCGGTCAACAATATGCCTTTACTGTCCCAAAAAACTGATGCCATAATTTTTCGATAGGAAAAAGTTTGTTTGAATTTGTTTGGCTTGTTTGGGGAATGAGTGTGCATCCATTGCTTTGACTGTTGTTTGGTTTCTAAGTTTACATACTGGACCCAAGTCTCATCTCCAGTCACAATTTGCTGTAAAAATTCTTCACCTTCCATTTCTAAATGTTCGAGAAATGCTTTTCGAATGCGGCGGGAGATAAAATTGCATTCTCCATGTTAAAACGCAACTATTGGAAAAATACTGAACGAAAACGGTCGAAACTTGGCATATTATTAGAGAATAATGTACTGGTTGCAACATGCAGAAACACGTCACCGAACTGCACGTATGTAATGAATTATAACACATCGGAGGTTCATTTTGTAATAGCGCTCGTAGATTTAGACGAATAAACTTGTATTTCCAATTTTCTGAATACTTTTTGACTGACTCGAACGGCAACCAACTTCAGACTGCTATAATTTCCAAACCCTTCATGACAGTGAGCTGAAATTTTGACACATGACAGATAATTTTATTATTTACAAGCCTTTTAAACGATTTGCGTCTCAGTTGTGTTGAAAAAATTTTATTCACAATGGAATTCAAACGTGTTAGTGTGATTTCTTTATAACACATGGGCTGAAAAGTCCGTTTTATAGTAAAACACAAAATTTTTGCAAAATTCAACTTTATTTTTCAATATAGTTGCCTTCGAGGGCGACACGATTTTTCAATCTTTCGATACCAGTTTTGTAGAACGATTTCGGTTTAGCCTCAAAATAGGGCTTTGTTTCGGCGATTACTTCTTCATCGGTCTTAAATCTCTTTCCGACGAGCGTTCTTTTGAGGTGTGTGAACAGGAAATGCCAAATCTGGAGAATACGGTGGGTGGGGAAGCAATTCGTAGCCGAATTCATTCAATTTTGCCATCGTTTTCATCGACTTGTGGCGCTGTGCATTGTCTTGATGAAACAGCACTTTCTTTTTCTTCAAATGCGGCCGTTTTTCTGCGATTTCGTCCTTCAAACGCTCCAACAACGCAATGTAATAGTTGCTGTTGATAGTCTGCCACTTTTGGAGATACTCGATGAAAATTATTCCATGTGCATCCCAAAATACGGATGCCATAACCTTGCCAGCCGACTGTTGAGTTTTTGGTCGTTTTGGACGAGGTTCGTCGCCTGTTCGCCACTCAGCTGACTGCCGACTTGACTCTGGTGTGAAGTGATGGAGCCAAGTTTCATCCATTGTCACATACCGATGCAAAAATTCGGCTTTATTGCGGTTGAACAGCTTTAAACACTCCTCTGAATCATCAACACGTTGTTGTTTTTGGTCGACTGTGAGCAAATGCGGCACCCACAGTGAACACAGCTTTCGCATGACCAAATATTCGTGTATGATATATCCAACACGCTCTTTTAATATCTTAGAGCCTCAACTATCTCGATCAACTTCACTTTACGGTCATTCGTAATTATTTTGTGGACTTTTTCGATGTTTTCATCTGAAATAGCCTCTTTTGGACGTCCACTGCGTGCATCATCTTCGGTGCTTGTATGACCACTTTTAAATTTTTCAATCAACTTGCGAATGGTTCGTTCGAATGGTGCAGAGTCCGGGCAACACTTATCAAGCCATTTCTTTGCATCGGCTGCATTTTTTCCCATCAAAAAGCAATGATAAATCAACACACGAAATTGCTTTGAATCCATTTTTTTCACAATAACAAAAGTTGCTTCACTCACAACGGTATATCTCGAGAACTAATCATCCGACAGCTGTCAAATTTATACACGTATCTTTTGAAGGTTGGTACTAACTGTGGTGCCCTCTCTTAGAAACGGCACTGACTTTTCAGCCCATGTGTTCAAGCTAGTAACGGCTGGTTCAGCAGACTTAAAAGTCGTTGTGAATGGCATAGCATCGCAGAAAGTGAAGAGGCGGCATGTGCTGACAAAGAAGCTGCGTCTCTTTATCCAGAAAAACTCAAGAAAATGATTGAAGATGGTAGCTACTCTAGCCAAATCATTTTCATTGTAGACGAAACCGGAAAAAAATGCCTAAAAGAACTTTTATTTCGCGTGAAGAGAAAACATTTCCAGGTTTCAAGGCCACCAAAGATCGATTGATAGTGATGATCGGTGCGAATGCAGCTGGTGATTATAAATTGAAACCTGTCTTAGTTTATCGCTCAGAAAATCCAAGAGCCTTAAAAAACAAATTTAAAACTGATCTGCACGTCATTTTGAAATCTAAGGCGAAAGCTTGTGTGACAGCTTCTCTTTTTGAAGACTGGTTTGGTCATCATTTTATTCCTGAAGTCGAACGTTATTGCCAATTGAAAGAAATTCCATTTAAGGTGATGCTAGTAATTGACAATGCACCAGATCATCCTCCTACAATTCTAATTAATTTCGATCCACGGGTGGAAGTTGTATTTTTGGCACCAAACACTATCAGCTTGCTTCAACCAATGGACCAAGGAATCATTAAAACATTTAAAGCTTATTACACAAGGCGACCATTTACGCATTCAAATGAAGCTATGAGACAAAATAGCGAGCTTTCTGTAAAAGACTTTTGGAAGCAATTCAATGTTTTAGATGTTGTAAGAATTATTGGACAATCTTGGAATGAGATTTCACAAAAAAACTTTGAATGGCGTCTGGAAAAAGCTGTGCCCATTTTTTTTCACCACAGAAACCGAAGGACAATCAGCCTCAGATCCTGAACAAATCGAAGGTATAATAGAAGAAGTGATCGATATTGCCAAACATTTCAATTTAGATGTGGATGCTGATGACGTCCAAGAATTTCTGGATTCACCTAATCAAGAGCTAACAATTGACGAGCTTATAGAAATGCGTGAGCATGATCAAGACATTGAACAAATTGATTCGTTAGACCCAGTTGAATCGGAAAATCAAATGACGATTTCAAACTTAACAGAAGACCTCAGTACAATTGAAAAGGGGTTACAAATTTTAGAAAAAATCCGAGTAGCTTCCAATGAAAAGCGCGTGTTTACTACAAAACGGGAAATAAAAAAGTTACTGGCATGCTACGAGGAAATTTTACGTGAGAAGAAGAAAAACTTAACTCGTCAGGCGACATTGTTAGAATATATGAAGCCTTCGACATCACAATAACGTTGTTTTATTCCTACTAATGTAAATTGCTTTAATTATCTGACATTTTATTAAACATGTTTTTTCCTAAGTTATTGTTTTCTTTAGACCCTGGTCCCGATTACACAAACTTTATACGTATTTATATGCAAGGTTGAACCCCGACTTACGCAAATTCGACTTACACGGCTATCTCTTGGTCCCACCTATCGCGTAAGTCCGGAGTATTACTGTATTACAGTCTATGCATTGGATTTTTAAGTCACAATTACGATCTATTTTCTTACTGCAAACAGAGAAAACCATTTTTAAATTAATTTTGATTAGATTTTTAGTAAAAACAATATAAAGGGAGAGCACCCCAAATCACTCTGAGTTTAACACGTCTATTCACTTCACTTCCAATATCCAACTTAGCAAATGCAACGTGAACGGCAACAATCTATACTATCACCTGACTTGGTTGTCAACAATATTTGTTATCAGCCAACATTTGTAACGGAAGAAAGTAAGCAGTCAATTTATCCCTATCGAAAAAGTACGCTAATTTTATCGGAGGTTTCCATGTTAGACCATGCGAACTGATATTTTTCAATCAGATGCGAAGCTCAGAAGGAGGGATAACCCGGGAAAATAGTGTGGACACGTTTTTAAGAGAAACTCGTCAAGCCTGTCAAAGCCCTTTTGAGCTCAGAATAAAACAGAAGTCGCAGGAAGGTGTTGAGGACCCGAGCGGCACTCTTATGTGCCCTGACAGGAGAAACTTCTGCAAAACACTTGTTTCATAGAGGAGTTGAGTTGAGAAACATGTAATTCAATCAAACAATTTTTTCCACAGCATTAGCTACTCCAATGTGTGAATTTTTTCCGAGAAAAACGTATTCAAATCTTTATTCATTTACATTCATTGTAATGTTAGACTTTGAACGCAGCCTTAAAACAAACTGTGTGAATCCATTGTCTATCTTAACAGTAGAGTCCAAAAATTTGAGAGTGATATTTTTGAGGTACGATATGACAACTGTAAACTTAAAGAGGTGCTAGCTGTCCCATTAAATTAGTGAATGGCGTAACTGGGAGTTCGCATTACAATTTGACCTCTGATTTTGATGCATTTAGACTAGCAAGCAAATATAAAGATGGTCGAGGTCTATTGCTAATCAGGCTCTCCTAACCGACTGAGCAGAATCCAATGCTTGTGGCTTTCAGGGCAAAGAATGCCCTCACGCTCGCTCACCTAGACAATGATTTACTCGCTGACCACAACCATTCCAGCGTCTGCTGTTAGTCGTATTTACGATTACATAAACGAGAATTCAACCAGAGGGAACAGTTCCTTGCTACGCATTGCCCTACAGCTTGGTCGTGAATTAAATTAAACTTCCAGAACAATGGAACTGCAATATTTGTGTGTCCAAAGCAAGAATAAAATATTATGACCGATATGTAAAAACTATATTTCAGTATCTAAGGAATTTTAATTTAATTTTGGTGGGGGCTGAGGCCCCCATTTATTGGCTTAATACAAGCTTAATCTAACTTAAAAACTAACAGAAAGACTTAAGAGCTAGTGACCAAGGAAGTGATGGAGGAGATCTTGTTTAAGACGAGGAGTGCTCAGGTGGAAATGAAAAAGGGAGAGGTTCGAGTTGACCTTTCGGAGCATTCGGGAGATAGGTTCGTTGGAGCCATAAGAGGTGCGGTGGACCGGTAGATAAAAGAGACGAGGACAACGTAGATTGCGGGGGTTGGTATTGAAGGAAATGGAGTTCAAAATGGATGCACAGTCGATGGAACCTGAGAGAAGACGATGAATGAAAAGAACGTCAGCAATATTCCTACGTTCTTCTAACGAATTCATATTTAGAAGTTTGAGGCGGTCTTGATAGGGAGGTAAGATTAAAGGGTCGTTTCATGGCAGGCCACGGAGGGCAAATCGGAGGAATCGACGTTGAATACCCTCGATTCGGGAAACATGAACCCGGTGAAAGGGGGACCAAGCTTGACTGGCATACTCAAGCAGGGGGCGAACAAAGGTAATATAGAGAGATCTGGTTACATACGGGTTGGAAAATTCCTTGGACCACCGTTTAATAAAGCCAAGTGATGAGTTGGCTTTGAGGATCATCTTATCGATATGCGAACGGAAATTAAGCTCACTGTCGAATAATATGCCAATTTCTTGGAAAGACTAAACCAGGGGAATTGGTTGACCATGGAGAAAATAAAGTCGGGGAGGAGACGGGTTGCATTTACGTGAGAAGGTTATAGATTGACATTTGGCTATATTAAGTTCTAGGCAGTTTTTGAGGCACCAGATTGAAAACCGATCAAGGTCTTCTTGAAGAAGGGCAGAGTCCTGGGGAGAGGAAATAGATTTAAAAAATTGGAGGAGTACTTAATGACACTCTCAACATCGTTGATAGTAAGAATGAAGAGAAGAGGGCCAAGATGACTGCCTTGTGGAACTCCAGATGAGGCGAGGAATGGAACAGAAAGGGCGGATCTAAACCGAACACTATAATATCGGTTTACCAGGTAAGAAGAAATCCATTTTAAAAAGAGCGGCTCAAAGCCGAGAGCAGACAATTTGAAAAGGATCAATTTATGAGATATCTTATCAAACGCTTTAGTGAAATCAGTTGCGATAACATCGATTTCTTTGCCATTTTCTAAGGCTGAGAGTGCAAAAGACACGAATTCAACTAGATTTGTGGTAGTTGATCTACCTTTTAGAAAACCATGTTGTCGGGGTGAAATAAAAGGCTTGCATTTGAATCTTAACGCTTCGTATAAAATGCTTTCAAAGAGTTTGGGTATATGAGAGAGTTTAGCAATGGGACGATAATTGGTAACTTCATGCTTAGATCCCTTTTTGTGTATTGGGATTATAAAAGAGGTCTTCCAAATCTGGGGAAATTCACCCTGTGTAAGCGATAGACGAAAAAGATAGGAAAGGGGTAGAGACAGGTTGGAAGAGCATTTCTTAAGAAACATGGCGGGGAGTCCGTCTGGGCCAGGTACAAATTCATCCTTAAGATTTTGTAACTTTTCTTCAATAACTGCAGAATCGAAATTTTGAGTGAGAAAGGGACCAATAGAGAAATTTGGTAGATCATTGAAGTAAGAGGGATCTGGTACGAAGTAGTTGTTGGCAAATGATTGCTTGAAAAATGTAGCAAAAAAGTTGGCGATGGTAGGAGGATCACATGAAGTTTTGGTTTCGAAAGCGAGGGGGGAAGGATAACCATCAGTCTTACTTTTGCAATTGACAAATTGAAAAAAGGACTTGGGGTCATTTATGAGATTGATATGCGCACTATTCAGGTAGCGCTGATAGAGAGAGTTATAGAGTTCAATGAAATGAAGATATGTACCTAGGTAATTTGAATAGTCGGAAGAAGAGTGGGTGCGAAGGAATACCGCCCATAACTTGTTTCTTTTGTTTCGTAGAGAGATAAGTCTACGATTATACCAAGGAGGGGATGTAGAAGAAGTTTTATGGCGGGAGTAAGGCACATAAAGGGAGATTGATTTGAATATTTCTCTGTAAAAAATGGAGAGGGCATCAACCAGAGATAGATTGGTAAACTCAAAAGAAGCACTGCTTAGATAGGTATTAATTTTACGGAAATTAGCTTTGTGAAAATTGTAAGAAAATAGAACTGCGGGGGGAGGCGACTGAAGGGGAGAGTTGTGGAAAAATGAGAGAAGAAGTGGAGGATGAAAGTTATCAATAGTTGAAAGAGATAGGGGACAACACGATACTGAGGAGTTGATGGGATCAGTTGTGAAGATAAGGTCTAATTGCCTTTCCATATAGTTGGAAACGCCATTGACTTGGCATAGACTAGAGTCTGTTAGCCGATCTAAGAAAAGGCATTCCTTAGTAGAAATGGGATTGGAAGCGATGAAAGAAGATAGGTCTTCGGATGGAGTCCACTTCAGCTGAGGCAGATAATGATATCATCAAGCGATTCTGATAAGTCGATCAAATTGTCAATTACTGCAATAGCAAGTTGGTAGGATTCAATAGGTTGCGCCGGAAGAATGCAACAACACATAACGTACAAGCATCTATGAGTGAGGGTTATTTTAACCGACACAAAGTCGAGCTTAGGAGATGAGGATGTTGCAACGAGAGAGGAGTCCAAGCTGTTGTGAATAGCCAGTAGGACACCTCGACAAGGGGGGTGCGCGATCATCATCCCGAAAAACATTAAAAGAAAGAGGGAATAACTCCTGGTTTTTTATGTTGGGGATAAGATTAGTTTCGGTCAGAGCATAGATATCAAATGGGAGAGCATGAGATTGGCGGAAAACAGCGTGGGTTTTAGAACGGAGTCCTCTTACGTTCTGGTAATAGAAGGTGAGAGGGAGGTTTTTGCATGACTTTTTAGGGTCGAAAAAATTTATCATGGTCAAGGCGACTGCGTTGGAGGTGTGAGACTCTTTTAGAGTGTACATATTGGCGAAGAGCGGCAAGATCGTCTGCAACTTTTTTATAATCTTATGATACAAATCATATAACCAATACGTTGTCAAACTTCGTAAAAAGAAATTAGGTGTATTCCCGTATCCAAAATAAGCAGTACAAAACAACGAAAATCTACGAAAGTCTGTTCCCGTATGCCAAAAATATGGGTTTTATGCTAAACGAGCGCTCTCTCGAGAGAGTAAAAAATTTCCCCACCCTGTCCATTTTAGCACAAGAAATCTCTATGGGTAGTTTGTTGGTCTTCTGTCAAATCAATTGATGTGTCAAAAAATTGAATTTAGTTTTGCTGTGCGTTTGGCTTCGTTTTCTGTCGTAAAAAAAAAACATGTACAATATATAACAACGAAAATTTGGAAGTGCAATGTTCGCCAAAAACGTATCACCGTCTTCAAACAGGTAAGACGATTTGCTTTTTTTTACCAATAACAACAATTTCTTTGTAGACGAGGAATACCGGGATTTAGTTACTCAGGGAGTGATGAAAACACAGGGCAACGACTTTATTCCAAATATGCTAATCAGATCCAGTGAAAGTGATCTGAATATTGAGGATGAATCCAAAGTAGGAGTTGGTGAAACATGTAAAGATGTTTGGTTGGAAGCACCAACAAAATTGCTACTTTCGTTGATGAAAGATCTCCGTCCAAAAGTGGCGAAAACATTTAAAAAAAAACTGTTTGAAGAGGGTTACACTTTTACTGTAGCCCAAGTTCAGGGGGAATATCGGAGTTTGTAGCGGCGATATAAATCGACCAAAACCCACAACAAAAGAACAGGAAGAAATAGGGAGAGTTGTCCTTACCAAAGGTATGTTTATTGGAAACATTTTACGAGTATATTAATTTAATGATGTATTTGGTTACAGAGAGTTAGATAAAGTCCTGTCAGAAAAACGAGGAATACATCCTGAGTATATCCAAGATAATGAGGCACAGGACGGTTTGACAAGGGAAGACCTGCTAGACAACGAAAGTTTTTCTGAACCAAACACATCTTCAATTTCCGGTTTAGCATAAAATGTTTCTTAATTTTCATGATTAATTCATACTCGTATTCTTACAGAAAATTCGAGCGGATCAGCTATTAAACGAACGAGGAAGTACGAACCCGTTCAGGGGAGAATTTTACGGAGGATCGACGAAATTGGGAAAGAATGTGCTGAATACCACTCTAAAGTGGTTCAATTTTTGGATCACAAAAAGAAATGCGGTAACTGACGCAACGAACTTTTGATGGCGATTCTTCAAAAGTTTTGAATTAGTTTAATTTTTTTGTTTCTATGAAATGAATTTGTATTTTGTGTTATGTTCCTTTTTTGAATAAGTAGTTCGTTAGAATAAAAACTAAATGAAGTTCCAAGAAAATCCTATTTATTTAAATTTACAAGTTTTGCTGTAACTGTTGACATATGACATCTCTCACAACATTTCATCTAGCATATTCCCCAAATTGTACGAAATCCGGGCTGCTGTTTACAATAGTTTCCTCTATAAAATTTAAATTATCTTCGTTTGCAATATTATGAAGAACGCAACAAGCTCTTATGAAATCTTCTTATCATATCTTCTTCACTCTTCTAAGCTTACAATAATACAATTGTCGGAATCGTTGTTTGAGTATACCAAATGAATGCTCTATTGCAACATGACAAGAACATAGTTTTCGATTGAAATTTTTCTGTTCATGACTTAGATGTCCATTACCTCTATAAGGTGTAACTAATTGACTAGAACATGAAAATGCTGAGTCACCTAAAAGATAGTAATCTGAAAGTAATATAAAAGTTTTAATATGTCAATAATTTTTGATGCAAAATTTAAGTATTGTACTTTACCTTCACATCCTTCGCTTAGTTTTCCATAAATTGGGGAATTTTGTAAAACTCAACTATCGTGACACGAACCAGGATATCCGACAAAAATACTTATAAATTTCTTTTTTTCGTTGCAGATTGCCTGAAGACAAATGCTCACATTTCCCTTTCGATCAATATAATCGTCTTTGCACTTCGGTGGGTCTATTTCAATATGGGTTCCAGCGATACAACCTGATTTAAATAATAATAACAAATACTAAAGTGTGAAATCTATGTGCGTTTTACCTATTGCTTTGGAAAATCCTCCTTTATTTTGGAAAAATGTACTTGCTTCCTATTTTTGCTCATCATTGGGCTGAGACTGCTTAAAAACATTATATACCGGTCGATGATACGTGAAATAGATGATAAATTTCTGAAGCATGTAGCTTGCTTCATGCCCAGCAAATCATAGGAAAACTGCAGTGTGCCGTAGATCAGCATAAAAGTGCGATGCTTCAAACTTTTCCGAAAGGCTTTCAAATAGAGAACTTTTAATACGGAAATGTGTTATGAATTTATTTTCAGAGTAGAATGGAACAATCGTTTCTAAATAATCCCTCATGCACGTTCTTTTTGACTTAGACGAAAATTTTTCTTCAATGTCCCGTTCATTAATAATTAGTTCCATAACGTCATCTTCGTCAGTTATCATGTCCAAAAATAGTCTTTTAGCAGTACGAGTATTTTCTCAATTTTCCATTATTTTCAAAACACTCTAGAACTCACAAGTGTAATTTAATTCAAACAAATGTATGTGACATTTCAGATTTGACATTTCACAAATTACATAATTTACACAACTGGTTTAACTGCGTTCCTGTACGTTCTTGAGATTTTGCCTCTCTCTGAGAGATTTTTACCCCCACTTCTTAAAAAATGACAGACTTCACAATTTGGTGCAGAAAGTAGTGGAACATACTCGTACCTATTGTCGGAATTGAAATCAATGCTTCAAAAACAATAAAGTGTATTCACTAAATCTGTTGAAGACAATTTAGTTGCTGTAAAAGTTAGTTATACAGGGTGACCCCTAATTCGTCAAGGATAATTTGGGGAATGGTATTTACTGAGAAAAAAATCATCCTACATCTGTTGTACAATATCTCCAATGTTAACATCATTTAAGAAAAGGCTTACTTTGGTGTTTGTTTGTTTGTTTATATGCATTTTTATTGTATCACTTAATTTACTCTTACTTGCTAGACAAAAAAATGCTTAAGAGTTAGCTTAATTAACTTAAAATTATTTTATTCTAACTTACTGGCCCCATACGGGCACTCTAAGTTAAACCTAACACTTAAATTATGTCTTTCGACGTACCTTACTACTATACTATACTATTTCTATTCATTATAATTAAAACTAAGAAAACATTTTTTACAAAAAAACTTAGTAACATGACCTTTTTTCTATTTTATTATAAAAATTAAAACTAAAATCCTACAAACTACCTACAAATAAATTTTAATCTAAAAACTTAACCTACTTACATACCTCTAATATGTATATATATATAATATATATATATACTTAATATATAAATATATGTATATATATATATGTTGTTGTATTTTTTTTTTCTTAAATCTAACTTACTTCTACTTAAAACTATGTGAGCCGGCCATGGCTAAAAAAAAAACAATTTTTTAGACAACCCACTTTGCTTCACATGAAGCTACCCAGTATTGGAGGAATTCGACGCTGCAGCATCCTCTCCCTCAACAAGCCACCAAAATTGTTGGTGCTGCTGAGCAACATCCCTCATGTCGCGACTCCCTACCGCCCTACTGAACCGGAGACGCTCCGCACTGCTGTGTGCGATGTCTCTGTCGTAGTTGAGTCGCCTGTCCGCAGCTGTCCGAGCGACGTGGAAGATTAGCGGCACCGCCAATCTGTCCTGGATCAGACCTTTACTATCTAGGTAGAGGAACGCTTCTGGAGGAACATAGCCGTCAAAGCGAAATCTCTCGTGATACCTGTAATTGGGGTAGTAAGCCCCGGAGATCTGGTTGTTCGACGATGTTATTGCTCTTGCAATGTGCCTTCGAGTCAACTTAATAACAAAATTGTCCACTCTTATTAGGTTCGCCCTATTGTACAAGACCTCATTAGGATAGAATTTTATGTACTCCGACTCTGGTGTTCTGTATAACCGAAGACAAGCCCTAAGACAAGCCCTCTCAAACACCCGAATCTTTTCCAATAAACTTGCTCTCACGTTGAACCACACGGGACATCCAAACACAAGCATAGGCCGGATAAGGGCCATGTAGCAGATCACCTTCACCCTCGCATCGAGTTGGCTGTTATAAAACAGTCTCTTTGTAAGGGCAAAAGCACCTTTGGCTCTAGCCAAAGAGCAACATCTATATGTTTGTTAAAATACAGATATTGATCTAGCCAGATCCCAAGGTACGAGTATCTGACTACATTTCGACAAGCAAGTGGCTGTCCATGTTGTCCGACGATAGAGAACTTTCGCCAATTCTTTCTGGAATCCCTAGAGGCCCCAGACAAAGGCGTCCTAAACAGAATGGTTTCCGACTTCTGAAAGTTGATTTTCAATTTCCACACGTTGCAAAAGTGTATTAATGACCTCAATCTTTGGACCTGATCTGTACGCAATTAAGTCGTCTGCGTACGCTATGGCATGGTGAAGTGAACTTATCAGATCACTTGTGTAAATGTTGAATAGAATCGGCGAATTTACCGCACCTTGTTGCAGACCGTTTTTAATGTTAAATGTTCCAGCGGAAGTCACATGGCCATTCTTCACGATGAACTGTCTACTGGAGAGCATATCAAAAAGAATATACAGCAGTGGTTTACTAATGCCCAACCTGTCCAGCTTGTAAAAGAGTCCTTCTAACCATACGGTATCGAAGGCCTTCTCCAAGTCAATTAGGCAGGCACCAGTGCACTGGTTCTTGCCTTTGTTCCATTGGATATCGGACACCAGTTTAGACGCGGCATGTGAGATATCATGTCCCGCCTTAAAACCGAATTGATTATCCGGAACTATATGTTTGTCCTCAACCCACTTAGTCAGGACTCCATTGATCACCTTCTTGAAGACTTTACTGATGTTTGGAAGAAGACTGATCGAGCGGAGATTCGCCGGATTGGAAGTATCTTTATTCTTTTTGGGAATGGGATGCACCACCGCAGTTTTCCAATGCGCTGGATAATGTGCATTATTCATTGCATTATTAAACAGGGTGGTGTAAATGTCCACCGCTTCTAGTGGGAGATGTCGAAGCACAATGTTCGGTATTTCATCGGTTCCCACTGATTTCTTACTTCTAAGTGATTCGAAAATCGTTTGGAGCTCTTCCTTCGAAATGAACCCTTTCGTTGGTGATGACATTATTTGCCATATTCTCGTCACTGAACTGGGTGAAACCCAAGCTCTCGAATCGCCAATTCGCAATTTCATTTCGAAGGCAGGAATTGTGCACAAGGACTCGACTCTTCTGGTCGTGGTTAGGGCCAATGATGTCATTCGCCTTGTACACTTCCTGGAAAGTCGCTCCTATAGCCTCTACTTTCTTCTGCGGATCCTCGATCATAAAGAAGTTGTCACCATCAACGGCCTCACTTGGATCAATGCCTGCTGCTACAAGTATTTGTTCGTTGTTCGTCGTTCGGGCGATTCTAGACATGGAAGGTCGTTCTGATTATTTCTCCGAAATATTTTATTTATTTGCGGAAACATATTCGGGTTGCTGGTGTTTACAGCCCGAATTTTGTTGTTCCAATACAAACTTACAGAGTTTCTGTAATTTTCCTTTATTAATGTTTGGAGGTTTTTAATCGACGACTTCAATGTCATGATCTCCGGGTTATGTCTGTCAGTAAACTGTCTGTACAAGGTTTTTAGTCTTGACAGCAGTCTACTTTTATGTCGGTGCAGTGCGTCAATGGTTGCGTTGCGGAATAAGTCTTCGTTGTCAGTGTGTTGATACCGAGGTATCGCTTTGTCCATAGTTCGATTGATTGTCTCGTCCATTAGTCTTAGATATCCGTCAATTTCCTCGTTTGACAGATTTCTATTGGACGGTGGGTAGAGCGAATTCGAGGAGAGCGCTCTAGTCAGTGTTCTGGTGAAGTGTGTCTAACGCACCCTACTATAGTTGTAGGAATGCCTTTGAACAAACTCTTCCAATTCCGCAGTTTCGTTGGGAACAGTTATTTCGGTGCTGAGACCGCAATGGTCACTGTCATACACGAAAGTGCGTTGACAGTTTGTAGTTTGTTGGTTAGTGCACGTCAGTTGATTCGTGAGTCGAACAGCAGGAGATCCAAATAGGACCCGTGTCTGGGAAACGACGGACTATCCGTCGCTTTGAGGCCGAGTCGATACATCACACTGTGCTGACCCCACCAATTGAATAGTAGGTTCCCTCTAGTATTTGGTGTATTATTTCCCCAATCTCTATGTTTGGCGTTGAAATCTCCGCCGATAATAAAGTAATTCTCCTCCAATTCCAGTCTTAGGAATCGAAAAAGTGTCTCGAGCTCTGAGATGAATAAGGTGGATTGAGTAGCTTTAGGTGCATAAACAGACACCATGTATAACCGTTTTCCACTACGGAGAGGGATGTACATGATGCATGCTTCCAGCACCTGGAACCTGCGTACTACACGACTGTATATTCGTTTGAAACGCAGTCCTTTTCTAACAAAGATCGCAACACCTCTTCCTTGAATGGAGTTGGGTCGGTTTCTTCATAATATTTCATATCTTCTGTGCCTCATTTTGTGTCTTTTGGTAAGCTTAGTTTCGCTAACCAAAAGCACACCAGGGGCATGATCTTTAAGCAACTTAAACAGTGTGGCTCTTCGTTCGAACCTAATCAGTGAATTAACATTCACAGCAAGGACCTTCAGGGTTTGCCCCGCCATGTACGTACGCATTACGACTGGAGGTGCGTTAGGCCCGGCAGCAGCGCGTATATTTGATCTACCCGCGTAGCCTATTCCTGTATTTGACGTTGAAGCTGAGCCATCTGCTCCTGGATAGAGAGCAAGAAAGCTATCATGTCAGGTACAGGTTCCGGTGCTCTAGGCGCTGGGGCCTGAGAAGCCACCTTGGCTTGTTGTACCGTAGTTCCCCTACCTGCTGCCATTTGGGCATAGGTAACTTGGGGAGTAACGGCTGGTGTTTGTGCCTGCACGAGTGGACGTTTAATTTCCACTTTCTGCTGCCGAGCTAGATTTACTCTTTTGATGTATTGGAATTTGGGACATCCCCAATAATTTGCGGTGTGTCCCGTGTTCCTACATAAGGCACAAGAGAGTTGGATTTTTTCCGACGCTCCGTCCTTACCTAGAGCGCATTCCTCTGACTTGTGGTCCTTTCCACACTTCACGCATCGAGGCTGCATTTCGCAATTCGATGCGGCGTGCCCGAACCTTTGGCGGCGAACACATTGTAAAATGTTTTCGCTCCTCTTTAATTTTTCCCAGTGTACAACCTGGTAGTCTAGGACTTTTATACTCCTTAGACCATCCAGTTTGCTGTTGGGACTTAGCTGGACCAGGAAGAACGGTAGTTTCCGCTTCTCCCTTTTGGCTCTAGCCGTGACAAATGGCTTGACCCCCACGAATTTGAGCCCTTCGTACTCCTTCTCTTTCAGCAGTGCAAGGAGCTCCTCCGGATCAGTCGACGGTTCTAACCCCCTCAGCAGCATTGTCTGCAGCTTCTCCCCCTTCGGGGTGTATGAGAAGAACTCCGTCGTCGAATCCTTCAATAAATTTTTGATTTTGTGGTAGCGCTCCACTGTGTTACAGTGGATCGTATGCCTATCTTCACTTAGTCTTTTAATAAAAAAAGTACAGCCTATGGCCGACTTACAGAGTTCGATAGTGTCCTTTAACTCCAATTTAAAGGTGTTAATTGGTGGCACTTTTTGTTTGGTTGCTTTCTGCTCTTGCTTTTGTTGTTGTCTCTGCTGCTGTTGTTGTTGTTGTTATTGTTGCTGTTGATGTTGCTGCTGTTGTTGTTGCGGCTTATTCTTCAGCACTTTTTGTTGTTTATGTTTTTGCTGTGCTTGTACAACTGTTTTTATCAATTCTTCTGCAGGTTTCTGTGTTTTTTGTTTTACCAGTGGTTGTTTCTGTTGTTGTTGTTGTTGTTGTTGTGAAAGCTCCACGTTTATGTTTTGTTGTCCCTGAGGTCCCTGGAGTAGTTGCTGCTTCTCCATCTCCTTGCTAGCACTTTTTTTTGTAGCTGTTTGATGCTACTGTACAGAGCCTCGACCTCCTCCTCTTCGTCATCTGACTCAGATGCAGCGAGGGAGGCAAAGCCGTTGTCTGCTCCCATGTAGTGGCCTTCACCTCCGTCGGATATAAATGGACAGCCGTTATTATCCGACTCTTGTCTCCTTTTATTTTCTGCTGCGCTTGTTGCTATCCTCGCAGCCCTCCCCCGCACTCTACCATGCAGCATTTCTGACGAAGCTGAATGCGAGCGCGTAACGATACTTGGAGTCGGCTCCAACTTCCTCCTCCTCTTTGTGCCATAGTCTGTTCTTGTTGTTGTTATTGGTTTCGAATGTACTGGCTTAACGGTTTGATCATCCGCTATTGGGATAGCGGACCGCTTAGTTCCACTCATCGAACTTTTCTTTTATCACTCACACTAATTGTCTTTTTGTGATATGAAAAAATCAAAAAAAAAAAAAAAGAAACTTTATCAGAGGTGGGGAAGCGAACCCACCACCCGGAGCCAATTCTTAACCTTACGACCATAGTGGGCTGGAACACCATCTTGTTGGAAATATGATGAAGGCAGTTGAATCGGTGGAATGACCTCCAATGGTTCTAGTAAATCATTTCACAAAATCTCCAGATAGTTTGTAGAATTCAGTTTAGGTGGTAGTTTGAAGGGGCTGATTAACCTGTTTCCAATTACATCTGCTCACAGATTGACGCTGAATTTGTGTTGAAATGATTAAGATTATGAGAATTTGTGATCCCATTCCTCTTTCCAAAGAATTCTGCTAATAAACTCGTTGTCATCCAAGCTCCGCTACAGCAACCAGTTAGGAAACTCAAGTCTTTTTAACAAATCATCGGGAAGCCAAGAACTGCTGCCAAGAACAGGTGTAGCATGGTATGGATAAAGATTTTCTCCACGCAGTACATTAGAAATTTTATGTCTGGAAACATTGAATTGCAAAGCTAAGCGTATGATGCTGATTGATGGATCAGTTGTAACAGCTTCCAGTATTCTTTCATCATCCGAAATTCTTCTTACTTGTAGAGCTCCCGCGTTAGGTCGTGTATTTGAAACTGATCCCATTTCCCGATGCCTTCGGTACGTATTTCCAAATACTCCTTCACTAGGAACTCGTCGGTTAGCATAAAGTTCGTGGTATCTTCAATTGCACAGCTCATAAACGTAAATAATGTCTGCGTATTCTTGATTTCTAAATGCAGACATTTCAAATATCGTTTCCAAGCAACTGTATCCTCGACGTAAAAAATTAAACTGATGAATAAATTTTTTTTTTCTACTCTTTTATACCATTTTTGTTTGGTAAATTTTCCAAATAGGCCCTCATATCCCAAAATGAAATTTCAACCAATTGTTTCGGTTTTCCTGTGTCGGGTTGGCCTTGTAGAACCGACAAAATATTTCTCTAGCGCTCACAGTCTTTTCTTTTGGTTTGATATTCTTCGCCAGAATAGGATTAAAGGATCTCAGTCGGCAGCGGCATCTTCGTCGTTATCGAGGAAACATAACGACCAGTTAAAATTCTTAAAGAAGTTGTTATGTCCGCTCCAATTGGCTTTCTCGTAATGCCACACGGTTCTTTAGGGATCATTTCTCTAACTGTGTGGTAGGTGTATGAGAAATGAATTGGTATGACATAGTGGTCCGGCGACTCTAGAGGGATAGCACATCGACTTTGTACTTATCAGTATGAGAAGTTAGAAATAAGTCCAGGGTGTTGGCGGTATGACTATCAACGTTTGTTATTCGCGTCAGTTTATTTACAAGTTGTGTAAAGTGGTTATCAGCAGCGAAGATCTCAACAGAGCGTCCATCGGATGTTGTCTGTCTAGAATGTCGACATTCGTCCACCGACCATCGAGGCGAAGAGATGTGTTTCGGATTCTCTATGAATTAGAACAGTGCTCATAGTCTAAGTATAGTTTTTAATAAGAATTGAGAAAGTGGCAAGTTGGCCTAGTGGAAGTGACAATCGATCCGCAGATCAAGCGACCCGAGTTCTCGACTCCTGCTGGGGGAAAATAGTTTTTTTTTTTTTTTGTTATCGAAAATAAAACACAAAACATAACTGTCAGTGAATGAATGAATGAATCCATCAAGCGATGGATAAAGACAAGCGGTCCGCTCACGCAGTAGCGGACCCAATATGTGGTGTGATGAAATCAGCCGATGAGGCAATAATGTCGGACCAACCAGGTACATCAGAAAGTGGTGGGACAGTAAAAAGAAGGAGGAAGCTAAGGCCAACTGCAAGAACTGTTAAACGCCTATCCCTATCAGCTTCAACCGAAAAGCTGCCGATTGAAGCTAGGAGAGAGGCGAAAACGTCAACTACAGCAGCTAGAAAGAAGGACACAACTGTGGACACTGAATATCCTTACGTCTCTGACGGAGGTGAAGGCCATTACATGGGTGCAGACAATAATTTCGCCTGTCTCGCGGCCTCCGAATCAGACGACGAAGAAGAAGAGGTAGAGAACCTAAATAACAGCATAATGCAGATGCAACAACAAGTTCTAGCGATTAAAGCTAAACAAATAGCGAGAAGGGCAAGAGAACAGCAAGAGGCACAGAGCTCTCAACAACAACAGCAACAACCTCAAACTAAAACTAAAAAACATCCGCAACAGCAACAACAAGTAAAGCAAACAACAAAAAAGCTAGCGAAACAGCAACTACAACAGAAACACCAAAAACAACAACAGCAACAGAAGCAACAACAACATCAGCAGAAAACAATCAAGCAAAGGGTGTCACCAATCAACACCTTCAACATTGAATTAAAAGACACCATTGAGCTATGTAAGTCGGCTATAGGGAATAATTTTTTTATAAAGCGTTTAAGTATTAATAGACATGCGATACACTGCAATACAGTGGAACGCTACCACAAAATTAAAAGTTTACTGAAGGATACGACGACGGAGTTCTTCTCATACACCCCGAAGGGGGAGAAGCTGCAAACTATGCTGCTGAGGGGGTTAGAACCGTCGACGGATCTGGAGGAGCCCCTTGCACTGCTGAAAGAGAAGGAGTGCGAAGGGCTCAAATTTGTAGGGGTTAAGCCGTTTGTCGCGGCTAGAGCTAAAAGGGAGAAGCGGAAACTACCGTTCTTCCTGGTTCAGCTTAGTCCCAACAGCAAACTGGATGGTCTAAGGAGCATCAAAGCCCTAGACTACCAGGTTGTACTCTGGGAAAAATTAAAGAGGAGCGAAAGCATTTTACAATGTGTTCGCTGCCAAAGGTTCGGGCACGCCGCACCGAATTGCGAAATGTAGCCTCGATGCGTAAGTGTGGAAATGACCACAAGTCAGAGGAATGCGCTCTAGGTAAGGACGGAGCGTCGGAAAAAAGCCAACTCTCTTGTGCCTTATGTAGGAACTCAGGACACACCGCACATTATCGGGGTTGTCCCAAAGTCCAATACATCAAAAGAGTAAATCTGGCTCGGCAGCAGAAAGTGGAAGTTAAACGTCCACTCGTGCAGGCACAAACACCAGCCGTTGCTCCCCACGTTACCTACGCCCAAATGGCAGCAGGTAGGGGAACCACGGTACAACAAACAAAGGCAGCCTCTCAGGCCCCAGCGCCTAGAGCACCGGAACCTGTACCTGACATGCTAGCTATCTTGCTCTCTATCCAGGGGCAGATGGCTCAGCTTCAGCGTCAAATACAGGAACAGGCTAAGCGGGTAGATCAAATATACGCGCTGCTGCCGGGCCTAACGCACCTCCAGTCGTAATGCGTACGTGCATGGCGGAGCAAACCCTGAAGGTCCTTGCTGTGAATGTTAATTTACTGATTAGGTTCGAACGAAGAGCCACACTATTTAAGTTGCTTAAAGACCAAGCCCCTGATGTTCTTTTGGTTAGCGAAACTAAGCTTACCAACAGACACAAAATGAGGCACAGAAGATATAAAAAATTACGGAGAAACCGACCCAACTCCATTCAAGGAGGAGGTGTTGCGATCTTTGTTAGAAAAGGACTGCGTTTCAAAAGAATATACACTCGTGTAGTACGCAGGTTCCAGGTGCTGGAAGCATGCGTCATGTACATCCCTCTCCGTAGTGGAAAGCGGTTGTACATGGTGTCTGTTTATGCACCTAAAGCTACTCAATCCATCTTATTCATCGCAGAGCTCGAGACACTTTTCCGATTCCTGAGACTGGAATTGGAAGACAACTATTTTATTATCGGCGGAGATTTCAACGCCAAACATAGTGATTGGGGAAATAATACACCAAATACTAGAGGGAACCTACTATTCAATTGGTGGGGTCAGCACAGTGTGATGTATCGACTCGGCCTCAAAGCGACGGATAGTCCATCGTTTCCCAGACACGGGTCCTATTTGGATCTCCTGCTGTTCGACTCACGAATCAACTGACATGCACTAACCAACAAACTACAAACTGTCAACGCACTTTCGTGTATGACAGTGACCATTGCGGTCTCAGCACCGAAATAACTGTTCCCAACGAAACTGCGGAATTGGAAGAGTTTGTTCAAAGGCATTCCTACAACTATAGTAGGGTGCGTTGGACACACTTCTCAAAAATACTGACAAGAGCACTCTTCTCGAATTCGCTCTACCCACCGTCCAATAGCAATCTGTCAAACGAGGAGATTGACAGATATCTAAGACTAATGGACGAGACAATCAATCGAACTATGGACAAAGCGATACCTCGGTATCAACACACTGACAACGAAGACTTATTCCGCAACGCAACCATTGACGCACTGCACCGACATAAAAGTAGACTGCTGTCAAGACTAAAAACCTTGTACAGACAGTTTACTGACAGACATAACCCGGAGATCATGACATTGAAGTCGTCGATTAAAAACCTCCAGATATAAATAAATTACAGAAATTCTGTAAGTTTGTATTGGAACAACAAAATTCGGGCTGTAAACACCAGCAACCCGAATATGTTCCCGCAAATGAATAAACTATTTCGAAGAAAAAATCAAAACGACCTTCAATGTCTTAAAATATCTCGGAAAACAGACTAGAAGGTATTGATCCAAGTGAGGCCGCTGATGATGACGACTTCTTTGTGTTCGAGGATCCACAGGAGAAGGTTGAGGCCATAGGGGCGACTTTCCAGGAAGTATACAAGGCCACTGATACCATTGGCCCAATCGCGTCTTGGTGCACAACTTCTACATTCGAAATGAAGTATAGAACTGGGGAGCTGAAAGCTCTGGTTTCACCCGGTTCATCGACGAAAATATGGCAAATAATGCCATCGCCGACGATAGGGTACTACCCCCGTTCATTTCGAAGGAAGAGCTCCAAACGATTTTCGAATCACTGAGAAGTAAGAAATCAGTGGGAACCGATGAAATACCGAACATTGTGCTTCGACATCTCCCACTAGAAGCGGTGGACATTTACACCACCCGGTTTAATAATGCAATGAATAATGCACATTATCCAGCACATTGGAAAACTGCGGTGGTACATCCCATTCCCAAAAGGAATAAAGATACTTCCAATCCGGCGAATCTCCGCTCGATCAGTCTTCTTCCAAACATCAGTAAGGTCTTCGAGAAGGTGATCAATGGAGTCCTGACTAAGTGGGTTGAGGACAAACATATAGTTCCGGATAATCAATTCGGTTTCAAGGCGGGGCATGATATCATTCATGCTGCGTCCAAACTGGTTTCTGATATCCAATGGAACAAAGGCAAGAACCAGTGCACTGGTGCCTGCCTAATTGACTTGGAGAAGGCCTTCGATACCGTATGGTTAGAAGGGCTCTTCTTCAAGCTGGACAGGATGGGCATTAGTAAACCACTGCTGTATATTCTTTTTAATATGCTCTCCAGTAGACAGTTAATGGTGAAGAATGGCGATGTGACTTATGCTGGAACATTTAACATTAATAACGGTCTGCAACAAGGTGCGGTAAATTCGCCGATCCTATTCAACATTTACACAAGTGATCTGATAGGTTCACTTCACCATGCCATAGCGTACGCAGACGACTTAATCGCGTACAGATCAGGTCCAAAGATTGAGGTCATTAGTACACTTTTGCAACGTGACTTCGACAAAATTAAGCGATATTGCGATGACTGGAAGTTGAAAATCAACTTTCAGAAGTCGGAAACCATTCTGTTTAGGACGCCTTTGTCTGGGGCCTCTAGGGATACCAGAAAGAATTGGCGAAAGTTCTCTATCGTCGGACAACATGGACAGCCACTTGCTTGTCGAAATGTTGTCAGATACCTTGGGATCTGGCTAGATCAATATCTGTATTTTAACAAACAAATAGATGTTGCTCTGGCCAGAGCCAGAGGTGCTTTTGCCTTTACAATGAGACTGTTTTACAACAGCCAACTCGATGCGAGGGTGAAGGTGATCTGCTGCATGGCCCTTATCCGGCCTATGCTTGTGTTTGGATGTCCCGTGTGGTTCAACGTGAGAGCAAGCTTATTGGAAAAGATTCGGGTGTTTGAGAGGGCTTGTCTTCGGACTTGTCTTCGCTTGTACAGAACAGCAGAGTCCGAGTACATAAAATTCTATCCTAATGAGGTCTTATACAATAGGGCGAACCTAATAAGAGTGGACAATTTCGTCATTAAGTCGACTCGAAGGCACATTGCAAGAGCAATGACCTCAACGAACAACCTGATCTCCGAGGCTTACTACCCCAATTACATGTATCACGAGAGAGTTCGCTTTAACGGCTTTATTACTTCAGAAGCGTTCCTCTACCTCGACATGAAAGGTTTGATCCAGGACAGTTTAGCGGTGCCGCTAATCTTCCACGTCGCTCGGACAGCTGCGGACAGGCGACTCAACTACGACAGAGACATCGCACACGGCAGTGCGGAGTGTCTCCGGTTCAGTAGGGCGGTAGGGAATCGCGACATGAGGGATGTTGCTCGGTAGCACCAACAATTTTGGTGGCTGGTTGAAGGAGGAGAGGGTTCGTCGGGTTCATGATAGCTTCACTAGGAAGCAAAGTCGGTCGTCAATCTAGTTTATTAGCCGTGGCCGACTTACATAGTTTTAGGTAGGATTAGGGTAGATTTAAGAAAAAAAAAAAAAAAAAGAAAACAAGAGGTGGGTAACCTTCTCTAAAAAAAAATGGTAATCCTACAAAAAAAAAAATTTATGTACATATATAGGTATAAGTAAAATTAGATAGTCTAAGTAGGTTAAGATTTATTTTTTACCTAGTGTATAGGTTTAGTTTTAAGTTTTATATTACAACAAAAAAGTCCAGACACTAAGTTTTTCTAATAAAATTTATTTTCTTAGTTTTAATGTTAATAAATGTAAAAACAAAAATAAAAGTAGGCTGTAAGAAACGTCGAAAGACATAGATTAAGTATTATGTTTAACCTAGAATGCCCGCATGGGGACAGTAAGTTAGAATAAGATTATCTGTAAGTTATTTAAGCTAATTTTTAAGCATTTTTTTTTCTAGCATGTAAGAATTAATGAATTAACTGAAATAAAAATGCATTTAAAATGAATGAAATGAAATGTGTAGAATATCGAAACCACACAGAATTGTATATTTTGATGTCGCCGGTAATGACGCTTTCAATGCGAGGATATAGGGATAGAATTCTTTGTATGGAGTCAGATAGCACACCAAACTCATTAAATGTCGAATTGTTGTCCTGTTTGGGGCTTCTGTAAATAAAATAGTGGATAATTTGTTTACGGAGATGGAGGTTTAATTCCAGATTGAAACAGGTAAATTGCCAGAATGCGTGGAGAAAAGAATTATGGAACTAGTTCGTAGCCAGATAACTTCAGATCTGAGCGATCTGAGAGGTGTGGGCGGGGATCGACTTGTTTTCCACTAAGGGGTTAAACACAAACAGCGACGATGTTAAGCTAAACCGTGAAGTGAAAATCCTGACGTTGGTTTACCGAATCCTGCACAGTCTGAAGAGTTTGGCATGGGTATCAACACTTGGCATGGCGTTGTATAGCTCGTCCCTATGCACAATGTCAAATGTGGATTTAAAGTCGACGAAAAGATAGTGAGTGTCAATCTGACATTCTCGGGGTTTTTCCGAGATCTGCAGTAGTGTGAATATTTGATCGATTGTGTATTTTCCTGGCTTGAAGCCGCACCAGATTGTTCATAAATGGTCTCAGATGCTCACATAATGCGACAGAAAATATCTTATATGTGATGTTTAGAAGACTTCTGCCTACATTGGTGTTGGTGCAGTCAAAAGGCTCTCTGGTCATGTGAGTTGGACAAACGATCCTGAGATTCTATGCTTTGGGCATGCTTTAGTCTGACCAAATCTTACAGATAAGATGGATTTCACTATTTAGGTTATATGCCTGACAGAAATATTTTGGCCATCATCGCCGTTGTACAGTTTATAAAAGAAGTCCTGCCGAGATATTGCCATTAATCTTGAGTAAAATTTAAATCGTGGCTTTGCTGTGTATTTATGCATTACTGCTATACATATACAAGCTTTGATTGCGTCTTAGTTTTATATATGTATGATATTTTGATACAAGACTGAGGGTGAGGAAGTGCTTACTTGTGCCAATCTTTGATACCTCCCTTGCTTGTTTACTTATTCGGCCAGCGACCCTTAGAGGGTCTAAGTCTAAACTAATGCCGCCTTCCATCCTTCACGGTCCCGGGCACGTTGTTTCCAGTTTACTAGACCAAGGAGGCTTCTGGCGTTCGTGATTATTGCTTTCCGGACTACATCCACATCTTTATACAGCTGGTATAGTTGGCGGTTATACATATCTTTTCCTTCATTCGCAAATATTCGAAGTAGAATTTTTCTTTTGAAGGATCCCAAGATCTGCTCCACTGTCTTGCTCATCGTCCAGCATTCAGTTCCATAAAGCAAGACTGCCAACATCAGAGCATAATGTTGGACCTTCGACTTAGAAGTTTGGACCCTAGTTCTATGGGCAAACCGAAGTAGCAGCGGATGCATGATTTTATTCTTCGTCGACTGTCCACTACAGTACCATTTGTGGAGTTTATATTTGCCCCGAGGTAGACAATCTCCTTCACTACCTCAAAATTACAGCTGTCGATTGTTAGGTTCTGTCCTAGATGGTTTTCGTTGGATCGGTTTTTGGTCGACCAACACGTTTGACTTGTTCTTCTATAGCAGTAAAAGCCTCAATAATGCCACACTGGGAAGGGGCGATGATGTCGATATAGTCTGCATAGCCCAACAATTGGATAGAGTGCCTTCTCTATTTACGCTGGCTTTTCGCACTATCTGCTCCAGTACAAGATTAAAGAAATCACACGAAAGCGCATCTCCTTGCCGAAATCCAGTGCATGTTTGGAATAATTCGGAGGTTTTGTATCCAAGCTGTACCATTCATTGCGAATTCTCTAGCTTGGCGTGACACAATTGAATCAGTTTTCTCAGGATCCCGAATTCGGTCATCGCGTTATATAATTCAGTGCGATATATGCTATCGTATACGGCTTTGAAGTCGATGAGGCGATGAAGAGACGGTGAGTATCGACTTGGAACTCGTTGGTCTTTTCCAGGATTTGCCGCAGTGTGAAGATTTGATCTATCGTCGATTTGCTGGGCCGGAAGTCACACTAGTAGGTGCCGATGGGTGTAGTGCAAAAGGGCTTTAGTCGTTCAACAGTACGCTGGATAGGATTTTGTAGGCTACGTTAAGCAGGATGAGACATAGGATCGCCTGAAGATGGGGCAGATAGAGCTGATAGTCAAGTCGTCGGGCGTGCTTTCCTCCTCCCATACTTTGCAGATGATCTTGTACATGCTCCTTACTAAAACGTAGCCACCAGCTTTAAAAAGGTCTGATGGCAATCCGTCCGAGCCCGCAGCCGGAGACTTCGTCTAGACTGGATGGGAGAACTACTCGCACTTCATCGACTGGAGCTGAGCTTTCTTCATACCCTATCACTCTCTCCTGGTTATGACCATCAAGCAGCTGTTCGAAATGCTGCTTAAATACATCCGCAATCCCCTGCGGCTCGGTGGCAAGATTACCCTCAGTGTTTCGGAGGGCCTGAGTTCCTGGTCTGTATCCCGCAGCCAGCCTTTTAGCTTTTTTATTAAAGTTTCGCATTTGTTATTACTACTGCACTTTTCGATAAGCGTTGCGCTTATTTTTTTTCCACACAATTAGACTTTGGAACACCCCAACTGTCACTATCAACCGAAAAATGAGTTCCGAACAATTTAAAAGTGCAATATCTGCAGATTTCGCACAATTCTAATCTATACGCGAGCTTAAAAAATCGCTTTTGAAGAATTTCAGCGCATCTTATGAAAAACCATGCAGCCGCTATGTAAGGAGACCTGACAACTTCTAAACAGGTCACATGAGACTAATTTAGTGGATGCAGGGAATCTTGACAGATTAACGCTAAAGAACTGTGGGTGGGAAATTCGGATATCAAAGAGTGCCTGGTCTTTTAGTATCGTGGCATATCTACTAGCAGGCTACAACTACATACCAAGAACATTGTATGCTACTCGTATATAAGCGTATGCGTTTTCTCTAATCCAATTAAACTTATTTCAGCATTTCATCGTTTCAAATTAAATTTCAGCAACTACCGCAGGCGAAGTACATACATACACTCTTCCTGTTTGAAAATATGCTGACAGGCGTTGTCATGGTTGTATCATCTCATCAGTTCGATTCAGGTTGAGTAGGTGTTAACTAGCTAATGCGTAACAAAATCCAAACTGTCTCGGCAATGGATAACCCCACTGCCACTTTTTAACAACCTATTTATGTCAAGAGGCCTCCATCACATATGTATTTGTAAATCGTATGAATACACAAGAGTAGCAGCATCCGTGAATAAGCCTGACAATCACTCAAAATCTGACTGACAACGGAAATTACTTCTTTCTTGCGCGTAAATCTACAGCACATCCACCAGAGGAGGAACGCTTCCACGCTCCACTTAAGCCATATTTTACGCTTTCCACTCATTGCGGAGCCACTATTCCGTGCAAACTGCATCCAGCTGCTGCCTCCAGGTGATTTATTTTCAGCAATTCGTGACTGTTGCTATGGAATAATTGCACGTTCCCGAGGGCGGGCTCAAGGCAGAAAAAAGAAAAGAAAAGAAAGCAAAGCTGCGAGGTGTGCTAAGTAACTTTGCGCTTATTCTCGTGCCTGGAAATTGTTGCCCTTAATTAATTTAAGTCTAGACTAATGTGTATAAAACGAAGCTCTAGAAAGGAACAGCGTTCGGTGGGGGGGAGGGGGGGGGGGCTAACTTTCATTATGGTTTCGTCTTTAGCAGAGAGAAAAACAAAAAAAAAAATTTACGCAATTTCATGAATATAGCCGAGGATATATATCACTTCCGGGCTCAGAAAAGTGTTGTGATGAGGATGAATGGGGCTGGAGAGTGGGACGCGTGAAATGAAGGTACATCAGCGTTAAATCACCTTAATTTTTGAGTTTATTTTTATTGAATAATTTATGGGCAATAACCGAAAATGAAATGTGCAGCAATCACCTGGTAAGTGATTTATCAAAAGGCACAAAAAGTCAGGAGCAGCTACGGACAGCTGACAAAGCCCAGCCCCAAAAAGGATGACCACACCAAGCCTTAGTATTTGTTTTTGTTTTTGTTTTTATTTTTCTTTTTTTGATCTCATTTTCTCCTTTATTAGATTACTGCTTGTCCTGTTTTCCTCAATTGGTCCTAAAGGCTTCTTTATGGGAGCAGACAGATGGTGCTGTTGCCTTTGTGTTTTCGGACAGGAAACGAGGTCATCAAAAGTTGTTTTTTTTTTTTGTTTTTTTTTTTTCTTTGTTGTCTTCCTCCCTCTCTAAGGGCTGTTGTTTCGGGTTGTGGTACTTGTGCTGTCGGGCACAAGCATACAAATAATATTTTAGGAAAATTATGAATGTGTGACCAGAACACAGGGATGGCAAAGTACTTTATGCTGGATTATTTTCCAGTATGGGCTATCATTGCATGTACAATGTCCCAAATAATTCAAAGGTCCTTCATAGTGATGTTCGGGTGGTGAAATGGGAGGTATCCTACTGAAAGGAATCAAAGGTAAAGAAGTTTATTTGTTTTGAGGGCTATAATTGCACTTGAATTTATTCAGGCATTATAATTCATCTTCAAGCTGCTGAGAAGGGATGTGTGTGAAGTTGTCTTTTAGTCCTTGTCATTGTTGTTTTAGTGGGCTAATTTCACATTGGAAAATATGTTAACTGTTCGACTGGGAGGAGTACGTTTTTATGGTAGAGAAAGGAAAGTTAAATCTTGTATGATTGATAGAAATAGACAGATACACCCCGTTGATTTTATTTGGCAAGTTAACGAACACCTAAAAATGTTTCCAGTGTATCATTCGATAAGAATAAACGTAAAAGAGTGACTAAAATATCGTAATGGACGATAAAGGTAGACTCGGCTTTTTTCTATATTTTTTTTTTTCTGTCAGAAAATTGCTGTTGCGGTAAATTTTCCCGCAACAAGTTTGGCTCTTTTTTTCCCTGTAAGTCCATTCGGTCCTTCTTTTCTTTGAGTGGGAACACCGAGCTCTGGCGGAGGTGGAGGGCAGCCTGGCCCACCAACCCCAGACTTCGGAAAACAACCCACATAGGTTCACGGGAGGAACCCCAGTGTGCGACAGGAGATCCACCAGGAACACCGTTGCCGGAGCCCATAAATATTAGACGGGAGACTCGCAACGGGCAGCATCAGACAGGACGTCTGAAAGTCGCCGATGGGTGGGGACGGACGGTCCTTTCAATCCAGACACCAGGAGGCTTAAAGAACACCCCAGCCTGCTACCGATGTGGGTGCGGACACCGGCATCACATCCCACAACTGATGTGGATGCAGCTAGCCAGAGCTAGCAACGAGCCAAGTGATCGATGGGTGAAGAGACGACGATCTCTTTTATAGCAACACTCCAACGAGGGAGTAACAAAGGAGCAACAGTGGTGTGCAGGCGGACGACCATTATAGTCGGGCACACCCCAACAACGTACTAGCTTTAAAAGTTAGGTTTGATGGGTAAAGGGATGACGACCCCCTTTTTAAGCCAGCACCCCATCGATGGAGCACCGAAGGAGCAGCAGAGGCGTGTAGGCGAACGGCTTCCAACGAGGGAATATACAAACACACAAAAATACAAACAACAACAACAATAAACACCAACAACAACCAGCAAACGCACAACAAATAACGATGGTACAAGAAAAAAAAGTACAAACTGGCAGAGAGGCCAGAGGGCAGAAGGACCCAACTATAAAAAAATAAGGAAATATTTGTAAGGAGTGACAAGCTATTGTGAGGTTTTTTTTTCAAAATTTGAACGTTTATTTAAGAAAAACATGTACAATAGTATTATTCGAGGTATTGTCCATCTGAAGCTTTTTCCCATCTTTCTGGCAATTTGTGGATCCCATCCAAAAAAAAACCTCGCCGGCTTGGCACCCAAGAATGAATCAAGCCAATTTTTGATATTCTGCTCTGATGTGAACCGTATTTCAGTGGGGGCGTTCTGCATCGACCCGAACAAATGGTAGTCAGGAGGGGCAAGGTCTGGGCTATAAGGCGGGTGGGGTAAGGCTTTCCATCCACTGTTTTCCAAATAGTTCTTAACCGGAATAGCAACGTGGGGCCGAGCGTTGTCATGATGGAAAATTATTGCCTCGTGTCTGGTCGCATATTCCGGGCGTTCTTCGGCCACTGCTCTCTTCAAACGGATTAATTGTGTTCGGTAGCGTTGTCCATTGATAGTTTCACCCGGTTTTAGCAGCTTATAATAAAGCACACCCATCTGATCCCACCAAATACAGAGCATTACCTTCGCGCCATGCATATTCGGCTTTGCCGTTGATTTGGCTGGTTGGCTGGTTGGCCGGGTTTCACATATGATTTTTTGCGCTTGGGGTTGTCGTAATGGATCCATTTTTCATCACCAGTAACAATCCGATGCAAAAATGACTTCATTTTGTGGCGTTCCAGCAGCATTTCTGACATGCAAAACCGCACTTCGACGTCTCTCGGCTTGAGTTCATGTGGAACCCAATTTCCTCGCTTTTGAATATATCCAGCTGCTTTTAAATGTTTTGAAATGGCTGCTTGAGTGACACCCAAAGATTCTGCGAGCTCTTCTTGTGTTTGGCAACAGTTCTTCATCTTCAAACTTTTTTTGCTGCCCAGGACGTTCATCGTCTTCCGAGCCAAAATCACCACTTTTAAATCGTGGAAACTACTTTTGGCATATTCGCTCAGCTAGCGCATGTTCACCATAAACTTCCACTAAAATACGATGACTTTCAGCAGCAGTTTTCTTCATGAAGAAGAACTCCCCGCAAAAACACCTTTTCAGGCACAAAGTTCCACATATTTGAGTGAAAAAAAATTATTGTTGTTTACGCTTCAAATGAATGAGATATACTGAAATGACGTACAATGACTGAAATGACGTACAATGACAACGCATGTTCCAATGGAATAATAACAATTGAATAATACAAGTTACGCCATCTCTTAGCAAACCGCACGAATTAGGTTATAGACCCAATACAAAAGAAAGTCCGATGGTTACCCTCCTTCCCTCTCTTTCTAAAACAAGTCATCAACCGATCCACTCACCATTGCCAACCTATTTGCCACCTTTTTTAAACAATCCTTCACCAACGATTCCTTTGTACCAGATACATCCTATTTTCGTTACCTACTGAAGTTCTCCAATGGCCCACTTCTCTGGCACATCTTGGACCCCTCTTATATCGAATATAAATTACACCAACTCAATGACGAATTTACACCCGGTCCAGATGGCCTCCCTGCCATATTTCATAAAAAATGTTCTTCGTCTCTTTTCCTTGCCCTTTCTGATCTCTTTCGTCTATCCCTTTCACAAGGAGAATTTCCTCAGGTTTGGAAAACCTTCTTCATAACCCCGATCCACAAAAAAGGGATCAAAGAACGAAATAACAAACTATCGTCCAATCGCTAAACTCTCCCATATACCCAAACTCCTCGAAAGTATTTTGTATGAAGCTCTAAGCTTCCAATGCAAATCACTTATTTCCCCTAGACAAAATGGCTTCCTAAAGGGTAGGTCAACCACCACAAATCTCGTTGAATTCGTATCCTTTGCTATCTCTGCCCTAGAGAACGGTAACGAAGTCGATGTAGTTGGAACCGGTTTTAGCAAAGCCTTCGATAAAATCTCTCATCGATTAATATTCTTCAAATTACTTTTAAAATGGATATCCTTTTACCTCGAAAACCGTTTTTAAAGTGTTCGCTTTAGGTCGGCTCACTCGGCTCCATTTTGGTCACCTCTGGAGTTCCTCAAGGCAGTCATCTCGGTCCCCTTCTTTTTATTTTAACCACAAATGATCTCGATAGGATCATCAAACACTCGTTGGTCTCCCTTTACGCCGACAATACCAAATTTTTCAAAACCATTTACTCTCCCCATGACTCTTTCCTTCTTCAACAAGACCTTGATAGTTTTTCGATCTGGTGCCTCAAAAATTGCTTTTCACATAAGCGACACCAATCTCCTCCCCGACTCTACCTTCTCCACAACCAACCTATCTCCTCCGTTGGATCTCTTCGCGACCTCGGCATTTTGTGTGATAGGGAGCTCAACTTCCGTTCACATATGGATGGGATAATCTAATCCGTTCACATATGGATGGATAATAAAAAGTCAACTCTGCACTAGGTTTTGTAAAACGATGGTCCAAAGAATTCACCAACCCATACGTGACCAGGTCCCTCTACATTACCTTTGTTCGCCCCCTCCTAGAGTACGCCAGTCAAGTATGGTCCCCATATCATCGCGTTCATATCTCGAGAATCGAAAGCATCCAGCGCCGTTTTCTTCGATCTGCTCTTCGAGGTTTGCCCTAGGATGATTCTTTTACTCTGCCCCCCTATCAAAACCGTCTCAACCGTATTAAGCTAAACACCCTTGAGGAACGCAGAGATGCAGCTGACTTTCCCTTCATTCATCGACTCCTTTCAGGTCACGTTGAATGCGCGTCTCTTCACAACTCTATTTTTCTCAACACTAACCCTTGTAATCTACGTACCCCTTCTATCTCCCAACCCACCACACCTCCTATGGCGCGAACGAACCAATCTCCCATATGCTACGAAAAATTAATTCAAACCCTAGCGTCTTTGACTTCCACCGCATCATTTCCTATCTCAAATCCGTTCTCCTTCACCACTCTAACCAACCTTAGTTTTAAGTTTTAGTTTAAGTTTAATTTCAAGTTATAGCTTGTATTAAGCCGAATAAATGGGGGCATTCGCCCCCACCAAAATTACGAAAGCTACATCAATTAACATGGCGCGTGAAACTGGCCAGCTGGCAAGGATCTTGACACCTTGATCTAAATCAGACTGTAGCTCAGTTAGACGTTTTAGGCCACTGGTGTTATTGAATTATACAATTCTTATAAGTAAAACCGTGTTAGTAAATGCTGTCCTTTCCAAAATTCCTTGTCCTCTTTCTCCTTATGCATCACACGATCAAGGGATTTGTTGCTGAATCGAGCACCAGAATCATGTTCTTTGACCTTCTTTCTAGCAGATCGTTTAAATCACAATGTAATCCATGCAATTAAGAATATTTTCAACAATTTAAGGACACTGACTACATTAACCATTCCAATTAAAGGTGTGCTTTACGGTGAAAAGACGAAAAAAAAAATTCAATAGTCTCAGATGCTACAGAAGCATCCCTCTTGTGTGTGTACTCGTTACTCATCGTTGCAGAACTTTAAACTTTTTAATAAACCAGAACTGGATTTCAACGTCCGCTTAACATATTAAAAGTTTTCGCATAAAATTATTTAATTATTCATCATGTTGAGTGCCGCTTTCAGTTTCCATTTGCAGCCTTGCCAATAAAATTTAACTAAAATAATTTGTGTTAGTGTGGAGTACTATACAAGATGGGATTTTGGTCAGGAAACATTCTTAAAAATTACATTAAACCAATTTGTTAAAATTGCTCCAAAGGAATTATCTTTAATCCAAAGCAAAGGCATTTGTCATAATTGCTCTTCGTACTTGCATGATGCTCTAACTGAGATACAATTCGTATTATGAAAATGCTGCGATTTCCAACCAGAAATGGAAGAAAAATGCGACTAAATAAATTCACTGGCGAAATTGCTAAAATACCACATGTCTCAAAGGATATCAATTACACACCATGAACCAGCTGGTTCAGGTGAGGCGTTAAGCACTCGAATGTTGGTCGGTGGTGAACCAGAAAGAGTTTTTCTTGTTACCATATAATCGGCTTTGGTTCGTGTTGCCGTGAGAATGATAATCCTCCACAAAGTCGTTTATTCTATTTCAAAAGCTTGTAGCCATAGCGACGTTGTAGCGTATCTTTTTCGCTTTGTTTTGTGTTTGACTTGCGTTGGGGTAATGAATTTGGTTTTGCTTAGAACACCCAACCTCGGACAGAGATATTTAGTATTTATGAGAGGATTTGTATGGACATATTAATGAGTTCTGATACCAATGGGAGCGATATTAATAGTGAAAGTACAGATAAAAGGATAATTTGTTAGCAGAAGTATGACTTTCTTTTCGCTGGCAGCTGATAATTATGGTAAATACCCGATAGCCTAAGGACGATTACAGGAATTATCTTGCCTTTAAGTGTATAGATATGTCATTTGAATGAGTTATTGGAGTCCTTCTATAAAAATGTGATTTAAGTATCTACGAGTATGTATAATACATTTCTGCGAAAAAGGAACACTGAGGACATATGCATGAAAAGAAATTTTTCCGACGGATTTCGATTTTTTTTCCCAGAACGGAGAGCTTCATTGAATACCAGCAAACACCATATCAACTCTTAGAACACGCAATCTGGTACACGCGTAGGTCGATTATCAAAGAGAGTGTCAATATTCCCAAACAAATGATATGTGCCAATTTTTGGCGGACGATAACTCACGAGCTAATAGCGCTATCGATTTGAATTTTTGTCAGATGATGCTCCTTTATGCCGAATCGCGGCCATTAAGTTTTGACCAAAATCTGCTGATGATTTTGTATGTCATTAAAAAAAGAACCTTCACAAAATACAATTAATTTTTTTTTAAAAATAAAAGACCCCTTCGAAACTTTTGCTGCTATAATTGAAATCCATTGACATAGCACACATCTGACGAAATTTTGAAATTCAAACAATACTAAAATTTTTAGAACCGTCAGTGCAATACTAACTACGATTTCTACGGCCAACATCTGCCCGTTCAAACTTTTACTGGTAAAAGCTTTCCTAAATTCCTATAGGATATGAAATATAAAAAAATTATTGGAGAATACTGCAAGTTCTCATTATCAGGAACTTCTTGGCCTGGCCCGAGAGCGAAGGACACTTAGGGAGGAAAAAAAGGAGATACCAATGTACATTGGTCTTGAATGTTTGCAAGTTATAATGACCAGCAAATATGTTATAGAGCTCGGCAGGACATTCCATAAGCGAGTTGTACAACTCAGGAACAAATCACGATATTTCAGAGTTTGAGCACGTCCGAAAGTGGGCTGGAGGGTATACTGATAAGCATTCATAGTGGGACGAGTATTACGGTTTAAGGTTTGAAGGGGCGGAATGGCGATGGCTACTGGCGATTTCTATAAAGCACTGGTGGTGGAAATAGCGTTGGAACAAGGTGAGATACGAGAGTGATATTATCATCCCGTATGAGTCTCATCGCACGGTTTTCAATCCTATGCAGCAGATTCAGAGATGTTTTAGGTGCACCTGACAAAGATGTGGGCATTGTACTTAAATTTTGGGCCGATAAATGCGTTGCAAAGGGTCATTCATTAAGCGCTTCCTATCTTCAAATTTAAATAAAACAAAGTGTGTGTGAGATACCAGTATCATCGAAATTTTTTATTCGTTTGAAAGTCCTATCGATGCTATTATATGGTATACAGCATATAACATCGTTAAAATGTGCGCCACGGCTTCTCTGGGTGGGGCGCATCCGAAATGTCCAATTTTCCATGATTCTGGTGCATAAATCAGACTGAATTTGACCGGTGCCATGGGTTATGTTGGCTTTGAGGGCCACTGTAGCTTATTGGCATAAACCAGCGACATCAGAAAACCCAACAAGAAAAAGTCTAACGGGGTCAAATCGCACGATCTTGGTGGCCAGTTCACATCACCTCCACGTGAGATGACCATGCCCTCGAATCGCTCGTGCAGAATTTCCAATGTGGGGTGAACTGTGTGGCACATAACGCCGTCCTGTTGAAACCAAATCTTGTTGGTGTCCATATCATCCAATTCAGGCCAAAAGAAGTTGGTAATCATCGACGACATCGAATTAGCGCTCGTCGTTAACGGTGATGGCCTGGCCAACGTCGTTCTCATAGAAATATGGTCCGATGACGCCGCCAGCCCAAAATCCTCATCAAACAGTGACTTTTTCGGGATGCATTGGACGCCATTGGATCTCATGTGGATTGGTATCGTCCCAAATTAGATTTTTTGATGAAAATAAGGATCAGTTTCCAACTGCGCCAGAGCCTATTCAGAGAGGACGCGTTGTTGTCTATGGTCATTTACCTTCAGCACCTGGTTCGGATGAATTTTGTACGGATGCAGGCCCACGTCACGACGCAAAGTTCGACAGTTGTGGTCTGCGAAAGGCCGAGTTTTTGTGAGCGATGCGAAATCGACAGCCTTCGATTCTCCTGCACACTCTCACGGTGTTTTCGGCAGATCTTGCGTTTCGTCGACGTACGGGTGTTGGTTTATCGTTTACTGAACCAGTTGACTCTAATTTATCCACCACACTGCGAATAGTCCTCTCGGTAGGACGATTATGGAGAGCGTAAAATGGGTGAAGCGCGCGAAACGTTGCCCGAACAGAATACCCATTTTGATAAAACAATTTTAACATTTGCGCGTGTTGTTGAATGTTATGTCCGTCCATGGTGATTTGGCAAAACAGACTGAATAAAAGACAGCCAATTTGACAGATGTAGGTTCAACAATATGGCCGCTATCAACAATCAAAGTTTGGAAGTCCCTATTCGAGGACCCTGTATATTGAGGCCAGATCAGGGAGGCTGAAGTATTTCTTACATCGCTTGAGGAAACATAGACCTAGAATATGTGGTCATTCCAACGTAAGTTGTCATTGACACACATACCGAGAATGGAAAGTTTTTCGGTTTCGAAAGTGCAACTGCTTTTCACGACCGCAAACATCCTTCTGTTGTGGAAGCATTAAATTCCACTATGTTGATAGTTCTCCAATTTGTTATGTTGTTAATATCGGGATATAATGAGTGTTGTAGACTGAACGGAGCCCTGGGGCACACCAATATTTACGAGTATTTTGTGAATATCGAACTTGATACCATCCAAGACAACTTGAATTGAACGTTCCAAAAGGTAATATCTAATCCATTGAAGAAGGGAAACATCCCAAAAGCACGCATTTTCGACAAGAGAGCCTGATGCCAAACTCTGTCAAATGCCTTAGAAATATCAAGTGCAACTATCTTGCTTTCGCCAGATTGATGTACGCTTTGGTTCCACTTTTCGGTGAGACATGCAATCAAATCAAAAGGAGATCTGTTGCTACGAAAACCATGTTGCGGGTCGTTGAGAAGTTTTCATGTTTCGAGATATTTCATGAGCTGACGGTTTATCAGCGTTTACATGACCTTAGAAGGAGTGCAATGAGTCTGTACGAGCCCCATTTTAGAGATGGGCTGGATAAATACTCTTTCTATCTACTCGGAAAGAGCCCTAAAGAGTAGGATTTATGGAAAAGCTTTCGCACTGGTTTTGCCAGCGTGGAAGAACACCTCTTCAGAAGAAGGTTAACGTTAAAATCTATAAGTACTCTGGCTACTACACGAGTGCGACAGTGGATTCGACCCCCTGAAGATTCGACGCACTTAAGTGTAGGCGGAGACAAAGCAAAATCTGGAAATGTTGAGCTAGCCGCAAAGCTTGCAGCAATCAGATTGGCCTTGTCTAAAGAGCTGACAGCTGGAATGTGACTATAAATGGGCGTTGGGATGGAAGGTGAGGCAAAATTTCTAATGTTTTTGACGAACGACCAAAAATTGATAAAACCTATGGGACATTGTGGAATTTTACACGCTCAAGAAAGACGTTGCAGTCATTCCTGGCTCGTTTAAACTGTTTTCAGTTTTCCTCTGTCGGGTTGGCCTTGTACGTCCGAGAAAATATTTCTCTCTAGTGCCTCTTTACAGCTCGAGTCGTACGATGCCTTTTGTTTTGGTTTGATACTTACTCTTCGTATTATGAGGGATAAAGGATCTCATTCCAATGAGAATACTGTATGTGATCAAATCAGCGCGGCATCCACGTCGTTATCGAGGAAGCATAACGACCAGTTAAATTTCCTAAAGAAGTTGTTAAGTCCGCTCCAATTGGCTTTCTCGTATTGCCATACGGTTCTTTCAGTAATATTTTCTTTAACTGTGTGGTGGGTGTACGAGGAATTATCTGATATGAAATACAGGTCCGGCGAGCATAGAGGGGATAGCACACTGACCTTATATTTGTCAGGTTGAGAAGTTATAAACAAGTCTAGGGTGTTGGTAGTGTGACCATCAATGTTTGGTGTGAGCTTACTTACAAGCTGGGTTAAGTTATTTTCCACAGTGAAGATGTCAACACACTGTCCTTCGGGTGTTGTCTGTCCAGAATGTCGAAGCCAGCCAGAATTGTGTATATTGAGATAGCCCGCTATAACGTTTTCAGTATGAGGATACAGGGATATAATTCTTTGAAGCTAATCAAACTCGTAAAAGGTCGAATTGGGGGCTTTCAAAAATTGGGGTTTCCATAAATAAAGCAACAGTGGATAATTTCCTTACGGAATCTTAACAATATGGTAAATGTGGTAAGCTACATAGCTACGCACGTAAATGGCGAGAACGCGATGAGAAAATAATGAGGACACTAGTTCGTAGCCAGGTAGCTTCCGATGTATGTGATCTGAGAGATGTAGGCGTGAACCTATCTGTTTAACAGGTAACAGCTGGCTTATATTTATAGACGTGGAGGTACGCAGAAATGTGACTGCTTTTTAGCCCGCGAATATTGGCTACGTTAACCCTGAATTGCAATATACATCTTACGAATATCAGAGGTTTCTCCTGGTACGTGATCTACTTTTAACAATTTAACGTGAATGCCGTGTTGCTGCGAAAAGTATGTAACTAAAGCAAGACATAATTTTATGTTTCCGTGGTTTGAACAACCGGAATAAAGTTTACAACAGTAGACACTTAATAAATCACTTTTAGTTTTTCTTTGTGACATTAGAGCGAAAATGTTCGTAACAATCGCCTTGCATTTAATCAATTTGGATGTGCAACCGTTTGATCGAAAATAATGGTTGTGCTGAACAGAATGATATGGTATGCACAGGTGCTTTCATTTACATTTTATAGTATTCACTCTCTATCTAGAATTAAAGATTGTACTCCTCACGAACGTGATCAGGACCTTACTTGATGCTGCAGATAAATCAGCGCACTTATGTTTTGTTGTCTGAAGGTGCTGTGTAATATGTAGATGATCTTCCACCGTTTGAAATGGAAAATGTTGAACAGCATTTATGGCACCGCAGTTCTCTATTTATTATTGTGCGCTTGATGTTCGAAATTCATTTTCCAGTTCATTATTAAAATAAATTTTTTTTGGTGGCATCCCACTTTCTAAAAAAATTCTTAACAAAAATTAAATTGCAAAACGTAATATTATTTTTTTACCAACCTAACGCGAGCGTCAAAAACCCAAATGTCAAAGTTAACTAAGCAATGAAAAGTTGTGTGTAAGACAATCATTTCCATGAAAACTGGAAAGTTGCATTCACATATTCCATTGGCTTCCCTTTAGTGATTGACTATGTTTCGATACGCTTGAGCATGGACTGAGGCTGTAAACACATTTTAAACCTCCAGTGGGCGCGTAGTCTACGATCGTAGACCAACAGTCTTTAAAATGCAGCCAAACAAGGAAAAAAATTTATTTTGAAGCATCCTTCACAATAGCTGTTTAAAAGTGATAGATCTACGTGGTTAATATGGTTACAATTTTTGGCGAGGACAGACGTCAAGTTTATGCGTGTTCAAAGTCTACTGGTCTACGATCGTAGACCACGCGCCCACTAATGGCAGGATTTTCGGCTGAGGAATAAAACTTAAGTTTATTTATATTTCTAAGAATTGTAAGTAAAAGAAAAAAAATTGTTACCAATTATTGTGATTGAAAAAGTGTCAATTGAAACAGACTATGGCTTCAAGGAGTGCAAATGACGGCAGACGTTCTACGGCATGGAATGGTTGGCTAGGCGGCTTATCAAGTGATGAGGAGAGTCCCGTTGATGTGAGTATGAGTGCAAGTGATCAACAAAGCGAACACGATACTCATTCTGAGCAGGAGTGGTCTGAAGAAGATGAACAAAACTCCACTACGGAGGGTTCAAGTGCAAATTATTTTCTTGGTAAAGGCAAGATAACAAAATGGAAAAAAATCGATCCAATCTTCAGACGCGTGTGCGATCGAAAAATATTATAAAACTGCTTCCCGGAACTAAATGCGATTGCCGTAATGCGAAAACAGAAATTGAGTGCCTTTCATTATTCATTAATGATACTGTTATAAAAATAATAACAAACTGTACAAATACATATATTCAGAAAATGAGGCATGAACATCAGAGAGATCGGGATGCCAGAAGTACCAATGAACGAGAAATTCGCGCTCTTATTGGTATCCTATTTTTAATAGGTTCCAGGAAAAACACCCATAAAATTTGGGATAACTCAAAAGGAAGCGGAATTGTGTCGTGTTACCTCCTTATAAGGTGTTTGAGATTCGATGACTACCGGACCAGGCCTCAAAGAAGAGAAATAGACAAATTGGCACCTATAAGGGAACTTTTCGAAAACTTTTTGGCCAACTTCCAAAATAATTTTATTGCGAGCGAATACTTGACAGTTGATGAGCAGTTACTGTCTTTCAGAGGCCGATGTGCATTTAAGCAGTACATACCTAGTAAACCAGCAAAATATGGGGTTAAAACTTTTTATACCTTCAATCTTGAACCGTATGTTGGTACTCAGCCTGATGGTCCATATAAGTTTAAAAACAATGGGGAGGATCACCGTCCAATAGGAATTTGCTTAACGAGGATATCGACAAGTATCTAAAACAAATGGACGAGACAATTAAACAAATTATGGACGCTACAATACCGCGGTATCGACGTACGACTAACGAAGACCTGTTCCGCAATCCTACTATTGACGCACTGCACCGACAGAAAAGTAGACTTCTGTCAAGACTCAAAAACTTGTACAGACAGTTAATTGACAGACAAGACCCGGAGATTAGGACACTGAAGTCGTCGATTAAAAATATTCAAACGTTAATAAAAGAGAATTACAGAATTTCTGTAAGTTCATATTGGAACAACAGGGTTCGGGCTGTAAACACCAGCAACCCGAATAAGTTCCCGCAAATAAACAAACTACGAGTATTTCGGAGAAAAAATCAAAACGACCTTCAGTGTCTTAAAATAGCGCGGACAACAGATAACGAACGGTTACTGACAATAGCAGGTATTGATCCAAATGAGGCCGCTGATGATGACGACTTCTTTGTGATCGAGGATCCACAGGAGAAGGTTTAGGCCATAGGGGCGACTTTCCAGGAAATATACAAGGCCACCGATACCATTGGCCCTAATTACGACCTGGACAATCGCGTCTTGGTGCACGACTTCAACATTCGAAATGAAGTAGAGAACTGGCGATCTGAGGGCTCTGGTTTCACTCGGTTCAGCGAAGAAAATATGGCAAATAATGTCATTACCAGAGAGGGTGGCCTACCCCCATTCATTTCGAAGGAAGAGCTCCATGAGATCTTTGACCCAATCAAGGCTAAGAAATCAGTGGGGACCGATGGTATTCCGATTATCGTGCTTCGACATCTTCCTCTAGAAGCGGTGGACATTTACACCACCCTGTTTAATAATGCAATGAATAATGCACATTATCCAGCGCATTGGAAAACGGCGATGGTGCAACCTATTCCCAAAAAGGGAAAGGATATATCCAATCCGGCGAATCTCCGGTCGATAAGTCTCCTTCCGAATATCAGTAAGGTGTTTGAAAACGTAATCAATAGAGCTCTGTCTAGGTGGGTTGAGGACAAACATGTAGTTCCGGATAATCAATTCGGTTTTAAGGCGGGACATGATATCTCACATGCCGCGTCTAAACTGGTGTCCGATATCCAATGGAATAAAGGCAAAAACCAATGTACTGGTCCCTGCCTTGTTGACTTGGAGAAGGCCTTCGACACCGTATGGTTAGAGGGTCTTTTCTATAAGCTGACTAGGCTGGGGATCAGTAAACCACTCTTGTACATTCTTTTTAATATGCTAACCAACAGACAGTTCATCGTGAAAAATGGCGATGTGACTTCTGTTGGAATATTTCAAATTAAAAATGGTCTTCAGCAAGGCGCGGTCAATTCGCCGATCCTATTCAACATTTATACAAGCGACTTGATAGGTTCACTTCCCCATACTATTGCGTACGCAGACGATTTGATAGCGTACAGAACAGGTCCAAAAATCGAGGTCATTAATACTCTCTTGCAGTGTGACTTCGATAAGATAAGACGATTTTGCGATGACTGGAAGTTGAAAATCAACTTTCAGAAGTCGGAAACTATTCTCTTTAGGACGCCGTTGTCTGGAGCCTCTAGGGATCTGGCTAGATCGGTTTCTGTATTTTGATAAAAATGTAGATGCTGCTCTGGCCAGAGCTAAAGGCGCTTTTGCCCTTACAAGGAGACTGTTTTATAGCAGCTAACTCGATGCGAGGGTAAAGGTAATCTGCTACATGGCCCTTATCAGGCCCATGCTGGTATTTGGTTGTCCCGTGTGGTTCAATGTGCGAGCAAGCTTAATGGAAAAGATTCGGGTGTTTGAGAGGGCTTGCCTTCGCTTGTACAGAACACCAGAGTCGGAGTGCGTAATGAGGTCCTTTACAACAGGGCGAACCTAATACGAGTGGACAACTTCGTAATTAAGCTGACTCGAAGGCACATTTCAAGAGCAATGACCTCGACGAATAACCTGATATCTGGGGCTTACTATCCCAATTACCTTTACCACGAGAGTGTGCGCTCTGACGGCTTCGTTCCACCGGAAGCATTCCTCTACCTAAATCAGATAGGGTTGATCCAGGATAGATCAGCGGTCCCGTTAATCTTCCATGTCGCTCGGAAAGCTGGGGACAGGCGACTCAACTACGGCAGAGACGTCGCACACGTCGGTGTGGATCTTCTCAGGTTCAGTAGGGCGGTGGGGAATCGCGATAAGAGGGATGTCGTTCGGCAGCACCAGCATTTCTGGTGGTTGAATGATGGAGAAGATGTTTCGTCGTCGTTTCCGTCAATTACGGACCAGCCTCACTAATGAGGCAGAGCTGACCAATCTATTTGCTCTGTGAATAGCGATGGCAGCTTACGTAGGTTTAGGTTAGCATTTAAGAATTGTGTATAATATCTATGTGTATGTATTGTGTATGTAGGTTAGGTTTAAGTTTATTTTAAGTTAGATATTGAGTTTTTATAAAAAAATAACTCCATATGCTAAGTTTTTGTTAACAAATTTTTCTTAGCCTTAAGTATACAAAATATATACGAATTTCAATAAAATGTAAATAAAGTCGAAAGACATAGATATAAGAATTTAGAGTAGCTTAGAGTGCCTGTGTGGGGTCAGTAAATTAATATAAGTTTGTTAAGTAATTTTAAGCTAGCATTTAAGCATTTTTTGTTAGTATGTAAGAGTTAATGAATAATATAATAAAATGCATTTAAAACTAAAACTAAACTGTTCAAAAGCTGAAAGACAAAAAACTTACGTATACCGGAACCATACGCAAGAACAGACGTGAAGTTCCTTCAGAGTTTTTGCCGAAAAAGAATAGAGAAGAAAACTCATCGCTTTTCGGTTTCCAAGAAGATTGCACCCTAGTGTCTTACTGCCAAAAGAAGAACAAAGCAGTAATATTGCTATCTTCAATGCACCACGATAATGCAATCAACACAGAAACTCTACATCAAAGGAAGCCGGATTATAACCATACAAAAATTGGTGTTGATATGGTTGACCAACTATGCGCAAATTACGATGTCGCACGAAATACGCGCCGATGGCCTATGGTGATTTTCATTGATTTACTTAATATTTCTGGCATAAATGCTCTCTGTGTGTGTAAAGCAAACAACCCAGAAAAAGTCATATCGCGAAGTAATGTCATAGAACAATTTGCTTGGGAGCTAATAAAACCGCAAATTGAAGAACAGTTATCGATTCAGTGTTTGCCAAGGGAAATGCAACGAAGAGCCTCCGCGCTTTTAGGGATCGCTCAGGTCATTCAACAACCAATTCCGTCAACAACTGGAAGCTACGTTGGACGTTGTTCTATTTGTTCAAGAAAAAAAAAAACAAGTCTTCAAGAATGAGGTGCATCAAATGTGGAAAATTCGCTTGCAAAGACCACATGAGAAATCTTTGCACCGACTGCGAATTTTAGTCTTTGCAATATTTAAAACTTTTAATGAATTTATTTTTATGTTTAACAATTGTTTTGTTATTGTTTTTGCTTCAAATTATTTATTTAATTTATTTATTTATTTTTTATAATGGATTGAAAAATTTGTGTTTTTTTGAAGGCCCAAAACTTTTTTGTTTGTGTAGTATTTTTTATTTTTTTTAATAATATTTATGAATTTACTTTTTCTACAAACTCCTTATATGCTTTTTTATGTTATAAACTTTCAGTAAGCATTTTTTTCCATTATTTAAAAATAAAAGCCCAAACTTTAAAGAAATGAGTTATTTTTGTTTTCAAATATTTTCTTTGTCAGTGTATCCATGACCATCGGACTGAAATCAAAATATATGAAAAACTATATGATAGTTTAAGTTATGAGCGTGATTTCGATGCTTAGAACGCCTTATCAACAATTTCATAGGTGATTCAAAGTGGTCTACACTCGTAGACCACGCGCCCACTGGAGGGTTAATGTATTTAAAGTATTTTTTGTCTTTTTTTACATATGAGATATAAATACGTAAATTGCTCAAAAATTAATGCTCGATACATGAATGTTTTTGTCAATGTTTTAAAGAACAGTTTGAAAAATAAAGGTCAAAAACCGTCTTTTATTAAAAAGAAAAAAAATAAAATACAGGGTATAGGTGAAAAGAAAGGACTGTACTCTTAAATAATAGTGCAGATAAGAACATGCTCACTAAAACTATAATCATCAGCTGGGTTGTACCGGAATGCAAGGCGATTGTAATCGCGTGATTGCACGGAGTACGGAGCCGTGTTTCACATCTGCTGTTTCTCGTTGATGTCTTTCAATCACTCGCAGCTTGTTGCGTTCATTCTGTTAAGAACGAAGTTAATCTAAATCTACAGAACGTGATTGCCGTGCTCGCAGCCTTGCATCCTCAAGTCTTGCTGCAAGTTGCTCTGTTGGTTCCTCGGCATGAATGTTTCGCTCGTTGGATGATACTCGTTTTTCCTCAGCTTGATTTACAATTGCTCGTCGCACTACTTTCGCCCCACGAGACGAGTACAAAACAAAATAATGCTTCACAGATTGATTGCACTGAAAAGAAGAAAGAAAGTTATAACAAAAACATACACAATTACAAAACATTAAAAAGGAAAAAAGTACGAACTAAAAAACAAAGAAAAAACAAAAAACAATATTAGCGAAATATTTCAATTCAAACGTGGTTCAATCGACACAGCTCAATGCCAATGAAATGCGAAACGAAATATTTGAATCCGCTCGAATAAATCACTGCGAAGAGGTCAATTCCACGATATAATTTGAATTCAAATGAAAATCAATTGACACGACTTAATTCCACGCCCAATTGCACAGAAAAATACGAAAAACAGTTAAAAAAGGAAATGAAAAAAAACAATGAAAAAAGAAAAAAAATAACCTGGACTCACGAAATGAACGCTATGGTAAACGACAAAGCTTAATTTAAACGCAACGTCACACAAATAATTAATTCAAAATGAAAATGAGTCGAAATCTATGAAAATTCAATTTAACGATCTAATCGGAAACTTTGAAAATGCTAAGTGACAGCAGCTGTCAAGAGCAACACTGTTCGATATGAGCAATGTTTAGTATTGCGTGTTTTGCTGTTACGTTGAACAGATGGCTCTCGCTTTCGTAAAATATTTAGTATAGCGTGGACTGCTTTTACGTCGAACAAATGGAACGGTATATAAAAACACGCGCGTATTGGAATGCAACCTTGTGACAAAATTTCAAAGCAATCGGTGAAGAACCTTCAGATATATATGATGTTGAACAAACGAACATTTACATTTTTATTTATAAATGGCAACGGGTGAGCAGATAGCGATGATAGATTTTCCAATTATTTTGTTACAGCAGTTGCCAAAGTTACCAACAACATCCTTACTTACGAGTACTTACTTAGGCTGCGCTACAGTCCAGAGTGGGACTGGGCCTCAACCAATAAGCCTCTCCAATTAGCGTAGTCTTTGGCTAACTGTCTCCAGTTACGCACTCCAAGTTGTTTGAGGTCTCCTTCCACTTGCGCGCGCCAACTAAAGTAAGGACTCGGACTACTGCGTTGTCCCTCCAGATTAGAGTTGAAGATTCTGCGGGCTGGAGCATTGGTGTTCATTCGCTCTACATGTCCCAACCATCTCAAACACCCAATGCGCAGTTTTTTGACCAGACCGATGTCACTGTAGAGTTCATAGAGTTCATCGTTGAATCGTCTCCTCCAGAACCCATCAATCTGTCAAAACGACCAAGGATACCTTCATCTCTGCTTTAGAAAGGGTTCATGCCTTGAAACCATAGCGCAGGACTGTGATTACTAGGGTCTTATATAGAGTTTCCTTGGTTGTTCGGGAGAGGGCCTTACTACACAGTTGCTTTCTCAGCCCAAAAAACAGCGATTAGCAAGCGTTATTCTTCATTTGATTTCTGAAGAGAAGTGATAGCAGAACCGAGGAAGACAAAGTCCCTTATCACCTCGACAATTATAGCTGTCGATTGTGACACGATTCGTTGAGGTTGGGTTGACAGCATATACTTTTGCCCTCGTTTACCGCTAGACACATTTTTGTCACTTCTGTTCCCATACTCGCACCAGTGACAGCTCGCTGTGTTCTACCAATAATATCGATATCGTCGGCATACCATATGCAATCAATTGAACAGACATTTGAAAGATCGTGTAGTCTTGTGAGTTTTGCACAATTCTTTTAACACGTCCCGTGCTGATCACGCATATATTGCGTGATTTATCCACGTGCTGGTAACGCACGTGCTGCGTGAGGTTAAGTACTTTCCATCCCTTCTCATCTACGGCTCTTAAGGTCTTGGAACCTCAGTTGTGATTTGTCCTTCAAGCTCTTCAGACCGTTTGAAGTTTGAAGTGTTTTGCAGGTTAACTTGGAGTGGGTCTGAAACACCGTTTTACGTAAAGTTGAGTTTTGTGTTAGCAGTGAACGTGTTAAGTGTTGATGTTGAAGGAATCACATTAAAAAGCGCGTCGACTTACTTAAATTCTTTTTTGACATCAAAAGTTTCGGTTAAGTAGTTACCGACATTAATGCAGAAACGAGCTTTCTCTATCGTCATCCTACACAAGCGGACGAGTTTGGCAGGGATGCGAAAACTAGACATGGCTCTGTAGATGCTGTCATATGCGGCTTTAAAATCGGTGAAAAGGTGGTGAGTATTGATCTGAACTCCTTGGGTTTTCTCCAGGATCTACCGTAGTGTGAATATTTGGGGTCAATTGTGGACTTACCGGGTCTAAAACCGCAGTGGTAGGGGCCAATCAGATCGTTGACAAATGGTTTCAGGCGCTCGCATGATACGGCAGACAACATCTTATATGCGATGTTTAGGAGACTGATAAATCTATAGTTGGCACGCTTTAGAGAATCTTCTTTCTTGTGAACCGGGCAAACGATGCTGAGGTTCCATTCAACAGGCATACATCCATCCGACCAAATCTTGGAAATAAGTTGGTGTATGCTCTCTACCAAGTCATCTCCTGCTGACGTAAGTAGTACGATGGGCCTGTCCGGGAGCGTTGTTCGACTTCAGTTTAGATATTGCGATCCTCACTTCATTTTGGCCGGGTGGATGGAATTTTTGACTTGCATAGTCAATACTGAATGATTCGCTCTGCCTGACAGTGGAATTTGTGTCGTCTTCGCCGTTTAGCAGTCTGCAGAAATGATTTTTCCATATCCTCAGCACCGACTGTGAACTACTTTTCCTTGTTCATCTCTACAGATTTCTGTTCGGGTCTTATTACCCTGGCACGTCCCTTTTATTTTTCGGTAGAACTTCCAAGCATTATTCCTAAAGTAGCACCTCTCTATTTCCTCGATCGCGTGCTTCTCATGCTCTTTCTTTTTTCTCCGGAGAAGCCGATGCACTTCCCTCCTCTTTTGCTCGCATAGCTCAGGAGCCGCTCTTGTCCTTTTGTGTAACGCCGCTTAGTCAGCATGCTGTTTTCCTGCACGTACTTGCCGGCACTCTTCTTCAAACCAGTGCTTTCGTGGCGGTGGGCGGGTGAAATCCAGCACCAATAACATCCAGCTGTCAAAATATTCAGTAAGGTTTGACATTTCATCATGCATTACGCTAGCCGAATGTGCGGAAATTATTAAGAAATTTTGACGAAATTGCGGCCGGCCGCACAGTGGAAAGTTTGAGTGTGAGTACCCTCTTTTGGATCTTAAGCCATCAACCAGACAGAGATTGATGCGAAGTGAAGAAAACATAGCCGCAGAAGGGGCCAGTATCGAAGAAGACCCAGAAATGTCGATTCGGCGCCAATCAGCATCTCCGGAGAGTCAACCCGGCTTATTTTGCGCTTGAATTTTGGCCTACATGCATATAAGATTGTGGTGACGCAAAAATTGAACCCGAACGACCACACGCAACGTCGTGAGTTCGGTAATTAGGCGCTGGAGATATTAACCGAGGATCCGGATTTTGGCCAAAAAAATCATCTCGGGCGAGGCGTGGTGACGCAAAAATTGAACCCGAACGACCACACGCAACGTCGTGAGTTCGGTAATTAGGCGCTGGAGATATTAACCGAGGATCCGGATTTTGGCCAAAAAAATCATCTCGGACGAGGTCCATTTTTGGTTCAGCAAACAATATTGCCATTACTGGAGAATACACAATCTACAAGTGTTTGGCCAAGCATCAATGCATCCACAAAGGCCGTTTGGTGCAGATTATGACATGGCAGCACCATCGGACCTTCCAATAAGACGGCGCTACATGCGATAAAAGCGACGCAACCCTCGAAGTTGTGAAGGAGAAATTTGGCGACAGGGCTATCTCACGCCGGGCGTTAGATTTAGCACGCGTATTACGAATATCAGTTTATTTATTTTAGTTTGCACTTCGAGTTTCTCAAGCGTTGGCCGAATATTCGGTTATTCGACCTTCTAAAACAATTTTCCTTTCGTCACTTTTTTCTGAGTTTTTTTTTTATTGCTTTTCTTGACTTGCGAACTTTGAGTGTCAAGGCCCAGGATATTTTCTTTAAATAAACTTTGCGACTGAAAGCGAAAAATATGCGACCCTACTTGTATCTTCCATAATAACCTGCACCTGAATATCATCATGGGTAGGAGCATTCGTACCACCACATGCTTTAGTAACTTCCATAGTGTTATAAGAAATTGGGTTTTCTGGATGCTCGTAACCACTCAGACTAATTATTGAGCAGGTTGCTCGGGTATCGATCTGGAAAATCTGCCGCATCCTCGATTGGAGCTATGTATGCTCGAAGACTTGACGACAATCCTTTGACTTACATCTGACTTACTTCCAGAGGTGCTTTTAAAGTCTAAGCTGCGTTTTTTTTTTTTTGTTATATTCGAGCCTACCTGTGTCTTTTCAAAGGGGACCGCTATAACCACTTCTTCTTGCAAAGAGGGATTCTTCTCTTGCACGGCTACTGCTCGCAGTTCATCTTTTAGTCTTTTATCCGGATCCAGTTAGTATCTTTGTAACAGTTCTGGATATGAGTTGTGTAATTGGCAGGGTATACCAACATTCTTGTTGACCTCATCAAAATAACTTTACCATTCTTCCTCTCTGATAGGAAATAATAGACAGAGTCGACGTGAAATTGGTATGTGTCTATTTCGGTTGGGTTAATCGAAAAATCGAAAACCCCCTAAGTATCGTTTGGTACCACAACCAAATCTAAATTGGTTCTGGCAACTTTCCTACTTCCCTTACCACGTTCACTAATAAACCACCATGTGGAGCTTACACATGTAACTATGTACATAGTTTGTTTCAGCATTTAAAATACACACTGACTAAATGAAGTGCACACACTTAATAAACGCCATTACCATTCACCACAACAGGACGTTAAAATGAAGAACCACTAAGCCTTAGCCTCTCCCCTATCCGCCACTAGGACATGTGTGCTCTTGACAACAATACAAATCGACCGCTATTTGGCAATTCAAAACAAAAAAAAGGAAAAAAATAATTCAGTTCTCCAAATGTTTCACTATTACCCAGAACCCGAATAGAAAGCAATTTGGATTCCAAGCAATTGGTTACCTAACACGGTTTTATTGTTTCAATCCAGCTAGTTGCCTTCCGAGGGTTGCCTTCACGAATGAAAAAGCACTCATACTAACAGAGTGGGGTAGCTGCGACGGCAGCGGCAGCGGCAGCGGATATTGAAAATACTATTTCATCTGATTGCAGGCACCAATTCGATTTGGTATCCGTATCGACTTCTGTGAAAGCAGAACTTGACCAATTCAATTTCGGTCAATAGTTCCAAATTGATTTGCGTAGAAAGCGTCGGAAAGATGTTTGAAAACTTGCCGGCATCTTTTTTGTGTATCCATATTCTTGACGGCAAATTGACTGTTTGACCTTTTTTTTCGTAGCACCCGTTCTCTCTTCCCTCGTTTTGAAGTTCGTCCGATGGGATTGGATAATTGAAATTGATTTGATACAATTTTTCCGTATTTTTTTGTATCTTTTTTCATTTTTGTTCATTTTATTTTCGGTCGTATACTCGTATGCAAAGCAATTTGATTTTTTCGGGTTAGGGATGTGGGAAAAATTGAAAGTGGTCCGCATACGGCCGCCTCCTAAATTGAGGACGAGCACCATGGGAAGCAGAATCGTTGATTTCGATTTCCATGGGAGATAGCGTTTTATTTGATTTTTATTTGCTATCCGTTTTGAGTTAGTCTATTCGGATAAATAATTTTCCATGATCTCAAAATTAAGTATATTTTTATGAGTAAGCAAAAAGACGGCACTTAATTTGTGCTACACGTTATGCAAATTTGAATTTTGATTGTATGAATGGGCAACAATGTGGTCAGTAAATAAGCAATATGAAAGCTATGCGAGTGAACATTTGGTACTCGTACGCTCGAGAAAGTACGTAATGCTAAGTCGTCCTTAGTTTTACACTTCACTGAATCATGAAAAAAGTGTGAGTAATGCGCATTTGTAAATTACTCGTAGATCTAATCATTATTCGTTGGTAATTAGTTATTGGATAATCGTTTTTTCTGTCCTTTATTGCGCTCTTTTTATACTGAAAAAGGTTATAAAATTCTCATCAAACGAGCATGGGAACCAAAGAAAAACTCTAAACTAATCGACGATGCTCTTGCTTAGTTCCACATCAAGTGAGCATTTCGAAATTCACCTATCCATGACCCCTACCCACTTTACGACCACTGCTTCGACTCCTATCGATTCAATTTTTGTATCCGATCTGGGCAAAGTCCTGTTGTATAGCCAACTCTCAGCACCTGCATTCTTAAAGCATGACCTGATGTATCTAACTTACCACGCTAAAAACGAATTTGCTGAGTCTAAAGTCATGTTTAGAGACTTTTATAATCTAAATTATGCTCAATTGCAAGCAGATACTATAGCCACATGCTGGGAGTATATATATCGGATGCCCCTTGTTGATGATCAAACTAACTTTCAGCAGGAAAAAATTGCTTTCCTCTTCAACAAACATGTGCCGTTAAAAGCGAAACTTGCCAAGCCCCATTTCCTTCAATGACTTACCCCTAATATCCTACAGCTTTTGAAAAAGCGTGATGATGCCTATAAAAGCTGGAAGAAATACCAAATGGATGAGTTTTTGAATAAATATCGCAGATTCCGCAATAAAACGGTTTCTAAAATAAGAAATGCCAAGCGCGTTTTCTACTATAGGAAATTTGCTAGCTGTTAATCAGGCAAAGAGGTTTGGAAACATATCCTTGAAGTTGGGTTAAGAAAACAAAGGCCTAAAACTCCTGATGATATAGACTGCAACCAGCTTAACTCAATTTTCTTAGCGTCGAGTGATCTTTCCCCAGTAAACCTAACATTTTCAACCAGTCACAGGACGATTGTATAGAATCATACTTCGATTTCTTTATGCTACACGAGGAAGACGTTGCAGAAGCGGTACTATCGATCAAATCAGACGCTATGGGACTCGACGAAATCCACCCAAAATTTGTTAAGCTTCTGCTTCCATATTTACTGTCTTTTATAATACACGTCTTCAACTCAATTTTAACGACATCAGTCTTTCCCGCTCATTGGAAAGACGCTAAAATTATTCCTATTCCTAAGAAATCGAATGGAAATACGGTGGAATTCAGACCAATTTCAATTTTGCCATTACTTTCAAAAGTTTTTGAAAAATGCATTCTTATTCAGATACAAAACTATCTTTTGACTAAAAAACTGCTCTGCGAGAACCAATTTGATTTCCGTCAAACACGAAGTTGCAAGACTGCGTTATTAATGGTCGTCGATGAAATTAGAAAAGCTGTTGATGACAACCGTGTTACAATCCTTACGTTACTTGACTTTTCGAAAGCATTCGACACGGTTAACCACACTATTCTATTGCTCACAGCTTAGGGAAGAGTTAAATTTTTCATTGCCCTCCACAAAACTTATATTTTCCTATTTAGAAGGGAGACAGCAACGGGTTGTAGAGGGTAATCGATGTTCTTGTCCTTTGTCAGTAAAGAGAGGGGTACCGCAAGGCTCTATTCTTGGACCATTGCTTTTCTCGCTCTATGTAAATGAACTGCTCAAGATTCGTGATCATAGCGCAATCCACAGGTTCGCTGATGATGCCCAGATCCACTTAAGCTTTCCAATGAATTTAATTCAAGAAGTCACTGCGTAGGTAAATGAAGATCTCCAGCGTATACTTGTTTGGTCGGCTAAGAACGAACTGCGTTTTAAAGCGCAAAAAACAAAAGCACTTGTGATCCATAAAAGAAAATTGGATCTTACTCACATTCTATCAATCCAGCTACCTCAAAGCCCAATAGAGTACGTTGACTCTGCCAACAACCTTGGTCTGATATTTGACCGGACTCTTACTTGGTCTACAGATAAGGTATATGGTGGACTACGTGCTCTCTGGACTACACATCGCTTTATCCCTACACGGAAAAAGCTTTTGTTAGTGAAAACTCTACAAATGCCGATTCTGTTATATTATTCTGAGACCTTTTTCTGCCTTGACTACGACTCCAGAAGAAAGCTCAATGTCGTATATAATAATATTGCCCGCTTTGTATTTAACCTGAAACGGTATGACCATGTTTCCTTTTACTCAAAACAAATCAGCGGATGAACATTTGATAACGTGCTCAAATATACAGGGTGACTTACTCGAACTGTAACTTTTTAAAATGCTATAATTTTTTTTATTTTTTGATAAATTTTATTGTGCCAAAGCAAAAAATGTTGGAAATTTTCATCAATTCTCAAATTGTATCAGTAGTTTTCAATATGTCTACCTTTGGCACGGATAATGGCCTTGAGACGGCCGAAGAAAGCATCGCACGCTGCACACAAGTGGCTTTGCGGTATTTTGGCCCATTCCCGGCAAAGTGCTTGTTTGAGGTGGTCCAAACTTTGGTATTTTTTTGTGCCAACCTTCGCCTTCAGAATACCTCAGACAGAGAAATCCAATGGATTTGCTTCCAGAGAATTTGCAATCCATCGTGTCGAAGAAATGAAGTGTGGAACATTGTTTTTTAACCAATCTTGGTTGTCGCGCGCTTTGTGAGACGGTGCCGAGTCTTGTTAAAATGTCCACGGTCTCCGACCGAAATGATTGTTTGCCCAAGGCTTCAATACTGCCTTTAAGACAGTTTTACGGTATACGATAGCATGAATTTTGACGCCCCGGTCCAAAAATACGAGCGGAGAGCAACCATCGGCGGTTATGGCGGCCCAAACAATCACCATCGGTGCTGCCTGTTTTCTGGTGGCCGTCCGAAGGTGTAAATTTTCGAAGGACCTCTCTGACAAGTAAGCTAGGTCATTTTGTTTGTTGACATATTGCTCGATAACAAATGGCGACTCATCGGAAAAAACCAAATTCGGCAACTCACCAAGCGTAGCAACTCCTTTGCTCTTTCGACTCTAACTTTTTTCTGTTGCGGTGTAAGATCGTGTGCTTTTTGGAACTTCAATGGCTTGAGCCCAAGATCATTTTTCGGTATGTGTTGCATCCGTTCCAACGATATGTTGAGCTCACGAGCCATTTTTCTTCCACTTCGACGCGGATTTCGCTCAATTCGAGCCTTCACTTTCCGAACCATTTCTGCCGATGTTGCTGTTTTTTTATGACCACTTCCATGGCTTTTTGCAACGCTGCCAGTATCATGGTAACGAGCTATGGTTTGAGACACAAATGATTTATTCACGTTGAGGTGCTGGAGGGCTCTAACGATAGATACTTGTGGTTTTCCATCCAAATATAAAGCAATCACACTATCACGTTTGAATTCCATCACGGATAAAAATTTTTCAACACAACTGAAACGCAAATCGTTTAAAAGGCTTGTAAATAATAAAATTATCTGTCATGTGTCAAAATTTGAGCTCATAAACGGTTTGGAAATTATGGCAGTCTGAAGTTGGTTGCAGTTCGAGTCATTCAGGGTGTAGAACCCTTAGTCTCTTGCATGATATAACTCAAACTAAGCAACCGGCATACCTATTCAATAAGCTACGCTTCCTTCAGTCAGGTAGATCATGTATGCTTTTTCAAACGAGCTATGCCTGCTTGACTTCTGAACGCCAATTTTTCGTAAATTCTGTACGGCTGTGGAATTCCTTGTCCATAAATATTAGGAAAATTAGAAGCACTAATAAATTTAAGCCATGTCGCTTAAAATATCTGGCCAATGAAACAATTAGAATTTAAAATGTTTAATTTGTTGTAATATCAACCGTCACTTTCTGTTTTTTTTTCTTTTTTAATATATAAATTGTAAATTTACTTCCTCTATCACTATTATTATTGTTATACATACACATACTTGCACATATTTGTATCTGCTACTTTTAAAAAAAAATTGAGGCTTTCACACTTTAAAAGATTCCATTGTCTTACCGGGTAAGCGATACTTACTTAATAAATACATACATGACTCAGAAAACCGTAGAAGCCTGAGTATTGGCTACGACTCTATATCCTAGCGGCATCACGTTGATTTCTATGGTGAATAAGCCTACTGCTCATGCGGCGCTCAAGTACGCTGGACACAAAACATAGTGAGGTGGGAAATCCCATCATTTCCAAACGCCAACCCTATTACTCGTACCTCTTCAGAGCCAATTCAAAAGGAAAAGGACGAAGAAAAGTTGCCGGGTAGGTGTAGAGGACAACAACTCGACAATAGGGTAGAGGGAGGCAAACTCTACGTTGGATGGTTATTGCCAACCCTGATCCCTGTAGTGAACTGGGTAGACAACGAACCCGAATCCAATTCTCTCAAACAACGTGCCAATGCGAGAAGCCTGCCCAGGCGTTTTAGGAATCGTGACCGTAGCTCCTTAATTGAAAAAGAAGCGACTGTGCTAGGTCAATAGTCAAAGAAACTGTTGTGGTATATCGAGAGCAAAGAGGCAGGAATAGTGGAGGCAGCAGGGCTACAACCGCTGACGGAAGAGAGGGCCAAAAACTTCCTTCCCTGGCGGCATGCAACCATCAACCGCCATAGGCAAGGACTCCTCCAAACCTGTCCCGGTAGCTGGTAGCTCGAAAAGAGGACGGTTAAACGACACAACCTCCCCAATGATAGGCAGCAACGCCAAAAAGTAGAAAAATAACTCAGTTGAGGCCAGCAAAAGCTTCCGGGTTGCAATAGTAGACTCCGGTAGTCTAGTCTGCTGCTAGAACTAGGAATTCGGTATCAATGAAGCTATCATTTTAGTTGCAAAATTCTCATACAAACAGTCAACATCAGTTTCACTTAGTAGTGTCTCCCAATTCATTCACTTTTCTCCTGCTAAAGTGTGAAATGCTATATTCCTGGTGTCCTTCTATGTTTGGTGCATATGAATAATACAAGGGAGGATAGTGATCGGAAATAGTACATTCCACGATCAATCAATGTCGAAGAGCCTGTGTTAGGTTTGTCTAACCAATTCTCGAAATACGGCATGAATCTAAAGAAAACTGCAGGTCCATTTTTTGGCCCGAACGGCACAAAGTCAAATTCCCATTCGCCATCTTCAGTAGCAAAAGCGGTAAATTTGTTGCTCTCTTCTTCAACAGCAACGTGAAAAAACCCATTTTTTAAGTCCAATGTTATAAACATTACACCATCTCCTAAGCTCTCTAAGACGCTCTCAATAAGTGGCATTGGGAATCCATCCCTAATACGAGTAGTTCTGATGTTGATTCCTCTATAGTCGATACATACCCTGAATGAATCGTCCCTCACTTTTATAGCGACTTGTAAATGATGAAGATGAGCGTCGAATGATACCCGTTTTAAGACAGTCTTCTATCTGTCTTTTAACAACTTTATTCACTGTAAATGGCAATAGTCGCTGTGTTGAAAAAATAGGAGTGTCATCAGTTAAGGAAATCGACGTCACTTACCGATTTTTGCCGTTATTCTTCGAAGTCGATCTGTTTAAAATATGCACTCAACTGCTGTCACTACTATTAACTTTATTATCAACTCCAAGATTAACTCCAATCTTGGCTTTGAATTTTGAAAAGAAATCATATTTTCCAAAGAGTTCCGATAAGGTTTTCACGCCATACGCGATAATATTTGTTTCTGGTCTTCTCAAGCTGCGATTCCATTTATTATATACGTGATCAAGGATATATCATCTATATTAGCTAACTATCCAATTTGCTGCATTTTGTAGACATACCACCTTGATCGAAAAGTTCCCGGAAATTGTTCAGAAAATTAAAAATACAAGTTTATTCGTCTAAATCTACGAGGGCTATTACAAAATGAACCTCCGATGTGTTATAATTCATTACATACGTGCAGTTCGGTGACGTGTTTCTGCATGTTGCAACCAGTACATTATTCTCTAATAATATGCCAAGTTTCGACCGTTTTCGTTCAGTATTTTTCCAATAGTTGCGTTTTAACATGGAGAATGCAATTTTATCTCCCGCCGCATTCGAAAAGCATTTATCGAACATTTAGAAATTGAAGGTGAAGAATTTTTACAGCAAATTGTGACTGGAGATGAGACTTGGGTCCAGTATGTAAACTTAGAAACCAAACAGCAGCCAAAGCAATGGATCCACACTCATTCCCCAAACAAGCCAAAAAAATTCAAACAAACTTTTTCCTATCGAAAAATGATGGCCATAGTTTTTTGGGACGGTAAAGGCATATTGTTGACCGAGTTTATGGAACCTGGAAACACAATAAATGCAGCGGCTTACTGTGAAAATCTACGTAAGTTGAGAAGAGCAATCCAGAACAAAATACAAGGAATGCTTACCAAAGGTGTGGCGCTTCTGCATGACAAGGCACGACCACAAACTGCTGCACGCACAAAAACTTTAGTGGAGGAGTTCAATTGGGATATTTTTGATCACCCTCCATACAGTCCTGATTTGGTACCAAGTGATTATCACCTTTTCCCAAAATTTAAATCATTAATTCCATCTCAACATTTTGGAAGTAATGAGGAACTTATGAACGGTGTGAATCAATGCCTCAACGCACTGGCGGTGCCATTGAGACTATGTAGAAAAATAACTTAGATGTTAATAAAACTATTTTGTGCAAAAAATTAATGTTTATGTTTTTTTTTTAAAAATATTTTTCACTTCGGAGGTTGATTTTGGAATAGCCCTGCCCACAATTCTGGTCTCTTTCGGCGAATTGCTTCACGCAAACGTCTCATAATGCCCAAATAATACGAGTACTCTTTGTTTACTGTCTGGCCTTCTGGCAAAAATTCATGTTGCACTACACCGTCGTAATCCATGAAAACCGTGAGCATTGCCTTCTTTTTCGACTGAAAACGACGTGGGTTTTTTGGTCTCAGCTCATTTGGTGAACGCCATTCACTTGACTGATGTCTGGATTGCGTGTCGTACTCATAAACCCATATCTGGTCTCCAGTAATGATCCTTTTGATGAATGCGAGATCGGATTCAGCCTGGCAAATCATCTCTTTTGCGACGTCAACACGGTCTCGTTTTTGCATGAAATTGAGGTCTTTTGGAACCAACTTTGCTGCTACACGACAGAAACCGAAATCATTAACCAAAATGTGTTGGACGGATCCATAGACAATGTTCAAGTCCTCCGCTATCTCCCTGATGGTTAATTTGCTGTTATGGGCCAACATTTCTTTGACTTCAACAATGTTTCGTCTGCCACTTCGTTCATCATTTTGATTTACTCACGACCACTTTTGAACCGCTCGTGCCACTGGTAAACGACCGTTTTCTTTAGAGAATCGTTACTGAAACACTTTTCCAACGTTTCCAACGTTCACGCACCATTAAATCCGTTTTTTTACGCAAAATTTAATACATCTTCGTTGTTGCAAATTTAAATCTATTTCTAAAATCATAAAAAATCGCCAACACACACGGAGATAGATGTACTCTTGGCTACGTAACTTTTGCAAATGTCAAGCTATGACGCTAAGATTTAGAGGGAATGTCAACAACAGATTTACCAACTTAACAAAAAAAAAACAGAACTCAAATCGGTACAATGGGAGCGCCACACGGTGGTGTGGTGCGGGAACTTTTTGATCAAGATAATATCTACGAAAACTTTCACCTTTTTTCAGTTTCTTTTTTTGGAGACGCTGTTTCAATATTTAAAATGAAATGCCTGCTTAATAAGTTATGCTGCTATATTTTAATTGGCAAGTCAGAAACTGGTTTTTATGGTTAATGAGAGAGTGACGTCAAATCAGATAAGCCTGCAAACCACTGCACCTATGTTTATACATATATGTAGGTATGTCACGAAGAAGGGATGTAGAGAAATGCCATGGTAGCCTCAAAGTCCTTTTTAAATCATTGTTCTGAGATATCTGCAGCTTTCTTCAATGACAGATCGAACAAAATCCCCATACAGCAGCAGCATAGAATATTATGGCTTGGAAAATAACCTTAAATGTAATAAGCTTATTCTCGTAGCTTATTTGTGATTTTCGACAAATAAATGGGTATAAAATGTGAATGGTTTTGTTGGCTTTGTTCACAACATTACTGCTGTGTAGGCCAAAGATAGATCTTTTGTCCAGTAGGATTCCTAAGATACGTAAGATGCGACTCCCATTTTACATAGCTACGTCCAATTATTAAACTATTACTCCGAACAAAAATAATTTTTCTTTCTTTCGAGTAAAAGGGATGGCTTGAGTTTATTGTGAATTAATTTTAATTGCCCAATTAGTAAAATACGATATCAGGACATTAAGAGCAGATGACAAGTTAGTTGCTATAGTAAAACCAATCGAATCCGATGAGTATTTGCAAGTGTAATCTGGGAAAATTGCTGAATGACAGTTTGAGAATTCAGGTGTATATACACCCTGAATGACTCGAACTGCAACCAACTTCAGACTGCCATAATTTCCAAACCGTTAATGACAGTGACCTCAAATTCTGACACATGACAGATAATTTTATTATTTACAAGCCTTTTAAGCGATTAGCGTCTCAGTTGTGTTGAAAATTTTTTATCCGCAATGGAATTCAAACGTGATAGTGTGATTGCTTTATATTTGGCTGGAAAACCACAAGTAGCTATCGTTAGAGCCCTCCAGCACCTCAACGTGAATAAATCATTTGTGTCTCGAACCATAACTCGTTACCGTGATACTGGCAGCATTGCAAAACGCCATGGAGGTGGTCATAAAAAAACAGAAACATCGGCAGAAATGGTTCGGAAAGTGAAGGCTCAAATTGAGCGAAATCCACGTCGAAGTGGAAGAAAAATGGCTTGTGAGCTCAACATATCGTTGGAACGGATGCAACACATACTGAAAAATGAGCTTGGGCTCAAGCCATTAAAGTTCCAAAAAGCACACGATCTTACACCGCAACAGAAAGAAGTTAGAGTCGAAAGAGCGAAGGAGTTGCTACGCTTGAACGAAAGTGGTGAGTTACCGAATTTGGTTTTTTCCGATGAGTCGCCATTTGTTATCGAGCAATATGTCAACAAACAAAATGACCGAGGTTACTTGCCAGAGAGGTCCTTCGAAAATTTACACCTTCGGATGGCCACTAGAAGCAGGCAACACCGATGGTGATGGTTTGGGCCGCCATAACCGCCGTTGGTCGCTCTCCGCTCGTATTTTTGGACCGTGGCGTCAAAATTAATGCGATCGTATACTGTGAAACTGTCTTAGAGGCAGTATCGAAGGCTTGGGCAAACAATCATTTCGGTCGGAGACCGTGACGAGACATTTCAACAAGACTTGGCACCGTCTCACAAAGCGCGCGTCAACCAAGATTGGTTAAAAAACAATGTTCCACACTTCATTTCTTCGGCACAATGGATTGCAAATTCTCCGGATGCAAATCCGTTGGAATTCTCAGTCTAGGGTATTTTGAAGGCGAAGATTGGTACTAAAAAATAGCAAAGTTAGGACCACCTCAAACAAGCGCTTTGCCGGGAATGGGCCAAAATGCAGCAGAGCCACTTGCAGTCAGTCAGTTCAGTTTGTATGCATTTTTATTATATCACTTAAGGTACTCTTACATGCTAGACAAAAAAACGCTTAAAAATTAGCTTAATTAACTTAAAATTATCTTATTATAACTTACTGGCCCCATGCGGGCACTCTAAGTTAAACCTAACACTTAAATTATGTCTTTCGACGTACCTTACTACTATACTATACTATTTCTATTCATTATAATTAAAACTAAGAAAACATTTTTTACAAAAAAACTTAGTAACATGACCTTTTTTCTGTTTTATTATAAAAATTAAAACTAAAATCCTACAAATTACCTAAAAATAAATCTTAAACTACTTAACCTACTTACATACCTCTAATACCTACAGACATACATATATATATATACATAATATATATATACCTAATATATAAATATGTGTATATATATATATGTTTTTTTTTCATTTTTTATTTTTATTAATTTACTTCTACTTAAAACTATGTGAGCCGGCCATGGCTAAAAAAAAAAACAATTTTTTAGACGACCCACTTTGCTTCACATGAAGCTACCCAGTATTGGAGGAATTCGACGACGAACCCTCTCCTCTTTCAACCAGCCACCACAATTGTTGGTGCTGCCGAGCAACATCCCTCATGTCGCGACTCCCTATCGCGCTACTGAACCGGAGACGCTCCGCACTGCTGTGTGCGATGTCTCTGTCGTAGTTGAGTCGCCTGTCCGCAGCTGTCCGAGCGACGTGGAAGATTAGCGGCACCGCTAAACTGTCCTGGATCAAACCTTTCATGTCGAGGTAGAGGAACGCTTCTGAAGGAATAAAGCCGTTAAAGCGAACTCTCTCGTGATACATGTAATTGGGGTAGTAAGCCCCGGAGATCAGGTTGTTCGTTGAGGTCATTGCTCTTGCAATGTGCCTTCGAGTCGACTTAATGACGAAATTGTCCACTCTTATTAGGTTCGCCCTATTGTATAAGACCTCATTAGGATTGAATTTTATGTACTCGGACTCTGGTGTTCTGTACAAGCGAAGGCAAGCCCTCTCAAACACCCGAATCTTTTCCATTAAGCTTGCTCGCACATTGAACCACACGGGGCACCCGAATACCAGCATGGGCCTGATAAGGACCATGTAGCAGATTACCTTTACCCTCGCATCGAGTTGGCTGCTATAAAACAGTCTCTTTGTAAGGGCGAAAGCACCTTTGGCTCCAGCCAGAGCAACATCTATAAGTTTGTTAAAATCCAGATATTGATCTAGCCAGATCCCCAGGTATCTGACTACATTTCGACAAGCAAGTGGCTGTCCACGTTATCCGACGATAGAGAACTTTCGCCAATTCTTTCTGGTATCCCTAGAGGCCCCAGACAAAGGCGTCCTAAACAGAATGGTTCCCGACTTCTGAAAGTTGATTTTCAACTTCCAGTCATCGCAATATTGTTTAATTTTATCGAAGTCACGTTGCAAAAGTATGTTAATGACCTCAATCTTTGGACCTGATCTGTACGCGATTAAGTCGTCTGCGTACGCTATGGCATGGTGAAGTGAACCTATCAGATCACTTGTGTAAATGTTGAATAGGATCGGCGAATTTACCGCACCTTGTTGCAGACCGTTTTTAATGTTAAATATTCCAGCGGAAGTCACATCGCCATTCTTCACGATGAACTGTCTACTGGAGAGCATATCAAAAAGAATATACAGCAGTGGTTTACTAATGCCCAACCTGTCCAGCTTGAAGAAGAGTCCCTCTAACCATACGGTGTCGAAGGCCTTTTCCAAGTCAATCAGGCAGGCATCAGTGCACTGGCTCTTGCCTTTGTTCCATTGGATATCAGAAACCAGTTTCGACACAGCATGAATGATGTCATGCCCCGCCTTGAAACCGAATTGATTATCCGGAACTATATGTTTGTCCTCAACCCACTTAGTCAGCACTCTATTGATCACCTTCTCGAAGACCTTACTGATGTTTGGAAGAAGACTGATCGAGCGGAGATTCGCCGGATTGGAAGTATCTTTATCCCTTTTAGGTATGGGATGTACCACCGCAGTTTTCCAATGCGCTGGATAATGTGCATTATTCATTGCATTATTAAACAGGGTGGTATAAATGTCCACCGCTTCTAGTGGGAGATGTCGAAGCACAATGTTCGGTATTTCATCGGTTCCCACTGATTTCTTACTTCTAAGTGATTCGAAGATCGTTTGGAGCTCTTCCTTCGAAATGAACGGTGGTAATACCCTTTCGTTGGTGATGACATTATTTGCCATATTCTCGTCACTGAACTGGATGAAACCCAAGCTCTCGAATCGCCAATTCACAATTTCATTTCGAAGGTAGAAATTGTGCACAAGGACCCGATTTTCCAGGTCGTGGTTGGGGCCAATGATGTCATTCGCCTTGTACACTTCCTGGAAAGTCGCTCCTATAGCCTCTACTTTCTCCTGCGGATCCTCGATCACAAAGAAGTTGTCATCATCAACGGCCTCATTTGGATCAATGCCTGCTGCTACAAGTATTTGTTCGTTGTTCGTCGTTCGGGCGATTTTGAGACATGGAAGGTCGTTCTGATTATTTCTCCGAAATATTTTATTTATTTGCGGGAACATATTCGGGTTGCTGGTGTTTACAGCCCGAATTTTGTTGTTCCAATACAAACTTACAGAATTCCTGTAATTTTCCTTTATTAATGTTTGGAGGTTTTTAATCGACGACTTCAATGTCACGATCTCCGGGTTATGTCTGTCAGTAAACTGTCTGTACAAGGTTTTTAGTCTTGACAGCATACTTTTATGTCGGTGCAGTGAGTCAATAGTTGCATTGCGGAATAAGTCTTCGTTGTCAGTGTGTTGATACCGAGGTATCGTTTTGTCCATTGTTCGTTTGATTGTATCGTCCATTAGTCTAAGATACCTGTCAATCTGCTCGTTTGACAGATTTCTGTTGGACGGTGGGTAGAGCGAATTCGAGGAGAGTGCTCTCGTCAGTGTTCTGGTGAAGTGTGTCCAACGCACCCTACTATAGTTGTAGGAATGCCTTTGAACAAACTCATCCAATTCCGCAATCTCGCTGGGGACAGTTATTTCGGTGCTGAGACCGCAATGGTCACTGTCATACACGAAAGTGCGTAGACAGTTTGTAGTTTGTTGGTTAGTGCACGTCAGTTGTATTCGTGAGTCGAACAGCAGGAGATCCAAATAGGACCCGTATCTGGGAAACGACGGACTATCCGTCGCCTTAAGCCCGAGTCGATACATTATGCTGTGTTGACCCCACCAATTGAATAGTAGGTTCCCTCTAGTATTTGGTGTATTAGTTCCCCAATCACTATGTTTGGCGTTGAAATCTCCGGCGATAATGAAATAGTTGTCTTCCAATTCCAGTCTTAGGAATCGAAAAAGTGTCTCGAGCTCTGAGATGAATACGGTGGATTGAGTAGCTTTAGGTGCATAAACAGACACCATGTACAACCGCTTTCCACTACGGAGAGGGATATACATGATGCATGCTTCCAGCACCTGGAACCTACGTACTACACGACTGTATATTCTTTTGAAACGCAGTCCTTTTCTAACAAAGATCGCAACACCTCCTCCTTGAATGGAGTTGGGTCGGTTTCTCCGTAATTTTTTATATCTTCTGTGCCTCATTTTGTGTCTTTTGGGGAACTTAGTTTCGCTAACCAAAAGCACATCAGGGGCTTGGTCTTTAAGCAACTTAAATAGTGTTGCTCTTCGTTCGAACCTAATCAGTGAATTAACATTCACTGCAAGGACCTTCAGGGTTTGCTCCGCCATGTACGTACGCATTACGACTGGAGGTGCGTTAGGCTCGGCAGCAACGCGTATATTTGATCTACCCGCGTAGCCTGCTCCTGTATTTGACGCTGAAGCTGAGCCATCTGCCCCTGGATAGAGAGCAAGATAGCCAGCATGTCAGGTACAGGTTCCGGTGCTCTAGGCGCTGGGGCCTGAGAAGCCACCTTTGCTTGTTGTACCGTAGTTCCCCTACCTGCTGCCATTTGGGCATAGGTAACTTGGGGAGTAACGGCTGGTGTTTGTGTCTGCACAAGTTGACGTTTAACTTCCACTTTCTGCTGCCGAGCCAGACTTACTCTTTTGATGTATTGGACTTTGGGATATCCCCGATAATTTGTGGTGTGTCCCGTGTTCCTACATAAGGCACAAGAGAGTTGGCTTTTTTCTGACGCTCCATCCATACCTAGAGCGCATTCCTCTGACTTGTGGTTCTTTCCACATTTCACGCATCGAGGCTGCATTTCGCAGTTCGACGCGGCGTGCCCGAACCTTTGGCAGCGAACACATTGTAAAATGTTTTCGCTCCTCTTTAATTTTTCCCAGTGTACAACCTGGTAGTCTAGGAGTTTGATGCTCCTTAGACCATCCAGTTTGCTGTTGGGACTTAGCCCTGACGAAAGGCTTAACCCCCACGAATTTGAGCTCTTCGCACTCCTTTTCTTTAAGCAGTGCAAGGAGCTCCTCCGGATCAGCCGACGGTTCCAATCCCCTTAGCAGCATAGTTTGCAGCTTCTCCCCCTTCGGGGTGTAGGAGAAGAACTCCGTCGTCGTATCCTTCAGTAAACTTTTAATTTTTTGGTAGCGTTCCACTGTATTGCAGTGGATCGCATGCCTATCTAAACTTAGTCTTTTAATATAGAAATTGTTGCCTATGGCCGACTTACACAATTCTAATGTATCCTTGAATTCCATTTTGTAGGTATTAATTGGAGGCACCCTTTGCTTAATTGATTTCTGCCGATGATTTTGCTGGTTTAGTTGCTGTTGTGGTTGATGTTGTTGCTGTTTTTGCTGCAGTTGTGGTTGCTGTTGTTGTTGTTGCTGCTGTTTTTGTTGTTTTTTTTTTGGTTGCAATTTCTGTGTCTTATGTTTTTGTTGCGCAGTAGTATGTTTTTCTGGCTGGGACATATTCTGCGTTTGTTTTTGTTGTTGCTTTTCATTTGTCTGCTGTTGTTGTTGTGGAGAACTTTGGGTCTCTTGCAATTCTCTCGTCCTTCTCGCTATTTGCTTAGCTTTAATTACCATCACTCGCTCTTGCCTCTGCTTAATACTGTTGTTAAGCGAGTTCACTTCTTCTTCGTCCTCTGATTCCGAAGCCATCAGAGAGGCGAAGCTGTTGTTTGACCTCAAGTACTGCACATCGCCACCATCGGAGATGTATGAGCGATCACTACCGTGTTGTTGTTGTTTTTTTCAGTTGTTTGCACAACTTCCCTCACTCCAACCTGTGGTTTCGCAGAAGACGCAGATAGGGCGATGCGCTTAACGGGGTTGGGAGCCGGATTTACCTTTCTCCTCCTCTTGGACCTTGTTTCACGAGACAAGTTTTCCGCAAGTACTGCCTCATCGGCTGAAGTGTTGGCGTCATCCGCTAATCCCGCTATTGGGGGAGCGGAGCGCCTACTTTTATCCATCGCCTGATTTTATCTGCCTTGTAAAAAGTATTTACAAGAACAAATAAAAAAATAAAAAAAAACAAAAGAATGTCTTGTTCCCCAGACGGGACTCGAACTCGCTCCACTTTGCTTTCCGTTCAAATACCACTCCCACTGGGCTGATTGAGCCTTTACAGCGTGCGATGCTTTCTTCGGCCATCTTAAGGCCATTATTCGCGCCAAAGATGGACATATTGTAAACTACCGATACAATTTGAAAATTGATGTATTTCCCAATATTTTTTGCTTTAGCACAATAAAATTTATCAAAAAATAAAAAAATTATAGAATTTTAAAAAGTTGGAGTTAGAGTCATTCATCTTGTATTTTGTAGAGAACTGGGCCTAAGACTGGCCCTCGGGGAACACCTGCAGGAATTAATTGGACGTCAGAGAGACTTTGATCCACAAGGTCTTTAAAACTTCTTACCGCTAAAAAGGATTGAATAATTTTGGTCAAATGTAATGAAAATCCAGACTGGCATGCTACGTTCATATATCCATTATATACCATATGTAGCGTTAAAAGCCTTTTCAATATCTCAGAGAGCCATACCATGTATGTTTTTGATTCTGAAAACTTGATGGGAAGTGCTATGATTAGTACGAATCTCAAATTGTTTATACTTTATAATTTTTTCGAGGCATTTCCTAGGGAGATTAAAAGATTTATGGAGTGGTAGTTTAAACGAATATTTGAAGGTCTTCCAGGCTGAAAGACTGGTATACTTTTGACGCATTTGCAGGTACTCGGAAAGTATCCAATTTTAAGACATACTCGTACATTCAAAATTTAACTCAATTTCGATTTCGAAACGTTTTCTTAGACAAAATGGTTCTAATGCCATCAAATCCGGTAGATTTGAATTTTTAGCAGATATAATACCTTCAAACTCATCGATAGGGATTAAGTTGTTATCCTCTGGTAACATTAGATAGTCTATAATATATATCGTACCTCAATTCAATTTAATTCAATTGACGAACAATTATAAGTTAGACAGTGAAAACTGGTGACAAAAATAAAGGAAAGTTGGTTGGGTGCTTGCGGAAATAGGGTATGCATTGAGAGGAGTCATCAACCTGGCGATACACAGTGTTGCAACTGTTTTTACACATCAATTGTGTTTATTCTATTTCCAAGTTGTAACCATCGGGTGCTGGTCGATGTCCATCCAGACTGCCAACGGCAGCGCTCACTTCCCTTCACGGGTTACTGATTTCGGTCTAACCAACCCCTTCGTCCTAGTGGTATTATAATGGAACTGGTCCTCCAGGTAGGGGGTGTGCTGCCAGGCCATGGAAAAAATATGTAGTTACTATGCAAAAACAAACCTCGGATGCGGACGGATCTACTGCTAACAACAGCTGCAAGACGAAACAAGGACAACGAACTTCGGATCTGCATGATCACGTGCAGCCGAAAAATTAGCGGAGGGGCTGGCCAAAGCATATATTAAAACCATCCAAGAAATGCAATGAGATGGGCCGAACAGAAATAAGATAAAAAAAACTCCGACATCTAATACGGCGGTTGTTATTGATGGCAAAAGCACCGCTTATTTGGATGGGGATCCGTCGTTAGCGGCACACTTGGGCAGGAAGTCTTGAGTTTTCGGCATGTAAACGAGCGTTTCGGAACAATCTGCATTAAGGCTAAATTTGCCAAGAGGAGCCTTATATGCTCGCACGTCCCACAGAGGAGAAAGACGACGACACCTAAGATGGCTCCTACAAGCCCTACGAGCAGTGCCCTAGCTATGACATTAAAATTGACGTGGGCGATTTTAATGCAAAGCTAGGAAGAGAGGGGATATTTGGTAGTATCGTTGGACATATGTATAATCGAGTTGTCGTAACTAACACCCGCTTCCCACAATTCGATATTTACAAGGGGACTCGGAGAACCTTTGATCAATCCACCGTCAACCTCCTCCTCCTCCAGTATTATAAATGTCCGAACGTTCCGAGGGGCCAACAGCGAATCGGACCAATACCTCGTTGTAGCTAAGGTACGATTGTGGATATCCTAAGCATCGCAAAGGAAAGCTCATACTGTGAGAAAGTTTGACGTCGGATGGCTACAATCGCAAGAGACCACCAAATTCTGTCCCGATTGAGTTTCCTTTAATCTCTATGCCGGCAGTATCAATGTCGAAGACCAGTGGAAACATTCCCAAAAGTCACCAGAGATGTCGCTTCTGATGTGCTGGGTTTCACTCGGCCACCAGAACAAAACCCTTGCTTTGACGGCGAGTGCCGGCAAGCACCCGCAGCTATGCAAGATGCATACAACGCTCCCACGTGCTGTACGAGCAGAAGAGAAGAGACGAACGCCATCTTTTCAGCGGAAAAAAGTAGTAATATGAGAAGCGCCCCGTCGAGGAAATTAAGAGATTCTACTTCAGGAATAAGGTTCGGACGTTTTACCAAAAGGTAAAAAAAACATGCCACGGACACAAACCCCAAACCGACGCCTGTAGAAACGAATAAGGGAACATAGCAGTAGAGTTGCAAACAATGCTGAGAATTTGGAAAGAGCATTTCTATAGACTGTTTAACGTCAATGACGAACCAAATACAGCTGTCAGGCAGAATGAACCTTTCAACCTGGGCGATGTAGACCAACAGTTAGGTCCACCTGATGTGGCTGAAGTGGAGATAACCATATCTAAACTTAAGTTCAACAAAGCTGCTGGAGCAGATGACCTGACTGCCCAACTCTTTAAAGCGGAAGGTGAACACTTGGTAAGGAGCATATACCAACTGTGAAAATTGGTCGGACGAAAGTATGCCCTGCCCGATGAATGGAACCTCAGCATTGTTTGTCTTCAAGAAAGCAGACCCTCTGAACTGCGCCAACTACAGAGGAACCAGCCTTCTTAATATCGCCTACAAAATCCTATCTGCCGTTCGTCAACAACCTCATCCATATCAGTGTGCCTTTAGGTCAGGAAAGTCCACTATCGACCAAATATTCACAAAAAAAAACCCATGAACTCGAAATCGATACACGCCACATACGAGTATTCATCAATTTTAAGTTCGCGTATGACAGCATCTATAGAGATGGGCTCTAAAGAGCAATGTCATGTTTTGGCCAAACTCGTCCGCTTGTGCAGGATGACGTTGATAAATGCTCGCTGCCTATATCAAGGTCGGTAAAGAACTCACCGAGTACTTTATGTCAAAAAAGGATTTAAACAAGGCTATGCGGTATCATGCGATTTCTTTAACATATTTCTTGAAAGAGAAGAGCAAAACTCACGTTCCAACATCAGAGGCCCAATCTTTCAATAGTTCGTCCAATTACTCGCACGCGCCGATGATATTGACAAAATCAGAAGAGAGCAGCGTGATATTAAGGTGGAAGCGGCGAGTATAGGTTTAACGGTCAAAGAGGGCAAGACCATGTATATGCTGTCAATCAGAAAGGACATCCAATACCGATGTTTGGGGCAGAACGTCACCCTCAACAGATATAACTTTGAGGTAGTTAAGGACTTTGTCTATCTTGGCTCGGCTATCAATTCAGACAACGACACCAGCGCTGAGATCAAACGAAGAATAATTCTTGGGAATCGTTGGGCTAAGAAGGCAAAACCCTTTCTCGAACAACAAAAGCGACCCTATATAAGAATTTAATAATCCCGGTCTTGCTCTATGGCGCAGAGGCGTGGACTTTATCAAAAATGGATAAGGGTACCCTTAGCTGCTTTGAGAGAAAAATTCTTCAGGCGATTTTCGGTCCCGGTTGCATAGACGGTGAGTGAACGAGGAGGTACAACGACGAACTGTACGGGCTGCATAGCGACATCGACTTAGCTAGAAGAGTGAAGATCCAAGGATTGAGGTGGCTTGGTCATGTAGAGCCGATGAACATCAATGCTCCTGTCCGAATAGTTTTCGGATCCGTCCCCGAAGGACTGCGCAGTAGAGGACGACCGCGACTCAGGTGGCGCACGCAAAAGGACCACAGATGCGTGCGAAACTGGAGGCAACTACCTAAAGCTCGAGGTGGTTGGAGACGTTTGTGGGTTGAGGGCCAGGTCCACCCGGACTGTAGCGCCATCTTAGGTAAGTAAGTAAGAAAGAAGAAAGAAGAGGAAAACGTAATAAGTGTAAAGATGGAAAAATAGTGAAAAGGAAGAGGGCGTTTTTTTTAATGTTTTAGTTCCTATTATTTGCTTGGAAGGGAGTAGGAAGGCTGTAGAAAGCGAGTTCCAAAGCTTGCGGGTGGATGAAGAAAATTCAAGAGGAGTTCAAGTAATTGAAGGAATGAATTATAATATTTTGCCTTCTTCCAGAATGGGTGAATGGGGTCTTATTAAGCAAATAGATGGGATATCTATTTTGTATAATGTTTTGGAGAGGTACACGGCATCTTTAATCAAAAAATTTTTTTTGAAAGAGCAACCAAAAACCGATGATCATACCGCTGACAGAGGAAGAGGTTTACGTAGTTGTGCATAGATATCGCAAAGGCCTTATTCGTATGATCAACAGCAGAGAGTGATCTATTTATTTTGTACCCCAAGTTAGTAACCTATGCCTTCCGAAGTAAGTGGAAATATATTTGATCGCAAAGTACACTTCCCACTTTCTATTTACGTAATGATTTGTATCTCAACCAATTGATACCTTCTATATCTCTAATCCATACTCGTATATTGCTTAGAATTTGGGAACCTAACACAGAATATTTATCAGGTAAGTAATCCGAACTAAGATCATTTCCTAAATGATGACTTACGAGTAGAGGATTTTCCTTACCACACCCTACCATTATACCATAATCAAACTTTTCAACTCACTAGATATCAGCATGCATTATCCTTTCGATGGGAACTTCCCATGATTGAGCAAATCGTGACTCCGTGGTGGAAAAACTGTAAAAGGCTTCGGCGAACCTTCAACAAAAGCCTATGGTGCCGCAGTATAAAAACGGTTATTAGACCATACGAGGGGCGTTCAAACTATTCTCGGTATCGGGGTGAAGCTGTGGTTGTATATATAAATTGACTTATTTATCTTATACTATTATTTTAGTGCATTCATGTAAAATTTCATATAAATGTGATTATTAATTCGCGTTTTATCTCTAGTTAAACAGAATCATAATGGCAACTGAGACGATGATGGTGAAAATTGAGCATCGCGCTGTAATTAAATTTCTCACTAAGCAAGGAAAAAGTCAAAAAACTATTCATGAGGAGATGGTGGCTGTTTACCAGGGTTCCGCACCTTCATTATCAACTGTGCAAAAGTGGTCAAGTGAGTTCAAGAGAGGCAGAGAGAGCATTGAAGACGACCCCCGCTCCGGCGCCCCGGCTACTGCTTGTACGGGAGCAAGCATCAAAGAAGTCGAAAAACTTGTTCTTGAGGATGCCCGAATAAAGGTGAAAATGATGGCAGAGATCACCAAGCTTTCAATTGATACCATTCACACCATTCTTCATGACCATCTTAACCTTTCAAAGGTCAGTGCAAGGTGGGTGCCACGAATGCTCACAGCGCCTCAGAAAAAAGTGAGAATCGCATGCTGTAGAGAGCTTTTGGAGATGTGTAGTGAGAACGCGGACGGTGTTATGGATCGAATTGTTACTGGGGACGAAACATGGGTCCACCACTATGACCCTGAAAGCAAACAAGAGTCCATGCAGTGGCATAAAAAAGGAACAGACCCCCCGAAGAAGTTCAAAGTCACTCCGTCTGCCGGGAAGCTCATGGCCACAGTTTTTTGGGACTCAAAGAGAATCTTGCTCATTGAGTACAAAAAAAAAGGTGAAACCATCAACGCCACATCCTACGCTTCCACTTTGCATAATTTGCGGGAGGAAATTAAAAAGAAAGGACGGGGTAAACTCGCAGCGGGTGTGTTGCTTCTTCATGACAACGCTCCTGTTCACACGGCGCGATTTTCCAAGGCTGCTGCGCGAGATTGTGGTTTCGAAGAAATCCAACACCCACCCTATAGTCCAGACCTAGCCCCTAGTGATTATTTCCTGTTTCCGGATTTGGAAAAATGTCTTCGTGGAAAAAGATTTTCGGATGATGAAGAACTCAAGTCGGCAATAAATGAAGGAGGAGGAAATTTATTTTTTTGAGGGTTTAAAAAAGCTTATCTCAAGATGTAACAAATGCATTGATGTTAGGGGAGATTATATTGAAAAATAAAAACAATTTAAATTGAATTCGCATTTTCCTTCATATCGATACCGCCCCTCGTACAAACAAAACACAGATGCAGCTACTTATGACGAAAACAAAGGCACAATCTCTAAATACCATAAGTCTTCCTAGGCTACAGCTTTGCAACGCAGTCAGCGAGTTTCTTTTGAAGAGCATCACGCATCCTATGACTTGTTAAGCAAGTTCGCAAACCTCGTTGTAAGGGATGTTCTAGAAATTCCAGATATACCAAGTGCGGATGCAGCATACAGTGATACTGATATATGATATTGTATATCGAAGCGAGTAAGAATTTATACTTCTAGTGAGTATAGTCTTAAGTTGCCAAAAACTAATAACGCATTTGGTAAAAAATTTTATTCAAATAAATCACTGTCTTTCATTGGAAAAGGCGTGTGAAAAACTGTGAAATAAAGAAGTACTTCGCATCTTTTTTTGCAAATATCTCGACTCACAACTCAAAAAGTGCCATGAAAAATGTCACCATTAAGTGTAAGATAATTCCAGTTGAAATTATTTATTGTCTTCACTGAATAATGGGGAATAGTTACGGGGAGCACCTGTGGGAGAAGTAGATGAAGAATTACATACTTTATCTTCTTTCTGATACGAAGACCTGGTTAACAAGGCCATCGGCGGAAAATTTATGAACATATCTGGAATTGCTCTTTGATGCCACATTAAAAACGGCATAAAAGAGGAGCGCAAAGCCGTTTGTCTTCCCGGCGAAGATAAATATGTGAAATTAATGTCTCCGCGAAGTGCTTGAGATATGCTTATGTCGACAATCAATTCCTTCATTTATCTACTTAATCAACACAAGCATACGGGGTTTGTTCATCTTTTACTTTTATTCTTCGTTTTTATGAAGAACTTATTCCAAGTTTGTGGTGACAGGAAAGTGGCTTTGTTGAAGGAATAATTACGTTTTTAATGAAATCATTTATGGGTGGAAATAAATAGTCCTACCACGTGCCGTTCTGCAAGAGTATGATATAACCATGTGGAATACAATTTGATGTTTCAGGCGCGTTGACGGTTCAATTAAGGAATGGGTAAGAAGTGGGTTCATTTCATACAATGGAATGAGATCTAAATATTATGTATCTACAAATGCATTCATTGGTGTATTTTGATTTATGGGTAAGAACTTTGGTACGTGACATGGCATCATTACCCATGCGAGTAACATCGAGTAACATGGTCAATCCATCTATACCTCCGAGAATGGGGTCACAAGCATTTTCCCCACATCAGCAAAGGACGTCATTACTTGCTGCATAATTCTGGATGGGCTTCATAAGCTTCTATGAAGGTACGCAGCATTTCACTATCTTCAACACATTACTAAGGACAGTACTGAAGGTAATGATGGCCCGAAATCAGAAATTCCGAATTTTCGTCAATGCCGTCCATCATTCCAAGTAATGACAATACTATCGACCATACACGATCATTATTTTGCAATAATGACATTACTATTGATCGTGTAAGGGCCTCAAGCAATAAAAGCCTATAAAAACGATCTACCATTAATGGGCAAGCGACTAATACTCCGTTTATGGTCATTTTTGATCGCAGCGACGCAGAGAACGGCGCGTCAGCAGGCGCTTTAGCCCCGGAAACTAACGATAAATACTCTCAAGTACTAGGGGGATATTACACGAAAACACAGGTTAGGACAGATATAACTTAAACATAGAAAAGGTATATGAAACAGACAATCACCAACATACGAGTCAGACACAAAATAACACATATGATGGCACTTGGCCCCAACAACGAGGACAATTTAGAAAAAGTGAAGCAGGATAATCAAAACCAAGTAGGTACTCAGTCAAATCAATTTAGAGTTCAAAATAACTAAATACAATAGAAACTCTAGGTAACACGGATCAGGACAGCGTAGGGTAGAGTCCATGGATGTATTGTACAATAGATGATCTTAGTAAAAAAGAAGAAGTTAATCAGGCAGAAAATGAATTTTTAATCAACTAGCCTCAGACAATTATAGAAAGCAGTGGTTTTGTAGCTTTGATTGATACGGGGTCTACAATCAGCCCTCCAAACTCAAATACAATACAATACAATACCACAAAATATCGCAGAAAATTCTATAGAAATATACGAGAAAACAGAACAAGTTAAAACCAAATTTTCAGAACAAATTGAAATGTACTCGTAACAATCCCAGAATGAGTTGCTCAAAAATATGATTGAACTAACCATACGACTTTCTAATCGGAATGGATGGGATAGGATAACTCCAAAGAAGGATGTCCTTCTGCCAACCTTAGCCAAATTACTAAACGAAGTGAACATGCTACGAGCAAGTTAAGTTAGCTACATTCAAACAGATCATCTTAAAAACACAGAAAAACAATCTGTTTTTTTTTTTTTTTTAATTTATTATTATTATTATTTTATTTATTTCATCTATCTATAATTATATACAGTTTTTTGTTTTTTTTACCCGCAAAGCAAAATGCTTATCTGCAGGTGGTTGATAACATTGGATTAGTATTTTTAGGTGATAAAATTCTTTTGAATAAAATTTATACTATACTTATTCTTTAATTCTCAACGGTTTCATTTTGTGCATAGAAAGGTTTTAATCTTCCCAAGAACGTTGGAGGTTTTATTGACTCCGAGCGCCCCTTTTCGCTCGTTGTTGTCGCCAAAGTGAAACCGTATTTTGGCTATAAATAACTTAATGTAATAAAATTGTGAATATAGGAATATTAGTATTTGAATGCAAAATGCAATAATAATATTGAAGTTTAAGCTATCTTGAAATAAGAATATACAATGTTAAAACAATGGTAAGAGATTAATATATATATATATATATGTGTATGTATAAATAAGAAAAAATTTATGTTTATATAGGAATTAATTTATAGTGGATTAGCATATTACACAAAATATAAATCAATTAGAAATTTCTTTAGCATGTTTTTAGGTTTTTTTGAATGTTCGACTTGTTTGATATGGTGAGGTATTTCATTCATAGTTTTTGGAATGACATATCTAAGTTCTCGTTCCCCATACATGTTATATACATCTGGAATTTCGAGCATCCCCTGGGCTCGCCTCCTGGTGTTTTGAAAATGGCGTATAGGCTGTAGAAACCTTTGGTCGTTCATGGAATGTAGCAATGATGTCATTCTATAAATCGCGTACACATCTAAGACTTTAAAAGATGAGTTGGTCGGTTTTAAAATTTTAACAAGGCGGTGCTGTAGATGTAATATCCTATCCATATGCGTTTTGGATGCATTTCCCCATGCCAGTATTCCATATCTTATTCGCGATTCTGCTAGCGAGTAGTAAATCTGCTTACGTACTTCAAAACTTGAATACTTTTTTATATAAACCATCGCAAAGAGGGAGCTTTTGAGTTGTAAACGCAGCACATTTATATGTTCACGCCATAGGAAATTCTCATCGATGGTAACTCCTAGATACTTTATTTTGTTTACTACTTCTATTGCTGTGTTGTTGGCCGAATACGGACATAGGGCGTTTCGGTGATAAATATTAAACGCTTCCTTTGGCTTTAACGGTGTTCGTATGTGCATTGCTTTTGTTTTTGAAGCATTAATAATTAGCCCTTGATCATGGCACCATTTTGACATCGCATCAAATTCTTCTTGAATTATTTCCAATGCCTTGTTAAAGTTTTTGTGCTTGACGACAAGTGCTATATCATCTGCATAGGCATAGGCTGTGCACTTTTTGAATAAATCGAGAAGCTCATTTGTATACAAAACAAATAGAATTGGACCTAATTTGGAGCCTTGTGGGACACCAAGCGAAATTGGCATTTCTTTGCTTAGTATATTAAATACTCTAACTCTAATCTTTCTATCAGTTAGATAGTTTTCGATCCAGTTTGCCAGCACTCCTCTCACACCAACTCGATTGTCAACAAACAGCACAAGCACATGATGATTTTTGTTAAGGCCTCCATTGACCATGTTTGTAAACTCTCCTAATAGTAGATCCGTACTTTTATTTTTTTGAAAACCGTACTGGTTTGGGTGTAATATTTTATGTCTTTCTACGAAATTATTAAGACGATTAACGATAACTTCTTTCAAACATTTTTCAACAGCTGACAGTATAGATATAGGCCGGCAATTCTCGGTTTTGTTTTTCTCACCTGCCTTATAAACGGGACGAATAATCGACGTTTTCATTAATCTTAGAACATGAGCTTGTATTATACTTCGATTTATTATCGTTTGTATAACTGGGGCAAGGAAAAAAGCATTAATTTTAAGGTCAATTGGTCTAATATTATCCACTCCAGGACCCTTGTTGCTCTCCAGGCGACACAGCATTCGAAATATTTCTTCTTCACTGGATTCCTCCACGTAAATACTCTGCTGGAAGTGCAAATTCTCATGTCTTGATGTTTTGTTATGACATATGTGCATGATTGTTGATACTTGATTTGAGAATTGTACCGCAAACTTTTCCACAATACTAGCTAAGTTTTCATCATCTTTGGAAAAATTGTTTCTTATTACTTCGTCAATTGTGGTTTTCTTTCTTCCCAGAATTTCATTAATAGTATTCCACGTTTTCCTAGGATTATTCTGAGAGCTTAAAAATCGTTGCTTATAGAAGCTGGCTTTAATTTCCCTAATTTTTTTATTGACAACATTTCGGAAGTTTTTGTACTCAGTTATATAACTTTGACTTCTTGGAGTGTTTTTCCATCTCCTGTAGTACTCGTCTTTTTTCTTACATAATGTAATTAACTCAGCGGTAATCCATGGTTTCTGTTTTCTATTTTTTTTTATTACGTTTGTTTTGCTTGATTCCGTGTAAATGTTGTTCATTTTGTCTACAAAGTTGCTATACAATTTTTCGATACTATTTTCTGTTAGCATAGATTGCCAATTGGTTTGTTCTATAAGTTCGTTCACTCTTTGTTGCTGAATATGAACAGCATTATCGTGTTCAATCGTTCTTTTGTGGCTAGGAACTTTGGTTGCATATAGGATTAAGTAGTGGTCGGAAAGATCTGTCTCAATAACTGCTGAAAATATTTCTAGTTTTGTTATGCTTACATATATATGATCAATCAGTGTAGAAGTGTTTCTTGTTAAGTCAACTCGCGAGGATTGTTTAATAACACTTGTAAGACCTTTTGAGGCCATCATTTCTATATATCTTAAAACAAGGGAATCATTCTCATTTTGAATATTTATGTTGATATCGCCTATTACTATATTTTCTCTACCTACATGGATAACTTTATTAAGTTCTTCAATAAAACTGCTAACACTTAATCTTGGCCGCCTGTAAATCGCATGAATGTATTTCTTTTCACCATTATGTGTTATTTCTAAATGTTGAAAACACTTCTTAATAAATACAAAATACTTATGTTCACGGAAGGAGATCAATTGACAAATACGGACAAAGTAGTTCACAACGAACAAAGAAATTGACTGAAGACTAAATATAATTGGTACCCACTAAAACATGAGGCGGAGGTCCGAAAACAAACAGATGAAATGAAAAAGCAATAGTCCATACAGTTCACCTATTATATTTATTCTAAAAAATTAAAGATAATTCTGGAGAACAAAAGTATTGAAATTCTTCAGAAATCCCGTCTAATTTATTTATTGACATTACTATAGCTTCTGATATGGCGAACCATACATTATTGTTAAACAAACAAACTGGTTTACTTCTTATTTAGGAGGTAAGCAAGCAAGTTTTTTAAATACAAGGTGGCGCAAGAGTTGTCACCCGAGGTCTTTGGCTGTAATTTGTGTTGTGAATGGAAAATTTTGGTTCACATTAAGTCAAAAAAAATGGTATCGGCTAAGTGGCCGCCGCCGGAACTGATGACCATTCGGGCCCGATTTGTGGCATTTTCTATCACTCTTGCCAGAACTTCCGGCTATAGATCCTCGCATACCTGACAGATATTCCCTTAGAGAGCTCCAAGAATCTGAGGCTTGTTGACATAGACTCGTGACTTCAAAAAACCCCGCAGAAAGAAGTTTGGAACGGTTAAATCAGGCGATCTTGCCGGCCAGTGCAAACTGCCAAAATGAGTGATGACCCGGAAATACAGCACCCAGAATTTCGGTTGTGTCTCGTGAAGTATGCGCCGTTGCTCCATCTTGTTGGAACCACATAGGAGAAAGTCGTTGAGCATGGCTCTGTAACGCTCGCCGTCCACAGTAGTCGTTTGGCCCGCGGCGTTTTCATCTTCAACCATAGCTGGGATATTCTTAGCAGAACGGCTGCTCAGGGGCCGGCCAGACCTAGCAGCATCTAGTGTTGTCCCATACTTTTCTAGGCGAGCGGCTAAACGTCGTAGTGTTTGCTTAGTTGGTGTCGGACGACCAAGAAATCGTCGCCGAAACTCACTCTGCGCCAAAATCGCCGACGAATTATTCCGCAAAGAAATCGTAACAATTATTCGGCGTTCCGTGTTGTTAACGTGTATTTTGTATCTGTTTACTTCACAAATGTGATGACTTTTGCGCCAAAATGATATTACCTATAGCGCAGGTGTTGTCGACACCATCACACCAAAGTCCTTATAAGCTGGATGATGTTTATTTTCGGAACGAATCAAAGTTAATAAAAATATTACAATATTTATACTTTATTAGTTTAACTTACTTATTAGTGACTCCTGGCAGTCTTGTTGTTAGGTGGCTAACAACTTGAATATGAAATGACAAGTAAGTGGCTCATTTCTAGAAGAATTCGGCTGAAGGCCGGTACTGCCAGATAAAGTTCTGTTCGCCAAGTGTCACAAATATTACAATGATTATGATTATTATTTAAGACCCCGGTACCCGTGTGGCGCCCAGGTTATTACCGGAACTCTCACTCACATCCAGAACGGCCAATTTCACCGGCCTGCGTAATATTCCAGAAGCCGTTTTCACATCCATCACACGAATTTATCCATCCGGTCCAGGAAATACCTTGGTTAACCTTCCTCGAGTCCATTGACTAGTTGGTACGAGTACGTCCGCATATATCAAAATCAGTGCTCCTACCTTTGATGACGATACGCTTTCAAACCACTTGCAGCGTTTGGTAAGTACAGGAAGAAATTCCACGAATCCATTGTATCCAAAAACGATTCTTCAACTGCTGGCTCACCATCCAATGCTTCCTAAGGCAGAGCATACGTCCGGCAATTGGCCGAGGGGTTTGCGTCGAATTTGGGACTCCCATAAGGAAGTGGTTACAAGTCAAGGGCTCCTGGTCCCCAACTGAGACACGAATATGTGTTCACAAGCGGCTGTTGATGAAGTTCTCCGCTTCTATTAGAGCACTTTGCAAGGTTTCTAGTTTCGGTGTTAAATCTCGCAGAGTTTGTGACATGGAACGCTTAACGGACTGTACGAGTCGCTCCCAGCAACCCCCAGCATGCGGGTTCAACGGTCAATTAAATACCCACTCAATATCAGCTGAAGCAAGCTCCTTCTTGATACTCGTAGATTGGGGGTCGAAAATGCCGCCGATCAATAGTTCCTTGCTGGCTCCAAGGAAGTTGCTCCCGTTGTCACTTCTTATGAGCAATGAAAACCCTCGTCTGTTAATAGAATTGCGTATGCACACAACGTACGCATCCGTCGACAAATTGGTGGCAAGCTCCAAATGTATAGCTCTTTCGGTCAAACAAGTAAAGAGAGCGATTCAGTTCGACGACGGCTTATGGTGACGTTCACAAGGTCGAAGTAGTCAAGACCGGTGTACGTGAATGGTCTTACGTATGGCGTGAGTCTAAATTCGGGAAGTTGTCCCATTATCGGCGGCAGTGACTTGGCGCTGCTAATCCGACATACCATATTTGGCTTTTACTTTTTTATTTTCTCACAGCAGAGTGAAGACTTCGAACCCAAAACAGTTGACGCACTTCATTCACAATGGTGTCATCGTTTTGAAGGCGAAGGCGGCAGTGATGTTCTCTGACTATCAGCTTAGTGAGAGCATGATTCTTATGCAGGATGATAGGTCTTCTGCTCCTAAAAGGCACCATCGTGGCAAGGTCAATCCGTCCAAAATGGTGTGTGTTGGGCTGCTTGGAAAGTACAATAGTTCTCCTCGGTATTAAGGAGCCAAAACAACCAAGAACTAGGCGAAATGGGTTTGACCGATAGGTCACGCGAAGAACTTCCTGGTAAAGAGAACTTGTATTGTAGTATTCCCCAATGGTTTTTAATATTTCATGCTACAAATTAGAATTTAGGATAAGTTAATCCGAAATTGGTCAAAAAGGCTGCCCGGTTAAGCCTGAAAAGTTTAGGTAAAGCTAAGAAAAAAAGGGCGACTGGTGGGTTTATCTCCCCTTTCCACAGAGCAAGGAGTTGAATACATACCTGAAGTTAATTGGAAAAAAGTTATAGGAACTTAGTTAAATACTAGTAACCTCCAAATAAAGTAACCTCCTTGACCGCCAGAATGCGCTGCTACTGCAAAAAAGGTTATGGTGCCTTGAAGTCCGTTCATATTTAGGCAGACATGTCAAATTTCAGTGCGATACTGTCTTTAGTTTTGTTTTGACAGCTGATTCTTTTTGACGTGTTTGGCATCATGTTGAGTATGGACAAAAACGATTTTCGTTCTCTCATAAAACATTATTTTTTGAGAGGCAAAACGGCGAAGGAAACAAACGAAAAGTTGGATAAATATTGTGGGGCTAATGCTCCGTCAGATTACACCGTCAAATATTGGTTTCGAGAGGCCCTCCGATGAGGTTACAGAGGACAATGTCAAAAAAATACATGAAATGGTGTTGGCTGACCGGAAAGTGAAGGTGCGCCAGACGAAGATACCACAAAGATTAGTACTGAGCGCACACGCCATATTTTGGGCAATATTCTACATATGAAAAAGTTATCCTGCCGCTGGGGGCCGCGCATGACCAAAAACACGAAGGCGAGAGCACTTCGAAAGAGTGTTTGGACTTACTGATGGCGGAATCGGGCTGACTTTCGGCGTCGATTGGTAACTGGATTTGGATTCCTCGGACTATTATCTTTTCCCAAACCTCAAAAGATGGCTCATCAATAAAAAATTTAGCTCACGCGAGGAAATCATCGACGCCACGCAGGAGTATTTTGCAGACCTTCCGAAAAATTACTTTTAGGACGGGATCAAGAAGTTAGAAAATCGATGGAATAAGTGTATCAAACTAAAAGGAGACTATATTGAACAAAATAGAAAAAAAATTAAAAAAAAATTTTTTTCATTCCCAAGGAGGTTACTTTTCACTCCATCTAGTATGTTTTTGTTTTTACGTAATCGGTGCACGGACTTCAGTTTTTTTTAGAACATTAGCCTTTGGTTTGTGTCCAGTAACTATTTTTCAGTCTTCTTTTGATTAAAGAAATGTATGGGAGATTGTAAAATTTGTAATTAGTCTTGCTAATCATAGTTTTAGGCTTTAAAACAAATGAGCCCTTTAGCCTGATCTTTCAGGAACTCTATTAAAAAATCGCAGCCCCTATACAAAAACATATACCACCTTGATCCAAATAACCACCGTGTGGCGCTCCCATTGTTCCGATTTGACTTCTGTTTTTTTTTGTTAAGTTGATAAATCTGTTGTTAATATTTCTTCTAAATCTTAGCGTCATAGCTTGACATTTGCAAAAGTTACGTTGCCAAGAGGACATCTATCTCACTGTGTGTTGGCGATTTTTTAAAATTTTAGAAATGGATTTAAATTTGCAACAACGAACTTGTACGAGTATTAAATTTTGCGTAAAAAACGGATTTAATGGTGCTCGAACTTTGGAAATGTTGGAAAAGTGTTTCGGCAACGATTCTCTAAAGAAGACGGTCGTTTACCAGAGGCACGAGCGGTTCAAAAGTGGTCGTGAGTCAATGGAAGATGATGAACGCAGTAGCAGACCATCGACATCGAAGACCGACGATAACATTGATGAAGTACTCGTAAAAGAAATGTTGGTCAATAACCACAAATTAACCAAAAGAGAGATGGCGGAGGTCTTGAGCATTGCCTATGGATCCGTCCAAGACATTTTGGTTAATGATTTGGGTTTCCGTCGTGTAGCAACAAAGTTGGTGCCAAAAGACCTCAATTTCATGCAAAAACGAGACCGCGTTGACGTCGCAAGAGAGATGATTTGCGAGGCTAAATCCGATCCCACATTTATTAAAAAGATCATTACGGGAGACGAGAAGTGGGTTTATGAGTACGACACGCAATCCAGACATCAGGCAAGTGAATGGCGTTCACCAAATGAGCCGAGAATAAAAAAACCACGTCGTTTTCAGTCAAAAAACAAGGCAATGGCAATGCTCACGGTTTTCATGGATTACAACGGTGTAGTGCATCATGGATTTTTGCCAGAAGGTCAGACAGTAAACAAAGGGTAATATTTGGGCGTTATGAGACGTTTGCGTGAAGCAATTCGCCGAAAGAGAACAGAATTGTGGGCAGAAAACTCGTGAATTTTGCACCATGATAACGCACCGTCGCACAGTGCCATCAGTCTTCGTAATTTTCTGACGAAAAATGCAACAAATACCATCCAACAGCCACCGAATTCACCTGATTTGGCTCCCTGTGACTTCTTTCTGTTCAATCGAGTTAAAAAACCACACGTTTCAGCAGACGATGGAAAAATCGCAGGAAGCACTGAGGAAATGCCGAAAACCGAATATAAAAAATGTTTCGAGGATTGCATCAAGCGCTGGCATAAGTGTGTTGCAGTCGATGGGGAATATTTTGAAGGGGACAATATAGATTTAGATGAATAAATTTGTATTTTTAATTTTCTGAATAAATTCCGGGAACTTTTTTAAGGTGAGCATATTTTTTCGTATTTATTAAAATGAATGAATTTCAAAAGGCTGTAACCGAGTTGACTGGTGCCGTGAACTCCATCATTGGCCAGTTAAAGTTAATCGAGTCGTACCTTGTGTTTGTTGAACGGCGGAGAGTTGAAACGGTCCAAGCGACTTCAGTAGAATCTGCCGCTAGTCAGTTTGTTGAGCTCACCTCCCCACGGAATGAAGCTAAACTTGAAAACATCAGTCGCACTTAAAAACATTGTATGAAGGAGTTGCAGGAGTCTGATGGAAAGCCGACGCAATATGTATCCTTCAGAATACCCTCTACAGCCGTTAACTACCAGCTATCGTTGATGGTTAAAAAGCTTAAGAAAGAGACATACATCGAAGAAACTGTTGAATCCTTAATGGAGTCCTATCGAAATAGTGCTCCAGATGTTTTTCATCGCGGCCTTAACGGCGACTTATCGAAGATACTAATCATCCAGATACCTAGGTCTCTTCCTCGTTAATCAGATATTTAGCAATGAACAAACACACAGCCAACCACCTCAGAGATCTCCTTATAATTTCCCAAGTGCAAACAGACAATTCGAATCAGGTCCCCAAATGAGAAACATTGTGAAATACTTCCCCCATGAAAACATGAAAGCTGAGCATGAACTTACTTCAAACCAAGTCAATTTTATGAATCATCAGAGGAATTTAGGTTCTTGTAATCAATCCAATCGATGATTCATGCCTGCATATCTCCATAGGAAGCAACAGAAATTGTACCACAGAGAAAGTAAACGTGGAGAAGCCGATGAATGCAATGGCGATCCGACGAAAGCTTTGCCCAAGAAATACAGTCACGCTGCGACGGAAGTGATGGAAAGCCATCCAGTGTACCATACATAGAGTACGTTATATGTTTTTTGTCGATACGGGAGCGAACAAGAACAATATCAGCGCAAAGATCAAATAGCTCACGGTCCGTCTCAACAAACCTTTTAGAGTGTAATCAGCCGGTGATAACATTGTAATCTTTGAATCTGTTAAGTGAGAGTTTTTCGAACGCATTGGTAATAAAACATTAAATAAATCCTATGTCCTATGTCCTGTCAGGCATGAGTTCCTATCCTATCACTGACATTAATACAATACAAAGCATTTTTCGACTCTCGACCTGACGTCCGGACTTCACCAAATACCAATGAAACCCTCGGATATTCCAAAAACCGCGTTCTTGACGATGAGTGTTAATTTTGAGTTCCTTCGATTACTGTTTGAGCTAAAAAATGCCCCTGCGATATTCCGATATCCATGCGGATGATAGATGATGCTCTGAAACCCTACATTGCCAAGATCTGTTATATCTATATTGACCACATACTCGTTTCAGGCAGTAGCCAAGAAGATCATTAGATGAACTTCGAAACCATCTTGGCGAGATGGGGTGATATTCCTTTGCTATGTAATTATGCCCATGTTAAAAAAATCGAGAACTTACAAAAACTTAAATCATTCCTTGGCCTCACCTCATATTACCGACGATTTATTCGGGACTAGGCAATGGTCGCGAAACCTCTGACAAACCTAACCAGAGGTGAAAATGCGCAGATGGCAAATAAATCAAGTCGAATTCCAATCAATCTCGGCACTAAGAGCTTTCAATGAACTATAAATTCTGTTTAGAAGTACTTGCATTCCCCGATTCCGAGAAATCCTTTAACTTAGCGCCTGACGCCTCCAACTTAGCAATGGGCGCAGTATTATTACAAAAGATAGGCCAAGCGCATGCATCTCAATGAGAAGGATAGATATATTGGCCATTGTATGTTCCCTGGACAACCTGCGTTCGTATCTTGATAGAGCAAAAAGAAATTCGAATATTGACACATCACGATTTCTTGACTTTCCCGCTAGGTAACAGGAATTAAAAAGATGGAAAGTCCGCATAGAAAAGTACAACTACGAATATTATAATTATAAATTATTATAAACCTCGTAAATCAAATTTAGTAGTAGTAAATTTATAATCAACTGAACCCCTGTCAACCTCTATCTCTGAGGAAACCCGCACGGCCAGTGAGAACTAGAACTCCGCAGAGAAAGGGTCCGCTTCAAGAACCATAGAATCGGAAAGCAGCTCTTCGGCTAACACTGAACATAGCGCACTTCAACATGCTTACGATCTCGTTCCTCATTTGGAAACTCCAATCAACGTTTTCTGCAATCAAATTGTAATCAAAATCGGTAAGGGCCTGGAAATCCGCGAAGAACCTCATCCAGGCTATCACCGATATCACGTTGCTTTCACTGATCCAACTAAGCAAAGCCGCACAGAAATTCTTACGGAAAAACGTAACCTGAATGTGATAAATGGAGTAAAAACTCCAGAACAATATGTCATCCTTGAATCCTTCACTAAGTACAAGATAAGGACGTGAAAAATGAGGAACGGAAGTTTGAGCTGATTATGGCTGAACATAAGAGAGCATACAGAAATGTGCAGAGTGGCTGTTGGAAAATTATTACTTACCGGCCGTGAACAGTTTGGTTACCAAGTACACCAAGTCATATAAAGTGTGCAATTCCAATAAATATGGTAGACACCCTGTTCATCCCGAGTTCCAACCTACACCTGGGCCTTATGGAAATTCAAGGTGAGAAATTCGTAAGCTGTGTAAGGAGTAGATAAATTTTCTAAATTAGGCAAAATCTTTGAAGTTTTTACAGCACCAAGAACTTTAGTTATCGACAATTTCTGCAATTGTAATTTTGAGAATTGCTGTATTACATTGTCATACTTCGCGGGAAGTGGACTGAGTATACGCAACAGCCGATGGATAGCAAGTTGGGAGTATAGATTTTGTTGGTATGCTGTTTCCTCTTGTTGAAAGGACAACAAATTCTGAAATTTTACTTCACAGCTGTGCTCAGTATCGTCGGTGTTTGCGTTTGTTTTTTTATAATGGCTCGGGTATTTAGAGTGGACATAACGGGCTAAAAAGAAGTCACTTTCCTGCGTACCTCCACGTCCGTAAACATAGACCAGCTGTGGCACTTAGTGAAACACAGATAGATCCCCGCCAACATCTCTCAGATCAATCCGATCTGAAGCTACGAACTGGTGCCATTATTCTTCTCTCACCGCGGTCTCGCCATTTACGTGTGTAGTGCTGTAGCTTACCAAACTCCACCATAATGTAGGCCCTAAATTTCATGAGGTTAAAATTCTATCTTCGTAAACAAATTATCCACTATTGCCTTATTTACAGAAGGCTCAAACTGGACAGCAATTTGACCTTTAATGAGTTCGATGCTCTGTCTGACTCCATTCAAAGAATTATACCCCTGTATGCGCACACTAAAATCGTTATTACGGGCGATTTCAATATACAAAAGTCTGGGAGGCTTCAACATTCTGGACAGACAGCACCCGAAGGACGATATGTTGAGACCGTCGCTGTAAAAAAGAATTGACCCAGCTTGTAAATGAACCCATGCGAATACCAGCCGTTGATAGCCATACCGTCAACACCCTGGACCTGTTTTTAACTTCTTATCCTGATAAGTACAAGTCGATGTAGTGTACCTTCGTTGGACCACTGTTTTATATCAGCTAATTTCTCGTACACCACAGTTAAAGAAAATATTCCTTAAAGAACCGTATGGCAATACGAGAAAGGCTATTGGAGCGGACTTAACACCTTATTTAGGAATTTTAACTGGTCGTTGTGTTTCCTCGACAACGACGTGCATGCCGCTTCTGATATGATCACAGATACTCTTCTCTTTGGAATGAGATACTTTAACCCCATTCGGGTAAAAAGTATCAAACCAAAACAAAAGGCATTGCACGACTCGAGGTTTAAAGAGATTGTTAGGGTTTGAGAAATATTTTTTCGGCCATACAAGGCCAACCCAACAGAAATAACCAAAAATACTTCAAACGAGCTAGAAATGACTGCAACGCCTTTCTTAAACGTGTGAAATTTCAATACGACCGAAAACTGAGGCAAAAAATACAACAATGTCCCAAAGGTAGTAAAAATTGTTGGCCGTTCATCAAAATAATTAGAAATTCTGCTTCATTCTCCATCACTACGCTCATTTGTAATCAAATGACATTCTAGCTATCAGCTTCTTTGGACAAGGCCAAGGCGTGGGTTTTTCCACGCTGTCAAAACCTCTGCGTAAACTTTTTCATGAATCCTACTCTTTGGGACTCTTTCCGAGCAGATAGAGAACAGCATTTGCCCAGGCCGTCCCTAAAGAAGGCGAATCTACTACTTCCCTCACTTCCTACAGACCTATTGCACTTACGTCCCTTCTTTCCAAGGTCATGGAAACGCTGATAAACCGTCAGCTCATGAAATATCTCGAAACGTGAAAACTTCTCAATGATCCGCAATATGGTTTTCGTAGTAACAGGCGCACTGGTGATTTGATGGTATGTCTCACCGAAAAGTGGAACCAAAGTATACGTCAATCTGGCGAAACCAATATCGTTTTACTTGGTATTTCTAAGGCATTTGACAGAGTCTATCGTCAAGCTCTTTTATCGAAAATTGGTGCAATCGACGACTCTCTTCTCCAATGGATTTGAAACTACCTTTCGGATCGTTCAATTCAAATGGTGTCTTGGATGGTTTCAAGTCTGATATTCACAAAATAAATGCTGGTGTGCCCCAGGGCTCCGTTCTATCTACGACACTCTTTTTAATTTCACGATCTCTTGTCTGATACTTCTAATCCAACATACATATATTCCCTTGCTGACGACAGTACTCTCTGGTTTTTTTATTCGTCCCCGGGCTCACGTCCCCGCTCTTCGGCTGTAGAACGGGAACGGAAGCATATGTTAAGCTCATTAAATTTCGATGTTAACAGCATAACCAATTGGGGAACTATCAACAGAGTGGAATTTAATGCTTACAAAACACTTCGCTGAAGCGAAATTAAAATATCCAGAGACTATCCACGAATGGCACTTGCATCGTCGAAACCGACAAACTTTCCATTCATTGTCAATGACAAACTACGTTGGAACGAGCTGATATTCGATGTAGACAAAAATTCTGCAAAATGTCTAGGATTCCGCAAGCGATGTAGGAAATACTTCACCCACTCTGATCTGGCATCAATATACAAGGCATTCACCCGCCCAAAAATGCAGTACAATGCCCATATCTGGCCAGCTGCCCCTAAAACTGCCCCGCACCTGCTAGATAGAATTCTAAACACTGCGATAAAACTCATAGGTGATGCTAATATCACTCTGTCAATGGACACCTCCGAACACCGACGATATGTCTTGTGTCTTACTCCATTCTATCGCTATTTCCACCAACAGTGCCACATATTGTAGAAATCGCCAGTAGCATTCTGCCCCCTTCACACCTGCAACCGGAACACTCGCCTTGCTGTGAATGCTTATCAAGCTCAGTTTCGGACGTACTCTAAAATATCGTGATACATTCCAAAGCTGCTAGACTGCGCTTAAAAATCTGCTTGCAGAATTGAAGGCGCACTCGTCAAATCTAAGCCCTGGCCATTTTCAGCGACATTTAGGGTGCTTTCGACAACGGAACTTTTGACGGCGTATGTAACTCCCCTAGAATATAAGGCGCTGACGAATTGGGTATGTAAACATCTACTAATATGCGATGTCAGTAGGTAAGAAGATTATTAGCAAGGGGCATCCAGTCTTCACTACTATAGGGCATGTTGATCGATTCACTGTTTAACATTGTTCGATTGTTTTAACTCTCAGTTATTTGCAATTGATGTATGGCAGCTGTACTGTCTGTTGGATCATGCCAAACAACTGCCTGTTCTTAAGCGTGATTGGCGAGTGGTGCACTAGAAATGGCATTTTAGCTAATACTTTTGAAATTGAGGATATTCTTTACGAGAAACAGGAAGCTGACTGATTTGACTCATCTACCGTTTACAACCCGTTTTTCCAAAGAAAGAAAAAGGATCCTAGATAATAAACTTCCTTGGACTTAACATGTCACGTCATAAACTTCAACACAGGATCCGCTTTGGTACCAAAAGAATGAAATGAGAGAATGAATGGAAAGCGATGTGAAGGCATATCCTTGCTCCCGTGAATATATGGGGATTCAGTAGACTTAAATCTACACGATAGGTGTTCATTTAAAACACGAGAGACATTGGTACAACAAATGTTTTCCGCCAGAAACTGAACCAGGAGAGCAATGTAGTCGGGTTTTTACAGATGACTCCAAAACCGATCTGGAAGTACGACAACATTGAATTTCACTCCTCGCTACGAAGCCTGCGTCTGTCTTCCAAGCGGAGATACACAAGTACACACTGGTAATCTTGAGAGTAAGGAACTTAGTATAGAAGTATCTGTAGCGACAGCTAGGCGCGCTTCAAGACTTGCTCGAGAATGCAAGCCTTGGAAATCAGAAAGAATGCGAACCTTCAGTTAGGACTTTCATTGACAGTTGGGTTTTATGTGAGCATAACTGGATATTGCATGATCCAACAGGTTGTCGGCAGACCAAAATAACGCTTCCCTAAGAGTTCAGCGACTTTCCTGCTGTTTCTCAGTGGATTCCCACTGTGGGCTGCATACTGGTCCCATTGACGTCCATTGGTGTAGTACCTACTTTACTTAAGCAGCTAGGTGTGCTGGGCATAAATGGCAAAATATCCTGCGGCGACACTTGTTGCGAGAGTGATGACGATAACAGGGAAAATTCCCTGTGTGAATGCCTAGCTTAAACTTCAAATATTCAGCTACAGTAGCTGATGTGGTTAATACTTATGTTCTAGTTAAACTAACACTAATACATTCCAGCTCACTATGCTGGTGAAAACCTCATGTAAAGTAGAAAATAGATTAGGCCCATGCTCTGTTCAGGAAAAAGTCCCTCACACTGGGCAGCAAAGTTTGTTTTAGGCACAAACCAAAAAAACCTTCGTGCTTAAGCTTAGGATTTAATTTTTTGCATCGCTTGAATCTTTTCAGAAAAAAATACTTCAAATGAGATTGACATCATCAACCACCATGTCTAGGTAATATATTTAATCGTGTTTACTTGAGAAAGCTGTCATGTTACCCATACTGTCAGCATCACAGACGTCTGAGGACATACATAGGTAGGGTCTATGTTTGCCAAATCTGAGTATGAGGATGAACATGCGATGGTATTTAAGAAAAAAACAAGTTTCATTACAAAGATTTTTACCTAAGGAGCTTACGATTATTTCGACAAAAAACGCCAACGCTCATGTCTGGCATGTCAGTCAGCCTTTGTACGGCCATCGGGATTGTAATGTATTTGAAGGTTGTTAACCTTAAAGATGAAATAATAAATTACGTGTTGATGCGGCGGCTTATTATTTAATTCATTATTAAGCAAAATCCAAAAGCTATTATAATTTGCTAGACAGGAAAATTTTAATCCACTTGCTCAGGTTTCTACCCGAAAGCAGTTACGTTTACATTAAATCCTTACTGAGATTCAAGTTTCCTCTGCCTCTTCCAAATCGATCTGATTCTGCCAACAAGCGATTCACTTAGAGTCAATAAATTTGATCGCAAAGCCCCATATCATTAATTCAATTCCCTGATTTGATATTTCTCCATTCGACAGAATCCTGATGTCACTTTGGAGCAGATATTCATTATCCTTACCCATACGCAGATTCCTGTAAGCTTTGTTTTTTTTTTTTTTTTTATTTTTTTTTTTTTAGCATTCCCTAGTAATTAAATTCGTAACATACCCATACTCGTATACTCGTACTCCTGTGCTGTCACAATAAATGAGAAGAAGAGGACTGTTTCCAAGGTTATGCTACGGAAGGATAATTGAATTTTTAAAGGCCTCCGGGTAAGAGATATACTCGTAGAGGGGAATAGGAATAGAGTGTGGAAGAGTATTCATTCGTTCTAAATACGTCTCACGCACGTCTAACCTAACAAAACGTATCCCTTTTCTTTTTTGAGCGGCAGAATGGAGCTTAGGCTGTTTGTGTTGTGTTGAGGGGTGTATTATGTGATATGTGCCTTTGGCAATTACCTTCTTTAATATTCGGAGAGAAGTTAAAAATCGGAGCAAAAGGAAGCGTGGGTGAGATACGAATATCCTTACTATACAGACATCCGTTTGCGTACGCATGGATGCTCTGTTCAGGCAATGAATGCATCATTGAGCTTCGGATGGGAAATGTGAAAAAGGTAATGATGGTGACAAGACATTTAATGAGCCATGAAATGGAGCCGGTTTTATTCGTAGACGGATGGATGTGTGTGCATCGTTTTCCAAAATTTCCTCTTTATTCACTTTCAGGTGCCAGTAATGAAAGGAGTATATGATACTTTTGATATACCTTTGAATGGGCCAAGGTTTATTCGTGTGTGTTTTGTGTGGATTTTTGAATTTAAGTCGGCAATGTTTTATCTTTTTCTTGCGGAATGCTTAAGTGGCCCATTAAAGTTGATGGCAGCAGTCCAATTGACTTTGTTAGGCTGGCCTGGCTGTGTGTGTGTGTGTGTGTTATTTTTACTACCCACACGTTGGGATAAAAATTTTATTAAGAGAGTTGGTTGCATAAGCCTTTATGAAGCACGTTTCATTTAAAAGCAAATTGTTGAATTTACTTCCGAATGTGATGAATAAGAACCTTTTTTTTTTTCCCACGTAAACAAACCTGTGAGCCTTAATTATGACTATTGCTGAGTCCTTTTATGTTGGACTTAAAAAACCTTCCTGTTTTCAATTCATTTGGAGGCAAACACATGCATATTCTTTGCCAGAATCAGAAGTGTGCGCGTGGGTTTGGAATCCAGGGAGTGGGCACAATGATTATTTCGGTCAGGTTTCTGGCTATAGCAAGTAGTTTGTCGGTATTAGTGTTACACCAATGAGAACCAGGACTAAAGGAGCAACTTTTCTAATTTAATTAAAAGTTGATCGGCTACTATCCCAGAGATTTGGGTTTGATTTTCAGGTGATACAACGGAAAACAGAAAAACTTCTGCCTACCAAATAATCTAGTACTTTCTTGCCTTAAGATGGGGTTATACATGCTCTGGGTGTTGGTGCTTAGTTTCTGTAAAGGAACGAGGAATACCACTTTAAAGTAAACCCTCAACTATCGGAGCTTCCCTCAATCATGTGGAAGCTTTCAACAATGCTAGTAATGATAGACATTGGTTGCTGTAACTCGATTACCACTATACTCAAGTCGTGTAGGATCAATTCGACTTTAAGAAACGCAAACAACAGAAAGGAGGAGGAGGATATCCAGGTAATATTGAGAAATAATGGCTTTAGCTCAATGATCTACACGAACGATGTGGCGATCCTGATTCCAGGTGAATTCCTCGCAGCTTAAAGTGAAACGTTGCGTTGCATACTATTATTTGCGAAACATTGGGCTTATTGCGAAGGATTGTTCTCTTCACCAGCAATGGATTCATTTCTATGTGTAAACCCACAGAAATTGTGAAAATTGAGCTTAGACTTTCTAGATCGCGTTGATTTGCTGGAAAGAATATTGGAGGGCGAATCAAAAAAGCTGTTGCTTCCTATTCTCCCAAAAAAGCGCTCATTACTACCCGGGGCTTCAAGTTGAATTGCTTGAATCAGCGTTTGGGTCTGGTGTACACTATTCTGATGAGAAGCCTTACTACGTGCCATATAGGTAGACGTACCAAGAATCCTTCCTTTGCTGACGACTACATATTCTTCTGAGCTATTTAGCAGGGTTGAAGTGATGAAGACACTCAGTCAATAAAAATTACTCATTTTCTTAATATACTCTTTGGCCATAGAAACAGCGATTGGAAAGTGTAAATTTTCGGTAAATTTCTGAAGAGGTTTCATTAACAAACACCGTAGCCGCGGTGGGAAAAATTCTTAACCACCTTAAAGTTAGAGCTATCTATTTCGAAATACACTTCAATTCGCCGATGTTGTATATTTCTTGTTTTTGACAGCACATCCGTATTGACCGTAATCCTTTACTGGTGCAGATTACAATGGTAAACGTATGCTCGGCGAGTAGCATAATACAGGCCAACGTCGTCTAAAGATGCGACAAAACAACTAATTGCTTCGGATTAAAACCCCCTTCACTATTGACGACCCTTGTAAACCGTTTAATGGAGAACGATCTTCAGATCTGTACGTAGAATATTCGGACCCTTAACAGGCCACGTGCTGTTGAACAATTAGCATAGGCCCTTGACTGCTATCACATAGATATCACGATGGAATGGACGTGACAAAAAGAGAATGAAGTGATTGATATAGGGAAAGGAAACAGCGCTTATTCAGAAATGCTGGCTTAAGCAACAAGTCTTGAGCTTTCGATACGGGAGCGAGCGTATTAAAACTGAATTCGCTAACCTAAGCCTAATATGCATCCGCGTTACTACAGAAGACAGAGACGACGCCACTAATGTATGTATGTTTATACGAGCTGATCGACAAAACATATGAGTAATTTCTTAAGTGTGACGCCAGGATAGGAAAGGACGACATCTTCGGTTGGACAGTTGGTAAGCATAGCCTACACGACACTTCGTCTGGGAACGGACTTGAGCTAACTAACTTTGTGGCGGGAGTGTTATAGTAGCACGCGGTTCCTCATCTCAATAGACATAAGGTGACATGGTAGTCTCCGGATCATGAAACGTTAAATCAAATTACGATCGACGTAAAACATGTTTCCAGTACTCTGGAAGTCCGAAACGGGTATCCAACATTAACGGGCTTCCCAAGCAACACAACAAATGAAATCAACTGAGAGTACTCGTAGATATAAAGTAGAAAAGCTACAGTCGCAAGAGACCGGGTGAATCTTTACCGAACGCGTATCCCGATATCTTTCTACAACTCCTACGCAGGCAGCATCAAATACTGAAGACCAGTGTCGACGCTACCAACATGCCATCTGAAAGGTCGCAACTGATGTGCTGGGTTTCATCCGACCACCACCAAGAACCCCTGGTTTGACGAAGAATGCCGGCAAAACAAGAAGTGTACAAAGCCTCGCCGTAATGAAGGACGGGAGCTGCTCGTGAGCTCTATGATCAGAAGAGAGGCTTCACCAGAAGGAGAGAATGCGGAAGTTTTACCCACAGTTAAAAAGAACGTGCCAAAGTAAGAAAACCAGCAAAGTCTTTAGAGATGAAGAAAGAAACTTGTAATAGAGTCACAGTTGGTGCTGAGAATATGAAATAACTTTTTCTGCAGACTCTATAACGACATCCCGTTGCTGTCAGGCAGAATGTACCATTCAATTTAGACAATGATAGGCAAATTTTTCACCCACTTGACCAAAAAGAAGTGAGGATAGTAATATCTAAGTTGAAATCCAACAAAGCAGCTGGACCTGACGGCTTACCGGATGAGGTATTCAAAACACAGACTCATTCTGATAAGAAGAGTGTATCTATGCCTGGTGAATGGAATCTCAGTATCGTTTGTCCGATCCACAAATAAGAAGATCCCCTCAGCTGTGCCAATTATAGAGGTTCAAGTCTCCTCAACAGTTTATACAAGTTCATATCAGCCATAATGTGTTTTGACCCTTAGTCAAAAACCTGATTGACCCCTATCAGTGCAGTTTCAGACCAAGAAAGTCCACCATCGACCAAATCTTCGATAATGCAAAAGAGCTCAAGAAGTCCAAATGGATATTCAGCATCTTCTCATCGATTTTCATGCCGCATATGATAGAGACTTGCTATTTTGAGCCATGTTTAGTTTTGGCATCCCAACCAAGTTCATCCGTCAGTGCAGAATGGCGATTGAAAAAGATCGCTGCTCCGTCAGGGTCGATAACTACCTAACCGAGACCTTGGATGTCAAAAAAGGTTATAGCCTGTCGTATGGCTTCTTTAATATTATACTTCAAAAATTGTGTGAAATGCACAAGCGAATGCTGGAGGCACAACTTTTCAAAAGTCTGTACAACTACTAGCGTACGCCGATGATATTGACGTAGTTGGCAGAACTCACAGCGCGGTGACCGCTGCTTTCGCTAGTATTAAATCGGAATTTGTCAAAATGGGTTCATCAGTAAATGAGGACAAAACCAAATACACACTGTCAACAAGAAGGGACACAGAATACGGACGTCACAATCGATAGCTATAATTTCGAGGTAGTAAAGAATTTTGTCTACCTTGGCAGTGTTACATACTCTTCACTCTTAGGGCTCTACTTATATATCAAACATCCCCCCTTTTTCGTTCTTTTCTTTCCAAGGTCCTGGGAGATTAGTGGGGAGTCGTGGGAACATATATCAATGCACCTTCTCAGTATCCTGGAAGTTCAGCAAAACAGGTAGAACGGATGGCCAATCTTCTGCAATAGAAGCGCAAGACGGGCGCTAGTCACGGTAACCAGTTGGCGGCAAGAGCCAAGAATCAAGTAGTCGACTGTTGATCTCTGTGAGGTCTTGCCTCTCCTACTGGGTAGTGTCCAGCTTAAAGCAGAACTAAGGCATTTCGCTCCCTCCCTGACCCTTCTGGCAAATGCCACTTTTGTCCCACCCCTATCTTTTTCGTTCGTTGTAGCCTTGAAGAAACGTATTGCCGGAGTTTTCCAATCCCTTACTTCTGCCCTTCCGTTTTTGGGAGGTGACAACAACCTGGTATGCGAGACTGGCGAAGCAGGGGGACAGTCTGCAGTCGGCGTACGTGACACAGACAGTCACACACACACCAAGAGCTAGATGAACCAACTGGAACCTTCTGCATGCAAATAGCACCATCTGAAAAGCGCTGACATTTTTTTCATAAAGCCAGGTGGAATCGAGAAGCGCACCAACCACACACCCAAAATAAAACCAAATAACGAAATATATCTTGTAAACAAATAACTGCTGTGTAAAAAAGGGGACGCTATCGCTCAGTCCCTTCCGAAAAATCTGCATAAAAGTCCAACGGGTCCTCATCCGCTTCCGATTTACTCCTTTATATATGTTAATTTCGGATATAATTATAATTTGATTTCCTCTGGGGTCTAGACCTTTTTCTTCCATCGCAAAAAAAAAAGGTTCCTTGCCTTTCAGCAGCCTCCTTCATAAGTCAAAAAAAAAACAACAAAACGAACTATGATCTGTCATTTTGATTGATTGCCGGGATTCTTTCTTTCGGAAAAGGGGTTGTTGGAACCCAATATATTGTTTAAGGAGAAATGCTCATTCTGGCCGAAGGGAATTCCTAGACCTCGGAAATTTCCCGAGGATCTGGGTGGTGAAAATGGAACGCCTAAGCCTTGGTAACATGCTTCTGTGCTGCGTGGTACACATACACCTGACATTGGTCCCGCTGGAATCGATTGATTGGAATGAGTGAATGAGTGGGTGAGCCAGGAGTAACAAAAAAAACAAGAAAAATTGAGTTTTTTTTTTCTTTGGTGCAATAAAAATTCTTACAAGAACGCGGTGTGAGAGGTTAGTCCGACTGGAAAACCCGGTGGACCTTTGTTTCGTGGAAAGAAATTTCTCCCAGTGGAAAGCAGGACACAAATAGAATCAATGAAATGAAGCATTGGACTACATAAGTGCTCCCAAGCTCTTCTGCTAAGTTCTATGAAAAAAAAAAACAGAACTCATTACGATAATAAAAAACGAAAATTAAACATGCCAACAATAGAAGAATTAGCCGAACAACTCCATCACAAAAAATAAAAACGGTTGGAATAACCTGCAGCAGGAATCCGAGCACTATAGAATAAGCAGAGGTCCAGGTAGACGCAGAAAGAGTGCTCAGAGAAGTGAGGCATAGACCCACTTTCACCGGACAAAATGAGATCTCAGTAAACCCATTCATTAGTAATGCGGAATATTACTTATCAAGAGTCACCGATGAAGAGTTAAGGAAATGCATGGCGAGAACAAGTCACTATGAAAAGTTCCAAGGAGGAGCAATACCATCATAGATTCACCTCATCCGTTAGGCATACTATATACCGAAAGATCACTAGCCTGACAGCAAACAACGTAAGTGATTTCGCAATCGAAATCCAAAATATTAAATATAAGGCTGATGAATTAAGGAATCCACGAAAAATCCACCATTGTGTGGCTAAAAAGTAGTCACTTTTCTTCATATGTCCACGTCTGTAAATTCAAACCAGCTGCTTTGGCACTCAGTGAAACACAGGTAGATCTCTGCCCATATCTCTCAGATCATTCTGATCTGAAGCTACCTGGCTACGAACTAGTGCCGCTATTCTTTTCTCATCGCGGTCTCGCCATTTACGTGCATAGTGATGTAGCTTACCAAATTCCACCACAATTTAGTCCCTGTTCCAATTTCGGAATTCAATTTCATGTGGTTAAAATTCCATCTCCGTAAGCAAGTTATCCACTATTGCTTTATTTACAGAAGCTCCAAACTGGACAGCAACTCCACCTTTAACGAGTTTGATGCGCTGTCTGACTCCATTCAAAGAATTGTATCCCTGTATCCTCATACTGAAATCGTGATTACGGGCGATTTTAATATACACAATTCTGGGTGGCTTCGACATTCTGGAAACACAACACCCGAAGGACGGTGTGTTGAGATCTTCGCTGCGCAAAATAACTTAATGCAGCTTGTAAATGATCCCACGTGAATACCAGGCTAAAATCCTGGATTTAATTTTAAATTTCTCACCCTGATAAGTACACCGTTGATGTTGCTCTCTCCTCTAGGCTCTTTAGACCATTGTGTCATATCAGCCAATTGGAGCGGACATAACATCATCTTTAGGAAATTTAGCTGGTCGTTATTTTTCCTCGATAACGACATGGATGCTGCTGTTGATATGATCACAGACACCATTCTCTTTGGAATGAGATCCTTTATCCCGCATCGGATGAAGAGTATCAAACCAAAAGAAAGGGCGTGGTACGACTCGAGCTGTAATGAAGCTATCAAGGTTAGAGAAATGTTTTTTCGGTCCTTCAAGAACAACCCGACAGAGGAAAACCGAAAAAAGTTTAAACGATCCAGGAATGACTGCAACGTCTTTCTTAAGCATGTGAAATTTCAATACGAACAAAAGATGAGGCAAAAATTACTACAATGTCAGAAAGGTAGTAAAAGCTTTTGGTCGCTTGTCAAAAACATTAGAAATTCGGTCTCATCCTCCAACCCAACGCTCATCTACAATTACATTCCAGCCGTCAGCTCTTTGGACAAAGCCAATCTACTTGCTGGACAAAGCCAAACTAATTGCTGGACGGCGGGTTCAACGCTTCTAGATTGTACTCTATTTTCGCTTACACTTGAGTCCGTCGAATTTTCAATGGGACAAATACACTTTTACTCTCGTGTGATAGCAAGAGTTCTTAAAGATCTTAATATTCACAAATCGGCTGGTCCAGATGTTATACATCCCCTTCTTCTGAAAAGGTGTTCTTTATCGCTGGCAAAACCACTGCGAATCGTACTCTTTGGGGCTCATTCCGAGCTGGTGGAAGACAGCATTTGTCCTGTCCGTTCTTAAAAAAGACGAATGTTCATCTCTCTCCTCCAACAGACCCACTGCACATAGGTCCTCTTTTTCCAAGGTCATAACTAACATAACTAGTTAGGGAACCACTAACAGAGTAGAATTTAATGCTTCCAAAGAACAATGCTGTCTGCTGTCGTCAAAGCGAAATTTAAACACCCACTCATTATCCACGGATGGCACTTGCATCATCGGAGCCGATAAACGTTCCATTCTCGGTATGTGTATCAGTGAAAACTTACGTTGTAATGACCACATATTCGATGTCGCCAAAAATGCTGCGAAATGTCTAGGTTTCTTCAAGCGATGTAAGGAATATTTCACCCTTCTGATCTAGCCTCATATTTGTAAGGCATTCGTTCGTCCAATGTACAATGTCCGCGGCGAAAACATATCAGCACTAGTTAGATAGCATTCAAAAAAGTTCGATTAAACGCATAGGTGATCTAATATCACTAAGACAATGGACACCATCGAACACCGACGAAATGTCTCGTGTCTCACTTTGTTTTATCGCTATTTCCACCACCAGTGCTCTATAGAAATCGCCAGTAGCATTACGCTTCTTCAAACTTTCAACCGTAACACCCGTCTCGCTATGAATGCTCATCAGTATACCCTCAAACCCACTTTCGGACGTACTCTAAAATATCGTGATTCGTTTCTAAGCCATACAACTCGCTGTGGAATGCCCTGACGAGCTGACTATTTCCTAGGCATTATACTATTCAGACATTTAAAACCAACATAAATTGGTACCTAAGTAAATTCGTAGGATTTAAGCCATTCGTCACGGCTAGAGCCAAAAGAGAGCAACAGAAATTACCGCACTTCCTGGTTCTATCAGTCTGTACAGTGGGAAAAAGTAAAGAGGAGCGACAGCATTTTGCAATGCATTCGCTGCCAAAGATTCGAGCACGCTGCGTCGAACTGCGTGATGCAGCCTCGATGGGTGGAGTGTGGAAAGGACCACAAATCAGAGGAATATGCTGTTGGTAGAGATAGAACGTGAGAAAAAACTCAGCTCTCGCGTGCTTTATGCAAGAACTCGGGACACACCGCAAATACAGGGGTTTTCCTAAGTTTCAATATTTAAAAACAGTAAATCTGGCTCGGAATCAAAAAGTGAAGGTCAAGCGTGCTCAAAACAATTCAAACACAAGCCGGTCACTCCCTAAATTGCTTACGCCCAAATGGCGGCAGGTAGAAGGAATACAGTACAACCAGCGAAGGTAGATTCTCATGCCCCACCGGAAGATCAGGTGCCTGGAATGCTAGCTATCGTGCTCTCTATCCATGGCTTGGCTACAACGTCGGATACAGGAAAAGGTCACACGTGTGAAAAAAATCTACGTGCTGCTGCCGGGCCTAACGCATCTCCAGTCGTAATGGGTACGAACATGGTGGAGCGAATTCTGAAGGTCCTTGCGTTTAATGTAAATTCGCTGATAAAGTTTGAACGAAGAGCCACACTATTTAAGTTGCTAGTTAATCCACCTTATTTATCTCGGAACTTGGGACACTTCTACGATTCCTAAGACTGAAATCTGAAGAGAACTGTTTCATAATCGACGGAGATTTCAACGCCAAACATAGAGATTGGGGAAATAATACCCCAAACACTAGAGGGAACCCACCAATTGAGTAGGTGGGGTTTGTATTGTGTTCTGTACCGACTTGGACTAAAAGCGACTTACTCGTATAATCCGTCGTTTCCCAGGCACGGTTCCCAATTGAATCTCCTGTGAACCAACAAACTGTAAACTATCTACGCACTTTCGTGTATGTGGTCTCAGTACCGAAATAACAGTTCCAACGAAATAGCCGAATGAGAGGAGTTTGTTCAAAGATATTCTTCCAATTATGGTGGGCTACGTTGTTCACACTTCTCCAGAATATTAACGAGAGCATTCTTCTCGAGCTTGCCCTACCCGCCATCCAGCAGGAATCTGTCAAACGGGGAGACTGACAGGTACCTTACTCAAATGGACGAGATCACAAAAAATCACTATGGACAACAGGATACCTCGGTATAAACACAACGATAAGAAAGACACCTTCCGCAACGCAACTATTGACGCACTGCAGCAACACAAAAGTAGCTTGCTGTCGACACTAAAAACCCTGTACAGGCGGTTTCCTGGCAGACATAACTCGAAGGTCATCACTCTCCCAGGATTAATAAAAGAAAATTACAGAGCGTCTATAAGTTTGTATTGGAACAATAAAATTCGGGCTTTAAACTCCTGCAACCCAAATATGTTCCCTCAAATAAAACGTTCTTCCGTGTCTAACAATTTAACCTTTAACTATTAAGTCGAAAGCGGATGAAGATATCCTCTGTCGTTTCGCGAGAACAACTTTTCGTAAGATATTCCCGGTTTTGGAAGACAAGATTCAACGACGAACTACACGAACAATACACCAGCGACGTTCACCTAGTCAGAAAACTGCACATCAGTCGCCTAGATGGCTAGGATATGTAGGGCGAATGGACACCGATACTCCGATACGCAAGGCTTCGAATCTAACTCGAAAGATTAGACTAGCGCCATCTAGGGATGTAAGTATTCGTATGATCAGTATATGCAAACAGTTGTACAGAATTTTCAAAAAAAATTGCCTTGGTTGCTCGTTTATGATGGCCTTGTCTAAACCTTCTTTTGATAATTATCTTGATTACGAACAGCAAGCGGTCTACCATATGTTGTCATTCTGAACAGTCGAACGAGTCTGGCAGAGGTGGCAAGGCCAGATTCTTTCCATTATTTTTGCAAGAGATGAAGTTTTTCCATTATCTCATAAAGCGCACGAGTTTTTTCGTCTTTCTGCACAAGGGCACTTTTTAGACAAATTCTTTTGCTGGCACTCGTCATTCCGCCAAAAATTTTATGGGGTGATAGGGTAGTAGCCAACACTTCAGTTGCGGCATTGTCAATGACTGTTTGGCAATGATGCTACTCACCTTGAGGACTAGATTCAGGTTGCATAGGAAATTTCGTGATATTGAGAACGCGATCTGTAAAGAATACAGATTTCTCTGTTGTTCTGGATATCTACCTACAAAGATGTACTCGTAACCTGGCTTAAATTTATTCGCTGATCGCTCCGAATGTGCGGACGCGTATAATACTGGGTCGATGGCAGCATGATCCACTCGGGTGACGGTTTTCTGATTAGGTGACCCGTACATGTTATGTCTTTGTGAATGAAGTGAAGAAATCGTGTGCTAGTTTTAGTGCTATTACGCATCGCAATAAAGGCTAAACATAGTACGTTTCCGACTGTACAATCAAGGATGTCTTTAGTGTTTTGGCGTTAAAATCATCTAAGTGATTTCAATTTAAATTTGTGTTTAGGAGATTGCTGGCTTGCTTTGTCAAGGAATTGAAAAAAAAAAAAACATCTTTTTGTAGCACTCTCAGTATTTTTTCTGTGGGGCATATTCTGTCAAAATATAACCGGGACTGGGTCATTTAGATGGTTCGCGTTAATGTTTTTTTAAATTTTGAATTAGGGCACCATTTGTCAACTAGTTTGTTGTCAGTAGACAAAGATATTAGATAACCTCAAGTACTCGTACAATAGGCGATTTTTACTCTGGAAAAAAATATTGAGCAAAGAGTTTGTTTGAAATTTTGTGTTGGGAATGAAATTCCTTGTTCGGACGCTTTGAAAATGTTGAAAAAAGCCTACGTGGACTCTGTAATATCAGCGATACAAAGCGTTCAACAGTGAAGTCACGGCCCAAAGTCTAGGTTTTGCTCAATGTTATTTTTCGATGTTCGAGGTGTTATTCACTTGTAATTTCTTACGGTGGGTCAAACAATGAATAATCAATATTATTTAAGCGTTACGAAGCGTGAAAGGGAGAATATTTCTCGAAAAAGACCGGAATTGTGACAAAACAACTCTTGGATTATACACCACATGCGCCCTCTTACAAATCTATCCTTGTGAGCTACTTTTTGACCAAAACGCTACCAATATTTATTTATTTTTTTTTTTACAAAGAACTTAACACTCAAGAGGCTATGACTACTCTTAAAATGCCGGAGCACGTGTTAAGTTAAGATGTTTGGGCTTAAATGTTATTTCGCTCCATGGCTGGCATCCAACATCTAATGGGGAGACTAAATTACTAGTGTAAATTGACTTGATGTTGTATTTAGGCAACCATTCATCTCATGAGATTTTAGTTGCATGAAAAAAAGTCTTTCGCTCACGGCTGGTATTGAACCTCGAACCGTCCGAATGGGAAGCCAATACACTACCACTTGAGCCACGGCCACTCGCGGCCAATATGATCGAGCAAGCAACGTTTACTCCAGATATGGGACCCTGTGACTTTTTCCTATTTCGGAAACGCAAATTGGGTTTTGAGGCGATTCAAGACGTAAAAGAAAATCCGTCGAGAGAACTCTTAGTTCCTTATTTCCGTGGATATGAGAGCTGTCGTTGCCATTAAGAGTTCGTCGCTACGGCGTACATCATTAGTTAGCCATTTAAAGGGTCTTTTATTAAGCGCTTCCTATCTTTAAATTTAAATAAAACAAAGTGTGTGTGAGATATCATCGGCATTTTTTATTCGCTTGAAACGCCTATCGATGCCATTATGTATGGAATATACTCGTAACATCGTTCAAGTGTCCGCTGCGGCTTTTCTGGGTAGCTCGCATCCGAAATGTCAAATTTTGCACGACGCTGGCTCATAAATCAGTCTGAACTTGACCGATGGCATGGGTTATGTTAGCTTTGAGGGCCGGTGTGGTTTGTGGCTTATTCGCGTAGACCTGCTACTTCAGAAAGCCACATAAGAAAATGTCTAACGGGATCAAATTGCACGATTTCAGTGGCCAGTTCACATCACCTCCCCATGAGACGACTATGCCTCGAATCGCTGGTGCAGAATTTCCAATGTGGCGTAAACTGTGTGGCACGTAGCGACGTTCTGTTGAAACCACATGTTGTTGGTGTCCATATCATCCAATTCATGCCCAAAGAAGTTGGCAATCATTGACGTATAGCGCTTGCCGTTAACGGTGATGGCCTGGCCAACGTCGTTCACAAAGAAATGTGGACCGATGACGCCGCCAGCCCAAAATTCACACTAAACAGTGACTTTTTCAAGATGCATTGGGCGCTCTTGGATCTCATGTGGATTGGTATCGTCCCAAAATCGACAATTTTGTTTTCATCCAGAAATGGGCCTCATCGCTGCAGATGATTTTTCGATGAAAATTAGGGTCAATTTCTAACTGGTTAAGAGCCCATTCACCGAACACACGTCGTTGTCTATGGTCATTTACCTTCAGCTCCTGGGTCACTTGAATTTTGTACGAGTGCATGCCCAAGTCACGACGTAAAATTCTCCAAGTTGTGGTCTGCGAAAGGCCGAGTTCTTGTAAGCGACGCGAAATCGACTGCCTCGGATTCTCCTGCACACTCTCACGGACAGCGGTGGTGTTTTCGGCAGATCTTGCGTTTCGTCGACGTATGAGTGTTGGTTTATCGTTTATTGAACCAGTGGACTCAAACTTATCCACCACACTTCGAACAGTCCTTTCGGTAGAACGATTATGGCGACCGCAAAATGGGCGAAGCGCGCAGAACGCTGCCCGAACAGAACACCCATTTCGATAAAACTGTTTTATTATTTGAACGTGTTGTTGAACGCTATGTCCATCCATGGTGATTTGACAAACAGACTGAATAAATGACAGCCAATTTGACAGATGTAGGTTCAACAATATGGCCGCTATCAACAGTCAAAGTTTGGAAGTCTCTATTGGAAGACCCTGTAGTTAGTCATCTTCGATTTGGTACTACTCGTACATATAGTGATGCTATTTTCCTTTTGCTTAACATCCGTGCTTATAAGTTTGTCAAGTGCGAATGGACGAGACAATTATCTGGTTGCTACTGCAAAGAGGTAAAATAGTTACAATTGATGAGTAGTCATAGTTCCAGCATTAGTTGAGTCCGTGCGCATCTTAACAATGTAACACAATACCACCAAGCAATAAGATTCCATGGCAATTTAAAACAGGGCTAGATATAGTACTTGTTTACTTAGGTTTCGCTACAGTTCGGGATGAAATTTAGCCTCAACTAACAAGACTCTCCAGTAAGCGCGATCTTCCAGTTGAACACTCCAAAGTCGGTTGAGGGCCCCTTCCACTTGTGCGCGCCATCTACGGCAAGATCATCATCTACTGCGTTGTCCTACCTGCTAGGATTTGAAGACTCTGCGGGTCGCAGCAATGATGTCCATTCACTCTACATGCCTTTGCCATCTCAGACGACTGATGTGTAGTTTTCTGACTAGATCGATGTCGCCATACCGCTCGTATAATTCGTCGTTGAATTTTCGCTAGAAATCAACATTTACAAACTTAAATTTATTGGTTATTTAACTTATTTTTCCACATTCAGATCCGAACAAATGTTCTAATTGTGAGCCTATAGAGTAGGCCTTGTTGAGCCGTGTCTTTTTAAATCACCATAAGAAAAAGTCCAGGAGCGTGGACGTGGGCATACAGGACAAGAACGAACCTTGTCACTGCCCATTTAAGTGGACAAGCAGCCTGCTCGTGGCACCCCAGGATAGCTACTCTGGCACCCGAGATAGTGAACTAATACATACAGCGAACACTCTCCGACCAGAATGGCGGTTGTGCTGTGGACTGACAATCCACTCACGTAAAAAAACCAAACGTTATGAAAGACAACCCAGGAAATACGCTGGGTAGGATCGGGAATGATAAAAAGAACAGATTGCGACATTTATTACAGCTGTCACAAAAGGTTACACATATTGGGATGCGGATTCGTTGTAGGAAACCGTCTCAAATCGAAGGTTGTCGATTTTCAGCCCATCAGTGATCGCCTGGCTGTGATCCGCGTCAATGCAAGATTCTATATCATCAGCTTCATATGTGCTCACACCCCAACCAACGAGGATGAAGAACCCATCAAGGAGGAATTTTTTGACCTCCTGGACTAAGTTTAAATAACCTGCACGAAGTACGAAGTTAAAATTGTATTCGGGGACTTCAAAGCCAAAATCGGTAAGGAGAATATTTTTTGTGAAGCACTCAGATACAGTCTCCATGACACGATAACAGATAACGGCTTCCGACTCGCAAACTTTGCGACAACTAGTAATACAGTGATATGTATCACGAGGTTTCCTCACAAAAGAATCCACAAAGCAATCTGGCTAGCTCCGGATAGTCGAACCTCCAACCAAATCTGCCACGTGCTTATTGATGGACATCACTTGTCAAATATCCTGGATGTTAAAACTAACAGAGGGGCAAACGTCGATTCTGATCATTACCTGGTAGCAGCCCGATTCAGAGCCCGGCTGTCAAATGAAAGAATCATTGGACGCCTGCGCACACCGGGATTCGCCAGAGACTACAGAGAGCCCCTGGATGAAAAACTCTCCAATATGCCATTGCCTAACACAGACGTCAACAACATGTGGTCATATTGCTGCACTTCCATCAAGGAGGTAACCGAAAACAACTTAGGCTACCAACCACTCCAGGAAAGAAATCAGTATTATAATGGATGTGTGCAAGGAAAAGAAGGCAAACGATGTGGCATACAGGAAAACGCTGCAACGCGTCACCAGAGTAGCGTGGGATAAGTATAGGCCCAGAAGAAGGGTGGAGGAAAAACTACTGCGGAAAAACAAAAGAAACTCTGCAATCTAACAGCTCATAGATATCGAGGATTGCTGGAGAAGGAAAGACACCAGGAGCTTTTTTAAAAGGGCCAAAAACCTAGCCAATGGCTTTAAAAAGGTTCTCCATGCGCTTCGAAATTGCGAAGGTAATCTCGTCACTGACCAATCGGGAATTATGGATGTACTTAAGCAACACTTCCAGCAGTTGCTTAATAGACATGACCAAGACAGGGCAAGAAGAGAACATATTTTCAGTCGAAAAATTAGTTCTTCCGCTCATCTTAGAAGAAGTTTGCACAGCTATAGAAAAGCTGAAAAACAACAAAGCCGCTGACTCGGATGGCCTGCTATCTGAGTACTTCAAAGCCAGAGGCAATGTTGTAACAAGAAACATGCACCAGATTATTTGCAAAGCATGCCCGACGACTGTAATATCAGGACAAATAAATAGGGGCGAAAGCCCCATCAAAATCTATCTGTCGATCCTATGTCCTATAACAACTATCGAGGCATATCCCTACTTAACTTCGCCTATAAGATCCTATCCAGTGGACTGTGTGAATTCCTGAAACCGTACTGCACCACACAAATCGGTCAATACTAGTGCGGCTTCCGGCTGGGCAAATCGACATCAGACCAAATTTTCACATTCCAGATCCTGGAAATGACAAACGAGTTCCAAGTCGACACATATTACAGCATCCATTGCGCTGAGTGTACTGCGATGGCTGAATTCGGGATCCGGGGAAAAACTGATCCGGATGTGAAAGTAGAACCTCCGAATTATTCCAAACCAGCGCCGGATTTCAGCAATGATACGTGCTGTCGTGTGACTTCTTCAATCTAGTACTTGAGCAGACAGTACGAGGGGCAAAAATCAACACGGAAGGTGCTATTTTCTCCAAGTCCGTTCAGCTTCTGGGATTCGCGGATGATATTGATATAATTGCACGTTCCCAGCGTGCCGTAACTGAAGCCGATACGGGAATTGAAGAAGAAGCTAAACAAGTTGGTCTTAAAGTGAATCAGGAAAAAACGAAATATATGCTGTCGACTAAAAACCGTTCAGTTGGACATCACCTAGGACAAAATGTCACTATCGATAGCTAAATCGCAAGGAGTTCATCTACGTTACTCCACAAACGACATCATGGTGGAGATTCGACAAAGAGTAACCCAAGGCAACGGCTGCTACTTCGGCCTGTCGAAACAATTTGGGTCAAAACTCCTAACGCAAAGAGTCAAAAACATGCTCTATAAAGCGTTAATCTTGCCAGCCCTGCTTAACGGAGCCGAAAGTTGGACGATAAGTAAGACAATGAAATAAGTATTAGGCTCTATTGAAAGAAAAATCCTTCGTCGAATATTTGGTCCTGTCTGTGGGGTGGGCATATGAAGAAGAAAACACAACCGCGAGCTCTATGAGCTGTACAAAGATGTGGACATGCTACGGAAGGCAAAAATCCGTCGACTTTATTGGCTCGGCCACATAGAGTGGATGAACGATAACGTTCCAGCTAAGAGAGTCTTCTTGAATCCAAGCCACCAGGTTCTATAAGAAAAGGAAGACCGAACTGAACTGCGATCGCGCGTATAAGGCAGTTTGGTCTTTCCAACTACAATAAAAGAACCACGCGCGGGATTGTTATGAATGGAAGGCTACAGTTGTTCGGGCTATGACCCTCTAAGGGTTGCCAGCCTGATAAGTAAGTAATAAGAAAAATTCCGTTGAATATGAACTCCGCGTATAGCTACGAAATATAATTTCTTTCAAATACAAGTAGCTGTCTAAGCTGCTTTTGCGGTAGCCCATACTATCAATCCAATTTCGCAGTACATTTTCGATGGCTTGAGGATGTGCTTCACTAATAGCTCAATCAATATTATGCTCAAGTTTCCGAATCGTTCCTCGATTGTCAGCATTGTTATCATCTATCTCAAACAGCACCCCATAAAAAGAAAAACCAAAAGAGATGTCAGCACGAAAATCACATCTAATTTAGAAAAAAAAACAAAAGGCAGAACGTTCACCCCTTACATCCACGAACGTAGTCTTATGGCAAAACTGGTTATATTGGATGTTAAGATGCGTGGAAAGAGTTTAATCCCAAGTTACGTTTTTCTTCGAAGGAATTTAAATGAATAACTTTACTCTGAATCAGCAGAACCAAAAAATATCTGGGGTTATGTCGTCACCTGAATTCAAGAACAAGGTAACTCGTTATTATTTTCTTTTTGATTTATTTGAGTTTTCGGCTACCTGGATTCGATTGGAATCTAGGTCAATGATTGGAACAACTTATTTTCTTTAATTGCTTTCAAATATTTAGGAGAACAAATCAATGGATTAGCACTAATTGCAAGAAGTGTACATCGTGGCATGTTAGAAGTAAATAACTCAAGTTGCCTTTTTAGCCATTGACTACGCTAACACGGGTTCTGCGTCGTTTTTCGTGTTTTTTCTATGTTACTGCCGAATTCATTGATTATGGCCACTGGCAATACGATCATGCAGCTTTCTGAAAAAGAGAAAAGACAGATAGGTCTGGATTTGATATTTGAGCTTCAGCTGCACCGGTAGTGGTGGAGCTGACTGTAACAAACACAACATGCCGAAAAAAAAAGTCACTTCATTAGACTCGAAAATTTGTAGGACTAACGTTTGAATAAGTAAGTGTTGGTCGATTTTGACATGTCCAAAACGTCATGAACCAAGCTTAGATACACACCCTGAATGACTCGAACTGCAACCAACTTCAGACTGCTATAATTTCCAAACCGTTCATAATAGTGAGCTCAAATTTTGACATATGACAGATAATTATATTATTTACAAGTCTTTTAAACGATTTGCGTCTCAGTTGTGTTGAAAAATTTTTATCCCCTATGGAATTCAAACGTGCTAGTGTGATTGCTTTATATTTGGCTGGAAAACCACAAGTAGCTATCGTTAGATCCCTCCAGTACCTCAACGTGAATAAATCATTTATGTCTCGAACCATAGCTCGTTACCGTGATACTGGCAGCGTTGCAAAACGCCACGGAGGTGGTCATAAAAAAATAGCAACATCGGCAGAAATGGTTCGGAAAGTGAAGGCTCAAATTGAGCGAAATCCGCGTCGAAGTGGAAGAAAAATGTCTCGTGAGCTCAACATATCGTTGGAACGGATGCAACACATACTGAAAAATGATCTTGGGTTCAAGCCATTAAAGTTCCAAAAAGCACACGATCTTACACCGCAACAGAAAGAAGTTAGAGTCGAAAGAGCGAAGGAGTTGCTACGCTTGCACGAAAGTGGTGAGTTACCGAATTTGGTTTTTTCCGATGAGACTCCATTTGTTATCGAGCAATATGTCAACAAACAAAATGACCTAGCTTACTTGTCAGATAGGTCCTTCGAAAATTTACACCTTCGGACGGCCACCAGAAAACAGGCAGCACCGATGGTGATTGTTTGGGCCGCCATAACCGCCGATGGTTGCTATCCGCTCGTATTTTTGGACCGTGGCGTCAAAATTAATGCGATCGTATACCGTAAAACTGTCTTAGAGCAGTATTGAAGCCTTGGGTAAACAACCATTTCGCTCAGAGACCGTGGACACTGCAATAAGACTCGGCACCGTCTCACAAAGCACTTCATTTCTTCGACACAATGGAGTGCAAATTCTCTGGATGCAAATCCATTGGATTTCTCCGTCTGGGGTATTTTGAAGGCGAAGATTGGTACTAAAAAATACCAAAGTTTGGACCACCTCAAACAAGCACTTTGTCGGGAATGGGCCAAAATACAACAGAGCCACTTGCGTGCGATGCTTTCTTCGGCCGTCTCAAGGCCATTATTCGCGCCAAAGGTGGACATATTGAAAACTACTGATACAATTTGAAAATTGATGTATTTTCCAATATTTTTTGCTTTAGCACATTAAAATTTATCAAAAAATAAAAAAAATTACAGCATTTTAAAACGTTATAGTTCGAGTAAGTCACCCTGTATGGTAAACAAACCGTTTTGACATATTAGTGATTTTGTTTTGGGATCATATATAGTACTTTTGGTTGTGTGAGAATGTCTGACTTTTTGCTGAATAATCGTCAATTGCGAAAAGTGTTGCTTTTCTTCTTTCATTCGATGAACGATGGCGACTGAAGCGCATCAAGAGCTCCAAAAAGCTCCAAGTGAAACAATGTGCCGTGATTTATTCCGTCGCTTCAAAGACGATGATTTCGATGTTGACGACCATCCGTGTGGAGGAAGGACAAAATGCTTCGAAGACGCTGAATTGTAGCCATTACTAAATGAGGATCCACGCCAAACGCAAGAAGAGCTTACTTCAGCATTAGAAGTTACCCGCCAAGCCATTTTCAAACAATCGCATGTGAAAAGCGGCCACAGTACGAGCAGATGTACGAAGAAGAAATTCTACTGCATGAAAACGTTCGACCTCACGTTGCCAAATCCATTAAAATCTACCTGGAAACGCTTAAATGGAAAGTCCTACGCCACCCGCAATATGCTCCAGATTATGCCCCGTCCAATTATTACTTATTCCGTTCGATGTCACATGGTCAGGGTGATCAGCAGTTCCGCTCATATGAAGACATCTCTAAGCCAACTTCAACAAATATAAAATCAATTTAACCAAGATTTCACCGCTTCAATCTTCAACTTGGCTAAACTGGATCTGAGATGCAAAAATAAAATTTTACTCGTGTTTGTGCAAATTTTCATATTGATGTCCTACTTGTCATCAACACCAGACTTGAATTGGACTTGGCCTCCATTATAACGATTTTCGCAGGAGCTGTAGAAACTAAGAAGATCTCTGCAGATAGTCTCAACTCAACTTCGTCATTTTTTGTTCGAAAACCTTGGAGAACTATCAGCGAAACACCAGTCAGAGTTAACGTTTTTTTTATAAATGGAGAATTAAAACCAATGTTGCTTTATTCAATAACAAGTTAATTCTTATCCCAATTTTCGCTTAGGTTCCATATACAGGGTGCCCTTCATTCGTCAAGGATAATTTTGGAAATGATTAGTGGGTATATTCTAAGAAAAAAATCGTTCTACAGTAAGGGTCTATGTCCAATGTTGACATCATTTATCGAGGGTTTAAGAAAAGGCTTACTTTGGTGTACCCTGACCCATATTAAGGGTAATTGCTCTGTTAATACTAATGGTGAAAACTGGTGAAAACAATAATAAGAAAAAATCAACAAGTTTGCAGAGAACCCCCCAAATTTTATGATACATACTTGGAAAAACCTGCGGCAGGTAAAATCAAAGAAAATTGTGTTTTTTGCTTTAAGCTCCAAAGGCTATGAACAAAAATTGATTTTGTGTGGTTTTAGATAATTTTTATTTCATTTGTGTACTAAAACATTTATAACAGGTGCTCCACGTGTACTCCTTGATTTTGTATGCATGCTAGAGTCCGTTTTTGGATTTCAATGCGAATATTTATTGATGCTAACTACTGCCTCACTTTTGATGATGCTTCGGGAATACGCTCTTCTAATTCAATTAAAGTTGCTATTCCGGTTGAATGAAGAAGTTCTTTCATTCTTCCCCATACAAAAAAATCCAATAATGTAAGGCTAGGAGATTTTGCAGGCCTGGATGGAAAGAAATGCATCCACCCTTAACTTCACGACCATAATGGGCTGGTGCACCATCCTGTTAGAAATATAATGAAGGTATTGGTGGAAACAGTGGGATGTTCTCCAATAGTTCTGGTAAATCATTATACAGTGCCGAGCTGACCATCGACAAGTGCACACGCACAAGTGCACTGTGAAAGGGCCTACAACAATTTGATTTGGTAAACCAACTCTGAATTAGTACGCGCTTAGTAACGTCGGTGTTTGTGTTTTTTGTGTTTGACTTTCTTTATAATGACGCGGGAATTTAGAGTAGATATTGCTAATATATCACCGCGGTTTAACCATTTTTATACGTAGTGATGTAGCTTACCAAACTCCACCACAATGTAGTCCCTGTTCCAATCCGGAAATCAATTTCATGTGGTTAAAATTCCATCTCCGTAAGCGAATTATCCACTACAGCTTTATTTACAGAAGCCCCAAACTGGACAGCAACTCGACCTTTCACGAGTTTAATGGGCTGTCTGACTCCATTCAAAGAATTGTATCCCTGTATCCTCATACTGAAATCGTTATTACGGGTGATTTCAATATACGCGATTCTGTGTGGCTTCGACATTCTGGACAGACAACACCCGAAGGACGGTGTGTTGAGTTCTTCGTTGCGGAAAATAACTTAACCCAGCTTGCAAATGAGCCCACATGAATACCAGACGTTGACAGTCATACCGCCAACACCCTGGACTTGTTTCTAACTTCTCACCCTGACAAGTACACCGTGGATGTGCTCTCCCCTCTAGGCTCGTCGGACCATTGTGTCATATCAGCTAATTTCTCGTACACCGACCACACAGTTAGAGAAAAGGTTCCTAAAAGAACCGTATGGCAATACGAGAAAGCCAATTGGAGCGGACTTAACAACTTCTTTAGGAATTTTAACTGGTCATTATGTTTCCTCGATAATGACGTGGATGCCGCTGCTGATATGATCACAGAAACTATTCTCTTTGGAATGAGATTCTTTATCCTTCGTTGGATGAATCTACACTTGAGTGCGTCGAATCTTCAATGGGACAAATCCACTTTCGCACTCGCGTAGTAGCAAGAGTTCTTAAAGATCTTAACGTTCATAAATCCACTGGTCCAGATGGTATATCTTCCCCCCACGCTGACAAAACCACTGCGTAAGCTTTTTCATCCATCCTACTCCTTAGGACTCTCTCCGAGAAGATGGAAAACAGCTTGTTTACAGCCCGTCCCTAAAAGGCGAATCTCTCTCCACCTACAGATCCATTTTTCAAGGTCATGGAAACGCTGATAAACTGTCAGCTCATGAAATATCTCGAAACACCAAAGCTTCTTAATGACGGGCAGTATGGTTTTCGTAGCAGCAAGTCCACTGGTGATCTGATGGCATGTCTCACCGAAAAGTAGAACCAAAACGTACATCAATCTGGCGAAAGCAAGATACTTTTTCTTGATATTTCTAAGGCATTTGAAAGAGTTTGGCATCAGGCTCTTTTGTCGAAAATGCGTGCTTTTGGGATGTTTCCCTCCCTCAATGGACTATATATTACTTTTTGGAATGCTCAATTCAAGTTGTCTTGGATGGTTTCAAGTCTGATATTCACAAAGTAAATGCTAGTGTCCGTTCTGTTTCCGACACTCTTTTTAATTTTCGTCAACGATCTCTTGTCTGCTACTCACGATTCACGTTCCTGCTCTTCGGCTGTAGAACGGGAACGGCAGCGTACGTTAAGCTCATTTAATTCTGATATTAACTGCATAACTAATTGGGGAACCACTAACAGAGTAGAATTTAATGCATCCAAAGCACAATGCCGTCTGCTGTCGTTAAAGCGGCATTTAAACACCCAGTCATTATGCACGGATGGCACTTGTATCGTCGAAACCGATAACCTTTCCATTCTCGGTATGTGTGTCAGTGAAAACTTATGTTGGACTGACCACATATTCGGTATCGTCAAAAATTCTGCGAAATGCCTAGGTTTTCTCAAGCGATGTAAGAAATACCTTACCCGTTCTGATCTGGACTCAATATTTGGGGCATTTATCCGCCCGAAATTGAAGTACAATGCTCACATCTGGTCGGGTGCGCCCAAAACTCGTGTCCCACTCTGTTTTATCGCTATTTTCACCACCAGTGTTCCATAGAAATCGCCAGTAGAATTTCGCCCCTTCAAACTTTTAACCGTAACACCCGTCTCGCTATGAATGCTCATCAGTATACCCTCAAGCCCACTTTCGGACGTACTCTGAAATATCGTGATTCGTTCCTAAGCCATACAACTCGCTTATGGAATGCCCTGCCTAGCTCTTTATTTCCTAGTCATTATAACCTTCAAACATTTAAAACCAATGTTCACCGGTTCCTCTCTTTCCATCTTCCCTGATTTTCCTTCGTCCGCGCCGTGTGCAAACATTTTAAGGTCCCTTGAGCGCACGCAAATTATAGAAAAAATAGAAAACGCAAGAACTCTAGATAGTTTTTAGAATCCGGCCTAGGTGGTAGTTTAAAGGGGCAGATTAACTTGTTTCCAATTACACATTGCTCACAAATTGACGGTGAATTTGTGTTGAAATGATTTATGTCTCCTTGTATGTGGATTGTCCGCAGCCTATGTATGAAGATTATGAAAATTTGTGATCCCACCTTTTCTAAACTGGGATTCGTTCATCCAAAGAACGTCTTATTTCGTAGCATTTTTCAACAAATGGATTACAGGATTACTAGGTATCTCAGTTTGTACACGTTTTTCACAGGACACTATATTTTGAACCCCAAACCGCGCCTACCACTTTCCCCAAATTTCGCTTCTGATTTGCACACTTTACAAACGACAACTTTTGAAATACCCGAAAAAACTGCAAGAAAGTTTATCATCTGATAACCAAAGCCTGAATTCACTTCAATATCGTATAGTACATATCTTCTGGTTGCTTTAATCTTTTCGCGGATGTACTAGCATTCATTTCACTTGATCCGTCTAACTCGTCTCGGTGCAGCGGTCTTCTTCAGTCTCTTGCTGTACGTACGAGTAGGTGTTTTTTTGGCACCTTTTTCCCACAATACACTTTTTCACTCATTATAACACTCACAAAACAAAAAAAAGTTAGCACAATTATCGATAAAAAACAAACGTTCCTTAAATAGCGTTCTTCTCGAATGTTTCACTGTACGAAGCTGACTGAAAGCGACGTTTCTAAAGAGGAAATAAGCAAAAGTCTGACCACTTGGCAAATAGCTTCAAAAAGATCTGCCGCATACCTACTCTAGTCCCCTAAAATACCGTCGTTTTTTCGGTAATAAGGGGCTAGCTGGCTAGCTGGCGGCCTAGTACTATACTTTGAAAAACAAGTACTACGTGATATTTCCCGGCCATAACCTGTTACCGCCGAATTCTCTGTCCAACGCGTCGTACCACGAAACCATGCCTACAAACCTTCGCACTGCTGACACAGAAGTTGGTCGAGGATACTCAACCATGCACCTAACCTTATCCGGATCCACTAACAATCCCTTCTCGTTAACTATGTACCCCAAGTATTTCAATTCTGGTTTGCAAAATTCGTACTTCTCTCTACTCAAGACCAAGCCCGCGTAATTGATATGGTCTAATACGACTCTAAGGATCTCCAAATGCCTCTCAAAAGTTTCTGACACAATAATGACATCATCCAGATAAACGAATACATTCGGCTCGAGGTGGGCTCCAAGGACTGTATCTATAAAACGCTGCCAAGTAGCAGGAGCGTTGTGGAGGCCGAAGGGCATGCGACAGAATTGATACAGTCCTTTTCCCGGAATAGTGAAGGCCGTGTACTTCTTCGAACTCTCTGCCATTGGAATTTGCCAGTAGGCAGATTTAATGTCCAACGAAGACAAGAATTTAGCATTTTTGTGTTTATCTAATGTCGCCGAGACATAGGGTATGGGATAGGCGTCTCGCTCTGTCACTTGATTAAGTTTTCGGAAGTCGACACAAAAACGATACTTCCCATCTTTCTTCTTGACAAGTAAGACAGGGGAGGACCAAGGACTACAAGAAGGTTCGATAACGCCCGTCTGGAGCATCTCATCCACTTCCTTGTTAATGTTTTCCTGGACTACTGGCGAAACAGGATAATAGCGCTGTTTGATGGGGTCAGCCTTAGTTCTGACAACGTGTTCAACGAGATTGGTACACCCTATACTATCACCCATCGACGCAAATACCCTTTCAACCAATTCGTCAAGACATTTTCTCTGCCCACTCTGTAGTCTAAACCCCTCCCCAACTTCCATCAATTCTTCTCTGAAGTTCCATACGCGCTTCCCTATGTCTGGAATTATGGAAAATCGTTCCCAGAAATCCGCTCCCAGAATAAGGCCATGCGATAGTTTAGGAATCACAAGAATCTCCATTATTTTTATTACATTTTCGACCCTAATAGGCACATTCAGCGCTCCGATCACTTCTACCCCATCCCCATTAGCTACTGTAACCGACTTAATCTCTACCCTCTTCAAACTGCATTTTAAGGACCACAAAGCTTCCCAACCTGAACTACCAAAAATCGTTCTAGAAGCTCCTGAATCTAACAACCCTAACAACTTAACGCCATAAATTTCAACACTTAAGTATGGACGAGGATCTAATCCCTTACTCTCTAATATAAAATCTAACGCTATATTACACCCCCCTGTCGGCTTCCTTGTACTCACGGCGGTTTCCTTCCCTCGACTCAATGACCCGCCTGTCTTTAAGCCGATGGGTTGTTTCCCTGCATTGTCACCTGTGGCGTGCAACGTGGACAACGACGTCGGATGGTGCCAACCGTATTTGGGATATCATTTTTGAGGTTTATTGAAAGCAATAAAAAAAAAATTGAAATTTTGAAACTCCTAGAGTGGCTTAACCCCTTAAGTCGAGAAAATAATATCGGCTAAATGGCCGTCGCCAGATTTGATGACAATACGGGCATTATCGATCACTCTTGCCAGAACTTCTGGCGATAGGTCCTCGCATTCTTGACGGATATTCTCTTTGAGCGCTTCAAGTCTCTGAGGTTTGTTGACATAGACTTGTGACTTCAAAAAACCCCACAAAAAGAAGTCTTGAACGGTTAAAGGCGATTTTGCCGGCCAGTGCAAATCGCCAAAACGAGAGATTTTTAGAGTTTTAGTTGTGGCTCTTGCAGTATGCGCCGTTGGTCCATCCCGTAGGAACCACATGTTCTCAAAGTCCCAATTCATCCAATTGAGGAAGGAGAAAGTCGTTGAGCATGGTTCTGTAGCGGTCACCGTCCACAGTAGTCGTTTGGCCCTCGGCGTTTTCGGAAAACAAGGCCCGATGGCGACTGCAGCGTAAACAGCACACCATGCAGTAACTTTGAGCATGTGTAATGACTCTTCGTAGGTTATACGCAGATTTGTGGTGCTCCAGAAGCTATCATTTTGCTTATTCACATATCCACAGAGATGAAAATGGGCCTCGTCGCTCACGATGATTTTCGTTGAAAAGTTGTTCCCCCGTAGCCAAGATTCGGGATGACTTGAGCGTAGGTTAAACGCGCCTGGCGGTTAGCAGCCAGTCTGTAAAGACTACCGATTTATACCCTACTGCGTGGCACATCGACTGGTCGATACTTCGATACTCTGCAACATCTTCAACCACAGCTGCGATATTCTCAGCAGAACGGCTGCTCCGGGGCCGGCCAGGCCTGGCAGTATTTCGTGTCGTCCCATACTTTTCTATGCGAGCGACTAAACGTTGTAGTGTTTGCTAAGTTGGTGTCGGACGACCGGGAAATCTATGCCGAAATTCATGCTGCGCCAACACCACCAACGAATTATTCCGCGCTCTTTAGGAGTATTGCGATTCATGCCTTGTCGACGCGTACTTTGTATCTGTTTACTTCAAAACTGTCAAAACTGTTAGAATTGACATTTGCCGCCATTTGGAAAAGTTGTAGCATCTTCCGATAGGGTGATAACTTTTGCGAGTATAAATAATTTAGTAAATAAAGTTGATTTTTTATATTTATAATTTTTTTATACTTTAGAATTATATAAACTTTTAAGCCAGACACAATCTTAGTTTTAGGTCTCAAGACATAAACGCTTCATATAAACAAATGTAATGATTCGAAAATAAGCCTCATTAAAACATAAACATTGTTTTTTTTTTAAATCGCGTTGGTTAATTTATAATAGTCGCGACGTGATATCTTCTGCGATAATGGGACGAAGGAGCCTGAAATGAGCCGGCAAAACTCCGAGAGCAGTTTTTGAAGCAGCTGACCCAAAAGGAGATTCTAACCTCGTGTGATCAGCGGATCAGATGAATTTTCACTACATCCCTCCAAGAGCACCTCATTTGTGGGGTCTGTGGGATGCAGCTGCAAAATCTTTCGTACAGTGGGGGGGGGGGGGGTCTACGGTATTTGACGTATGTAGACTTGTCAATAGTCGTGGCGGATATTTAAGCAATTTCAAACTTTCGACCCGTCTGCGCTATGCCGATCGATCCAAGTGATGCAAAAGTCCGGACTCCAGGACATTTTTTGATTGGTGCTCGCCTAAGCGCGATAGTTTCACCATAGATGACGAAGATTATCCCAGATTAAGCAACACTTCTGGGCTCTTTGGTCTAAAGAGTGTTTGCAGGAGCTACAAAAACGAACGGAGCTGAAGGAAGCGAGTGTCAAGTTGGATACTCTGGTCTTGATCGCAGGTGACAACATACCAGCTCAACAGTGGTTAATGGGTAAAATCCTCAAACTTATATCCTCACAGAATGGTTAAATTCGAGTGGTTGACATTGTTGCACCATTTCCCCGATTGTAGATAGTTTCAATTGCCGCGCTACCGGCAAAACCAAAAAACCAAGAAAAAAAGCGGAAACCGAATACACGCTACAACAAAAAAAACCGAACCACACGGTTGGTGGCTATGATCTGTGTGATGATCTGTTACTTGGGTATCGAAGAAAAAAAATGCCCTGGGGGCAAATTTGCAATGGCAGCAAAACGTTTGCTGAACCAAGTGTCTGCTCAGCTGGGGTGGGTTCAGGGAAGAAGATATTTCCAAGAAACACTTAATGGTACAAAGAATAATAAATGTTAGGCGCCATGCACTTTTTGCCTTAAGTGGAAGTGCAAAACCGTTTGCGGCAAACAAATCGCAGAGGGTGTGTTAAAAAAATAGACTATAAACTTTTTGCCACTTTATAAAAGAACGCCTTATTTGCGGAGGGTTGGCAAAATAATAGATCGTTAAATGCCGGTAGGCGGCAACCACAAACTGTACTTTATACGGTGGTACTGAAGATACCACAAAGATTGGACCGCTAGTTGGGGTCGCAAAATTATTATTTTTTGTCTTTTTGGCTTTTTTTCTTATAAAAAGGATTCGCCCGGGGTAACGCGAGGTGAAATTGTCTCGAATAAATGATGCTACTGCTTTCTTCTAGAATTTCTGTGCTTCTACCTATCCCGTCAGTCCTGATTTCGTCTGTGTTTCCTCCTCACTTTCGGTATATCCTATCCTTTTGTTAAAGCCTCTTGTACTTTTTCTTTTTTTTCTCTTCCTTTTATTTTGATTTTCTTTGGTTAAAATTTTTTTTGTTTGTTCTTTACTTTTTGGTGGTCAACCAAGAAGTGATTAACCCTATTCTACTGATATTAGCTCGAGCCGTAGGTCTTGCCTATATACGCATTCATACATCCGTTCAGATGAGTGCAACGGGCCAATTTTGGGCTTTGTGTGCAGCGTTCCGCAAATTTATTGAAGTGTGCCACCGTGCATTGGACCTCCGTTGTTTCCACTCTCTCACACACCAGTCCTTCCCAAAAGATAAAAAAACGAAAAAGATAATTTGCCAACAATATATGGCCTACTCGCATTATACATCCTAATCATTATGCGTTTTTGATAATGATCGGGTGGCGTACAGTGAGGGCAAAACAAGGAACTAATCATGAGACGGGCACAGGAGGGGGAATTCTACATCTGGAGTGCTGCCCAATGAAAACTGAACGAAGACATCCCGGCCAATCCTCTTGTCAAGAATAAATTAAACGAGGGGCGCGCAACTAGGGGTCCATTATTTACAACTACTTTTTTTTTGGTACAATTATATCTTATTTCATTTTTTTATTTTTATTTTTTAAAGTGGTGACCGTCCATCACCGAATAGAGCGTCTGTTTCAGTCCGCCTGGTTCTGTGGCTTTATGTATTTATTATACCCAGGGGGTTCCAGACCGTCCATCTGGCTCTAGACGTACAGTATTGGGCTTAACGTGACCGTTCGTCACTCTACCGAGACTCCTGTGTCTTCTTCTCTTGGATCTATTGGCTGTCTCCTCCGACAAGCATAAAAGCAGAAAGACAGAGTTCCAGAACCCACCAATTCTTCCTGCTAATATACTTCTCCAAGGAGACGACGGACATGAAGTGAACCGGAGGAGCAAAAAGAGGATCGGGCAGGAGAGACCGTGATGGAGCGGAGATGCTTCTAAGGCTAAGGAAACTACCGATAGGAAAGACAACACAACACAAGGACAAGAGCCGACGACTTTGTGAATGGCTCTTGTTTAGTAAGACGTTGGACGCTGGTCTCGCGCCTTCCTCCCAATAATTACTTCTACGGACCGTCCATCCTACCTGCTGTGATTGATTCTTCAAGATACTAGGAGGGTGCACCAAAGGCTGACGGATCCATGGCTGCCCACCACCCTTCTAGGATTTTGAAGAACCACGGAAAAGAATGTGGATGAGTGAGGTCGAGAGGAGAGGGAAAGAGTAGGACTTGTTGTGGTAAATTTTAGCGCAACAACATAAAAGCTAAAAATGATATCCTTCCGAGAGGTATTCATTGCCTAGCGCTCTTGCCGATAGAAAGTTTAAGTCTCAGAAACCCTCAAGGCGGACAGAATGTTAATTGTTGTTTTATTTCGAAATTGTTCTACAATTGAAGTGCATTTTTTATGAAATTTATAGACAAAATTGTTAAAGTAGTTATTGAAAAGTATCTGCATGTTTATTGTGAATCAAAGAATTGTTGTTGAAGTCCCTGCGGGGTTCGGCGAAAGGCCGGCTTTGGAAATGAAACAGAGGAAAGAGAGCATTGAAAGCCTTTGAGTGAATTGTGGGAAAAGGGAATAAGAATTTGAATTTATAAAAGTTACAAAAACTATTGCGATTGAACAGATATCAATATGTATAGTATGTAGACCATGTACATCCATACCACCCTGATCAAAAAGTTCCCGGGGTATACCACCGTGTGGCGCTCCCGTTGTTCCGATATGAGTTCTGTGTTTTTGTTAAGTTGATAAATCTAAATCTTAGCGTCACAGCTTGACATTTGCAACAGTTACGTAGCCAAGAATACATCTAACTTTGTGTGTGTTGGCGATTTTTTTTACAATTTTAGAAATGGATTTAAATTTGCAGCAATGAACTTGTATTACATTTTGCGTAAAAACGGATTTAATGGTGCGCGAATGTTGGAAATGTTAGAAAAGTGTTTCGGTAACGATTCTCTAAAGAAAACGGTCGTTTACCAGAGGCACGAGCGGTTCAAAAGTGGTCGTGAGTCAATGGAAGATGATGAACGCAGTGGCAGACCATCGACATCGAAGACCGACTACAACATTGATGAAGTACTCGTAAAAGAAATGTTGGTCAATAACCACAAATTAACCATCAGAGAGATGGCGGAGGACTTGAACATTGCCTATGGATCCGTCCAAGACATTTTGGTTAATGATTTGGGTTTCCGTCGTGTAGCAGCAAAGTTGGTGCCAAAAGACCTCAATTTCATGCAAAAAAGAGACCGTGTTGACGTCGCAAGAGAGATGATTTGCGAGGCTAAATCCGATCCCACATTCATCAAAAAGATCATTACTGGAGACGAGAAGTGGGTGTATGAGTACGACACGCAATCCAGACATCAGGCAAGTGAATGGCGTTCACCAAATGAGCCGAGACCAAAAAACCCACGTCGTTTTCAGTCAAAAAAGAAGGCAATGCTCACGGTTTTCATGGATTACAACGGTGTAGTGCATCATGGATTTTTGCCAGAAGGCCAGACAGTAAAAAAGGGTATTATTTGGATGTTATGAGACGTTTGCGTGAAGCAATTCGCCGAAAGAGACCAGAATTGTGGGTAGAAAACTCGTGGATTTTCCACCATGCTAACGCACCGTGGCACAGTGCCATCATTATTCTTAAATTTTTGACGAAAAATGCAACAAATACCATCCAACAGCCACCGAATTCACCTGATTTGGCTCCCTGTGACTTCTTTCTGTTCAATCGAGTTAAAAAACCACTACGGGGTACGTGTTGCATCAGCCGAGAGGAAGTAATGGAAAAATCGCAGGAAGAACTGATGGACATACCGAAAACTGAATAAGTCCGTGACTTTTGGATTAAAACACAGATTTTTTGATAAAAAAATAATTTTATTTTTCAACGTAGTCTCCCTTGAGCTTTATACACTTTGTCCAACGCTTCTCCAATTTTTTGATCCCTTCCAAAAAAAATGATTTGTCGAGGTCCTCAAAATAGGCCTTTGTTTGCGAGATGACTTCATCATTGGAGTCAAATCTTTTTCCACCAAGCCATTTCTTCAGGTTTGGGAACAAGAAGTAGTCGCTCGGAGCCAAATCTGGAGAATAGGGTGGATGAGGGAGCAATTCATAGCCCAATTCATGGATTTTTGCCATGGCAACTGCACATGTGTGAAAGAACTTTTTTCTTGGCCAAATGAGGTCGTTTTTTTTTGAAATCGTCATTGAATCGGTCCAATAAGTTTACATAATATTCCCCATTGATTGTTCTTCCCTTTTGAAGGTAGTCAATTTGGATTATCCCGCGTGCATCCCAAAAAACAGTCGCCATAACTTTATTGGCTGACAAACCCACCTTGGCCTTCTTTGGCGCCGATTCACCCTTAGAAACCCACTGTTTTGACTGTTGTTTGTTCTCTGGTGTGTTGTGATGGATCCATTTTCGTCCACGGTTACAAAACGGCGCAAAAACTCCTCCATATTGCGATTAAACAACGCCAAACCTTCCTGTGAAGTTGTTACACGATTGCGTTTGTGGTCGACTGTGAGCAAACGCGGCACCCATCTTGCGGAAAGCTTTCTCATGCCCAAGTGATCATTCAAAATTGAAACCACTGAGCCATGCGAGATCCCTACGGCTTCCACAATCTCTCGCACTTTCAATCTTCGGTCGGCCAACACCATATCGTCAATTTTTTCGATTGTTTCGGGTGTAGAGACCTCAACTGGGCGTCCAGGACGTTCGGCATCTTCAGTGCTTGTACGGCCACAACGAAATTCAGTAAACCACTTTTTTACCATTGAAATCGATGGTGCAGAGTCCCCATAGTATTTATCAAGCTTAGCCTTGATCTCGGTAATGGTTTTTTTTTCGCAAGAAATAATGCTTAATAAGCACACGAAATTCACTTTTTTCCATTTTCTCCTCAAATTAGTGAGTAGTCTGATAAAAATAGCTGTCAAACACAAACTAACTGACGCAGCAAGTTTAAATTTTGACAGGAGTCAACTGACAGATGCCTGTTGACAGGAGCAGTGTTGCTGTTTCAGTAAAGAGGTCAGAAATTCAAATTCACGGACTTATTGATCCGCCCTCGTATAAAATATGTTTTGAGGATTGGATCAAGCGCTGGCATAAGTGTGTGCAGTCGATGGGGACAATATTGATTTAGATGAAGAAACTTGTATTTCCAATTTTCTGAATCAATTCCGGGAACATTTTGAGGTAGTACATCATATTTTGCACGAGTGTGATTGTATCAGTCTAGAAGGAGGCTATGAATAAGGTCGAGTTTTGCTAAAAAATTGTATCTTTATATGTTGATCTCGGGACTCTTTGAACCCCCTGTTATCAACACCAAGGACTAACTGATTTCAAGGGCTTAAAGCCCTTAGGTTGATCGCCATGAAATATAATATCTATCTTCTACAGTTTTATAGACATATAGTACACTAATGAGACACAATATAAATAATTATCCATTCGTACCTATGTAAAAGGTCAATAAGAACAATGGTCCTTTTAGCAAATGGCCGAAAGCATTGCCGCCTAAATTATAAAATCACACATTTCACTCCTTTTCCTGGCTATCAGATTAATCATGGAACGCATAACGTACAAATATTTCCGCCCTTTTCTTTTAAGTATGTATTCTTTTCTCGTTCCAAGATCTCAAATATGTATGTACACAAACCAATTGCGCGAGAACACCGACTCCAGTCAATTCAGCAAAGCAATATACCACAGATTCGGTACATAAATACCTACACACATTTAAGAGATAACAAACAATAGATCCTTCCATCCTCACAATTGAAAACGAAGATGAGTTGATAAAAATCAAATAAACGCAAGGATTCAGTCGGAGTCAGAGTCGGAGTCGGAGCGGAGTGGGATATGGGTTTATAACCCATATACTCGTATGTATATAGTAGGAGCAGCACGTCGTCCCGGGAATGTGCTGTCATTAATGACGATATCTTTTTTTATATGACCCCTAATGAGATCTTCGTATTTAATGATGCTCTGTTTAAAGGAGATTTTTTTCTTTTTTCATCCTTAACGTATGGTTTTTATCATTTGATTCGGCCATTAAGTTAATTAGTATCATCGTGAAATAGACAGGATGAGTGAGAGGGTGAGTCTTGGCTCCATTTTCGTTTTTCTATTAGACAATACTGCTATATTTGTGAAAGGACATGTGCCGGCGGGTGGTTAATGGATTTTTATTTTGGTCGGACTAATTGACTTTTTCTATTGGTCGGTCTTCATTTGGTTGACAGTCGTTTGTATTATATGTATTTAGTGGAGAAGAGCCTTTGACTTCTTAATGGTCAGTTGGAAAGTATCAAATGTCGTTGAACTCATTCAACTCAGTCAATTACATAAATCAAACTGGAAGAGACAATTTATTATGAGTTGCTAGTTGTTGCCTCTTTGACTGGAGCAATGGCATGCTTTCTAAGGCTTCAACCAGTTGAACTAGGAATCGGTTATATCTATCACATTCAGAAGACCAAGCTGAAGTGAAAGATATACAACAACATGGTTAGAAATATCTAAAAGGCGAAAGAGGCGGGTTTTGACGGTCTGATGTCGGGAGAAATCATTCTTTCGCAACGTATATTTTCCATTCGCTCGGTGTGGCCTAGGCAATGGTACTCGTATTTACCAGCTGAAGCCTTTTCGGTTATATTTTCTCATTTTGAAGACAAGCCTTCAATCCCGGTTGATCTGGTTCCAACCAAGCACTTTTTTTCATCTTAATCGGTGGCTGGCTGCCTTTGAAGTGGATTCCAACGAGTGCTGGTATTATGAGAACATTGCTGGGTAGCGTTGAGAGATCACCGACAACATCGAGTCTTTGGCGTTCTTTGTAGTTGAGCATCCCTCGCACGCCTCTTCGACGCAATAATTTGTGCTGATTTAAAGTTTTTCCCCAGCAAAATTCTATTAACGCAACGACATTTGCGGAGAACTTCTCAACAACCAACGCGTGATTGTTTGGCTTGGAATTTGTGTGGAAAGAATCATCGCGAGCCGTAACGGCCAATGGAGAGCGTTATTGGACCCTTATAACAGATTTTCTGAGGTCAATTCGACTGATAACGCTATGCGCAACTTTTGGTTGCAACTGGACGGGACCACAACTAATACAGCCTGTGCCACGATCGCCTTATTAGGTCTTTCTTCCTCGAACCCCCAATTTTGAAAATTGGTGATTTTCACTGGCCTCCGCGAAGGCAATTGGTAGAGCAATAATCTCGACGAACAATCTGATCTACGGGGCTTATTACCTCAATTATCTATATCATGAGAACGTACTCTTCAACGGTTTCGTGCCCCAGAGGCGTTCCTCTGTTTTGATAGAAAAGGGCTGATACAAAACAAATTAGCTGTGCCGCTAATCTTCCACGACACTCGAACAGCTCCGAACTTGCGACAATGGGTAACACTCATGACAAAGAAGCTCAATATTCTTGCGTGGAATGCCAACGGCCTACAGGAAAGGCTTGATGGACTAAATATTTTTATTCAGGAAAAAGCAGTTGATATATGTTTAATTTATGAAACTCACCTGACGACACAATCGCCAGTGGAACTAAAATGTTACCGCGACTACCACGCTCATCATCCATCGAGAAACGCAAGAGGCGGGTCATCCCTATTTATAAAAGACTGCAATGGACACTCTCTGGAAACACAAATTGAATTTGACATATTTCAAATGACCACAGTGCGCGTTAAAAATAAAAATTACCCTTTTAGTACCATATATCCTCAATCTATTGCCAATCGCGCTGCAAAATAGAACAACACGAATTGATTTATTTAACTCTCTTGGGGCTCACCTTTTGGAGCTCAAGATGTATCTCAAAAAAAGGCAAAACTCTCTACAGGGGTGGTATGGAATGTGGTTGCGAATTTTACTCAAGAGGCAGACCGACGCCAAAACACCCGATCTGATAGACTTCTTTATCGGAGAAGGAGTAAACGCTAGTTACGTTAAAGTTGAAGAAAGATTCAGTTTTTTTCTCAAATCATTCTCCAATCAGTATCCAAAAACTCACTGGAAAGATTTCCGAATAGAGGTTGTCGAAAATACTGAGTTAAAAGTACCGCTCAGAATGCCGTATCAACTTGAAAAAGAATTTGAACGGTTCGTTGAAGTCATACAGCAAGCGGCCTGGAACAACACTCCACGCGAATCGAACAAAGTTGCTAGTATCGGCATAAGATACTCGCCGGAAATCAGCGAAATGATAAGGAAGAAACGAAGAGCGCGGAAAAAGTGGCATGAAACTCGGGCTCAACAAGATAAAACCTTCTTAAATAAGCTCTACAACTTGTTGAAAAAATCGATCAAGGACTTCAATAACCAAGCCTCACAGCGACAAAAGACACCAATTACTCCATATGGAGAGCCGTTAAAAGTCTTCGAAAGCACCAAATACACGTGGCGCCAATAAAAAGAAACCAGGATGACTGGGCGAAAGAAGACAAAGAAGAAGCTAACGTTTTCGCCGACCATTTTGCAGAAACATTCAAACGGGGAAGTGCTTCCAGAGAATGTCAATACGCTAGACATGACGACGAACTTTCCAATAGAAAAGGCTACACACTTAGGGAACTTAGGCGAATTATAGACACACTTAAGCCCAATAAAACCCCCGGATATGACTTAATTACGGGAGAGATACTTAAAATGCTACCGAAAACAGGTCTGCTAGAACTACTCTATCTTATAAATGCCACCATAAAATTAGAGTATGTACCACTTCAGTGGAAAGTTGCCGAAGTTATTATGGTTCCGAAACCCGGTAAACCGCTGACTGAAGTCAAGTCATACAGACCAATATCGCTTCTCCCGACTATATCGAAGGACTTCGAGCGAATCTTACTCAATCGTCTTAAGCCGATTATTGACACAAATCGCCTATTGACGGATCATCAATTTGGCTTTAGAAGCCAACACTCTATTGCTGAACGAGCAATCGAGAGTAAGTTAGTCTGTTCAAGTGCATTCCTTGACGTTTCGCAAGATTTGGTAAGGTATAGCGCGAGGACCTGAAATATAAACTTCGACAAGTCCTACCCAAGCAATTCTTTCATATTTTGAGTTCATACCTAGATGAAACGAATATTGAAATTTTAAGACAATAGAGGCGGGGGTGCCGCAAAGAAGCATACTTGGCCCTCTACTATATTTATTTTTTACCTGCGACACATCGCAAACGGACGATACAGTACTAGCCACATTTTCTGATGACACTGCCATTTTGTCAACAGCAACTGCTAAGTTGCAACGTGCCTTTACACGGATTAACAATTGGACAAAGACTTGGCGAATGGCGCTGAATGAAAACAGTTCTGTACATGTGAACTTCACTCTCAAGAAAACTAACAATCTACCTGTGTTTATCAACGCAGTACAAATTCCTATCTTGGTATGACACTCGACGCTAAACTTAAATGGGAAGCACACTTTAAGAAAAAACGTGAAGAGCTTGAGATTAAGCATAGAGACATGTACTGGCTTCTTATAAAGTGTTCCAAGCTCAGTTTAGAAAACAAATTGTTGCTATACAAGCAAGTGCTAAGACCGGTTTGGACATATGGTATACAGCTTTGGGGTTGTACCAGGATTAGTAATGTTAACGTCTTACAGACATTCCAAAACATAGTTCTTCGAGGGTTTGTTAAAGCACAGTGGTACATTAGAAATGATGATATCCACTGAGACCTGGGAGTCGAAAACGTTCAGAACGAAATTAAAATGTTTACGCGAAAACACAGAAATCGACTACAAGGACACACGAATATTTCTGCTTAACAGATCCTTGACGAACAAATTTATTGCGCCGTCCTAAAAGAACTAAGACTCTCGATCTAGCGAGGTGATCAGCAGCAGATTATTAAATTTAGTACACTGGCGATCACATGTGTGAGGCGATACATTTTGCAATCGATTTTCACCCAATATACCTGTTTGAAATTTTGTACCCGCAAACTTTTACTACCTGTGAACAAGTACATTTTTTCTTATTTTGAAAATTTACTATTCATTTAAATAACGTTAGGAGTAGTACTTTATATTAGTCATATTTCCATTCTTTTTTTAATTAAATAATGTTTGATAAAAAGTTACAGCTTTTCATGGAATGCCCCTGATAAGCAAACAAGTAAATTCTCACCGCGCTTCGTATAACAAAAGGCTAATGAAATCTAAGAGTTCTGCCCATAAAAAGTTTAATACATCCGGCTCTAATGATGATTATGCTCTTTTTTCTCGTCTCAGAAAAGAATTTATTTTTCTTCCTAAATTTCTTTAGAGTAATTATATTCATTCCGTCGAAAGTAATCTTAGAAGTAGCCCAAAATGGTTTTGGAAGTTTATTAACACAAAAAGAAAAAGCACTGGATTTCCAACATGAATGCGGCTTAATGACTTACAGTCTAGTGACCGTAAGTGTATAGCAGATATGTTTGTTGAATACTTCCAAAGTATTTATAATTCTTCATGCTCAGCTCCCATCGATCATAATTATGTTAAATCCCTTCCATCAATTGTTAATTGTTTCTGTTATTTGTTTGATGATATCGAAATTAAAACAGTTTTAAGTGATTTGAAACCTATAAAAAAGCCAGACATCCTGGAATTCTTTCCCATTGTTCTAAAATATTGTTCTAGCTCGTTTTGTTCTCCCTTATCAGATTAATTTAATCATTCCCTTTCTGATGGATTTTTTCCTGACGAATGTAAGATTTTTACTATAGTTCCAGTCTTTAAATCTCGTTGCAGACATCATGTTTCTAACCAATTACTAAACTTTCGATCATTCCAAAATTGTTAGATAGTCTTGTTGAAGAAAAATTTACTTTTACTATCAAACATCTAGTACCAACATGGATTTTTAATTTAGTGGAATTTACTAACTTCTATATAAGTTCGTTAGAAAATCATAAACAAATCCATGTTATCTACACAGACTTTAGTGAACTTGAAATTCTTTTAGAAAAGCTGAAAGCAAATGCTTTTTTTGGTCCATTGCTGCAATGATCTAAAACTTATTTACATGGCAGAAAACAATTTCTTGTAATCGGAGAGTATTTGTCTGTTTTTAATGATCTACCGACTCTGCTAAAACATTGCTATTGCCTAAAGTATGCAGATGACATAAAATTTTTTGCCAAAATATCAACAATAAATGATTGTTTAAAGCATGAGCTATAAGATGACTCTTCATTGTATTTTCCCACATTTTACATTAAATAATGCTCAAAAATACGAGTCGTTGACGATTTTAAAGATCTTGGTGTAATTTTCGGTGGAAAGTTAACATTTCATCTACATATAAATTCCATTGTTACCAAAGCTAACTCTCTATTAGGATTCATTAAAAGCAACTCCTCAGATTTCAAAGATCCCTATACTATTTTTTGTTCTATAGTTCGTCCTGATGTTGAGTGTGCACGTACTGTTTGGGATACTTCCACTATTTCAAATATTAGTCGCATCGAAAACGTCCAAAGAAAATTTTTAAAATTTGCTTTACGTCATTTATCTTGCAATGCTGGCCTTCAGGTTCATCATTCTTATTGTTCCGAAAGTCTTTTAGTTGGAATGAAGTCACTTGAAACGATATTTTATGTGCAACAATTGACAGTAAAAATTTGCTTGGTTGCTTGAATTTATATGCTACTTCAAGAGTCCTAAGACCCAGACCACTACTTTTTGAAAGTACTCATAATACATTATATGGTCAACGTAAGCCTATTTCTTGGTGTTGTAGAATTTTTAAGTTATGCAGCTCATAATTAGATTTGTTTGTGCCAAGAAATATTTTTAGAAATTTTTTAATGACATTAATTAAGCAATGAACTATTTTATTTTATTTACTTGAATTAATTTCTTTAACGTTACTAATTTATATGCATATGTATACTTGGATCCAAAAAAACTGTTGAAATTAAATTCGTAGACTGAATAATAAAATGATGTTTTAATGGCCTCAGCTCAATGTAGTCATTGTATTTTCTACTTCATTCCGAATAATATTTCTCTCAAGACAAAAGTTAAGATTCTGAACAAAAAACTTCATATTTTAGTCGTTCGAGAGGACCTTGCTATTCAATAGGCTTCTTCGTTTGATGGCAGCTCTTATGTCATTGTCAGAACTAAAACTGAAGTCTAGATAGTGAAAGTCACAAACTACCTAAAACTTACATATGGTATGTCTGAAGTCCTGTCCGAGGCGTCTGTGTTAATGTCTTATCTTCTTCTTTTGATAGATTATGAAACCTTTCTTGATATCAAAGTTCTCGGTGTGGTGGGGTATGATGTTGTTACCGCCGAATTCTCCGTTCAACGCCCCGTACCACGGAAGAGTGCCCGACCACCACGAAGAGTGGTCGTGGATTAAGGTGTTAAAATGGGCGCCACGCGATTGCACTTCCATCCTACTACCCACATCCAGAATCGCGAATAAATGGGAGATTCGCGTTTTCTTTTGCGCCGTTCCGACGAACCGATTTCAACCAAGAAGAATAAATTATAAACGAATTTTTGCCACAACGTTATCATTCTTTATTTCTTTAATTCAAACCAAATTAACAAACTTAAACACTAACTTACAAATAGATCTCAACTAAACAATTCTACGCCTTAAACTTATATTAAATACAAAATTTTAAAGAAGGAAAGAAAAAGAATACAAAACCCGTATTTGAACCGTTTTCCGCGCCAAGCGTTGCTTTTATCAAATCGAATTAAACCACCCGCTAATCAAAGACATTTCAATTTAATTCCAATATTAACAGTGTCTGCGTAAGCGAAATACTATAGGTATAACTAGGTGGATATATTTATATATTACTTGTAGTTACATATAAGCTTAACATATGTATCTTAGTCTCGTTCAGTACATCTACAGCTGCTTCTTTGTCCCTGCTTGGCACACATTTCTACAACGCCGCTAGTTGCCTTGTATCTTTTAGGTTACAGTTCATTTTGCGAATTCGTTTAGGCGCTCGACAAATATAAAAGTTCGATTCATTTATTTTGGCACTACCGTCAAAATCTTTTAGATCTTCACATATCCTCTGTGCTACCGAGCTAGTTTGCCACTTTTGTCCCACTATCAATCGCAGCCTACCAGTCACCTGTTTTCTCCAAACTCGTACCACCTACCAGATCCGTTTTTTTTTTCCTTGTTCAACTGGTTCGTCGGATCAGACCACATCTTCTGATTTTCCACATCTGCTAATCCTTACCGAAGGAATATCATACGATACGATGGAAACTAGAACAATTGAAACGAGAAAAAAAAAAACAAGTTCCTACACGGAGATTTGAACCTGGGAACCGAAAATTGCTTGGCGGGTTGGCTACCCGCTGACCCAAGCTATTGTTGCCGACGGTAGTGCCTAGATACAAACAGGTAGGGATAGTGCTAATGATGGCTAGAAGATTATTTTTAATTATCTGGCCCGGCAGCAGAAAGTGGAAATTATGCGTCCACCCGTGCATTCACAAACTCCAGCCGTTACTCCCCATGTTACTTACGCCAAAATGGCGGCAGGTAGGGGAAATACGGTACACCAAACGAAGGTTGCATCTCAGGCCGCAGCGCCTAGAGCACCGGAACCAGTACCTGATATGCTAGCTATCTTGCTCTCTATCCAGGGACAGATGGCTCAGCTACAACGTCATTTAATTGAACAACCCGCGCGGGTGGATCAAGTATACGCGCTGCTGCCTGGCCTAACGCACCTTTTGTCGTAATGGGTACGTACGTGGTGGAGCAGACCCTGAAGGTCCTTGCATTGAATGTGAATTCACTGATTAGGTTCGAATGACGAGCCGCACTATTTAAGTTGCTTAAAGACCAAGCCCCTGATGTGCTTTTGGTTAGCGAAATTAAGCTAACCAAAAGACACAAAATGAGGCACAGAAGATACAAAATAGTACGGAGAAACCGACCCAACTCCATTCAGGGAGGTGGCGTTGCGATTTTCGTAAGAAAAGGTAAACGTTTTAAAAGAGTATACAGTCGTGTAGTACGTAGGTTCCAAGTGCTGGAAGCATGCATCGTGTATATTCCCCTCCGTAGTGGAAAGCGGCTGTACATGGTGTCTGTCTATGCACCTAACACTACTCAATCCACCTTATTCATCTCAGAGCTCGAGACACTTTTTCGATTCCTGAGGCTGGAATTGGAAGACAACTATTATATTATCGGCGGAGATTTCAACGCCAAACACAGTGATTGGGGAAATAATACACCAAATACTAGAGGGAACCTACTATTCAATTGGTGGGGTCAACACAGCATAATGTATCGACTCGGGCTTAAGGCGACGGATAGTCCGTCGTTTCCCAGACACGGGTCCTATTTGGATCTCCTGCTGTTCGACTCACGAATCAACTGACATGCACTAACCAACAAACTACAAACTGTCAACGCACTTTCGTGTATGACAGTGACCATTGCGGTCTCAGCACCGAAATAACTGTTCCCAACGAAATTACGGAATTGGACGAGTTTGTGCAAACGCATTCCTACAATTATAGTAGGGTGCGTTGGACACACTTCACCAGAACACTGACTAGAGCACTCTCCTCGAATTCGCTCTACCTACCGTCCAACAGAAATCTGTCAAACGAGGAGATTGACAGGTATCTTAGGCTAATGGACGAGACAATTAGACGAACAATGGACAAAACGATACCTCGGTATCAACACACTGACGACGAAGACTTATTCCGCAATGCAACTATTGACGCACTGCACCGACAAAAAAGTAGGCTGTTGTCAAGACTAAAAACCTTGTACAGACAGTTTACTGACAGACATAACCCGGAGATCATGACATTGAAGTCGTCGATTAAAAACCTCCAGATATTAATAAAAGAAAATTACAGAAATTCTGTAAGTTTGTATTGGAACAACAAAATTCGGGCTGTAAACTCCAGCAATCCGAATATGTTCCCGCAAATAAATAAGATATTTCGGAGAAATAATCAGAACGACCTTCCATGTCTTAGAATCGCCCGAACGACGAACAACGAACAAATACTTGTAGCAGCAGGTATAGATCCAAATGAAGCAGTTGATGATGACAATTTCTTTGTGATCGAGGATCCGCAGGAGAAGGTAGAGGCTATAGGAGCGACTTTCCAGGAAGTGTACAAGGCGAATGATATCATTGGCCCGAACCACGACCTGAAGAGTCAAATCCTTGTGCACAACTTCTGCCTTCGAAATGAAATTGTGAATTGGCGATTCGAGAACTCGGGTTTCACCCAGTTCAGTGACGAGAATATGGCAAATAATGTCATCACCAACGAAAGGGTATTACCACCGTTCATTTCGAAGGAAGAGCTCCAAACGATCTTCGAATCACTTAGAAGTAAGAAATCAGTGGGAACCGATGAAATACCGAACATTGTGCTTCGACATCTCCCACTAGAAGCGGTGGACATTTATACCACCCTGTTTAATAATGCAATGAATAATGCACATTATCCAGCGCGTTGGAAAACTGCGGTGGTACATCCCATTCCCAATAGGAATAAAGATACTTCCAATCCGGCGAATCTCCGCTCGATCAGTCTTCTTCCAAACATCAGTAAGGTTTTCGAGAAGGTAATCAATAGAGTCCTGACTAAGTGGGTTGAGGAGAAACATATAGTTCCGGATAATCAATTCGGTTTCAAGGCGGGGCATGACATCATTCATGCTGTGTCGAAACTGGTTTCTGATATCCAATGGAACAAAGGCAAGAACCAGTGCACTGGTGCCTGCCTGATTGACTTGGAGAAGGCCTTCGATACCGTATGGTTAGAAAGACTCTTCTTCAAGCTGGACAGGATGGGCATTAGTAAACCACTGCTGTATATTCTTTTTGATATGCTCTCCAGTAGACAGTTCATCGTGAAGAATGGCGATGTGACTTCTGCTGGAATATTTAACATTAAAAACTGTCTGCAACAAGGTGCGGTAAATTCGCCGATCCAATTCAACATTTACACAAGTGATCTGATAGGTTCACTTCCCCACAGCATAGCGTACACAGACGACTTAATCGCGTACAGATCGGGTCCAAAGATTAACATACTTTTGAAACGTGACTTCGATAAAATTAAGCGATATTGCGATGACCGGAAACCATTCTGTTTAGGACGTCTTTGTATGGGGCCTCAAGGGATACCAGAAAGAATTGGCGAAAGTTCTCTATCGTCGGACAGCACGGGCAGCCACTTGCTTGTCGAAATGTAGTCAGATATCTTGGGATTTGGCTAGACCAATTTCTGTATTTTAACAAACATATAGATGTTGCTTTGGCCAGAGCTAAGGGTGCTTTTGCCCTTACAAAGAGACTGTTTTATAACAGCCAACTCGATGCGAGGGTGAAGGTGATCTGTTACATGGCCCTTATCAGGCCCATGCTTGTATTTGGATGTCCCGTGTGGTTCAACGTGAGAGCAAGTTTATTGGAAAAGATTCGGGTGTTTGAGAGGGCTTGTCTTAGGACTTGTCTTCGCTTATATAGAACACCAGAGTCTGAGTATATAAAATTCTATCCTAATGAGGTCTTGTACAATAGGGCGAACCTGATAAGAGTGGACAATTTCGTCATTAAGCTGACTCGAAGGCACGTTGCGAGAGCAATGACCTCATCGAACAACCTGATCTCCGGGGCTTACTACCCCAATTATATGTATCACGAGAGAGTTCGCTGTGACGGCTTTATCCCTCCAGAAGCGTTTCTCTATCTGGATAGCAAAGGTCTGATCCAGGACAGATTGGCGGTGCCGCTAATCTTCCACGTCGCTCGAACAGCTGCGGACAGGCGACTCAACTACGACGGAGACGTCGCACATGACAATGCGGAGCGTCTCCGGTTCAGTAGGGCGGTAGGGAGTCGTGATAAGAGGGATGTTGCTCAGCAGCACCAGCAATTTTGGTGGCTTGATGAAGGCGAGGATGCTTCGTCGTCGAACTCCTCCAATGATGGATAGCTTCATGTGAAGCAGAGTGGTCCAGCCTAATTTTTGTTTTTTTAGCCATTTCCGGCTTACATAGTTTTAGGTAAGTTTAAGTTAGATTGTAAGAAAAGAATATATAAAACCAAAAAAAAAAAATAAAAATAAAAAAAAAATGTACATATTAGATGTACTCGTAAGTAGTTTAAGTAGATTAAGATTTATTTTTAGGTAGTATGTAGGCTTTTAGGTTTAAGTTTTATAAAAAAAAATAAAATGTCCATATACTAAGTTTTTACCTAAAATTGATTTTCTTAGTTTTAGTTTCGTTAAATATAAAAATAAATATAGACTGTAAGATCCGTCGAGAGGCATAGTTTAAGGGTTTGGTTTAACTTAGAGTGCCCGCATGAGGCCAGTAAGTTAGTATAAGATTATTTCTAAGTTATTTAAGCTAATTTTTAAGCGTTTTTTTGTCTAGCATGTAAGAGTAAATTAAGAAATATAAATAAAAATGCATAAAAACTGAAAAAAAACTGATTATTTTTAATTACTAGCGAACCAAAACCTGTTCACTACAATCCGTAATAATGTTATGTGCAAATCACGCCCCAAAAATCCTCCATCTCCTATGGTCCTGTTGTAGTCTGTTTCACCCCTCTGCCCTCCTGCCTTTTCTCGTTCTTTTCCTCCCGTCATGCTCTGGATGCCACGGTACAAGTGGGATTTACTGGATTCTTTGGATCCGGTTACCTGCTTGGTGTTATATTTCAAAACAATTCGAGCATTCGTGCCAGAGGTGCTCAGAATGGAAGTGAATATGAGGGTTGTCTGAAAAGTTTCCGCAACGTAAAGATAGCGGCACTCATCAATAGAAGCTAGTGAATGCTAGTAGTGCATCTTTTGACAGTTACTTACCGAAGTTTCAGTCACTTTGTACGTGCCGTTTTTAGTTGACAATCGTTTGAGTGAGTCGATGTGAGTGTTTTTTTGTGAAAATGGGAAAAATTGAGTATCGAGCTGTTATTAAATTCTTGTTTTTGAAAGGCAATACGCCTACGCAAATCAAAAATGAGTTGGACTCAGTGTATGGGGACTCTTCACCATCATTTACCACAGTGAAATTTTGGGCAGCTGATTTAAACGTGGCCGTAAGAGCTTGGGAGATGATGAACGTTCGGGACGTCCAAAAACTGCAACCACTGACGATAACATTGGTAAAGTTCACCAAATGGTGTTAGACGACTGCCGAATTAAAGTGAGAGATATAGTAGAGGTTATGAAAATGTCCAAAGAAAATCTTTGTTACATATTAAATCAAGATTTAGGCATGAGAAAGCTGTCCGCGCGTTGTGTGCTGCGTTTGCTTACGTTAGACCAAAAACGTGTTCGAATGAACATTTCCAACGCTCTGTTGGCGCAGTTTAGGCGCAATAAATCCGAGTTTTGACGCCGATTAATTACTGTAGATGAAACTTGGATACACCATTATACGCCCGAAACAAAAATTTAGTCAAAACATTGCAGTCCACTGTTTGGAGCCGGCTCCAAAAAAAGCAAAAACTGTTTTTTTCGGCTGGGAAAGTGATGGCGACTGTTTTTTGGGATAGTAAAGGAGTTATCTTAATCGATTATTTTCAAAAAGGAAAAACCATTACAAGAGCATACTACGCATCATTACTTGCCTAGTTGAAGGCAGAAATTGCGGAAAAACGGCCACATTTGCAGAAAAAGAAAATCCTGTTTCCCCAAGACAACGCGCCGTCTCACACCTCAGCGGTGTGACCATGAATTATGGTTTGAACTGCTTGGCCGTCCGCCTTTTTCACCAGATCTAGCCCCAAGCGACTTCTTTTTGTTCTATCATCTAAAAACTGTGCTCGAAGGACAGAGATTTTCGTCAAATGAGGAGGCAATCACCTTCGTGAACAATTATTTTGCAGAGAAAAGCGCCAAGCACTATTTGGACGGGTTAGAGAGATGGGAGCATCGCTAAGAGAAGTGTGTAGAGTTACAAGGAGACTATGTAGAAAAATAAAAAAAAATTTTGAGCAAAAATGTTTTATATCATTGTTCGGAAACTTTTCAGCCAACCCTCGTAAAGTTAATGGCCACCGTCGGTTACTCCTTGATACAGAGTAATCTGTAGACAGCATGATACCTACATCCCTAACAAAATGTCGATACCTCCTTTAGTAATATTGTAAAAAATCAATAATTTCAGGCAATCGCTTGTCTCCAGGGACTATAGAATCATCAACATGTAACGTAGAAAACATTTTTAGATTTTTTTTGGAACGTACGAGTACGACATAGCAGTTATGTCCTTTTTAAATACAAATTCTGAACTAGTAACTTTTTTTATACGTATGTTTAAAAACGCAGATGGTATCTACATCTTATTTTTCCGCACGGTTCCAACAGATGTGTGGTAAGCCGGTGATTAGAAGATTCATCATAAGTGGATAACTGGTAAATCAGTTGCCAAAGGTCAAATTGCGTTTAGATCCAGATAGGGGTACAACAAGACGGTTTACTATGTCTTGTCGGTTTTTCATTTTGTAAAGAGGTCATTCGTTTTGCAGTTCAACATAAACTTAAATGCTAATGCAGTAGATAGTTTTAGCATCGACAAGGGCAAATACTTTAATGCCATAATTAGACAGTTAGACTGGAATAAACCGCCTAAAGGATTTTAACTTTTCGCCAGTCATGAAGTATTCACTAGGTGTGCAACGTTCTACACACTTAGAAACGAACTGGTGAAATATGTCGCCAATAGGAACTAGCTTGTCAAATGAAACACGCTCCGCTCTGGTTATTACAAATTTGAAATCTTTGGAGAGACATTATTGTACGAAATGGATCTATGTCACTGCCATCGGTTTCTCGTAGCTCTTCAAGATTTAATGGGTGCGTTTTCTATAAACCAGCAAAAAACGGCTTTTATTTTCTTTGTGGTTAGTCTGCGTGATCAAATGTTAATGATTTTGGTCATAACTATGTATATGTAGTTGCTTTATATTCGAAAGGCAAGCGATGTCATCTATCATCTTTTCTGAAAAAAAAGTAACCAGCACTCTACAGGACTTTTCTTGTATTTTGCCATTCCCTTCACACCAGGAAGATGAGTAAAAATATTTTCTGAACGGGTATTTATATTCTCCGCCTTCTGTCCCACTATTCACTTCTGAATCTGTACCCGAATCAATAAACGGCTCTTCGTCAGATTTCTCATCGAACTCCTGCAACAGTTATTTCAAATATTCTGTCTCTCCCTCGTACGACATAGTTAGTTGACCAAATGAAACTAAAGACAACATATATTAGGTCTAAAAATAAGTTTCCGCCTTTTCGTTGTGGGCATTTATTGTGAAGAAAACGGTACAATATATGATAAAGTCCTTCAGCTCATACCGAATTTTCAAAATACTACCATATTGTAGTTTGGAGATCCCACGAAAACATCCAAATGCCTAAGTTTAATACCGATAGATTAAAAGATTTCGCAGTCCGCCAACAACTAGGAGACCACCTTTCACCTGGATTGAGAACAATCAGTAGCACGGAACCCACCTTCATCAAAAACCATTGGTGTTCTGTGAAAAATCTCTTCATAACCGGTGCTGAAAGTATAGCCGGTGGTCGGTTGCAACGAAGAAACAGTGCTTGGCTTTCCGAAGAAACTTGGGCTGGAATCGAAGAAAGAAAACGCCTCAAAGCTCGCATCGCAGCTACTCCAGCAGCAGGGAGAAACGGTCTGGAGTCTGCGTATAACATAAGGAAACAGAAGAGGTCGCTAGTAGGTGTGTCAGTAGGACCGTCTACAGAATGGCTAAAGCTCTAAACAGCACCTGGTAAAAGACACAAATGGATTCTGCGGTTTTAAACCACATTTTCGCTAGTGAAGTCAACCCAACTCCCAATGAATACGCACTGTATCCCCAAGTAGAGAAGAAATCTTTACCTCAATCAAAGCACTGAAGAACAACAAAGCGGTTGGACTTGACGGTATTACCGCAGTGCGGTAGCGAGTAGCGCCCATAACATCGAGTAAGCTTCTGCACTCACCGATTGAGAGAGCTTGGGAAACAGACAGTTTTCCAGAAAAGTGGAAAAATGTAAAGGAAACCTTACGTAGCAAAAATTAGAAGACCACCTCGAAGTCACACTCGACGCCGAACAAGCAGGATTCCGCACTAGATCTTCCTGTGTGAACCACATCAACATCTATCACCACTTCACCTGCTGTTCATCGACTTCGAAAAGGCGTTCGACAGTGTCAATAGAGAATTTATCTGGCTTGCTTTGCACAGGAGGGGCATCACAGATAAATTGATTGCTATTATCAAGGCAACATAAGATGGATCCAAATATAATGTCCTGCGTATAGGAAGGTTGTCAGAGAAGTTTGAAATCCAAAGAGGGGTTAGGCTGGGCTTTGAATTGTCATCACTACTGTTGCTGTTGGTGATAAGTGATGCATTGCATGCAGCTTTGTCGACTGGATCTCTATCAAATGACAACAAGGGTGGAGTGAGAAGCTAAGATCGTTGGGCTAATGATCAATACGGCAAAAACAAAAAGAATCAGCCTTGGAGCTTCCTCATCTAACTAAGTAGAGATCTCTGGACAACCAGTAGAGTTGTGAGTATTGTCTCTACTGATGGGGGGACCAAACTAGATACAATCAGCCGAATCGGGAAAGCAAAGGCTTTCTCTATCTCTAAAGATCAAGCTACGATTGTTCCGGCCTAATGTTGAATCAGTGTATCTTTATGGGTGCAGCACTTGGAAAGTCACACCCGCTGTCACAAGAAATCTAGAAACGTTCGTGAGGATTTTCTCGCCCAACCGTATCTCTAATGATGAACTTCATGCGAGAACAGGTCAAGAACCCATTGAACTCTATCATACGAAGGCGTAGGTGGCAAGTGATGCAATGGAGAGAGGCCAGGCGATTGGGCCGACCTAGAACTAGTTGGCAAAGAACGGTCGAAGAGGAATCAGCACAACTGGAGAACAGTTGGAGAGACCTGAGATACTCTACATCTACAGAAACTGCGCACAATGGCGCGTAGGAGTAGTGAAGGCTCTATGCCCCGCTAGGGGAACCTCAGGGACATAATAGGTCCGAGCACCTAAGTAAGTAACATATTGAATACTTTATACATTTGAAATTTTTCTGTAAGTCGCTGTCTCCTAGATCATTTACAACATGAGTTTGCCTTAAAAAATATTTATACAAAAAATTGTGTTATACATGTATGATACATCGTAAGACTTTGGCAGGACAGCTACTAGAATCAATAATGTTCGCGTTAACATGATTTAGGAATTATTTATGAAAATTTGGGCTCTGGGATATACACCACCGCACAAATGCGGTCAAATTCATTAAGAACTTGGGACTTTCTACTCTAAACTGCTAACGGTTTCAGAATAAAATATCCCAGACGCCACAGTGGCCGCATAGTTCGTCGTTGAACCTTCTCTTCCCAAGCGCAAGCGGTACCGGATATTTTACGAAGAATTTTTCTCTCTTTTAAGTTGTTGGGAATAGGGCCCTACTTCTTTGCCCAAAGAAACAGCGATTGCAAAGGTTTTGTCCAATTTGTCGGTATTATACGTCCCTTCTTCTTGACAGCGTATACATGTTTTTTTCCCCCCTTACTGTCAAACCCATTTTAGCAGTTTCCGTGTTCCCTTGACAGCACGTCGCCTTGTCCAAAAATTTTTTTGCTATGAAAGGTCTCGGTTAAATCGTTGACGGGAAAGAGAACGTTCTCAATTGTCAGTTTGCACAGGGGTTAAAATTGAAGAATTCGGATGATGAGTATTGATTTGGACTTCTTGAGTTTGTTCCAGGATTTGTTGGAGTATGAAAATTGCGGGCAAAACGGAGGGTTTCAGACATTTACACTTGTATGCAATGTTGGAGAGACTTACGCTTTCATAGTTGTCGCAGTTGATGGGCCCTCCCTTTTTGTGGATCGGCCAAACGATGCTGAACTTCTATTCATCACTCTTCTGACCAGGTCTGAGAAATGAGTTGGAGTATGCTCTCCACAAAATCTTTTCTGTAAGCTTTGAATACCTCAGCAGGTAAAATGTGAGTTTAAGAGCGACTCTCGTTGTTTGTACGCTTCTCGTTTCACTCCCTAGAAAACCAAGGATTTCCTAGCTGTGGTCATATGCAACCCAGGACATCAGTTAGGGTCTCTCTGATGGCCCGTTTGTAGCGTTGGCACTGGCCTTCGGCACCTGGCAGTTTAAGAGTTGTTGGTTTAAAGATTTTGGTGGTCAGCTTTTCTACGTACGTTGGCTGCAACCAAGTAGGGTTCTGGGTCAATGTTATCTGTCCGAAAAGCTTTGAAGTCCAGATAAGTGGAAGCATGCCTTACGTCGATTCTAAGTTGATCAATTTTATTTAGTTTTTCATAATACAGAGACTGCCATGTCCCTTTGTATTATATATACAGAGATTAGGAAACCGTGTGCTTGCAATAGTGATATTTTGTCCCGCCGCAAAGTCAATAAGCCTAAGTACGTTGCTAGAAGAGATGTCGTGTATTCTATGTTTATCAACTGTTCTACTGAAGGCGTCCTCCTTTTCAATCACAATCCATCACCCTTAGGACATTGCTTATACGTCTTGTTGAGCAGCGCGTTTAAATATTCTTTGGTGGCGTATATTAAGCTTATATTAACGAATTTAGCCTCGATGCAGATTGTCATAAGAAGCTTACTCACGTGTGAGAAGCTCAAGGCTTTTTCCCTAAGTCTTGCTGGATCGCGGTGGTATCTGCGTGATAGCAGTCAAGGGCATTTGTTAATTGCACAGCTTGTCTTGTTAACGGTCCGAACATTTCACATGTAGATCGGAAGGTCGTTGCACTTTAATCGTTCGCCAGGGTCGTCAACAGTGGATTCGTTATTATCTTTTTCTTCAAATTTTTGTTGTCACTTCTCTATAGGGTTGTGAGCTCTATGACGGTGTTGACCAGTATTTTACTGTTGGTAGAGGCTATAAGCTGCTTTACGAGGCAGACTATTCTAAATGTTGGGGTTATCAATTTCGGGCCCAACATCCAGGCTGACGGAGTAGGCCCTAGCTATTGTAGTTACTCAATGCTTATTAGTCTATTGGACATAAATATTTCCGAGTAATCTGCATAAGTGATCCACTATATCTTGGGTGATCCTCCTTGCTTGGAACGGTTCCAAAGTAATTCATTGTAAATACAACTAACAAATCAGTGGGTAATTTGTTATTCATTCTTATTTTTATCTTTGTGTGACCTCGATAGAATTGTTTTCTCATCCTTTAAGATGCACCAATCTCATCGAGTGAGCTTAGTGTGACTGGACGTGTTTTTGGATCGCTCTGTGAATTAGTGGTTTTATTACCCATTTTAAAAATTTAAATATCTCTTAACTGATAAGCAATCAATCCAAAGACAGTGACTTTTTTATAAACACAAGTTTCCTTTGAACATCAGAGTAGATTTTTTTTTTCTTTTTTTCCACTTATTTTTGATTTTGAATTATAAATTACTCTTTTTAAAATTCAAATTAATTATTCCCCTGTTAAGATGTATGTGTGTGGGCATTGCGGTGAACACCTCCCCATCGAAGGCGATTTTGCAGTGTGTTCGTCGTGCAAGCGAAAGCTTCACTTCGAATGCACTACGGTTACGGAAAAGTCGTGGAGAACCACGGGCACACGAAGAGACGCATGGAAGTGCCAAACATGCAGGAACGGTGCAGGAACGGTGCAGGAACGGTGCAGGAACGGTGCTGCAGCCAGCAATGTGGTAGTGCCTGTTCCTCAGACTATGCAAGAGAACGCGTGAACTTAGTAGCTCACGTAAAGAGACTAACACCAGCTCAACTGACAACAACTCATCTGTTATAGCGGAAATCCGTCTTCTTAGAGGGGAAGTTAAAGAAATTATGGCAAGCTGCGATTTCCTAGCCGCCAAGTATGATGATCTCAACACTAACATGAGAAAACACAATGACCTTATGGACGACATAATAAAAGAACTAAATGAAATAAAAGAAACCAACAAAAGGAAAGATGCCATAATAGAAAATTTGCAAACACAGATCAAAAACAATATCGACATAAAAAACATTCCCCCTACTCCTCAAGAAAACCTATTAGGGGTAGTGAAGGGAATCGGAAAAACGGTCAACTGTGAGATCAACGACACCGACATCACAGACATATATCGCACAAAAACAAAAAACCCCGAACGATCGACTATAGTTGCTACATTTGCATCCAGCATGAAGAAAATTCAATTCATCAAACAAACACGCTCCACTCGCTCTATTAAGTTAAAAGCGGTGCTGCAAAACACAAACAACACCCCAAGCGTGAGCGCAGCGTTGCCCGATGCCACTGTTTACGTAAACAACCAGCTGACAAAACACAACAAACAAGTAATGTGGATGGCAAAGGAAAGAGCGAGACAGGAGAACTGGAGATTTGTGTGGGAAAGTGCAGGAAGAATACTGGCTAGACGAAACGAGAATACGCAGCCGATTGTGATAAGTACCGTTACCGATGTGGGCAAAATTACTCGCACTCAATATCTGCATCATGCGTAAACAAAAGGAAACACAATAAATTGTATACCAAATGGACACAGTGTACAAGGCGAATGACATCATTGGCCCCAACCACGACCTGGAGAGTCAAGTCCTTGTGCACAACTTCTGCCTTCGAAATGAAATTGTGAATTGGCGATTCGAGAACTCGGGTTTCATCCAGTTCAGTGACGAGAATATGGCAAATAATGTCATCACCAATGAAAGGGTATTACCACCGTTCATTTCGAAGGAAGAGCTCCAATCGATCTTCGAATCGCTTAGAAGTAAGAAATCAGTGGGAACCGATGAAATACCAAACATTGTGCTTCGACATCTCCCACTAGAAGCGGTGAACATTTATACCACCCTGTTTAATAATGCAATGAATAATGCACATTATCCAGCGCGTTGGAAAACTGCGGTGGTACATCCCATTCCCAAAAGGAATAAAGACACATCCAATCCGGCGAATCTCCGCTCGATCAGTCTTCTTCCAAACATCAGTAAGGTTTTCGAGAAGGTAATCAATAGAGTCCTGACTAAGTGGGTTGAGGACAAACATATCGTTCCGGATAATCAATTCGGTTTCAAGGCGGGGCATGATATCATTCATGCTGCGTCCAAACTGGTTTCTGATATGCAATGGAACAAAGGCAAGAAACAGTGCACTGGTGCCTGCCTAATTGACTTGGAAAAGGCCTTCGATACCGTATGATTAGAGGGACTTTTCTTCAAGCTGGACAGGATGGGCATTAGTAAACCACTGCTGTATATTCTTTTTAATATGCTCTCCAGTACACAGTTCATCGTGAAGAATGGCGATGTGACTTCTGCTGGAACATTTAACATTAAAAACGGTCTGCAACAAGGTGCGGTAAATTCGCCGATCCTATTCAACATTTACACAAGTGATCTGACAAGTTCACTTCACCATGCCATAGCGTACGCAGACGACTTAATCGCGTACAGATCAGGTCCAAAGATTGAGGTCATTAATATGCTTTTGCAACGTGACTTCGAAAAAATTAAGCGATATTGCGACGACTGGAAGCTGAAAATCAACTTTCAGAAGTCGGAAACCATTCTGTTTAGGACGCCTTTGTCTGGGGCCTCTAGGGATACCAGAAAGAATTGGCGAAAGTTCTCTATCGTCGGACAACATGGACAGCCACTTGCTTGTCGAAATGTAGTCAGATACCTTGGGATCTGGCTAGATCAATATCTATATTTTAACAAACATATAGATGTTGCTCTGGCCAGAGCCAGAGGTGCTTTTGTCCTTACAAGGGACTGTTTTATAACAACCAACTCGATGCGAGGGTGAAGGTGATCTGCTACATGGCCCTAATCCGGCCTATGCTTGTATTTGGATGTCCCGTGTGGTTCAACGTGAGATCAAGTTTATTGGAAAAGATTCGGGTGTTTGAGAGGGCTTGCCTTAGGGCTTGTCTTCGGTTATACAGAACACCAGAGTCTGAGTACATAAAATTCTATCGCAATGAGGTCTTGTACAATAGGGCGAACCTAATAAGAGTGGACAATTTCGTCATTAAGTTGACTCGAAGGCACGTTGCAAGAGCAATGACCTCATCGAACAACCTGATCTCCGGGGCTTACTACCCTAATTATATGTATCACGAGAGAGTTCGCTTTGACGGCTTTATTCCTCCAGAAGCGTTCCTCTACTTAGATAGTAAAGGTCTGATCCAGGACAGATTGGCGGTGCCGCTAATCTTCCACGTCGCTCGAACAGCTGCGGACAGGCGACTCAACTACGACAGAGACGTCGCACACGGCAGTGTGGAGCGTCTCCGGTTCAGTAGAGCGGTAGGGAGTCGCGACATGAGGGATGTTGCTCAGCAGCACCAACAATTTTGGTGGCTTTTTGAAGGAGAGGATGCTTCGTCGTCGAATTCCTCCAATACTTGATAGCTTCATGTGAAGCAAAGTGGGTCGCCTAATTTTTGTTTTAGCGTTGGCCGGCTTACATAGTTTTAAGTAGGAGTAAGTTGGATTTAAGAAAAAAAAAATATATATAAAAAAAAAAAAAAAAAATTAATAAAAATAAAAAATTAAAAAAAAAGAACAAACATCTATATATATATACATATATTTATATATTAAGTATATATATATTATGTATATATATATATATATATATATGTATGTACTAGATGTAAGTAGTTTAAGTAGATTAAGACTTATTTTTAGGTAGTTTTTAGGATTTTAGTTTTAAGTTTTATAATAAAATAAAAAGAACAGTCCTGTTACTAAGTTTTTTTTTTGTAAAAAATGTTTTCTTAGTTTTAATTATAATTAATAGGAATAGTATAGTACTCGTATAGTAGTAAGGCATAATTTAAGTGTTAGGTTTAACTTAGAGTGCTCGCATGGGGCCAGTAAGTTAGAATACGATAATTTTAAGTTAATTAAGCTAACTTTTAAGAATTTTTTTTGTCTAGCAAGTAAGAGTAAATTAAGTGAAACAATAAAAATGCATATAAACTGAACTGACTGAACTGAACCAAATGGACACAAACGAAGTAATGATAAATTTGAATTGTAGGTAATAAGTGGTTTTAGCGGCATCAATATAAATGAATTTAAAGAAAATAATTGTTGCTGTCTAAGTTTTAATGTAAGATCTTTGAGAAAGATCTGGAACGATTTCTGCCTTAACATCAGCCACTTCATCAATATGTTAAAAATAATAGTTCTAGTTGAAACTAATATAGAAGACGAAGATAAAGGACTTTACAATTTAGATTCGAACCGGAGTTTCTGAATCGAGATAAACGTAGAGGAGGTGGAATTCTTATGTTAATACGTAAAGAAGTAGAATTTGAAAGATTAAGATCAGAAAGTGTGTCATACGAAAGTATCCAAATCCAAATTAAAGAGAGTAATAAGTATAAGTATGTAATAGGAATATATAGAGCATTTATCGAAGAATACGGACACAACGTTGGACAACTGAGAAAAAAGGACGAGATACTGGTAATGGGTGATATGAATATCAATGTGAATGATTTGGATGCGTATGGTGTGAAAGAATATCTTGAGATGCTGGCGTCACTGGGATTGATTAATGTGATTACGGCGTATACCAGAGTAGACCCGGATACTGGAGCAAAATCAACGATTGACCACATTTTAACTAACGCTACACATAACCAAATCGATTCAGCTGTAATTGAAAGTTGTATCACTGATCATTACCCAATCATGTACTTCCCACAAAGAAAAAAATCTGCTGTTAAAGAAAACTCAGTCAGCCTATCCTATATACGAGTATCTAACGATAAGGTCAATGAGCTAATTGCAAATACAAACTGGGATGAAATTTGGAATGAAAGGGATGCCATCTTACTTTATCAGAAGATTCATGATAAAATGAATTATATTTATGACGCAGCGACATCTACGAAAAAAATAAAAAAGAAAAGAAAGTTTAGCCCGTGGATATCTTCTGAATTAAAAGGAAAATGTAAAAAAAGGGACGAACTTTACAGAAAGTGGAAAAACAATAGACTAAACAAAGCATATGAACAAGAATATAAGACCTTCAGAAACAGACTGAACAAGGAAATAACGGCCCAAAAATCATTTTTTTATAATTCCAAGTTCAACCAAATAAGATCTGACCCCAGAAAAACATAGGGCTTAGTAAATGAGATATTGGGAAGGAAAAAGCCTAGTTTGGATGAAACAATAATAAAGAACTTCACGGGTAAAATGTATCTGAATAACTTAACTAATGCGTGTGCAAACAACTTCAGCACACAAATAAAAGATATTGTGCATCATTGTGACTCGGTTACATCGACACACACAAAATCAAGATTAACCAGCACAATTTATAGGCAATTTTGCGTAAAAATAAACAATGCATACAGCCAAAATGAAAACATTCACTATGGAGTCCCGCAATGATCAAAACTGGGTCCAATCCTGTTCATATTGTACACCAATGAACTGTTACGAGTTTTCAAGAGGGCCATTCCATTTGCGTATGCAGACGATACGGCGATAGTGGTGCGTCACAGATCCTTACATACGGCAACGGAAATTTTGCAGGAGGAGTTTGACAACGTGGTAAAATGGTGTCACGATCACGGCTTAACGATCAATGCTTCTAAAACAAAAGTGATGCATATATGAAACCCGCAATTCAGGGCTACACAATTGCAAATCCACTTCAAAAATGAATCCTGCAACAGTTCGGTTAATTGCCCTATCTACACAGTTGAAAGATACAAATATCTGGGAGTTACGATCGACAACAACTTTTTGTGGGATAAGCACATAGATGAATTGCGAGTGAGCCTCAAAAGAGCTTTATATGCACTAAGCCATCTAAAATACCATGCCACAACGGCTGTATTAAGACAAGCTTACTTTGCCCTTGTGGAATCTAAACTTAGGTATGGTATACTTGCATGGGGCAATGCATCAGCAACACATATGCAGAAAATTCAAAAACTCCAAAACTCAGCACTGAAGAAGATAGGCGTACATAACCAGCTCAATATTCCGGAACAAAGGCGTTTTAAAGTTCTTCGAGTAGAAGATATCTTCAAGATGACTCTTATACTGGAGTACTACGAGTATGATGACAACAGATTCATAACACCAATTCAACATGGAATCAACACAAGAATACGGGCTCAAGGTATGCTTCACGAACCCCGATTCTACAATAACTACGGGAGAAGACAGCTGGAATGCAGAGTACCTGACATTCTAAACACAATTCCCCAAGAATTAAAAAATATACAAAATATTAAAAGTAGAAAAAAAATTATAAAAAATTTTTTCTTGAATTCGAATTTACTCGTAAATAGCTAAATTTCAAACTTAATTCACTTACTAAACTATCTTATTAATTATCAGTTTTTTTTTTTTTTTTTTTTCCTTAAAGATCTAATTATTATTAAAAAGATTGTATTATGTTTTAATCTAAGCTTGCTTACCATTAATTAATGATAAAACTGTGAAAAGCAATCTTCTGCAGAAAAGCCCTTAAGGCTCCGCAGAAATATCTAACCAATGTTAAGTTTTTAATGAAAGTAATGAAATAATAAACAAATAACCTAATCCTCCCCAAGTGTTTTAAATATACCACGCAGAGTCATTCACAGCAGTCAAGTAAATACTCCAGTCTGTAGGATGCCCCCATTTCTATAGTTTTTTCAACCAAAATTGTAGGTTAAATCAATTATGATTGTGATGTTTTTAGCTTTTTCACTATCTTAACGTTGATGTTGACTTCAATTATTGGAACCGCCATGACGCCAGAAAGTGTTCCGTAGCATTTCCTAGCTGAGGATATGAAAGAATCATTCCTGCAGACTGTAGTGTTGATGATGATCAATATTCCACTGTCAGGAATGCGTCATCCAACCTGGATGAAGATAGCTATCTATAAATTTAAGCCCCTAATACCGACGGCCTAGCACCGAACTCTTCAAGGCGGCGGTAGATAACTTTGTGAAGAACATTCGTCGAACCATCTCAAAAATATGGTCCGGCGAATGCATGCCAGACAAATCAAACCTCAGCATTGTATGCCCGATTCTGACGAAAGGAGACTCTCCACTCTGTGTCCACTTCTTCTTAAGATCTTTATATAGTACTATCGTACTATGAAATCGGCTGAAAACTTTTATCAACCAAACCGATTGGTCTTTATCAGTGCGCCTGCAGGTCTACATGGTTTATGTTCTACCAAATTTTTGCATTACATCAAATCTTCGAAACTTGATTAAACCAAGCCAGTTTTAGCCTCCCTGCTAACTTTGTACCATTCTGCAGAATATCGATAGGGAAAGCTTACTTCTCCGCGAGCATCTGCATTGATTTTACCGGGACCTTTGACTTCAAAAAAAGACTTCCGACTGCTGGGCTCCACCGTTAATATAAACAACAGCACCACCTTAAAGATCATTCCAAGAGTAACTTCTGCTAATCCCTGTTTTCTCTGGCTCAGAAGGCAACCGAATAACAGAGCCCTCTCTCGGATAAACAATATAGCTCCCTAACAAACACTGATCGTTTCGAGAGAAAAATACTTCGACTGTTTTACGTTCTTGTCTGTATCGACGGAGAGTGGAGAAAGACATGCACTAAGCTATAGCAATCAAAATTCATCGGTTTAGATAGCTGGGACGTCCAACGAACTTGGTGTGCGAAATTAAAAGCAGCTAACTGGCTGAGGGTGAATGTTAGGGGCTTTGTCCAACTGTTGTTTAATAGACGACACGCAGAAATAGAGTATAAAATTCTGTTCCTTGACATTTTCAAATATTAAAACCAGCTCCAATCTGACAAAACAAATAACAGATTGTAATTGAAATCAACTAAGCACACAACAAATATTTGTTCCATTCTACAATAATATCTCTTTCGGTTGATACCCTACCACCACAAGAATGGTTTCAAGTTAATTGCAAAAATATCTAAAACCTAAAACACTTGATCTAAAATTATTGAATTACATTTGCCGTACAGATGACTTCTGACAATCAAAATTGAAAATTGCAACACTGTTGAAAGACAAACGAGGTATACTCGTACTCATTGTAGGTATCTGCTGAACATCACCGCATAAACCACTTCACAACATTTACGTTACGACATTCCTCCAACAGAATGTAACTACGGATAGAATGGAAACAGTACCATAAATCAATAGGAGCCCTCCTGTAGTAGTACGACGGTATGTTAAAATAGTACAGGTACCTTGTCAGGAACCGCTGTGTAATTAGGAACTGTCTACAGTGCATGTGTACAAGTATTTACTTCACTTTATATTAGCACTGCCACTTAGTGTTTACAATTAAATCTTTGCCTACCAACTATTCACAGAGATGGATATCTTCTAGGTAAAAGGTGCGTAAGTATGTCTAGTTGATACTAAATTGCCCGCAGTGTTTAAGGTCGGGGAATAAATTAAAAAACCATTAATGAAACACCTTAACGGCTTAATTGTTTTTCTCGTGAGAAATGTATGCAAATTGGTACACCGGAACGTACTAATATGACTACGTCCCTAGCGCTATGAGATTATAATTTTCAGTGCTCGTTGTAACTATGTTGTGAGTGAGAGTACTCTTTTATTGTTACCTTCCTGAGCCGGATAAGGTTTACATAATTCACCGAAAGCATGGAGAATAAATTGTATGTTAATCCGAGAATGAATTTATTTCTCTAGATGAAATTTAATCGAAAATCCTCTTTTCTCTCTAATTACATAAATAAATGGTATTATGTAGGTTTCATCAAATTTAGAAGGTTCCCTAGTTTTTGAGATGAGCTCTTTCCAGATTAGTTACTGAAAGATAAGGATATAGGGGAATTGTGCTCAAGATGACATACTTTTTCTTTTTCTTGAATGTGATAAATAATAATATCTAGAAATCATAGGGATGAAAACAAAGTGAATTCAGTTAATTTGTTTATTGGTAAACAAAACATAATTTAAAAGAATTCAGTAAAACAATAAATAGTTCAAGATGACATAGTTAGGTATAAGATGACATACCTCTTAAAAATCGTCCTTGCAGAGTTCACATATGAACTGCTTAACTTTATGCTCAACACCGGCACTTTGCGCACGCCTGGTAGGCGAGCCAAAAGTCATTGCTGTAGAGCTCATTGCAGTAGATGCACCCCACATCATCATCATTGACCGAAAAATCTTGTTGAACATCATCTTCGTTATCCAGTAATATGACACGTTTAGTTTCTTTGCGAGCTTTTTGGCTTTTGCGGTGCTCCTTTTCATTTTTTGCTTGGACTTGCGCTCGAATCTAATTAAGAAAAGGACTTTCAGTGAGAACCTAAGAGCCTGTTACTTTCCTTTTAGTGCTTCTCACTTTCCCTGTTCCAGTTGATTTCAACAATGGATAAATTGTTTTGAGCATTTGCTCAGGGTTGCACTTTATTAAGGAAACGGAAGGATTAGCTGACGATGGCTAAGGACCCGGAATGTCAATTGATTGTACTAGACCCGTTGATACTGAAGGACTTTGGTTCTCTGAAATTGGTTGATTTAGAGCAACCACTGCTTCATATGCATCAGCTCGAACATTGTGTTCCGAACTTACAATGATTGGGTTGGTAGTATCAGCTTCAGCGGTTAGCTCGTTCTCCGTCACATCACTAGGCAAAAACATATGTTCAGGGGATATGTTTGAATTAAAGGGATAAATTCCAGTTTTTTCAAAACCGCTTGTTATGTTCCCAACAGACGCAGCACTCCCATACGCTTTTTCAAACAAATCACTGATCTGATAAAGACCAACTGTTCTGCCAGGGTGGTTTTTAAGCCGATTATAATAAGTGTCAAGCGGTCCGAAGAATGAAACATCCAGAGGCTGAATACGGTGAGTACAGTGAGGAGGCAAATACAACATTGTCAAACCATTTGCTTTGGCTAAATCTAATGCTGTTGCAAAATTCCGCGCTTTTAAAAGGAAATGGTTAAATTGTTGAGAGACGGGTGCCGGGCTACCGGCAACCAAGCAAAACAAGAAAAGCAAAACTCAAGCACAGAGAAAAAAACCGCAACCACACGATGGTTGCAACCAGCAGCTGGTTCCTAGGAAAAGGAAGAAAATGAAGGGAAACAATATGTAATTGGACGCCACCCGCTTTTTATGGAAAATCGGGAAAACGAGATAAAATCAAACACCGATTATAGACTTTTCCCTGCTTGTGACAAAGGCCGTATATGATACAAAAGAAGTCACAATCGTGGGGCACCAAAAAGGTTACCCACCTCAAGGTTTAGCCAACAAAATTTACACTGAGTTTGACAGCCGACGGAAGGCCTACGATTCCGTACGATCACAAAACTTGGTGACTCACTGTGGCCACGGGGTCGCGAACGTTTTAAAAATAACCGCTAAAGGGTTACGGGGTTTGCCGGGAAAACGGTAAGGAACCTTACGGGACTCAATGTCTCACAAATAACCCCGACTGGAGGAAAATCACACAAATAAATATATTTAAAAAATTCAAGGAGTACTTAGCTGTTTTCCTGCCTACTTGGGGTCGCTCCTGTGATGGGTATGTGTTGTCCTCGTTCGTTTTATTTATTTCTGTAGCTTCTTGTGTTAGTCTTTTCTGTTTTTTTTTTTTTTGTTAATCGTTACTTTTTTTTTTTTTTTTTTTGTTTTTCAAAATGGTGGCACTGTCCACTATGACGGCTAGATCTCAATTACTCTAGCCGCGCATTTCGGCTAGTTGCCTCTCCCGCGCACACACGCATTCATACGTGGTTCCACTAATTTAGCTGTCAGATCAAAGGGACTCACTTCCAGAGCCCTGACAGCCTCCCTATTGAACCACCCAATCACACCAGTCGATGTTTTGTCGTGTTCGTCCTGTTCGTTCTGTCTGTCGAGTGACAGGTTGGGTCCATATTACACCCTCGGACCCATGGCTCTTTTGGGGACAATTTAAGGGAGCCCAATTAGTGACCTCCATGTAGGAAGGAAACTTTTATAAATAAATTCCACTGCGGGGCCTGTAAGTCTCCTTGCTGACACGAATGAGGGGAACGGATCGTGGGCTTTCTTTCACACTTATTGCTTTTTGAATTTGGGGTTTACAAATTTATGTCGCTTGAAAAAAACAATATAGGATTTAGGGTGGGCTCTCGGCCATTGCTGGAGTGTGATCATCTTCGGGCATCAAGGGGGCAGACCGTCCGTCCGCTAGAGTTTCCAGGCCGTCCGTCTGGTTCTATCCGGGGTACCTATATGTCATCTCTGTGGCGGTAGGCCGAGGGAGGGAACTGGATCCAAAGAATCCAGTAAATCCCACCTGTACCGTGGCATCCAGAGCATGACGGGAGGAAAAGAACGGGGACGGAACAAGAAAAGACAGGAGGGCAGAGGGGTGAAACAGACTACAACAGGACCATAGGGGATGGAGGATTTTTGGGGCGTGATTTGCACGTAACATATTATAAATACGATGCGGTGGTATATCAGTCAGTATTTCTCTAACATCGCGAAGAACTTCACAACCTGAGGCTTATTGAAAGCCATAGCTCTTGCGGCTGACGTTGGTTCAGGTGATCTTAATAACTAGGGTTCGGATTTTCTGCACTAAGAATCTCAAAATATGCCCTTAAAATACAAAATATGCATTTAAAATACGCACTTAAAATTAATTTAGTCAAGTCGTTAAGAATTTTTTATTTTTATTATTTAATGAAATAATAACTTACAACAAAATTAACATTTAATAAAAAAAAAAAACAAAAACACAGTTAACGCAAACATAAACATCTTCATTTGTTTAATTCAAATAAATAATTCAAAATAACATAAAATCCTTAATTCCTTAATTGTTTTGATTTTGAAAAGTTTTATTTGCATAGACCATACAATTTTTCTTAAAGTTTTCGAAATCAAAACGTTGCCGATGTGGTCTTAAGAATGCCTTATACAACGAAAAAGATCGCTCGAAAAAAGATCAACTGAAGTTAGTGGAGCATTTTTAAAAAAACAAATCTCATCGACGGTGAAGTTTTTTTTGGGTAATTTTCGTCATCGCAGTCCAATGCGAAGATCTTACTTACATTTTGCATTATTGCAAATCCTTCATTTTTTGCCAGAACGCACTGAAGTTTTTTTTAATGACTGCCCGCGTTAGTCCTTCAACCGCATTTATCTTTGCAACAACATCTTCAGTTAAATCAATTGGATTTTTTAAGGTGGTCCTGCCTTCTAGCTTTGCGATGGTGTCACATAGGAAACTGAAGTTTGAATTTATAAATATTATTTGGCTTTTTAACAATGGCTGGTTCATGACTTCTTTTGCATTTTTTATTGCAATTGCCTCGGAGTCATCGAACCCATTGACAATGCTTTCAAACGCTTCATAATTTTGTGCATAATACTCAACAGCCTTCAACCAAGTTCCCATCTTGTAACAATAGGCTGAGGCGGAAAAGGAGTCAAAGGATATTTTTCTTTAAAAATTTCGACGCGTGATGGTGCCTTTAAAAATATTTTTTAAGCCATCGACGTTCTGAAAATTACTCCTTATTTCTTTTGCAACTCGGTGCATTGCATGTGCTAAGCAAATGACGTGCAACAATTTTGGATAAAACAGTGCTTATCTACGACCTGACCTGGCCAAAAAAGGAGTATTTTGCTTTTATCAATTTCAAGTGAATTCATGGATTCATCAAATGCGCGAGCGATGGTGGAATGGTTCGTTTTTTTCTAATTGGACTGCGTTTATTAAAAATTTCTTTTTACTTTCTTCTTCGTTTGGGTCCAACACACCCACAATTACGTTGGCAACAAAACGTCCTTGGATATCTGTTGTTTCATCAATAGATACCCACAAATACTTATCTTTTAGATCAATTTTCATTTGTTTAAAAAGCGAAATATAAATTTTGTCAATGTAATTTTTTCGCAAAGTAGAATCATCCGGTATAATTTCTACTGTACAATATATTTTTTTAAAAAATTTCTTAATTCAGCGTTACTAAGCTTACTTAATGGTATATTGTTGGATGCATTGGTAAAGGACAGCAGTTGTTGGGATTTCTGGCAAACTTGAGATCTTCCTTCAAGTTCTAAGTGTTTAACACTTTTCAAATGCTGATCCACTAGAAATTTTTTTTCAAATCAAACACTTTTGTTGCAAAATTTGCAGAACAAAACACTTCCATGTCACATCAAATTTGATGTAACAGATGTCTTCGCTTTGGGCACTGTAGCTGACATTTATTTTTTTGAACAAAACTAAAATCATAAATTTAAAAGGAATATTCTTACAATTTCCAAGCAAAACAATTCTAAAAAGATTAAAATTAGTTCTCTATTGGCTAAACACGACCATCCATAGACCACTGAATTAAAAAAAATATGGACTGCTTGGATTAACTGTTAATGGGATGCAAAACTATACGTATGTATGTAGTGGCAAGTGGCATTCATTAAAGTGGGAAAATTTTAGTGGATAACTAATAGTTTATGCCACTCTTACATTCATCGACATCGATATCACTACAGACGCACTACAGGCTGAATGACTCGAACTCCTACTTTTCAAAATGCTATAATTTTTTTATTTTTTGATAAATTTTATTGTGCCAAAGCAAAACATTTTGGAAAATACATCAATTTCCAAATTGTATCAATAGTTTTCAATATGTCCACCTTTGACGCGAATAATGGCCATGAGACGGCCGAAGAAAGCATCGCTCACTGCACGCAAGTGACTCTGCGGTATTTTGGCCCATTCCCGGCGAAGTGCTTGTTTGAGGTGGTCCAAACTTTGGTATTTTTTAGTGCTAACATTCGCCTTCAAAATACCCCAGACAGAGAAATCCAACGGATTTGCATCCGGAGAATTTCCAATCCATTGTGTCGAAGAAATGAAGTGTGGAACATTTATTTTTTAACCAATCTTGGTTGACGCGCGCTTTCTGAGACGGTGACGAGTCTTGTTGAAATGTCCACGGTCTCCGACCGAAATGATTGTTTGCCCAAGGCTTCAATACTGCCTCTAAGACAGTTTTACGGGATACGATAGCATGAATTTTGACGCCACGGTCAAAAAATACGAGCGGAGAGCGACCATCGGCGGTTATGGCGGCCCAAACCATCACCATCGGTGCTGCCTGCTTTCTGGTGGCCGTCCGAAGGTGTAAATTTTCGAAGGACCTCTCTGGCAAGTAAACTCGGTTATTTTATTAGTTGACATATTGCTCGATAACAAATGGCGACTCATCGGGAAAAACCGAATACGGCAACTTACCACTTTCTTGCAAGCGTAGCAACTCCTTCGCTCTTTCGACCCTAACTTTTTTCTTTTGCGGTGTAAGATCGTGTGCTTTTTGGAACTTCAATGGCTTGAGCCCAAGCTCATTTTTCAGTATGTGTTGCATCCGTTCCAACGATATGTTGAGCTCACGAACCATTTTTCTACCACTTCGACAAGGATTTCGCTCAATTCGAGCCTTCACTTTCCGAAACATTTCTGCCGATGTTGCTGTTTTTTTATGACCACCTCCATGGCGTTTTGCAATGCTGCCAGTATCACGGTAACTTAATTTTGGTGGGGGCGAAAGCCCGCATGTATTCGGCTTAATACAAGCTATAACTTGAAATTAAACTTAAACTAAAACTTAAAACTAAGGTTGGTTAGAGTGGTGAAGGAGAACGGATTTGAGGTAGGAAGTGGTGCGGTGGAAGTCAAAGACGCTAGGGTTTGAATTCATTTTTCGTAGCATACGGGAGATTGGTTCGTTCGCGCCATAGGTGGTGTGGTGGGTTGGAAGGTAGAAGAGACGAGGGGTACGTAGATTACGAGGGTTAGTGTTGAGGAAAATAGAGTTGTGAAGGGACGCGCATTCAACCTGACCTGAAAGAAGTCGATGAATGAAGAGAAAGTCGGCTGCATCTCTGCGTTCCTCAAGGGTGTTTAGCTTAATAAGGTTGAGACGGTTTTGATAGGGGGGCAGAGTAAAAGGATCATCCCAGGGCAAACCTCGAAGAGCAGATCAAAGAAAACGGCGATGGATGCTTTCGATTCTCGAGATATGAACGCGATGATATGGGGACCATACTTGACTGGCGTACTCTAGGAGGGGACGAACAAAGGTAATATAGAGGGACCTGGTCACGTATGGGTTGGTGAATTCTTTGGACCATCGTTTTACAAAACCTAGTGCAGAGTTGGCTTTAAGGATTATCCCATCTATTTGCAAACGGAAGTTGAGCTCCCTATCACACAAAATGCCGAGGTCGCGAAGAGATTCAACGGAGGAGATAGGTTGGTTGTGGAGAAGGTAGAGTCGGGGAGGAGATTTGTGCCGCTTATGAGAAAAGGTGATGGATTGGCATTTGGTGATATTAAGTTGCAAACAATTTTTGAGGCACCAGATCGAAAAACTATCAAGGTCTTGTTGAAGAAGGAAGGAGTTATGGGGAGAGGAAATGGTTTTGAAAAATTTGGTATCGTCGGCGTAAAGGGAGACGGACGAGTGTTTGATGATCCTATCGAGATCATTTATGGTTAATATAAAGAGAAGGGGACCGAGATGGCTACCTTGAGGAAATCCAGAGGTGGCCAAAAATGGAGCGGAGTGGGCTGACCTAAAACGAACACTGTAAAAACGGTTTTCGAGGTAAGAGGATATCCATTTTAACAGTATGGGTTCAAAGCCGAGGGCAGACAATTTGAAGAATATTAATCGATGAGAGATTTTATCGAATGCTTTGCTAAAATCGGTTGCAACTACATCGACTTCGTTGCCGTTCTCTAGGGCAGAGATGGCAAAGGATACGAATTCAACGAGATTTGTGGTGGTTGACCTACCCTTTAGGAAGCCATTTTGTCTATGGGAAATAAGTGATTTGCATTGGAAGCTTAGAGCTTCATACAAAATACTTTTGAGGAGTTTGGGTATATGGGAGAGTTTAGCGATTGGACAATAGTTTGTTATTTCGTTCTTTGATCCTTTTTTGTGGATCGGGGTTATGAAGAAGGTTTTCCAAACCTGAGGAAATTCTCCTTGTGAAAGGGATAGACGAAAGAGATCAGAAAGGGCAAGGAAAAGAGACGAAGAACATTTTTTATGAAATATGGCAGGGAGGCCATCTGGACCGGGTGTAAATTCGTCATTGAGTTGGTGTAATTTATATTCGATATAAAAGGAGTCCAAGATGTGAAAGAGAACTGGGCCATTGGAGAAGTTCAGTAGCTAACTAAAATAGGATAGGTCTGGTACAAAGGAGTCGTTGGTGAAGGATTGTTTAAAAAAATTGGCAAATAGGTTGGCAATGGGGAGTGGATCAGTTGATGATCTTTCTTTTGTAGTTAACAAATTGGAAAAAGGACTTATGGTCATTTATAAGGTTGACTTGCGGATTATTAAGGTAACGCTGGTAAAGGGAATCGTAAAGTTCGTTGAAATGAAGATAAGCACCAAGATAGTTGGAATAGTCGGACAAGGATCTTGTACGCAGGAAAACAGCCCATAACTCGTTTCTCTTATTTCGTAAGGAACGAAGCTTGCGATTATACCAGGGAGGACTAGTAGATGATGTTTGAAGGTGAGAAAACGGAACGTAAAAGCTAAAAGAATTAAATATTTCTTTATAAAAAATGGATAAGGCATCATTTACACTTAGGTTGTGAAAGTTAAAGGGGGATCTGCTAAGATAGTGGGGGTGGGGGTGGTAGTTGTCGATTGTAGAGAGAGATAGGGGACAAAGTGAGACTGAGGAGTTAATTGAATCTGTTGTGAAAATAAGGTCCAATTGCCTGCCCATATATTTGGATACACCACTGACTTGGCATAGACTTGAGTCTGCTAAGCGATCTAAGAAGAAACATTCCTTAGCTGAGTTGGCATTTGAAGCGATGAAGAACGATTGATCGTCTGATGGAATCCACTGTAGCTGAGGAAGATTAAAGTCGCCGAAAATAAAGATATCGTCAGTAGAGTCAGACAGGTCAATTAAATAGTCGATCGCATCGACAACAAGTTAGTAAGATTCGGTAGGTTAAGCTGGCAGGATGTAGCAACATAAAACGTAAAGGGACTTGAAGGGGAGTGATATTTTTATAGCGACAAAGTCGACTTTAGAGGATGAAGAGATGGTAATGGGAGAAGAGTTAAGGCTGTTGTGGATCGCCAGTAGGACTCGAGAGGCGGAATCATCATGTGGGCGGGTAGGATCGTCGTCGCGAAAAACATTAAAAGTAGGGGGAACAATTCCTGGTTCTTTATGTCGGGAATTAAATTGGTTTCAGTCAAGGCGTAAATATCAAAGGGAAGAGAATGCGATTGACGTAGGACAGCATTGGTTTTAGAGCGAAGACCTCTTACATTCTGGTAGTAAAATGTACACTTCTCCGTTAATTGTTCCCGTTGTAATAAACGATGAGCTTCTGTGTCCACATTGGCAAATGGCCTGCTAAACGAGATATTTTGACCCGAATTTTTCCATCCCAATCAATGTTGTTGATTGCGGAAGAATCTCAGCTTCAAACGAGTTGTAAAACTGCGCACCTGGAAGAGTAGTAAAGTCGGCTTTGACATAAGTTTCGTCATCCAAAACCAAGCACGTTTTCTTGTTGCCGATCAACTCGTAAAGCTTTCAGGCTCGTGTTTTTATGACTTTTTTTTGCTTTTCAGTAACTTTTGGTATTGTTTGCTTTTTTGTGTTTTTAGACCGTTACGTTTTGTAGATTTTTGTACCATTGTTTGGTTGATATTACATTTCCGAGCAACATCTCTGGATGACATAGTCCGGTTTTATACGATGGTGCCCACTATTTTCCTGTCCAAATTTGTATCATGTGCTGCACTTTTAGCTCCACTTTTCTGTTTTCGCTTAACTGTCAACGTCTCCAAATCCTCTGTACTGCGTGCTATGTTTAAATTTTTTGCAATGAAACGGTTTAGACTCGAAGTATTTTCGAGCCATTTGTCGATGATCTTTTTACGGCGTTCCCGTTGACTCATATTTTATAAATATTTTAAACCGCACCGAACTAAAATCAATAACAAACTGAAACTAGAGAATATACAGGCTAATTTGGGTACAAAATGGGATTGCAATTTTTACGCATTGGAAATATAGCCCGTATTAAAATTTACAGATTTCATTGGTTTCAGTCCTTAGCAGCCAGTAACATTAGGTAACTATTCACAAAATTAGTCTTAGAGAGGAGATCAATGTTAATATCACCCAGAAAAATTAAGTTTTTGGATTTTTCATTCACGAGCAATTCATTAAGTTCATCAAGGAAAACATCTCTATTACTATCGTGCACCAACAAAGACAGTTTTTTCATCTTTTAAATAAAAATTAATTTTTATAATATCCGCAGATTGCAGATGAAAGTTAGAAACTTCTGAATTATTGTATATATTTTTGATAAAAACACCAACACCACCAGACGAATAAGAATTGTTGCATGTAGCAAAAAAGGCATAAACCGAGATTTTGTAGTCACCTTTTTCACTATCGAAACTTCAAATTTCGGAAACAAAAATAAAGTCAGGTTTATTCGAACACGACTCAATATGCAGCACCAATAAATCAAAATTAGCGCGAAGACTACGAATATTTTGGTGAACTATAAAAAAAGCTATCTGAGAATTCGTGGTTATTTTGGAAAATACTTTGCAAAATATCTTTATCAAAGCTACAAGACGAAACAATATTAATTTCAGGATCAAGATGCAAGCAAAATGCATTTGATCAAAGATTTCTTAAGTCATCTGTACAATTAATTTTAATAACTTTATCACCTTCTGATTTTCTCATTAATAGTTCTGAATTATTGAACCATAAATACTTGTAGTGTTTAATTTTTTTTATTTTCTGCGCAACTTTCCGAAGTTCGCTGGTGTGAAAAGATAAACTATGGTTTATATAGATACAATTGCTGTTGTAATCGCTTCCAAACAATTTAGCTGTCAAGCGCTTTTATTTGTGGCCTTCTTTTTCATAAGCTTCAGATTCAGCTTCACATCGGCTGAAAAGTCCTTGCTGTTTCTAAGAGAGGGCACCACTTGAATTAAATCCATACCATTTTCAATTAGTACCAACCTTCAAAAGATACGTGTATAAATTTGACAGCTGTCGGATGATTAGTTCTCGAGATATACCGTTGTGAGTGAAGCAACTTTTGTTATTGTGAAAAAAATGGATTCAAAGCAATTTCGTGTGTTGATTTATCATTGCTTTTTGATGGGAAAAAATGCAGCCGATGCAAAGAAATGGCTTGATAAGTGCTACCCGGACTCTGTACCAGCCGAACGAACCATTCGCAAGTGGATTGAAAAATTTAAAAGTGGTCATACAAGCACCGAAGATGCTCTTGGACGTCCAAAAGAGGCTGTTTCAGATGAAAACATCAAAAAAGTCCACAAAATGATTACGAATGACCGGAAAGTGAAGTTTATCGAGATAGCTGAGGCTCTGAAGATATCAAAAGAGCGTGTTGGATATATCATACACGAATATTTGGACATGCGAAAGCTCTGTTCAAAGTGGGTGTCGCGTTTGCTCACAGTCGACCAAAAACAACAACGTGTTGATGATTCAGAGGAGTGTTTAAAGCTGTTCAACCGCAATAAAGCCGAATTTTTGCATCGGTATGTGACAATGGATGAAACTTGACTCCATCACTTCACACCAGAGTCAAGTCGGCAGTCAGCTGAGTGGCGAGCAGGCGACGAACCTCGTCCAAAACGACCAAAAACTCAACAGTCGGCTGGCAAGGTTATGGCATCCGTATTTTGGAATGCACATGGAATAATTTTCATCGACTATCTCCAAAAGGGGCAGACTATCAACAGCGACTATTACATTGCGTTGTGGGAGCGTTTGAAGGACGAAATCGCAGAAAAACGGCCGCATTTGAAGAAAAAGAAAGTGTTGTTTCATCAAGACAATGCACCGCGCCACAAGTCGATGAAAACGATGGCAAAATTGAATGAATTCGGCTACGAATTGCTTCCCCACCCACCGTATTCTCCAGATTTGGCCCCCAGCGACTATTTCCTGTTCGCAGACCTCAAAAGAATGCTCGCCGGAAAGAGATTTAAGACCGAGAAGCCGAAACAGAGCCCTATTTTGAGGCTCAACCGAAATCGAACTACAAAACTGGTATCGAAAGATTGAAAAATCGTTTCAATCAGTGTATCGCCCTCGAAGGCAATACACTATAAAACAGCGCGGACTTTTCAGCCGATGTGTTATGAACGAAACTTAATACAAAGAATATCAGCTGATTCAGTGCCAGTAGTTTTTGTTTTTATTTTTTTTTATGTAAATGTTGTCAATTTGATCTTCATTAATATTTACATCCAGCCCGTCCGAGAACAGCTTGAGAGCTTTGTCTAAAGCATTAGACTTAATTGGATCAGGTACTCCAACTATTTCTACAGCGTTCCGTCTCTGATTTTGCTCTAGCGAATTTAATCTATGCTGCAGCGAATTAATTTGTGTGAGCATGTCACTTTTCTCTTCACGAAGTACCTCAAGTGTGCTGAAGCTGTACCATAAGTATAGTAACTATCGTCAGCTAGTAATCTTTTATTGCTTGTTTTGTTGAAGTCCTCCACATTATACGCGGATATGTTGAGTGCTTATTTTTAGTTGGCGATACATCTTTTCGATATCTGCTGTAAACACATAGCGGTGTCTTCGCCAAGGCATGATAATCGTCGTTCAGTTTTTTTTTGTAATCTTGGACTAACATGATTGAATTGGATGAGACCGACGCCGGTTGACGATTTTGATGATGCGTCGAACACTACACGTAACTTAGTAAAGGGGGTTTTTTTTTTAGAGGCATACAAATTCAATATGAAATAAATGACTTCAACCTGATGTTAATGTCTATGATATTACCTTTATTCAATAGATAATTTCATGCCATTAGTGTTCAAATATAATATTGGGCATATGCTTGCAACGGCTTTTGTTCGAATAAAGTGCAATCGTGAAATCCAATTTTCGATAACTTTATCGAGTAACTGGGGCCGCATACACAGCAATAACACGCGAATGTTGACTTCCAAATCGTCCAACATCTCTGGTTTATCGGCATGGACTAGTGACTTCACATACCTCCAAAAAAAGTAATCTAAAGGTGTGAGATCACAGGATCGTGGAGGCCAGTTCACAGGTCCATTACGCGAAATTACGCGCTCAGAAAATGTTTCCCGCAATAAATTGATGGCGTCCCGCGCCGTGTGATATGTTGCGCCATCTTGTTGAAACCAAAGCTCTGTCACGTCAACACCATTCAACTGAGGAACGAAGATGTCGGAAATCGTGTTTCTATAACGCTCTCCATTGACGGTAACATTCTGGCCGGCATCGTCCTTAAAGAAATATGTGGCAATGATTCCACCAGCCAATTAATCACAGCAAACAGTGAGTTTTAATGGTTGTAAGGGCGTCTCAACAAAGGCTTCTGGGTTTTCTCTACTCAAAATTTGGCAATTTTGCTTGTTTACATATCCATTTAACCAAAAATGGGCCTCATCGGAGAACAAAATTTTGCGTTGAAAATGAGGATCCAGCTCATTATTCATCGAACCTACGACGCGTATAATGGTCACGATCTTTCCGTAAAATCTTCCTCAAATTGGATGGGCATAGCTCCAATTATTGTGAACGATACCGAATCGACTCATTCGGATTCTCCCCAACACTGCGCTCCACAACGGCATTAACTTCTTCTGTTCGCACTGTTTGTCATCTTTGGGGATACGTATTATCCACTAGAGTGTACGTGGTGCGAAAACGATTCATCGTGTTCCGAATAACTTTCTCAGATAGACGATTATGTCGACCGTAGAAATGGACGTAACGCACGATAAGTTTTTCGAACCGAACCATGGTTTTCAAAATAAGTTTTGCACAATTTCCAAGCATTGTTCTGGCGTTAATCTATTCGTCGTAAAATGGCAAAATATATTACCCGTAAATCAATTCAATTCAACTGTCAAATTGACAATCTGTAGAAATAGTGTTGCTGTTTACTCTAAAAACCGTTTACTAGCGCTGTCTGGTTTTAGAACGTAGGATGTGGCAAATACATAATATGTGATTTTGTTTTGGGACTTTGTTTTAGTAATCTCAACCATTTGACCCAATTCAACGAATTCGTCTATGAATTTTATATATTTCAATCTCAACTGTGGGTCAGCGGCGAATCCTTTTTTCGAATTGGAGTAACTTAGCTACATCGCTATCTCTTGAAAAGATATTCAATTCTTAATTGAAGAGGATGCTTACAGTGTATCTACCGTCAGGTTCTTGATGGTGGGCTTTTTTTGGTAATCCCGTTCGCAATCTAACTCCAATTGTGTCAGATGACTTCCAGGTATTTCTTCGATTTCCCAGAATCGCTTAAGTTGGCTTTCTATTGTTGTTTGAGCGACCACCCCTGCGACTTTCACATGTTCGCCTTTTAATGATGTACGACCTGTGATGAACCATCTTAAATGCGATTTATGAGCCACCGGAGAACCCTTCGAACCCTTCTTAATACCATTGAGAATGATGTCTCCATACACATCGGCCTCCTAATATCATATAAATAGTTCCACGAATGAGAAATGTTGGATCGGCTAATTTAAGATTTTGGAGCTGATTAGGAATATTGTCGATGTTGTTTCTATGCGGCATAAGTTTGGTGAGGTATGGAAAGACAAGCGCTTAGACTAAAAGTTTCAAATCTTATTTGAATCTTGGTTCGATTGAACCAAGCAGGGCTATACCAGCATCCGTTGCTCCTAAACCACTGATTTGTGAGTATAACTTCCGTTTTGCAAGCGTAACGTAAATGAGAGCCCCTATTCCCTGCGATGTCCATCAATGTTGGTACCAATAACCAAGTAACACACTTTGGCTTTGATGACCATTATGAATTTGAACTTGTTGCGATTGAATTGGGGCAGAACGGGTTGAATAATTCTACTGTCTTCCAGAGTAATTATGTTCGTGAAGCAGTGTATGGTGCTTTGCTTACGTACATGTTCGTAGACTTGAGCACGTGATCTTCTTGTCATGTCACAGATAGTTCATGCATATCTTGGCTTGTATGTAGATGTTGTGATAACTCTTGTAAAATATGCAACTGGACTTTGCTGCTATGTGGTAATTTCTTACAGAGTTCTTATTTTCGCCTTATCTTTGCCGAGATGATACCAATACTTCCAATGCTTGGTATCTTCTTTCGAGAAAATCGAAGAGTTGTTCTTGCGTCGCCACCTTATTTGGCCTCCTTATGCCTTGCTCAAACAAATTTCTATTCTCCGAATCCAGTGCCTTTACAACTAGGTGAACTATGATTGGTCGCCAAGAAGAAGTCTCAAGTCCCATGTTTTCTTAAAAACAGGCCAGAGGACCTTCTTTGTTTGCATCTACGAGTAGTACGGCCTTAAATGACTTGCTGTAGATTGTAAAATGTGGGACGAGTTGGAGTGGCTCATCTTCTAAACGTGTTTTCAAGTACTCCATCTTCTCACTGATACCAAACGTTACCTTTTTGTGTATTATTCTGTGAAAATGTCACAAAATGACTGCCATCCCAGTCTCCTCTGAATATGGGGATTTTGAGTTGAGGAAGTCGAATCTCTAGATTAGATGGCGAATCTTTAGCTACTGTCATGTCTGGCTTTTTTAAAGCCATTAGAAATAGGCAATATTTGTGTCTTCTTCAACCCTTTCATAAAATTACAGGGTGACTGACTCGAACTTTTTATGGCCTTGAGGCGGCCGAAGAAAGCATCGCACGCTGCACGCAAGTGGCTCTGTTGTATTCTGGCAGATTCCCGGCAAAGTGCTTGTTTGAGGTGGTCCAAACTTTGGTATTTTTTAGTACCAATCTTCGCCTTCAAAATACCCCAGACAGAGAAATCCAACGGATTTGCATCCAGAGAATTGCAATCCATTGGGTCGAAGAAATGCAGTGTGGAACATTTATTTTTTAACCAATCTTGGTTGACGCGCGCTTTGTGAGACGGTGCCGAGTCTTGTTGAAATGTCCACGGTCTTCGACCGAAATGATTGTTTACCCAAGGCTTCAATACTGCCTGACAGTTTCACGGTATACAATTGCATTAATTTTGACGCCACGTTCCAAAAATACGAGCGGAGAGCGACCATCGGCGGTTATGGCGGCCCAAACCATCACCATCGGTGTTGCCTGCTTTCTGGTGGCCGTCCGAAGGTGTAAATTTTCGAAGGACCTCTCTGGCAAGTAAACTCGGTCATTTTGTTTGTTGTCATCGGAAAAAACCAAATTCGGCAACTCACCACTTTGGTGCAAGCGTAGCAACTCCTTCGCTCTTTCGACTCTAACTTTTTTCTGTTGCGGTGTAAAATCGTGTGCTTTTTGGAACTTCAATGGCTTGAGCCCAAGCTCATTTTTCAGTATGTGTTGCATCCGTTCCAACGATATGTTGAGCTCACGAGCCATTTTTCTTCCACTTCGACGCGGATTTTGCTCAATTCGAGCCTTCACTTTCAGAACCTTTTCTGCCGATGTTACTGTTTTTTTCTGACCACCTCCAGGGCGTTTTGCAACACTGCCAGTATCACGGTAACGAGCTATGGTTCGAGACACAAATGATTTATTCACGTTGAGGTGGTGGAGGGCTCTAACGATAGCTACTTGTGGTTTTCCAGCCAAATATAAAGCAATCACACTATCACGTTTGAATTCCATCGCTGTTAAAAATTTTTCAACACAACTGAGACGCAAATCGTTTAAAAGGCTTGTAAATAATAAAATTATCTGTCACGTGTCAAAATTTGAGCTCACTGTCATGAACGGTTTGGAAATTCTAGCAGTCTGAAGTTGGTTGCAGTTCGAGTCATTCAGGGTGTATTCACGTGAAGAAAAGTGGACTTGGAATAATGAAGAGCTGAAGAAAGTGTCGAAGTACAAGTACCTTGGAGTCATCATTATACCACGACTGCATCTGCAGGCAAAACTCAAGGAATCCAAAATGGCGATAAGTACGAATCGGTGATTTTTTCTTGCTAAAAAGGGTATTGAAAAGTGAAAGATACACATTATTTGGAGCAGTCATGAGGTCAATCATGTGCTGTGCTCCAGTACGAAGAAATTGAAATGCTATTCGTGAAGGAAATGTTCAGGTTACCTAAAAATACGCCAACATACCATATATGATTCATCTGGAAACTGAACTATCTCCGCTATTTATGGTCACTTTAAAAACGCATTTCAGCTACATATATCACGAAAGCGATGACAATATTAAGGCACCAGCTACCGAACATAGTCGCAACGTATCTGTTTCACAGTTCTTCTTAAGTGATGATCATTGCGTGCGGCTACAGGGTGAGAATATTATAAATAGGAAAAATATTACACAGAGGCTGACGGTTAAGATTCAGGCATTCATATTTACGGAATTCACAAAACAGGCCCAACGAATACAGAAGTACTCGTAACATGCCTATAGAATTCTTCAAGACGATCTCGGAGACAAAAACTACTTTCACGACCGCTACAGCATCAATACAATTTCTCAACTATTTAAGGCCAGAAGGGAACTTTTGAATTCCAATTTAATGCCACACAGGACTGAATCATGAATCCACTTTGTGCAACTTAAGGGTGAGCGAAGATATAAAGCATTGTGTTGGACCTTGTCCTTTGTTAGGCATGATTAGAAGACCTCACCGAGGGAAAGTCATTCTAGAGAAAAGCGAAGTTGTAAGTATTTTAAATGGAAGCAATTGGACTCTGTTATCAAGTTATATAACGAAAGCCTGGAAGCATCTTCAACATATAATAAACGAAAATTATGCTAAGTGTGAGTTCAACACTACTCACTATGAATTATTATGCCGGCAAAAGGCCAACGCAACAATATTGTAAATTCTTGTAATCAGCAAAAAAATAATGTGCAATAAACTTGCTGGGATGATGAGGGTCTTATCCAGTACTTTGCTCGTTGTTTGTGAAAGGGACTTATTTTTCAATTGCCTTCTTACTCCAAAGAAACAGCAATTGACAAGAGTAACTCTTCACACCAAAGAGATATTTGGATGCTGCAGTAGATGAGTTTACAGTGGAGCCTAGGTAAACATAGTCCTTTGACATTTCAACATTATAATTTCTGACTTTGGCGTGCTGTCTAAGTAGTTGATGTTTGGTATCCTTTCTTGTCGACAGCATATACTGTTTTTTACCTTCATTCACCATTAAACCCATCTTTGCCACTTTTGCTACAATCGGCACGTGTTTGTATACGTAAATGCACGCTGATTTCGTCTCATAAGTCAATGTCTTCAACATATGCGAGCAACTGAAAAGGCTCTTGAGTTTAGCACAATTCTTTCAAGTGTTTAAGGAATCACATGCCAGCACGTCGACTGTTTCGGTGGTGTCGGTGATGACACTTTTATATAGCAGCGAATGTTCTCTATTCATTTTCTTCACAAGTGGACGAGTTTCGCAGGGATGCCAAAACCAGACATGGCTCTATGTAGCTCATCAACATTTGTCATATGTGGCCTTGAAATCGATGAACACATGCTAGGTATCGATTTGGAAGTTCTTGTTGTCCAAAATCTCCCTTAATATGAATACCTGGTCGATGGCGGACTTACCAGACCTAAAACCAGCTCATCGAAACCAGGTAACACAGAAACCAGAATTTTGAAGGTATGTCATTTTGGTGCAGTAGCAAATGCAACGTAAGAGGTTGCCAACTTTTGTTACGAGAGTAAGACAGCGAGTAATCGATATGACTTTATCAAACAGGTATGCTAAGGAGATTATTAACGGAAATCTCCATGTCAGACCATAGATACATCGAATTCAGAATTGGATGCGAGGTCTCGACCTTGTTGAAGAGGAGGACACGATTTAAGCAGAGCTCGACGAGTACTATAGTGCTCCCCCTAAGCTCATAACAAAAGAAAAGCTTGAGGAAGGTGTTCAGAACATGAACGGAACCCTCATCAAGTGTTTCGAAATTGTATGTCCAGCTAGTAAGTAATCCTGCAGATTGCCCATTCCTTGGTGGAATGCAGAACTGTAACGTCTTCGTAAAGAATCCAGAACACTTCTAAACAGGTCAATTAAGGCTAATTTGGAGGAAGATTGGAATTTTTACAGATCGAAGCTAAAAGATTTTAAGAGGCTTATTCCGACTTCGAAGAGTGCCTCATAAAACAGTTTTTGCGAAAAGATCGAAACTATCCATGAAACCAGTAGGTTGGTCAAAGTCCTTAAAAGGGGAAGATTAACCCGGCTGGAACCATTCAGAAAATCTGACGGTACCTATACTGAGTCGAAAGCAGAGACTCTCCACCTCATGCTTGAGTCTAACTTCCTAGGTAACCTAATCGGAACCAGCTCACAACTAGTTCCTATCAACGAAGCTGAACAATAGACGCCGTAGCTGGTATACCTCATCGGTTGTGGTGACATGCTGTTACTTCTTTTGATGGCTTCAAGTCGCCTAGCACCGATGGTATTTACCCAGTTATGTTACAAAAAGATATAGACCAGCTATTGTCAACTCTGAAGAGAATTTTCTCTGCTAGCCTAGCACTGGCATATATACTGAATCTCTGTCGAACAGTGAGAGTAGGCTTTTTACGGAAAATTGGAAAGTGGAACTACTCGCTCGCCAAGAGTATATTCTGCGAGATTCCGCTTCAGAATCTGGTAGGCCGAATTGAAGGCGCACTCGACAAGAGGGAATACGCCTTGGGCATTTGCATCGATTTTGTGGGTACTTTCGACAACGCAACGTTAGACGAATCGCTAGTTTTGTGGATAAAAGCAATTCTGGTGAATAGGACATTGATTGCTGATACTGGCTGCGGCCAATATATGATGGCGGGTGTAAACAGGGGTTGCCCGCAAGGCGACGTTCTGTTTCCACTGGATGCAGTGCATGTTGGTCGACTCACAGCTCAACGAGCTCAATAGTTCTAACGTTTATGCACAAGCATACACAAATGATGTAGCTGTATTGTCTGTTGGAACTATCTGATCTAAAGCATAGGCAGCCCTAGACGTAAACGACTTTCAAGGCCTTTCAGTCAATTCTCTTAAAACTCAGATTGTTCTGCATTTAAGCAGCATCGCCATCCAATTTTCCAAAGAAGCTAAGTATTTGCGTGTCATCCTGCTGTCGGCCTTCTGCCAGTGCAGAGGAGCTATCGGCAAGGCATGGGGTGATCTACACGATTATCATAAGGCCAATTATATCCTATGTGTCGGTTGTCTGGTGGAATAAGCTCTCGCGAAAATACGTGATTGCTGCTTTTACCAGACTCCAAAGAACGGTTTGTCTCGGATGCATGGGGGCTTTCCCCAGCACTCCTGGCTCTGCTCTAGATGCATTGATGAATCTTCCTCCCCTTGATATTCATATCATGGGCTGCACTCTCAAAGCCATCTTCCGTCTAAAAAGAAGTGGTCTTTGGTACAACATGCAATGGAGCTTTGATGACCTTGCGCATCAGCTGTCTTATAACTCTGGTCTTATGGACATGCCGTCCGATGTAATGACACCTGAACTCCTGTTATGGAAAAAATCCAAAATCGCCTTTCCTTCTGTCTAGGACTGGTTTCACCCAGAATTCTGAGCCAGGAAAGGAATGTAGTCGGGTTCTCACGGACGGCTTCAAAACCAATATAGGATGTGGGGCTGGTGTCTTTCTGCAAGACGACAACGATAGATTTCACGTTAGGAAAGCTTGGGTCTGTCTTCCAAGCGGAGATTTACGTAATCCTGATTGCGGAGAACCGGTGAAAGGGGCGAAACATTTGCACCTGTAGCGGCAGCCAAGCTGCGCTTAGAGCCTTGCTGAACCCTCTTACGACTTCCGAGCTAGTTCAAGAATGCAAGAGATCACTGGACGCAGTCGGAAGGCTAAATTCAATGACCCTTGTCTGGGTCCCAGGTCACAATGGGATCAAGGGAAATGAAGTCGCCCGTGAACTTGCCACACAAGGTTCGGAGAAGAGTTTTTTAAGACCCGAACTTACGTTGGATCTGACTGCGTGCTCGGTTAAGGCATCCATTGACATTTGGGTCTTATATGAGAAAAACTGCAGATGGCACAGCAGATGCAGGCAGACCAAACGAATGCTTCCCGACGTCTCGAGGAGGTCAGCGGCCTTTTACTGTCCCTAAGCAGGAAAAACTGCAGGTTGCTTACTAGCGTCGCAACAGGGCATTATACTTAAATGTTTTGGGCGTAAGTGAGACAACATCCTGCGATGCTTGCTGTGAACATGATGTCGCCATCGTGGAGCACTATCTTTGTGAATGTCTGGCTGACGCTTGCATCAGGTACTCGCACTGACGTGGTGGCAGCTGGTACAGTAGGCACCTTATCACTGAAACGCTTACTCATCTTTGTAAAACTGAAAGATTTTATTAAAAGGAACTTTACAAAGAGTAAAATAGACTCCGAGTGCTCTGTTCCGACAAAAAAAAAAAAATAAAAAAATGCGTCGATAGCAATGTGATCAATTTGATTGACGAGTTTCTGATCAGGAGATAACCAGGTCTATTGCCGATACAAAATCGGTCTGCTTATCGGAGGTGCTATCATGCAGGCTATGATTCTCAGCTGTGTGACCAAAGACGCATTGAAGTCACATATGCACCGCTGCGATATTGCTTATAAGTTGGGTCGATGAGTTCATGAAAATAATCTTTGACAAAGTCATGTTCTCCTCTGATTGTTGACAGATGCCATATGTTTCCAAAATTTCTTAACACGGTACATCCCATTGCACTACTTGGATGACAGTACCATCCGCTTTGTAACGGTTCAGGGTCTTCGCTAGTTCTGCGGCTCCACGTGTTCTGTAAAGGGTCCGAACATTCCGCGGACATAGCCGAAAGCTATCGCCAGTTTTTCGTTTGCTGTGATTGTCAGCAGTAATGTCATCTATAGTTGAGGCTGCTTGTCGCCTCCCAGTTTTGAGTGTTTTACATGGTCGGGCACAACCCACAGCCTTGAGCGCCAGATCCTTTAGAGATTAATGCCTGTATCCCACTACGCAGGTATGACTGCTGATGTTAGTTTGTTGAAAACTCAAACTTCACAATCTCTGTTTTGACATCCTGGTAAAATGCCGGCCTCAGGTCATTTGAGCTTTAAATATTTCGAAGTACCTAAAATGAGACAGAGTGTTAGAGCAGAAGACCGACCGCTTAGTTGTCGCCTCGTCTCTAAGATCTGATTCTGATTTCGCGAATTCAGTGAAAGGAGGAGGAGGTTGCTTTTCAGGATGAGTTGGATCATCCATTTTGCAAACCATTAGGTGTATTGACTCGAAGGTGAACCGAATCATGCTTTTAGTCTGCAACAGAAGGTTAAGAGATTTTTTATTGATCACAATTAAGGGCCGCCTAGTTTCCAGTTTTGCGACTTTTCGGTCATGAGTCGGAAGGGCCGCGTTACTGAGCCTGGCGATTTCTAGAACACTTTCTGAAGAAAAGGGTTCAACTGGGATCGACGTACGGGTTTTAGGTCTACTAGGGATATCCTCCTTAACCATCGGTGTAAAGATCGAGAGATGTTTTATCGGTACAAGCGATAAGTTTAATATAGCCTTGGTATCTACAGTCGCTTCTGATGCGAGGTTGTCCGGGGTTTTCTCGAATGTTGGCTAAGAAGATGCCCGAAAGCATGGTGGCTGACTAACTGCACCCATTTAAGTGTTATCGATGGATCCATCGCAGTCGCTTTTATCGATTACTGTGATTGTTATTGCATCTTTAATGTGGGTAATCCGTCTTTATGGATGCAGTTAGCCCACTATTATGATCTTTGTGTCCGCAGTTCTCTCAGTCTCCGGAATGGATCTGAAGGAAATACGTAAAGCATTTCGGCTTCTAATATAGAGTGGGTTGGATGAGAATTGCCGAAGCGACTGAGCCTCTGGTTCCTCGTTTGAAGGAGTAATTTTCGTAACAGCAGGAAAGCCGTGACCTGCCACTAACTTGCCGCCGCTAGAAGTGGAGGAATTGGTATGATGATGGCTTGCCACAGTCTTGTGACTCCTTGAAGGTTTGGACATTTGCTCGTTGCGTTTTAATTCCACTTGAAAATGCAGGAGCCTTCCCGGTAGTGGGTTTATATGCCATTCTAACACCTGGTGTTGAAAGAGTGCTGGTCCCCGGTTATGCTGTTCTAAACAGTATTATTGTGTGTCGAGGATGCATGGTCTATCCTAAAAGACAGAGTCCAAAGAAGCAGGGCCAGTGTGGTTACAGGCATCTTTATTTATTTTAAAGGTGCCTTTGATAACCTGAACTGGCAGAAAATAGTAACCAGGTTGCAGGAATTGGGCTGTCGGGAAATTGGGCTTTGGGGAAGTTATTTCTCCCACAGAAAAGCGAGGGTGGTAAATACGCACGTCAGCGTCTCAATTAGTGTCGAGAGAGGCTGCCCCCAGGTGTCCACTTATGGTCCTTTTATTTGGAACCTGATGATGGATCCACTCTTCCGGTGACTAAATGAGCTCTGTGGGTGCTGCGTCTACGCAGATGACCTGCTTCTCATCCTCGAATGCCAGTCTAGGGCCGAAATCGAGGTATTAGGAGAAAGAGCTCTAGCAGTCGTTGCTGAATGGGGAGAAACCGTTGGGGTAAGTGTGTCGGAGGATAAGACTGTTTCAATGAAGCTAAAGGGCAAATTGAATGTAAGACGTCGGGCTCTTGCGATACGTTTGAACGGCGTTGGCATTAGATGTGTGACTGAGGTCACATATCTGGGCATAACGATGGGTGAGTGTATGAACTTCATGCCTCACCTGATTCGAATCAGACAACGCATGCTGAGTGCTGCAGGCCAGGTAAGGCCCATTTTGCGATCCGACTGGGGACTCAACAGGCGCTCTGTCCGTGTCATATATGGTGGTGTTTTTGTTGCTTGTGCAACATATGGAGCATCGGTATGGTACGACAGGGTTATGACTGTTGATGGTCGAAGGCGGATCTTGACTTGCCAAAGAGTCGTCTTGCTTCGATGTTTACCGGTTTGCCACACTGTCTCCACAGAGGCAATGCAGATGTTGCTTGCAGTGTCACCTCTGGATCTGGAAGTGATACGTCGTGGTATTACTTTCAAGATCAGAAAAGGTCTCCCTCTAAATGGGCGCGATTGGGTTTCCCCGGAAGAAGTGGATGGCCTATCCCTGAAGCAGCGTAAAACCTTGCTACACGCATGTGTTCTATTTAAATGGTAATCTATCGGCTTCCTAAGGGATGTGCTAACCATGAGAATTTTTCCTGAATGGAATTTTACCCTCAGCCTGGGCTTTTTGTTGAGCGGGCATGGCTCTCTTAATGCATTCTTGCATAAGGGAGGGCTTAGCGGGGTTGCGAGCTGCTCATGTGGAGCCACCTATGAGGACTGGATTCATGTCCTATGTGAGTGTCCCAATTACGCTGACATAAGGAACTTGCAGGCTATGGGTATCACCTTTAATGGTGAGACCTACGATGTCAGTGGAATTATCGCTGATACTGTACGGTTCGAAAGAACCCGTAGTTTTGCAATAGAAGACGCAGTAGGTAGCTAGCGGATGGCACATAGAAATATTTAAATGTGTTGAAAGGCCGCGAGGCCTGGGCAGTGAGATGCCCAACTGGAAGTGACCGCAAGGTTGCGAAGCTCGATCGGAAGCTATATTCTGGTACCACGGTAGGTCAGGAGCCCCCGGAACTATGGTTCCGGCTGATCTAGGAGTTGGCCCCCTTGTGGGAGTATCATGATGGCTGTAGGTTTGTACCCAAAATCGCGGGGAGAATAGAACTAATGGTGCTTGGACATCTCATGGCTTAGCATATGTGTAGTGTACTACGACCTGTGCTAAACTATGGGATTGCTATGGAACCAATTGGTCTGCTCGATGTGTATTAGATAGGCCTCGACCCTTCACCAAAGGGGAAGTTCGTGCCTTACATAAGACTTCGAATCTGGTACTGGTGGTAGTACTCGTACTACCCGAAGGGTGTTTATCAACGCATTGTTTTGATATCTTGTGCGAAGACGCACCGTAGGCTTAAGCCTTAATGGCAGGTACCTACGTAAAACACAAGAGCCATTTGTTCTAAACAGTTTATCCATTAGATATCCCACGAGTAGAAGAGAAGGATGGTTCACCGGCACATAGTTCCTCTGTATACAGATAGCTAATCCGGAGGTTGCCAGGTCGCCAGGTATCCAGATACTCCTCTCTCAACTGATCTATTTTTGGATTTGCTGGGACATCAGCCAGGCTGATCCTCTGCATGGGTCGTATAACATTTTGATCCAGTTTAGGGGAGAAAAGAGTGGAATGGAAGGTGGAGAAGGGGAAGGGATATGAGCATCCTTTAGTCTCAGAACTAACGTTTAAGTCCCTCTACTGCTGACGTTGTCTGCAATTTGATAGCTGTTTGCGCAATTTTATGGTCCTGCCCGTATAATTTTTTAAGGATCTACAGTGAACGTAGTAGTGCATACCGCTATATGTTAATGATCAGAATAGATTAACTATTGTATATTGGGAATTTTCCAGCAGTATCCAGTTGGTACAGAGGTTTTTCACACTGCTGCTCTAGGCATTAGTCCTATGTCCGATTCTTCGCAAGAGTAGGGGCTCCTGTGGACGAATTCACTCACCAGTTCTACACTATTTTATTTGGTTCAGTTTAAAGTTGCCAACCCTGTACCACGTGAACTCTCTCTCAAGTTGTAGACATCCGGTTTGAGGATCTATGTACTTTCATGAGCCGAAGAGGGTCCTCACGTCTGAGAATTCGACCATTGGCCACATGCGATCACCAAAGGTCATTATTAGCACTCACCGCAGAATTTTATTGCATTTTGTGGTAATTTCTTCTGTGCGGTGCGGTATCCTCCGAAAACTATCACTTAATGATGCCTTTTTTCCTTTTTTAAAAAAAAAAAAATGTTGAACAGCCTGAGCTCTGTTGCCACCGAATGCCTTGCTAGGTTGCTCTATGTTCTGTCCATTCATTCCTGCAGTTTGAGAGAAAAATACAAATGAGATGAAGGCTTTCTGTTTAATAGAGCTTATGAGCTGTTAGCGGAATCAAAATGTAAAACCAGCAAAAATCTTTTCCAAAAAAAAAACTGAAGAGATGAAGAAGGAAACGTTGTAGAATTGTAAGAGTCGTTGTAGTATTCCTTTTAAGTGGCGAGAAAGAACAAGGTTCTGCATAAGTCGAAAGAAGAGATATTCTTCCACAGAACCCGCTTCACTAGGGTACTAACGATATATCCTTCATATGATTTTTCAGCATTTTGTTTGTTGCAGCAATATAAAATTCTATATTCTAGAAAACTGCTATCTACGAACTCTTCAACCTGATGAAAAGAGCCGATCAAATCAAAAGCAATGGCCCAGATACCCACTCACCATGATGACTTTCATCCGAAACCTCGTCAGTTAATTTAGAATTTGCCATTTCAACCCACCACAACATAGTTTAAGCGAAGTCATCATTACAGCTATTGCCTTTCTTCTCGATATATCAAGGACGTGATTAGTTTATTTTGTGATTAGTTTACCCAACGACTATCGCTGTAGTGAAAACCAAACATCGCCACATCAGTTTAATTATTCAGCCTAATTAATTGGCACTGAAATACGGTTATTTCCAGTAGACAGATGCGATGATGCCAGGCGACACGGTCAAGGAATATTTATTTGTATAAATTAATCATGCACACGCTCACTTTATCAGATTACCAATGGTAGGAATAGACACATAAAGCTTCACCTGAATATTACATTGGACCACGTTCAGTGGATGTCCTTTGGTAAGTGCAAATGATTTAATTCGCTTAAGTTGACTTGCCTAATAATATTAAGGATGGCAAATGTAACCACATTGGCCTATGCCAATGCATAATAAATTTGTTTCGGTTTTACAATGATCGGTGAAGAGAGGTTGGGAGGTAACATGTAATACTTTTGAAGACCACTTCAAGCTGCAACGACTCTGGGTATTAACGAACATGAAAGTATGTTTTGAGAGCTTGATATCTAGCTAGCTGTCAGCTGTCTCGCAAGTAGAGTGAATTGGAGTTTGCTTCCAATAGGGCGAGTTAGTATTACCTAAAGTGTTCATTGTCTAGATTATTCAACTGCAATGGGCTCCTATGTACTACAAGACCTTTTCTGTCGTCTTCTTCTTCACCAATGCAGTCAGAACCGACAGCCAGAAGGAGACTCATTCCATCAAGGTAATCAAGAGAGTGTTCATAACTCTAGAAAACGCTCACATCTCAGTGAACAAGATAAGGATATTGAAGGCCTTCTATAACCTTCACTTACATACATGTTCGAGGTGGGACTTTGCTAGTCAGTTGTTATCTTATCTCATCTTCGCTCCTCCATTTTTTCATTCTGCTCAGAGCATCAGCTTTGATAAGACGTTCTTTTACCTTTATCGATCGCCTGTTTCCGTCTCAGTACATACAAATGCCGTTCTGTCATCGTACTGACTAAGTCCAGGTTATCGGCATATGTGGGGTGCAGAAGCTTTCAAAAAATCTCGAAGATTCTTTTGGAAATTATAAATTTCGAACAAGTTTAAAGGAGATTTCTAAACCATCAAGACAGATGTCTTTTGTGTTTTACGTAGGTATCTGCCGTGAAGACTTAAGCCTACGGTGCGTCTTCGCACAAGATATCAAAACAATGCGTTGATAAACACCCTTCGGGTAGTACGATTACTACCACCAGTACCAGATTCGAAGTCGTATGTAAGGCACGAACTTCCCCTTTGGTGAAGGGTCGAGGCCTATCTAATACCTCTGCCATTCTATGGGTCATGGCACCCGGTTGCAATGCAACTCCACATCGACCAGACCAATTGGTTTCATAGCAATCCCATGGTTTAGCACAGGTCGTAGTACACTACACATATGCTAAGCTATGAGATGTCCAAGCACCATTAGTTCTATTCTCCCCGCGATTTTGGGTACAAACCTACAGCCATCATGATACTCCCACAAGGGGGCCAACTCCTAGATCAGCCGGAACCATAGTTCCGGGGGCTCCTGACCTACCGTGATACCAGAATATTGCTTCCGGTCGAGCTTCGCAAACTTGCGGTCACTTCCAGTTGGGCACCTCACTGCCCAGGACTGGCGGCCTTTCAACAAATTTAAAAATTCCTATGTGCCACCCGCTAGCTACCTACTACGTCTTCTATTAAATGCCTCTTTTGCAAAACTACGATTTCTTTCGAACCGTACGGTATCAGCGATAATTCCACAGACATCGTAGGTCTCACCATTAAAGGTGATACCCATAGCCTGCAAGTTCCTTATGTCAGCGTAATTGGGACACTCACATAGGACATGAATCCAGTCCTCATAGGTGGCTCCACATGAGCAGCTCGCAGACCCGCTATGCCCTCTCTTATGCAAGAATGCATTAAGAGAGCCATGCCCGCTCAACAAAAAGCCCAGGCTGAGGGTAAAATTCCATTCAGGAAAAATTCTCATGGTTAGCACATCCCTTAGGAAGCCGTTAGATTGCCATCTATATAGAACACATGCGTGTAGCAAGGTTTTACGCTGCTTCAGGGATAGACCATCCACTTCTTCCGGGGAAACCCAATCGCGCCCATTTAGAGAGAGACCTTCTCTGATCTTGAAAGTAATACCACGACGTACCACTTCCAGATCCAGAGGTGGCACTCCTGGCAACACTTGCATTGCTCTGTGGAGACAGTGTGGCGACTCTTTGGCAAGTCAAGATCCGCCTTCGACCATCAACAGTCATAACCCTGTCGTACCATACCGATGCTCCATATGTTGCACAAGCAACAAAAACACCACCATATATGACACGGACAGAGCGCCTGTTGAGTCCCCAGTCGGATCGCAAAATGGGCCTTACCTGGCCTACAGCACTCAGCATGCGTTGTCTGATTCGAATCAGGTGAGGCATGAAGTTCATACACTCACCCATCGTTATGCCCAGATATGTGACCTCAGTCACACATCTAATGCCAACGCCGTTCAAACGTATCGCAAGAGCCCGACGTCTTACATTCAATTTGCCCTTTAGCTTCATTGAAACAGTCTTATCCTCCGACACACTTACCCCAACGGTTTCTCCCCATTCAGCAACGACTGCTAGAGCTCTTTCTCCTAATACCTCGATTTCGGCCCTAGACTGGCATTCGAGGATGAGAAGCAGGTCATCTGCGTAGACGCAGCACCCGCAGAGCTCATTTAGTCGCCGGAAGAGTGGATCCATCATCAGGTTCCAAATAAAAGGACCATAAGTGGACACCTGAGGGCAACCTCTCTCGACACTAATTGAGACACTGACGTGCGTATTTACAACCCTCGCTTTTCTGTAGGAGAAATAGCTTCCTCAAAGCCCAATTTCCCGACAGCCCAATTCCTGCAACCTAGTTACTATTTTCAAAGGCACCTTTAAAATAAATAAAGATGCCTATAATCACTTTGGCGGTGCTTCTTTGGACTCTGTCTTTTAGGAAAGACCATGCATCATTGACCCACTTGCCCTTTGTAAAGCCGAATTGGAAGGTGGACATTGGTTCCGTCATGCTCTCCAAAACCCTTTCCACCATAACCCTTTCCAGCACTTTTCCTAGTACCGGAAGCAGGCTGATGCCCCGATAAGATTTAGGCTCAGACCTCTTCTTATCGGTGGACTCCAGGAGCACAACCATCCTTGCCCCCTTCCAATCCTTGCGGAAGTAGCTGCAGGCAATACATTTGCTATAAAGACCAAGCAGGTATTCTGGGACAGTCTTCCACATGACTTTCACCATCTCTCCAGTTATTCCATCAGCTCCAGGAGATTTCCTGGAGCGAAGAAGTGAAACACCATACTCGACTTCTTCAGTCCTTAACTCCGGAGGGACCTGAGGCTATTCATACGAAGAGTCCTCAAAGCGCTCCTCTCGCGGAAAGAACTGTCCAAGCAATGCAGTAAGGCAATCTTTCCATGTGGATAAAACCGCATTATCCATACGAATGCCTTCAATGTCAGCAGTCTTCTTAGTACTACGGCAAATCTTATAGAGTTTGCCCTAGGGATCACATCTATTGTTAGAGGCAAAGTTTCTCCAGTGAGGCTCCTTTGTGCTGACAATGAGACGCTTATACTCAGCGAGCCCTTGCCGAAATGCAATGCCCAGCTGAGCCAGGTTCTCAGCGTTAGCCGCCCTAGCCCTTTGGAATCGCTGCCTTAGGTTTTTAATAACCCTTCGCTTCTCTGTCAGACAGCGGTTCCACCAACTTACCCTTTTTTGATTCGCCCTATGACTCCTCTCAAAAAGTTCGTCATTAACCCGCCATACGCACTCATTGATGTGCGTGATTTGCCGGTCGATATTTAAGCTACCGTACACTTGCGATGTCAGGGAGGAAACCTCCGCAAGTATACGCGCACCATAAACACCCCAATGTCAGAAACTGTGTTACTCTCTTCTATTGCGTGAGCGATCTCAAACTGAATCCAGTTGTGATCACTCGCCCCCACACTAACCAGCCCTAAAAGCTGCCTCATTGGCAAAAGTACCGTCAATGTCACTTTTGCCAACGTTAACCGCATCAAAGGTATACACCTCACCATCAAGACAGAAGTATCTAAGACTTTAAGACTTTAAACTGGGTGTTGATTGAATATGGTCATATGGTCGAGTGTGGAGTTACCAAGTGTCAAGCCGTACTGAAATGAGCCTATAACCGGTTTTAGACGGTCATATTCTTCACGTAAGATTTTGCATGCAAAGTTTATAAGGCTTCTAAAATATCCTCAGGATCGTGCTGTCAGCTTTTGGTTGGAGTTTCGTTTATCAGACGCATGCCGTAAAATTACCAAATCTTACTTGTACAGCATCTCTGGATCGACTCGATCTCTATTTCAGAGGTCGTAGGTATCAACAGCCAGCCTGCATTCATCACCAAACAGTCGATTGTTTGTTTGATATCAAGCACGTAAGAGGGTAACTTCCTTAAGTATCGCATTAGTCCTTTGCTCTTGATGTTGATGGTGGGGCATTTCAAGAACGATTGAGGGAAACGACTCTTGTAGTCTCCTGTTATAGTAGTCGTCCTTCATCCAACTTCAATATCTTCTCATCGCTGCCCTCGATATCCGAATACAGATCTCGGCTGCAACGAAGTCATGGTCCGAGTCATTCTTGAACCCTTCGAAATATACGGACGTCTGGAATATTGGATTCGTGTATTCTGTCTATTGCAATGTGACCAATCCAAGTGGACGTGTTTAAGATACGAGTAACTTCGGGTATTGTGATCTAGTTGTGGTGTGGTTCATGCTATGCATGCATCGAAATCGAAAGCTGTGAGACAAATGGTGACAAGGTCGTACCTGGAACACTGATCATAGGCTGTCCTTAGCAGTTCGTAGATTCTTTACTGGTAGTACCAGCGGTAAAATTCTGCTTCCAATGCTAAATGTGTATTTATACATGGGCTTTGCGTAATTGCAAATATTCTGGTATGTAGATTTTGAGGTTCCCATCCCGTCTATCTCCTTGTCCATTCCATTTCATTACATTTTTTGGTTAACAGTTATATTAGCCTTGTAAGCTTCCTAATATCTGCATTAGGTATTTGTCCTCTCCACACCTTAAACAACTTTCCGAAAGCAGTTTTTGTCTTCCCGATTTTGCTACTAACGACGAGTTCAGTGCCATCACCGCCGGGATGGTGCTTCCCAAATAACGAAAGTTCAGCACTTTCTCGAGCTCCTGTTCAGCAAAGTTATGTTCGGAGGAAGAGCTTGAAAGATCAAGGCCTTTCAGCTCCATTCTGGCTTCAGCTTGCAGATTCCGACTCTTCTGGTATAGATCCAAACCCTGTTCTCAAGCAGCAAATATCATTAGCGTAATCAAGATGTTTCAAGTAAGATGTCATTGTCCATTGAACACCTCGGCTTTCCTCCGACAATGCTACGCGGATAAAATCACTTATTGTCACTAGGAAAATAAGCGTTGACAAAATTCAAAAAAGTCGAATTCCGCTTTGAGCTTCAAATTTCTCTGACAACTTACCGTTGTGTAGAACATTACACTTTGCAGTTTCTTACGTAGCCTTTATAATAAAATAGCAACGATTTTAGCGGGAATACACCTCCTGCTCAATCTTTCCATGTAAACTCCTAATTCACGCTATCAAAAGTCTTCGCAAAATCAATAAACAGCAGGTAGAGTGGAGACCTACTACACTCGACGCCTTGCTTTACGATCATCCGCAAGCCATCCAGAGCCAAAGCCTGCTAAATCGACATCGAGAGTTGAGTCTAAATGTACTTTGATCCTGTCCATAATTATCATCGCTATTATTTTGGCCACTGCCGGCAGAACCCATATTGCCCGCCAATTTCCGCAATCCATCAGATTGCTTTTTTCCGGAATCTTGGCAATCATCTCCTAGTACCACTCTTCGGGAGAACGCTCATTCTCCCATGCATTAGCTATGACTGGCCTCCGTAGCTCTGCCAATGTATTTGGCGCAACTTGGATAAATTTCGTGGGAATTCGATCAATGCCTACCTTTTTGTTCTTCTTGAGGGAATACCATATATCGGGGTTGCATTGTTTGTCCAGGGCGATTTTAGGAGTTTGCCACTTTAGATGCTTCACTTTGATTCGGGACACTCGCCTGTCGTCTATATGGTTAAGTACCATGGCGAAGTGCTCTTTCCATCTTCTGAGTTGGTCTTCCTCCACTATAAGTAGGGAACCGTTCACATTATTTATGGGATGCTGTTTAGTACTGCGTCCTCCTGGTAACAGTTACCATTGGTAACAGTATAAACGGTCCTACTGTCGCACTGGTCTGCTGCCTCTTCGGCTTGTGCAACTAGCGCATTGATGTGTTTGCGCTTATCCTTCCTTTTTTTTCACCAGTTACTGACTTCAAATTTAGATGTCTCTGCTGCTGGGGCTGATGCAATCTGAAGTTTGAGTGAAATACGCTCCTCGATCCGTCTTTATGTACTGTGGTTTCTCTGCCTTTTACTGATAAACTTCTGCGCTCTGGACGTGAAACAATCCAGTGTTTATCCACAGTTGTTTGCTCAGATCTGTGGATTGTTACCGGTCCTAAACTGAGATGGTCTCTAAATTATTGCCGCCCTGTGGGCGGGTATTGTACCTGGGTATAGAGAGCATGTTGGCGAGGTTGCTAGTTACGGATGCTCCGTAACTTCATTTCGACGCCGGCCACCCCTGTTACGGACGTCATAAAGACAGCTTCTAAATAACCGGCTAATAGCGATGTGGTTTATCAGGTTTGATGTTCTCTACCATCAGATGAGACCCAGCTGATCTTTTGGCAAGTCCGGTGCTGAAACAGAGTGCTTCCAATGATTAGGTGGTTGGCGTTTGCAAAAATCGACTAACAGCTCGCGATTGTAACTTCGGTGCCCAATGCCATGAACACTCGTTACGTGCCTAAGCGCGGAGTTGTTGCTTCCTACCTTGGCATTGAGGCCTCCTATTACTATCACGACGTCACTGTTAGGCGTTAAATTGTGGGCGGCGTCAAATTGATCATAGTAGCTGTCCTTTTCGTTAATAGTGGAGCATTCTGTCAATGCATAGCACTGGATAATGGTTACTTTTCTTACATTACTCTTCCATCTGGCCGTTAATATCCGCTCATTATAAGGGCTCCACTATAAGAGACTCTTCCATGCCGCTGATGCTAATATAGGCCCTGTACCGGACGCTAACATTTGACTTTCCAGAGTAAAGTAGTATGGTGTTCCCGCTTGTTTAAAAGTATTTTCCTATGTTCCATCATCTTATTTCACTCAGCCCCAAGATGTCCAATTTGTACCGCGAGAACCCCCTCTCCGTCGTATTCGAGGCGTTAGGTTTCGTTTCGGAGCACTATTGCTGTCCGCTGAGCTACGGGTCAACCAACACTTGTACTGTTTGTGGGGCAGGAGACTCGCTATATCTAAATCCTTACTCATGCGGGCTAAAATGGCCAGGGCATGCTCGGTTAGTAACATAATACTGGCATACATCATCATAGAGCACACAGCCCTGTACGGAAAACAATAAAAAGATGTGACGGACGGTTTCGAATAAAAGCGGATTCACTGTTTACGACCTACGACGCTTGTATACGTTTAAAGGAATTTCGGATCTGCACGTGTAATGTTCGGGCACTAAACATGCCACGTGCACCCGAGTAATTAGCAGAGGCCCTTGATTGCTATCACGTAGATATTACCGCCATCTAGGGAGTGCGATGGGATGGGCCGAGTATAAGGAGCATGAAAAGCTGTGATAAATGTATACTATGGTGATTGCTATAGGGAAAAGAAATAGCGTTTATTTCAATGCGGATGTGTCATATGCGGCAGACCATTTCCGATAGGGAAGACAAGAATGTTGCCACCAAAGAATGTTTCTACGACCTCCTCGACTACATATATGAGCAATGCCTTAAGGACAGGAAAGGAGAAGACTTATGGTATGACAATTGGTGGCCATAGTCTACACTACACCAAGTTTGGAAACGAACTTTGGCTTACTGACTTTGATGCAGGACGAAATATTACAATATCAAGCACATGATTTTCTCAACTCTGTGAAACGCTAAATCAAATTGATCACATTGCGATAGACGTAAGACTTGCGTCCAGTATTCTGCAATTCCGAACCTTTCGGCAGCCAACATTGACTCAGATCACAACCTTGTTGCAGCTAAGGTACGAATGTGGATTTTCCATATGCCACGGCAAAGAATAACTACTGTGAGAAGATATAACCTAGAAAAGCTGCAATTGCAAGAGACCGCCAGCATCTTAGTCGAACAAGTATCCCGAAATCTCTCAACAACTCCTATGCCGTCAGCATCAAGTACCGAAGACCAGCGGCAACACTGCCAGCGTGCCATCTAAGATGCCGCAACTGGTGGCTTAGGTTTCATCCGACCTGGTTTAATGAAGAAAGCCGGCAAGCACATGCAGCTAAACAAGAAGCCTACGAAGTGGCGCAGCAACGACTGATGAGAACTGCTCGTGAACTCTACAAGCAGAAGAGACGGGCTTTTCCAGAAGAAGAATAAAGAGCACGAGAAGCGAGCGATCGAAGATAATAAGAGGTTGTACTCCAGGAATAACTCAGGAAAGTTTTACCAACTGGACTTGGTCGCTTACTGCCGGAGGTATTGAAAGCTGATGAATGGAATCTCAGGACCGTATGCCTGATCCACAGAAAAGCAGACGCCCTCAACTGCGACAACTATAGAGGTAAAAGTCTCCTCAACATCGGATTCAAGATCTTGTCTGCCATATTGTGTGAACGGCTGAAACCCTTCGCTAACAACTTTTTTGTGGAAAGTCTATAATTGAACAAATCTTTACACTCCAGCAGATCCTGGAAAAAAACTTAAGAAGTCGAAATCCATACCCACCATCTTTCCATCGATTTTAAGGCCGCATATAGCAGCATTTATAGGGACGAGCTATATAGAGCTAGTTTTGGCATCCCTGCCAAATTTCTCCATCTATGCGGAGCTCACAAGTGAACACCGGAGGCACAACTGTTAGCGTACGAAGGTAATATTAACATAATTGGGAGAACTCAGCGGGCTGTTACCGGTCCGTTCGCCAGTGTTAAAACTGAAACTGCCAAAATGGGCTTAACGGTAAATGAAGGCAAAACCAAGTATACGAGTATTCTGTTAACAAGAAGGGACCCATAATATCCGCGAATTGTCTACCTTGGCTATGCTACGTATAAATTCTGACGACTACACCTCAGTAGAAATAAATCGAAGAACCTCTCTTCCCAATCGCTGCTTTTTTGGGCTAAGAGCGCAATTGAGTAGTAGGGCCTTATCCCGAACATCTAAGAAGACTTTGGGTAACATAAGACGTTGATCATCCCAAGTCCCACTCTATCGACTCTATCAAAAGCGAATGGAGATATATTCGGTCGTTTCGAGAGAAAAATTCTTCATAAAATAATCGATCCCGTTTGTGTTGACGGACTTTGTAGAAGAAGATTTGGCGAAGAACCATACGAGCTTAACAGCGATAGGACCGTAGAGTCGTCGAATTTAACTCGGAGGTACAACGATATAGGGAAAGACCTCACCTTAGGTGGCGCGCACAGGTAGAGGGGACTTAATTCGACTTCGAGTGCGCAACTTGAGGCAGTTGAAAAAGAACAAGCTAGCTGGAATGTCATGGTAGCTGAGGCACTAATCCACTCCGTATCGTAGCGCCAAGCATTTACACCCTGAATAACTCAAATTCCAACCAACTTTAGACTGCTATAATTTTCAAACCGTTCATGACAGTGAGCTCAAATTTTGATACATGACAGATAGTTTTATTATTTACAAGCCTTGTAAAGGATTTGCAACTCAGTTGTGTTGAAAAATTTTTATCCGCGATGGAATTCAAACGTGATAGTGTGATTGCTTTATATTTGGCTGGAAAACCACAAGTAGCTATAGATAGAGTCCTCCAGCACCTCAACGTGTATAAATCATTTGTGTCTCGAACCATAGCTCGTTACCGTGATACTGGCAACGTTGCAAAACACCATGGAGGTGGTCATAAAAAAAAAGCAACATCTGCAGAAAAGGTTCGGAAAGCGAAGGCTCGAATTGAGCAAAATCCGCGTCGAAGTGGAAGAAAAATGGCTCGTGAGCTCAACATATCATTGGAACGGATGCAACACATACTGAAAAATGATCTTGGGCTCAAGCCATTAAAGTTCCAAAAAGCACACGATCTTACACCACAACAGAAAAACGTTAGAGTCGAAAGAGCGAAGGAGTTGCTACGCTTGCACGAAAGTGGTGAGTTGCCGAATTTGGTTTTTTCCGATGACAACAAACAAAATGACCGAGTTTACTTGCCAGAGAGGTCCTTCGAAAATTTACACTTTCGGACGGCCACCAGAAAGCAGGCAACACCGATGGTGATGGCTTGGGCCGCCATAACCGCCGATGGTCGCTCTCCGCTCGTATTTTTGGACCGTGGCGTCAAAATTAATGCGATCGTATACCGTGAAACTGTCTTAGAGGCAGTATTGAAGCTTTGGGTGAACAATCATTTCGGTCGGAGACCTTGGACTCTGCACAGTCTCACAAAGCGCGCGTCAACCCAGATTGGTTAAAAAACAATGTTCCACACGTCATTTCTTCGACACAATGGATTGGAAATTCTCCAGATGCAAATCCGTTGGATTTTTCTGTCTGGGGTATTCTGAAGGCGAAGGTTGGCACTAAAAAATACCAAAGTTTGGACCACCTCAAACAAGCACTTTGCCGGGAATGGGCCAAAATACCGCAGAGCCACTTGCGTGCAGCGTGTGATGCTTTCTTCGGCCGTCTCAAGGCCATTATTCGCGCCAAAGGTGGACATATTGAAAACTACTGATACAATTTGAAAATTGATATATTTTCCAACATTTTTTGCTTTGGTGGAATAAAATTTATCAAAAAATAAAAAAAATTATAGCATTTTCAAAAGTTGGAGTTCACCCTGTATCATCGCACTGTGTTCTAAACCGCAATGTGAACATCATAGAAACTGATTTTGTCGCAAGGTCTTTACTTTGGGCTTTGTTCTTTTCGATCAGTATTTTCGATATTTTAAAGGTTCCCTGGTGATGCTTGTATGCTAGTGACGGTGGTATTATCCAATGGCATGCGGGTTTTTCAAGGTTTCGAATTGGTGACGGCTTGATATCTTTCCAGAGGGCGTTTTATGCCACCATTGAGAGCAGTGATAAAGGGAAGTATTCAGTAAGGATGTGGGACTATTATACGGGTTCCAATAATAGCAGTGCTCACTGAAGCCTTGAAAATCGACGGTTTTAACACCGTAGAATATATTTCAAGGTCTACAGCGGGGAGAATATTACGTAAGGGCAATTTTAAAGTAGTTTTTACAAGAGATCACCATATTGTTTGGCACAAGTTAAAGCTCAAATCTCCTTAAAATTAAGAAAAAAAAAAAAATTAATGAAGTTCTAGCTGGGTAGGTTTATAGTCTGGTGAAAAAAGTTTTTCCATTTTCCTTTAAATTTTAAAAGGTAGAGTGACTAATTTTCTTTTTTAATTTTGCTTAATGCATTCGTTGTAATTAGTGAAAAGAAAATCGAAACGATACCATGCATCTCATTAGTGATGTCAGCACAAAACCGACCACCTTCATTAGCATTCTCTCATTTCGTATCTATGTACACTTGGTGCTTTGTCTTCGTTTTCTTTTCTTTCGCCAACACTTTGTCATTTAGAATTTTTTTTAAAAGTTCTTTTTAAATATATGAATAGGAGTGTACTAGAGTACCGATATGGGTTTATCTCATGCCAGAAAATATAGATATACGAGTACCTAGGTGCATATATGTGAACTTTTAGTCTTTAATTATTGGAAGTAGAAGGACGTTGTAGGAGGATATCAAAGTGCAGATGCGATTTTTTAGAAAAAGTTAAGCTAAAAACTCACATCATTCTAAATTTAGGTGGAGGAACGGGAAAAGTAAAGAAAAGCTGTTTAAACATTTTTAATAAGAGCTCAAAAATGTGACGGCCTCTAATTTAAGTGGGTAAGCAGTTTGTGCGGAAGTGGAGATTTCGGGCTTTTGGAAAGTGACTTTTCAGTCAAGGAACTACGATATTTCAGAGTATGTTCGAAACTGGGCTTGAAGATGATTCACAGCGGTGTTACGGTTGAAGAGAATATACTGTCATCGGTAGAGAAATATACTGGATTCGTACTGGCAAATAGCAGATCATTAATGAGAACTAAAAAGAGTGTTGAGGACAGAAGGGAGCCCTGGGGTACACCTACCATTATTTGTCCAAGACAAATTGTGTTTAACTTTCCAAAAGTTATTTTTAATCCATCGAAGAAGGGATTGGTCCTGAAGGCACGCATTTTCGAAAAAAGAATCTGATTCTAAGCTCTGTTAAATGCCTGTAATGTAACGAGTGTTACTATCTTGCATTCACAAGATTGGTGAATACATTTTTTTAGTTTCGACGAGTCATGCCATCGAATTACCAGTTACTATGAAAGCCGCACCGCCGCGGCAGTCATTGAGGAATTTTCGTCTCTCGAGATATGTCATAAACTGATGGTTAATCGACTTAAGTGCAATAAATCGTTAGATAAGGCAGAAGCATATTTGTGTATATTGAGACCTTTGAGTGAGAAAGTAGATCCGTCCCATAGAATGTTACAGTTTGTTTTTTTTTTCTCATAATTTCCGTGCGTTGAAGGGAGTTAAGGGCAAAGGAAAATCAGGGTGGACGGAAACAGAGGTAACGATGAACGCTGGTTTTAAATGTTTGAAAGTTGTAATAACTAGGAAATAAAGAGCTAGGCAGCGCATTCCATATGCAAGTTGTACGGCCTAAGAACGAATCACGATATTTTAGAGTACGTCCGAAAGTGGGCTTAATGTTAAAAGCTTGAAGGGGCGGAACGCAACTGGCGATTTCTATGCAGCAATGTTAGTGGAAATAGCGATAAAACTGGGTGTGTTACGAGACATTACGTTGGTGTTTGAGGGTGTCCATTATCTGGGTGATATTAGTATCACCTATGAGTTTTATCGCACGGCTTTGAATCCTATCTAACAGGTACAGAGATATTTTCGGCGCACCCGACCAGATGTTGGCATTGTATATTTCTTACATCGCTTGAGGAAACCTAGATATTTCGCAGCATTTTTGACGACATCCAATATGTGATCATTCCAACGTAAGTTGACATTGACGTACACACCATTGTGCCATTCATTGATATTTACTGGATGTTAAATTTCGTTTTAACGACAGCAGACTGCATTGTGTTTTGGAAGCATTAAATTCTACTCTGTTAGTGGTTCCCCAATTAGTTATGCTATTAATATCAGAATTTAATGAGCTTCACATACGCTGCTGTTCCCGTCCTACAACCGAATAGCAGGGACGTGAGTCAGGGAACGAATATGAAAAGCAGAGAATATGGATGAGAACTAGCAGACAAGTGATCATTAATGAAGATTAAAAAGAGTGTTGGAGACAGAATAGAGCCCTGGAGTACACCAGCATTTATTTTGTGAGTATCAGACTTAAAATCATCCAAGACAATTTGAATTGAACATTCCGAAAGGTAATTTCTAATCCATTGAAGAAGAGAGTCATCGATCCCAAAAGCACGTATTTTCGACAAAAGAGCCTGATGCGAAACTCTGTGAAATGCCTTAGAAATATCTAGTGCAACTATCTTTCTTTCACCAGATTGGCGTAAATTTTGGTTCCACTTTTTGGTGAGACATGCCATCAGATCACCAGTGGACCTGTCACTACGAAAACCATACTGCCGGTCACTAAGAAGTGCAGTGGATCTGTTGGAGGAGAGAGATGAAGATTCATCTGCTTTAAGAACGGGCTGGAAAAATGCTGTCTTCCACCAGTTCGGAATGAGTTCTAAGTGCCAGCGTGGAAGAACACCTCTTCAGAAGAAGGGGAGATATACCATCTGGACCAGTGGATTTGTGAATGTTAAGATCTTTAAGAACTTTTGCTATTACACGAGTGCGAAAGTGTATTTGTCCCATTGAAGATTCGACGCACTCAAGTGTAAGCGGAAATAAACTACAATCTGGAAGGGTTGAACTGGCCGCAAAGTGTCCAGCAAGTAGATTGTCTTGGCCCAAAGAGCTAACAGCTGGAATGTTATCGTATATGAGCGTTGGGATGGAGGATGATGCAGAATTTCTAATATTTTTGCCGAACGACCAAAATATTTACTACTTTTGGGACATGGTAGTTTTTTTTTGACTCAGCTTTTGGTCGTGTTGAAATTTCGCACGCTTAAGAAAGACGTTGCAGTTGTTCTTGATTCGTTTGAACTTTTTTCGGTTTTCCTCTGTCGGGTTGGTCTTAAGAACCGAAAAAATATTTCTCTAACCCTGACAACCTCTTTACAGCTCTAGTCGTACCATACCTTGTCTTTTGGTTAAATACTCATCATTCGATGAGGTATAAAGGATCTCAAAGAAAATAGTGTCGCAGATCATATCAGAAGCGGCATGCTCGTCGTTGTTGAGGAAACAGAACGACCAGGTGAAATTCCTAAAGAAGCTGTTAAAATCGCTCCAGTTGGTATTCTCGTATTGCCATACGGTTCTTTTAGGAATCTTTTCTCTAACTGTGTGGTCAGTGTACGAGAAATTAACTGATATGACGTAGTGGTCCGATGAGCCTTGAGGGGATAGCACATTGGCCTTGTATTTACCAGGGTGAGAAGTTAAAAACAAGTTCAGAGTGTTGGCGGTATGACTATCAACATCTGGTATTCGTGTGGGCTCATTTAAAAGCTGGGTTAAGTTATTTTCCGCAGCGAAGATCTCAACACACTGTCCTTCTGTGTGGGCGCCTGCCCAATTATCAAGGCTTCGCCCATCAATAACGTTGTCTAATAAAAAGCGGTGGCAGAGCATATTACTGGTCTTATCGTACATATCTTCAGATGACGCCATAGAAGGTAGCTAAAATTTGGTCAGTTGCAAGTTGCCGGCCATATGTCTTGTTGGCGGCAGGACCACCGGTAATCCCTACCAGGACTTAAATCACGGTACAATGGGAGTCAGGAGCCCGCCGGATTTCGGTCCGGGCCTGTCTTGTTGAGGTAGGCCCCCTTGTGGGTGCGTGATGGCGGCTGTGGTTTAAACCCAAAGTCGCGGTAAGGCTTTTCCTGTTGATTTGACCCAATGTAGAGTAGCAATAAATACTGGATGCTGTGACCCTAAGAGCAGCAAGAGATCTTAGATCTTCTTGGACCAGTACCAAGGGTGGAACTTGTGCCTCCAACACAAGTTCTGCTTTGGTATCTTAGAAAGGCGGCAGAGCCATGGCAAGGTATATGGACATCCCGTAAACTTAAGTCTATACGACAGGTGTTTACATTAAAAACTTACAGACTATGTCCTTCGGTGTTGCCTGTCCAGAATGTTGAAACCACGCAGAATTGTGTACATACAAGGATATTGAGATCGGCCGTAATAATGATTTCAGTATAAGGATAGACGGATACAATTCTTTGCGCATAAAACTCGTTAAAAGTCGAGTTTGGGGCTTCTGTAAATAAAGCAGTAGTGGATAACTTACTTACGGAGATGGAATTTTAACCACATGAAATTGAATTCCGGATTGGAACAGGGAGTAGATTGTGATGGAGTTTGCTAAGCTACATCACTACGCACGTATATGGCAAGACCGCTGTGAGAGAAGAATAACGGCACGAGTTCGTAGCCAGGTAGCTTCGATCAGAGTGATCTGAGAGGTATGGGATAAGTGCCAAGCGCCAAAATAGCTGGTCTGTATCTACAGACGTGGACGTAAGCAGAAATGTGATTACTTCTTAGCTATATCCACTCTAAATTCCCTACTCATTGTAAAAAAAGGCAGGCACAATAAGCACAAACACCAACGTTACTGAGCACAGCTGTGAAGTAAAAGTTCAGAAGTTGCTGCCCTTACAACAATAGGAAACAGCATACCAACAAAATTCATACCCACAACCCGCTGCCCATCGGTTGATACATACACTCAGTCACTACCCGTGCTGTATGACAATGTGGAAACGTTAATGTTCTGCGAAGGGCACAGTAAGCAGATAAGTGTTGTCCGAGGAACTGGCAGCAGAAATATCATTACAAATGGGCCTTAGGATAGAAGATAGACAGAGTTTCTAATGTTCCAGAAGTCATCGAAATCAAGTGATCCAGCAGCTCCTAGACCAGCGCCTAAATTGTTTGAGGGTTTCTTTAGTGTGTTGGTTTCAGTACTACGATTACAGTCGAAAAGACTATGGGTGGATTGTCGCTATTGCGAGAACCACCTGGAGTAAAATCCTATGGGGTTACTTCCATGCTTTCAACCGTCTAGCGTCCAGTTTGGGCATCTTTGACACTTAGTTTCTGCTAGCTTACTTGATTAATTTCTGTATAATTTTTAACAACGTTGGAGAGACTCTTCAACAGCTTCAATTCAGTCAAATGGCGACTTTTACCAAGTAGTATGTTGGTATATAGTACGCAAGTCATCCGAAAATCGGCATGTACCATACTTTTTTCTTTAAAATTCGGATTGGTGGATACATACGAGTGCATGGGAGTAAATATTTTCCCGCAGTAACGTATCCGAGTTCATGTTCGGCCTAATTAATTTTTAATCAATTCAACTGATTAATTGATCCTTTGAATGCTTTGAATGGCATAATGCTTATTTATTGCCGACCGATTAAATTTTTAAGCCTGCTCTTAGCCTTTATTTTCCATTTTAAATACTTTTATTTAAAAAAAAAAAAAAAAGATATTTCCGTTGTAATTTTATTGAAATCCCTTGCCGATGTTGCGTCATTTGCACTTTTTAAAGTGCCTCGAATCACATCAGAGGACGAAAGTTTGCGAACTCTAACTGACTGCAATGTTCCATTTGCATTACACTGTCGTCCACCTATCCGCACGGGAGACACATTATATCGTGGACTTGTGACATTTTTTCGAATGTAGTTATTTTTTGTTGTTTATTTATGTACTTTGTTGTATTTATAATTTTTTATGTTTTTTTTTTTTTATTTGGCTTGAACAATTTTCTGTGCGAAAACAGATACGTACACTGTGCGCAGTAGTATCTGTTTATATGCATATGTGTAACTGACAGATGGTTCTGTTGGTCTTACGCTTTCCGCGGCACGTTTTTAAATTAACCTCATAAAATGCAGAGCAATTTTTCCTTGTGGGGTACGGACAGAAAACGTGGTGTTCCGATACGATTTTCATAGGGGTTTGCATTGGGTGGGTGCAAATTGTAAATAAAACGGAAACATAAAATAGCATGATGCAAAAAGAAAAAAGGAAAGAACAGTCAGATCAGGATCAACATATGTATGTATCAATGGATAGATATGCCTGTGTTCCCATAAGCATGTCCATGTTGTTATCTGGAATACACTTTCCACTCTTTTGCCATTACAAATGGGCATTAATTCCAAAAAAAAGGTGTTCTTTTTGGAATGGATTTCAATTACGTGATAACGAAAAATAGGATAGGCAATTGAATACCACATAACTGTAGTTTTAAGCGCTTTCCATAAAACCAGCAAGGATACAGATTTACGAGAGGCGACCAAAGTTTTTGACACCATTCTCCTGAAACTAATCCAAAAAATATGCTAATTGTTGCAAATTTGTAGAAACGTCGGAGCGAAGTTTTTGCTTTTGAAGCGATCCTATTGATGTAGAAGCTTCGGTGGTAGAAGCTGCTGCAGTGGCGCAAGTAGCAATTGTTGAGTTGCACCCGCCGTGTTGTACCGCCGTTCCGAAATGAGCTAGACTAGACAAAGCAGAAGTTGGCTACAATGTGCCAAGATCGACTGCTGCATATCATAAGGAAGATTCAACTGAATCGTCGCTCATTTTTACATAACGAATTTCTAAAATAACAGTCGACCCTTGTAAGCGACGCAACCAGCCGCCATGGTAGCTTTACTGATTCGTTGATCCATGAGATGTTCACGTCGAGTTTACTTACAAATACAGTACGCAAGGGCTGTCGACTTCCTTTTGTGAGAATATACTTACGTGAATGGTCGTACTTCGAGGAGGTTTTCCACTCGACTACCAAGAAAGGCTGATACAATGTTGGGTGAAGCTTTTCTTCTACCGGCAAGCTAAAGTCTTCAGACGATGCAGTAATTCTCTTCGGCTAATTTTTTTGCCACCTAGGGTCCTGGTCCATAGTTTAACTTCAGATTTGTTGATTCTGATGCACCTAAAACCACTGCATTTATGGGCAGTGGTTTTAGATGTTTAGTCGATGAAACGAGAAACCTTGCAAACCATTGTGTTTCCAGAGATCTGCCTTATAAACTGGCCTTCATCAAGAATGTCGGAAAAAGATGTCTGTTTATGTGGTTACGTTGAAGGATTTTGGTGAGTTGCTGTAGGAAAAGATTATCGATTAGCCTTACCTTGTCTGGTAAGTGCTGCCGCAGCCAACATACTTTAATCCAGTTGCCGGCAGAAGTCAGTTTGTTTCGCATTCTTAGATACAGCGCAACACGTTTGGAGAACCTGTGCCAAATCAAAGTCTTGTGCTATAAGCAGCTACACTGGATGTCACCATACTCTGTTGTATCAACCCTATACTTAGTCAAAGTCAGAGTTAAATTCAACCTCGTGTGTATGGAAACTATAAAAAGTTCCTAGCACATTCGCCTTTCTATACGAATGTTCAGCGTTGACAATACTAGAAAAACTATTCTTTCATGATCTCGGCCATGACGGAAGACTGGAACAACCTATTTTTCAGTGGGGGATTTTCCGGAATGAGGATTTACTCAGAACGATAGTATGAACATTGAACAGCCTCAAAATGTGAGCACACATTTTGAGGACTCGTCTGATTGATATTACTAAATAAAATGAAAATGGAATACCAGAAGCTTTGATGACTACCGTGGATTGATTTCGTTGTTGCCACGCCAAGGATCCTTGTCGGCAAAATCGCTGCTTTGTTATTGTCAACGTCAGACTACTGATACATCAACTTCAGACTAAGTGATGCTACTTCCAGCCAACCAGCATTCGGAATTATCAGAAAACTGATTGGCCAAAATACAGAGGAATACTGTCAGAAACGCTATCTTCCCCCCACGTGACATCAACGAGCTGGATATGAAAGTCAAGAAATTCACCCTGGCACTCTATCCAGCTATAGCCGCTGCACAGTTAGACATAAGAACTGGAACCGCTTAGAAACATTTGCAGAAAACTTTTCAACCAAGAACAGTGACTGACTGGGACTCACAAAGAATCCCTCAAAATATACAAAAAAGAACTGGGGAAGGCAAAGCGATAATCCTGGAGGTCTTTCTGTGACAAAATAACAGAAACTTCTGAGGGATCGCGGCTAAGATAAATCTTCTCTATAAGTCCTATGATGCCTAGTTGTTTGAAAAAAACTGATGGCTCTTGAACAAACTCAAGTGATGAATCACTCAACCTGCTACTGGACTCCCACTTTCAGGTAGCCCCTTATTCGCGGCCAGTAGCAACCCAAGCAGAACTACTGCAACCGTGACCAAAATTCATGGTCTGATTACAAGGGAAAAACTGCTCTGGGCGCTGCATGGCTGCAAATCATACAAGCCTGCTGGTCCGAACAGTATAACACCTGCCGAGCTACCAAGATTCCCAGACATTTTCCTGCCTACGCTGGAGAATATCATGAGGACCTGTGTAGAACTGATCGACATTCCACTGCCATGGAGAAAAGTCAATGTAGTTTTCATTCCCAAAGACGAAAAATACTTTCATGTTGTCGCAAAGGACCTCAGACCTATAAGTCTATCATCTTTCCTTCCGAAAACTCTAGAACGACTGATTGATATCCATATACGAGCTAAAATTGATCCAAGGCCTCTGTAAACGACTCAATATGCCTGCTGTAAAGGAAAGTCGGTGGAAACGGCTCTGCTTTCACTGACTATCCACATCGAACGATCCCTAAAATATAGAGAGTACACAATGGTCGCTCTCCTGGACATAGAGGGTGCCTTTAATAGCGTCAACTTATCCGCAATCACCACTGCGCTGTCAACTCTGCAGGTAGACGACTCACTTGGGGAGTTGATCAGTTTTATGCTAAGCGGGATGATCAACTCCAAACTGCGTGGGGCTTTTGCTAAAAGATGTGTCAGCAGAGTTGCGCCGCAAGGCGGCTTCCTTTCTCCACTTCCCTGGAACTTAGTGGTTAATGAACTACTGATATACATGGAAGCGGGTGGTAGGAGGGTGATTGCCAATGAGGATGATGTTGCTATAGCCGTCGCAGGATCTTAATACCATTAAAGAACTCCCTCATCTAAAACTTAACAGATTAACCCGTTGGGCAGATCGCTGTGGATTGGGAGTAAACCCCCATAAAACTGATCTTGCCCTCCTTTCCAGGAAATATAAAATTCCAATCATAGACCCTCCCTCAATAAACGGTACCAGTTTAGTCTTTTCCGATACAGCAAAATATCCGGGTCTCATTTTTGACAGGAAACTAAACTGGAAACCTAACATTCAAGAAAGACTCAAGAAAGCTGCAGTAGCTTTGTTCTCTTTCAAAAAAGCCATTGGGAACATTATAAGACCGATATCCACCTATGGGGTTGTTGCCTGGTGGACGGCCATAGACAATGCAGTCAACTGCAGCAAACTAAGCAGAGCCCAAAAAACAGCATGTTTATGTATAAGTAGAGCCCTACGTTCTACTCCCTCCGCGGCATTAGATATTCTGTTTCATCTGACACTCCTCTATATTTTGAGCTGGTAAGTAGCTGTGACTGCAGCTATTCGCCTTAAAGCAACTGCACGGTGCACAAATAATTTATTTGGCCACGCTAATATTCTTAATATGTTAGGAATCCTCACAGAGAACATCGATTACACCACACCTGAATTTTGGTTTGACAAAGACTTCCATGCAAGCTTCACCTCTAGGTCGTTTTGGAAGAAAGATGCTTTCAAGCAGGACAAGTCAATCCACTTTCACACAGATGGATCGAAAACCGATACCGGGGTTTGTGGCGGTGTCTTCTCAGATACGTTAATCTAAGCCTCTCCTTCCATCTTCCAAATCACTGTAGCGTGTTCTAGGCAGAAATTTTTGGCGATTAAAGAAACCTCGTCCTGGCTGAAGAAAACCGTGATATTTGCAAAGGATATCCGCATCTTTTTGGATAGTCAGGCCGCTATCAAGTCCCTAGATTCAGTCTCATTAAATTCAAAAACCGCTCTTGAATGCCGATCATCTCTTATGGAGATGACAGAGCCGTTCAATCTTCACCTTTGTTGGGTGCCGGGCCACAGAGACATTCCAGGTAATTGTAGGGCCGAAGAACTCGCCAAAATTGGAACCACTTTACCTATTCTACCGGAATCGCTACGTGCAAATCAATATTAAAGCTGGACGCTAATAAAAGGACAGACCTTAGGTGGATTGTTGGACCAACATGTCTAGCGACCAAACAGATCTGGCCAAAGCTGAATCTAAATCGCTCTAAGAGTCTGATCCTTCTAAATAGGAAACATCTCAGCGCCATCGTAGGTATTATCAGTGGAAACTGCCTTATAGGCAAGCATGCAAGAAGGCTTAATGCCTTTACAAACGATTTCTGTAGAAGCTGCATAGATGAGGAGGAGAAAACCTCTTTCTTCTATAATGACTTAAACAGTCTCCTACGCTTCATCATAAGCTTAAACTGGTTCAATGAGTAATAGGATCATAGATCCAGGTGGCATCACAACGGGCCAATAGGCCTAAGTTTGTTGGTCTTTTCAGACACTGCTACCTACCTACCTACCTACATATTGTCAACGACATGAAAATGACTGAGTACTCTGACTTCTAAGCGGGAATAGAATTTACAAAATAGATCTTTTTGGTACAAGAAGAATGTTAAACTTCGAAGGGAAACTCATTGGTACTCAGACATCTGATCGGTCTCGAGAAGGCAGATAGGAAGAAACCCCAGTTGAGCATACATAGCGAACTTATTGCCCAAGCGTTACGCAAGAGTCACCACCGAAAAGATTTTTGGCAGTGGAGTGGCTTCGAGTTTGGCATGCATCCACCTTTATCGTAGAGAATCCTAATAGATTTCCTCCAAGACCAAAGGTAATACAACTTGTTGCCCCTTCCTGTTGGCCTGCTAAAGTTCTGCGATGCGTGAGGTGGCAGTGGAAGCCGATATAGAAGAGATGTGTTCACCAAACCAGAATGAGGCCGAGGGCCAACATCTTCCATCCTTCTCAACGTTTGTATAGGCATAATGGAGGTAATGATGATTGGTCCAAGATGTCCCCCAAACAAGTATATTATTCTTCAAATGAAACTGAAACCAACATTTGCTAAGCAGGAGATTCTCAGAATGCTTATACGGGTCGATCCTCTTTGGCTAATTTTTTTTATTCACTATTCGCTACTAGAAAAAGAATTATCTTTAACGAAGTTTGGCGGGAGAGTTTCAATGGAGATGAGAGAGGCTCATATCATCTGAAGTTGCGGTTGAGTTACTAATGTTGTCAAGAGTTATGGAGACACTTAGCATTTTTCAGCGCTATGTTTTTTGGAACCCCACAAATTCAGAAATCAGTGTAACCGTGTTCGTCGAAAAGAATTTGCTGGAAAGGCCAAGGCAAAAGTTACCCCAGTAAACCTCGCCACCAGCTTCAAGGTGCGATCCTGGCTATGCAGCCAGCTTCGGCTTCTAAGAACTCTCATATTATAAAAATTGCAGGGTGATATTCATGTCAGACTTGAAGAATGTGCTATCGTAGATCAACTCAACGAAGTACAATTTTCCTTCATTTGTTGCAATTCGTGTGAGATAAATGCTTGACTTAACTTGATAAAATATTTGACGTTGCGGCTGATTTAAATTGCAAAGAAGTGAATAATGGTTTCATATTCATCCTCCAATCCGGTCATTTTGTCTAAGATGATCACAACTTCTACGTGGGAATAGCGACAATCATTTCGGATGATCTAGAGCATGCCTAAGTCATTGGTATTCGAAGGATTTCGCAGCAGATCACAAGCAGATGCAACAAATGTGATTTAGAGCAAATCTCGTGCTGTCGTATATGGGTAGGTTTCCGAAGGCTCGCCACACTTTCGAGTTCAGGCCTTTTAGTCATCTTATAGAGTACTGTTTTGTGCCTTTACTGGCCAAGTTTAGAAGAGCGACCGTGAATAGTTATTTAATGAATTTTGCTTGTCTCACTTTTAGGACCTTAACTTCAGCGCCTTGGATGATAGGAGCTTGGGAAGGCCATATCCAACCGGGAGTTGTTCCCAGGAAGAAGGTGCTTCGCAATGCTATGATAGAAATTCAAGGGCAGGTAAAATGACAACCGCCGCTCCGCACATCTTCCAGCTGAACCAGATAATGGAAAACCCACTTACATCGAATTCAATGCTGTTTGATGAAGGAGACAAAGATATCACGGCTCCCTGAGTATTTTGAGAAAGACCTGCAAGCAGCACACTTTGCAAACGGCGTTCTTAACATTAGATATCTCAGATCGTGAAGCGGTGGTACTACGAAATTCTCGAAGAAACCACACGTCTACGTGGACTAAGACTACAAAGCAGTCGGAAGTAGTTTGAGCCAAATCGGAGATGGGTCGTTCAGAATGTCGGGCAACCTTTCGCGGAATGACCTTATACTATTTCGCGATGTAATATTGCCATTAAATCAAGTCCTCTGCAAGTCTATAATTTCATGGGCAGTATGGTGTGTCACACTAAACTGCTACAACCACATAACGTCCACACCAATGCCTTCCGTATTCTTGAAGAATTAATCGTTGACCATTGTTTGGTTACGTTGTCCACAGACTGTATTGAGAGCTTTCATCTCATTTTTGATGATGGCCAGACCAAAGAGCTCATTTTCTTGAGTAATTCGGGGTAAATGTGGTATTGTGGGTATGAAACTTGCACAATGCTATTGTTAGTGCACTCGGGCCCACGCCCAATTATCAAGGCTTCTTCAATTAATGAAATTGTCTAATAAAAAGCAAGGGAAGAGCAAATACTGACCTTATCATAAGGTCGGAGCATCATAGTGGCTGTGGTTTTAAATCTAAGACGCAAAAATCGTCTTCCAGTTGGTTTCGACGCGATGTAAAGTTTCAATAAGTACTGGGTGCTGGAACTCTTAGAACAGCAAGATGTTAATAGGTATGTTTCGACTCATACCAAGAGTGGAACTGTGGCCTTAACACAGTTCCGGTTTGGTATTCATAGTACATGCGATAGCAAGGGGTATCTTTGCTCCCATGAATGTTTGGGCTTATATTTTCCGAAGTTCACTTAAGATACGCGAGAGGTTCTGTTGGTGTTCCCATATTTATCGAAACATAAAATGCATTATAAAAGGTGTTCGTTTTGCCAATCTGTGCAGCCTGAGAATCCTCGCGCGTCGACCTATTTTAAAAACAAATGTGGTTGAAATCTTGTAACGCCTAATCAAATCAGCAGCAGCATCAGCAATAAAAACAATTTCAAATATCTCTGCACTAGAGGGATTGCCAGAAATACAATGATTTTAGTGCCATCCAATTTCCTTTAGAATAGAATGGAACACTTCAGCAGAGCACCTTTACATACATTCTCAAAAGGAGAGGTCGGGTGGTCCGTTTACAAGATTAAATATACAGATGACTCTCATGACGTCCCAAAAACAAGCGCCGCCAACACAACCGGTTAGGCCAAGAACGAGCCAATGGATTGACTGCGTTTCCAAACTTCACTCACTTTCTTTTGACCAGGTTTCCTACGTTGGAAGTAGTAAAAGAACTGGTGAGTGGTTCACATGAGACTATCGGTAGAAATCTCTTAGAAATAGCTTTCAAACAGCAGTAACAACCCCAAAATTTTCCTGTGAGCTGTGCAACAGAACCTAACATAGAATCCAAAAATGCCATCACTTTATTAATATGAGTACAGCGTAAGACGACAGAGTTTGAACAAGTTACGTAGCTGTGGAAACTTACGTGGAGTATTATCCAAGCAGTCGTTGATGATACCAGTGTCAACATCACATCATTCGTTCTATATAAAGAAAATCCGCTCGTCAGGTTGCTTAAAACGCTGCATCAGTCCATCAACGAAGCATACAGCAGACAATTTATATTCGATAATGAGTTTGTTCAAGAGCAGCATATGCTGGAAGGTCATCGATGTTGCGCTTGCCTCCGAAAGCTCAACTTTTGAGACATCTACACATGCCTGGTGATCATCCGGCACACACTCCCCGCACCTTGGGCGTACTTAGATAGTTACATTTTAGTTGATCCCTTCTTCTATAAGCCAGTGAAGATAGATTTTTGTTAGGAAGCGTTGTCCTTGCGTAGAAAATTTTACCAGAACTTGGCAAGTCGAAAAAGGTTAAACGAACGCTTAAAAATTTAGCATACGAATTCGGCCGTCAACCCCAACGAGCAGCCTGCTTGTTTGCTAAGATGGCGCTACAGCCGGGGGGAGAACCAGAGCTTCCGCTGAAACACCTCTCCAGCTAGCTTGATCTATTTTCAGCCACGTCTTAGTGCGCACACGCAGATGGCTAAGCTACTCTTTCACTTTTGTGGGCCGCCTATGATCAGGTCGTTCTCCACTGCATTGCCCTCCTGGGTTGATAAAGAGTTGAACATCGCTGTATACCCCGTACAGTGCGCTGTTGAAACGTCTCCTCTATTTTCCATTGATGCCAGCGAACATTTTCATCCGCTTTCGTCAGTGTCCAACAATTTCATTGTAACAATCTACTGGGATGTCTAGGGTCCTGTACAAGCTCTTGTTGGTTGTTTGAGAGTGGGCTTTACTACTCAATTGTCTTCTAAGCCTAAAGAAGCAGCGATTATCAAGATTGATTAGTCGCATAATTTCCGCACTGGTGTCATTGTCGGAGTTTAGATATAGATAGAGTCCATTACTATTGCACTTTAGCACTTTAAAGTTGAAGCTGCCTTTCGTAACGTTTTCACCTAGACGTCGACCTTGTGTGTCTCTCTTTGTTGACAGCAGTAAGTAGGAGGCACACGGTTGTGCAATCTGCTATAGACTTCGTAGTGAGTCAGGACATCAACTAATGCATGATTTGCCGACTCTAAGAGCGTAAATATTCAAGCCATCCACGCATACGGGTATAGATTACTCAGGACCGATCCGGATCAAGTCTTGGAAGCAACTAGAAATTTAACGCCAGAAGGGATCTCTGGCAGTTTTTGTTTGTTTGGCAGCAAAGTTGATGTACTTGGAGACAGTAATTGAGCTCATAGATCAAATGTTCTTGCCGGCGTTTTGCTGGTTTTTAAGAAGAGAGGAATGTGCACCCACTGAGTAAATCTTTCAAACAACAGTTAGTTACGTGTTATTATATTGAAATCCACAGTAAGTGATAAAATGGATTCATTCATGCAATTTTTGTAAAATTTGAAGTGGCTTCGGTCATCTCCAGATTTTTAAGCCCTTGAATCCTTAATAACAGCGCGACATTTCGGTTGGGGACATAGGTGTTACAAATAAGTCTTTACGGGTAACTCCCCATTAACATGAAGTAAAGATCAATTCAATTTTGTATTTTTAAAAGAAAGAAAAAATACAACCTTTCCTTCAACGATACCGCGATCCTACTTTCGAAGATTTTTTACAATATTCGAATGTTCTGATCAAAATCTCACTTTTCCCAAAATATGGATGCGGATATTCGTATCAGCTCGACGCCAGCGAATCATAGTGAGGAAATTCGAGACAGGGCCTTTTCGGACTGAGTATCATTTTACATCTCGATCCAACGTAGAATACCAGTGCGCTACTGTCATCAGGCACAATGCACCATACAATCTGGACGAAGACAGCAAACATTTTCGTCCAACCGACCAAGATGAAGTCAGGATAGAAACAAAGGTGTAGGTGATGACTGGATATAGGGCGATGAAAGTATTCCCGAAGAATGGAAATCCAACCTTGTGCGACCTATCTTAAAGAAGGAGATCATCTACAGAGACAAGCTATATAGATCCATGTCTAGTTCTTGCATTCTTGCTAAATTCTTATGCAGGTTGGCGATGAAGGATGCACCCTGCTCCGTCATGGTCGGTAATGACGAAGTTAAGACCTTCAATATCAGAAAAGGACTTAAACAAGGCGATCCATTCGTATGGTATTTTCAACATCATTCTTGAAAGAAATGTGTATAATTCACAATTCGACTTCAAAGGCATCATCTTTCATATCGCATGTGCAGGCGATATGGACGTAATGGGAAGAAACCCGTGAGCTGTCAATAGAGGGTTTACGACTATTGAAGCAGAAGCGGCAAAGATGAGCTTAGCGGCCAACGAATGAAAACAAAGCATGTATATACTGTTAACAAAGGGTAACACACAATATCGACACCTAGGACATAACCTTAAGATTGGCAGCTACAACTTTGGGGTAGTACAGGACTTTATCAACCTCGAGATCAGTATCAGTTCCGACAACGACACCAGCGCGGAAATCATGCGATGAATCACTCCTGTTAATCGCTGTTCCTATGGGGTTAGAAGGCCTTTCTCAAGCAACCAACCAGACCTTGTACATGACCTTGAACATCCTAGTACTATGTTACGGTGCGATTGTTGGACACTAAGAAAAGCGGATGGAAATGCTTTCGGGCGCTTCGAGTGAAAAGTTCTTCAGGCAATTTTCGGTCTCGTTCGACTCAGTGGAGAGTGGAGAAGACGGCTCAGTTATTTTAAACATGGATGCCGGCATCCCGCCCCGGGAAGTTTTCGACTCTAACGCAAAGGGACAAGGCAGCAGAATACGACTTCACCTTAGATCGTGCACATAAGTGGAAGGTGACCACAGTTAACTTCATGTGCGCAACTATAGGCAGCAATCGTTATATATGTACATATAAAATATTCATGTCATAATGCCGATAACCGATGAAAGCTTTAGATACGGCTCAAAATCAGCAAATAACTCGCATGAGCTAAATAAAAGGTGACCAGATAAGAACGATAGGAAAACGAATTTAAATAAAACAACAACGGTATGAGATATAAAATTGATTTTGGCTTTGATTTGAAGCTACGTTCATGCCATTATACATGAAATAGCATACCATTCAAATGGCCGTCTCAGCTTCGTTGGCAGTGCTTCAAGCGGTTTGTCAAATTTTTGATGAATCTGTCCAATATGTGCGGTATTATTTAGCCAATAGCGTGTCGAATGTTAGCCACGAGCTCGTCCAAAGTAGTTGGCTAGACAGAGAAAATAATCGAGTGGTGCCAAATCGCATTACCGCGGCGGCCAATTGATGAACGCTCGCCGTGAGATGAACCAGCCGTCAAATTTCCCCTTTACATCTTCGAGCGTTGCGTCGCTTGTATGGCTTGCCGTTTTGTTGGAACCACAGTTCGGATGTAACGATGTTGTCGAGCTCTGATCATAGACGGTCGGTTAACTTCGCTCTATACTTGAGACCATGGATGGTAACGGTGTCTCTTTCAACATTTCCACAGAAATCAGATCCGATAATGCCTTGATGTTTGGCCGAACACTTGTTGTGGATTGTATTCGCTCTAGTAATGGCAATTTTGCTTGTTGACATACCCGCATTTCCAGCACCCAATTAGCAAACTCACGGCAATGTGTATGGTCGTGCTGCTTCAATTCTTACGTCAACACAATCCTAAACGGATGTAGGCCCAAATCCAACTGCAAAATAAACCGGGTTGACTCTACGGCGATGTCCAATTCAGGCGATCGGCATTTCTGGGTCTTATTCGATACTGGCCGCTACGGCGTCTATGTTTTCTTCATTTCGCACCAATTTCTGTCTGGTTGGTTGCTTTTGGTTTGGCTCACGCTCAAACTTTTCGACGGTGCGACGAATTGCCTGCACACTGAAGCCATGATGACTACCGTCCTCACTACGAAATTCACGTTGCGTATTTACAACTGAACCGGAATTTCGATAATATTTTTAATAATTTCCTCACAATGACAAATCTTACTGAATACTTTAACAGCTGGATACATTTGTATACTACAGAGATGTAAGATATGAAGAGACTAGAAAATCAACGGTGGGATTACAAACTTAATATCAACGGAGTCTTCAACAATTGGTGAGAATTAATGATAAATATTCGCATAAGGAACTCATAGTCACCTACTCGTATTTTAAATGCGTCGGCTACTCGTATTTAATGTACAATAGTTGTACTCCACGGTAACTGCAATAAATGAATGTGTTAAAAAAAAACTTATTTATAAACTTGCTCGCATTGTCTTAGACCTTGTGTAGTGGTTTTTGAATAAAAACGTCCATCAAGGCGGTTCACACCAATACCACGTCTACTCAAGTTACGCCAGTAACTCGAGCGGGTAACAGGATGCGTTGGAATGCCACGCGAATACACTACATTGCTTGCCATTGGACCAAGTGCCCATCCTTTTTTTTTTTTTTTTTTTTTAAATTGTCGTAACGGTATCGACAAATGAATTCATAGCTTAATGTTAAAATTTTTGCATAGAGATTTATGTCCGAATGGGATTTATCTACATCTGTAAAATTCAACTGAGACCAAGCCGAAATGGGACCAAAAAATCCTCCACGCCCATACATTTTCATCCTGGGGGAATATTGTGTTTTCACAGGACGACAGGATGTTGCTAAAGTTTTACATTTAACGGAACACTCGTAAAGCATTTCGTTAAACGAGTAAAACATGCTATCGATTTTCAGAAAACTTATTTGTTTATAGATGTTCACATTTGTTGTTTTATCAGTGTTGTGAGAGAACTTTGAACCCAAAGTGAGTTATATGGTATATGCCCTTAATTTGGAAACACGATTGTGTATTTTTCCTTTTGGAGGATATTGTTGTCACAGCTATTGATGAGCTAAATAGCGATGGCTAGATATAGAAGAATCCTAGTTAAACAGTATTGATTTGAAGATGCTCCGAAATTTGACACTTTAGCTGGTGCTCACAGGCATTCATAAATTTTAAAATTTTAATATGTGGAAGACTGTTTGTTATTATGAGTATTATAGCCGGACATGTACTAGATAGTGGAAGCGCCATGAGTGGAATCAACGATTCATGTGACTTGGTAAACTTTTCTTTTTCAGACTACTGATGCTAGTGAAACTGCCATTTGAAAAAACATTTGGGTGGGAATTCGGATTAGGTTCAATACAATCACGAAATAGCTATCGAAAGTCTATTACTCCCACCTTAACGGACTACCATAAGAAACGAAAATACAGAATACAGGAGATATAAATGTCCAAGTAGCCATACCGGTATACCATATGCTGTGATATGTGATACGAAATTGCAATTGCAGTCAGGCTTAATATTAACTGGGGCAAGTGCATTTTTTTTTTCTTTTGCGTGGGAAGGTGGAAACCTTGCATCGGCACCAGTGGTCCGACGTCCATGGGCAGTGTCAGATTCTTACCGAAGAAAACCACCTCCCGGGGAATCCCCTGCGGAACTATTACTTCGCGAGAGACGGATTTGAGCTTCTTGCTTCGTCACGGGGTGCTTAGCGGATTCGAGTTCCGTTGCTGTTCTAAATTCCTTAGATCGCACATGGTTTACCGCAGCCCAAAGATTTTCAGATTTCAGCATATATTGAACTATGTTTTCCGGTGTTGGCCGTTCACCAAATTTTTCACACAATATACGAGTAGCTCTTTCGTTTGCATACCGCGCACATTCGAAGAAAAGGTGCTCCAGGTTCTCTACCACGTTTACGCAGCGAGGACTGGACGGACTCGAATCACGGTTTCGCTTGAATAGATATTCCCGGAAACAACCTTGACCCGTCAAGAACTGTGTAAAATAGTAATTCAGTTCGCCGTATTTTCGTTTTACCCAACTTTCAATCCTTGGGATTAGTCCATGTCCCTTTTTGGATTCGTTCCATTGTTGTTGCCACGCTTCTATACTGCAGCCTCTCTCGAATTTCTTCGCTTGATTTATGGATGGCCCGATTTGCACGCGATTTTCATAAAGTCGTCTAGCTTCTAAAGCTACGATATCGATTGGTACCATAGAAGATAGTACCAATATCGCGTCCTGGGATACCGTTCGAAATGCACTGCTAACTCGCAGTGCACATACTCTGTACACAGATTTGAATCCCTTCATGTGTGTTTTTTTATTCGTGACGTCAGACCATATTTGTGCCCCGTACAACTGTATGGAGGCTACAACTCTCGCAAGCATTAATCGTTTGCCTTGTTTCGGGCCGCCGATATTCGACATGAGTCTCGAAAGAACGCCCATCGCTTTCGACGATTTCTTGCAAAGAGTATGCGAGGTGATGCTTGAAATTAAGCCGAGCATCAATCATCACTCCCAGGTATTTTACAAATGGGCTGGAAATAATTGAGTGCTCTCCGACTTTCATAGTTATCGTCTCTAGTACCCTTCTACTCGTAATGAGAACGGATTCCGTTTTATGTTCCGCGAGGTCTCTAAACTCGTATCGCGTAACCAGTTTTTTATCAGTAATATTGCTTCGTTGCAATACAACTCGACTTCTTCAAGTCGTTTCACTACGACTACAACAGCAATATCGTCCGCGAAATCTATAATGGCGGCTTCCCTAGGGACTGGGAATCGTAGAATGTCGTCATACATCACGTTCCACAGTAAGGGACCTAACACTGATCCTTGGGGCACGCTCCCTGTAATTTTATATAATTTCGTCCCGTCGTCGGAGTCGTAGAGGAGCAACCTATCGGTAAAGCAGCTCCTGATCGATCTTAATATGTACTTCGATACATTTAATCTTTCGAGGCATTGTAAAATACGCGACCAGTTAAAGCATTTTTCACGTCAAGCGTAACCACGGCGCAGTACTTTTTGCTGCCTCCTTTCCATCGTGTACCTTCTATGGCCGATTGGGCTTTGTCTATTACGACTTTAATCGCGTCGATTGCCGATCGGCCCTTTCTAAAGCCATATTGATATTCCGGGAGTCCATCATTGGCTTCAATGATAGGCTGTAGTCTGTTGCATATAATTCGCTCTAATATTTTGCCCATAGTGTCGAGCATACATGGGTCAAGTGCATGGCCGATCAATTGTATTGTGGACGTCCAAAGCAGATGCGAGATGACGTTCTCATGACGTCATCTTACGGTAGCCACTGTCGAACTTTGTACGTAATGCAACAGCTTAACAATTCTGCTACAACATGCAGATGCCCAAATACAGTACTACCAGACCTAGTATTCTGAAGATTTAGGCACGCCGATTGTATTGTAATATGTAGTATAGTTAATGCGCAACGACAAAGTGGAACAAGTCCTTTGTTAAGTGATAGAATAGAGCCTATGAGTTTGTTCCTTAGCGTACTTGTTACTAAACAGTTAATTGAGGGGGGAAAGTGTTGTTTTTTTTAATTATGTGTTTCTCAAAAGCTGACAGACGGACCAAGTAAAGCATGTTATAAACGGCAGTAAAAAATGCCAAAGGTTACTTATAAGTCAGCGGTAGCAGGTCGGGAACTGCAAGCAATTATGCTATTATAGAATGAAAATTGATAGCACTAACCAACAAGTGGCTCAATGCCTAATACTCGACACCAAAAGTACGGCGCATCAGCGCTTCTGAAGCACTAAGCTTAATTTAAAGTTCCTTCAATTGGAACATGGATAAATCGACAAATACAGAACCATTGCAAACATTCGAGTGTGAAAACAGCCACTTAGACGCGAAAATACCGATCAGAAGTGAGTCTGACAGCACTATGTTCACAAATCGATGTAATTGTATTTGATATGCAAGTCCAGGGGCGGTATATGGAGTTGCACGTTTGTGGTCCCAAAACCAGTTGTTCGTTGGACTCTGCTAAGTTTTTTGATGTTGTAAACTTTGCTTAAGGCGCGCCACCACACGACCGATTCATAGTAAAAATGAGACGACCTACAGCGGTGTACATCCAGAGGTCCATTTTAGGCTGAAGTGCTCAGTTTTCGCGAAAGCTCTCGCTGCAGGCGTAGAAAACGGGGCATGATTTCTTTACCCCGTGTTCTTTCTATGTTTAGTTTCCAGCCGAGCGTGTGGACAAGAAAGACGCTAAGATACTTTGAACTGGAGGGTAGAGTAAGTGTTTGGTTGTTAAGCCGCGGAAGCTTGAAAGTCGGTATTTTGTACTTGGTGATAAATACTACTATAGTTCAATTTTACTCAGATTAACGCCAAGTCCACAACTTGTAGACGAAGCGCTTGGCTTATTTAGAGAACTCTCTGTGAGTTCACTGACCACTGAGGGGAATATCCTTGATATTAAAATAAGTACGTACACGACTGCCGTGATTCCAATGTTATCAAACTCCGTCAAGATATTGTTGATGCAGTGGAGCCGTAGAATATGCGAGATATGGAACCAATTTGAGCTTATTATGAAGCATAGGAGATCGTTAACGTCTACCACCTTGATAAAAAATTTTCCGGAATTTATTCTGAAATTAAAAATACAAGTTTATTCATCTTAATCTGTATTGCCGCCTTCGACTGAGGGGGTATTACCCCATCGACTGCAACACACTTATGCCAGCGCTTGATCCAATCCTCGAAACATTTTTTATATTCGGTTTTCGGTATGTCCATCAGTGCTTCCTGCGATTTTTCCATTACTTCTTCTCGGCTGATGCAACGTACCCCGTAGTAGTTTTTTAACTCGATTAAACAGAAAGATGTAACAGGGAGCCAAATCAGGTGAATTCGGTGGCTGTTGGATGGTATTTGTTGCATTTTTCGTCAAAAAATTACGAAAAATGATGGCACTGTACGACGGTGCGTTATCATGGTGCAAAATCCAAGAGTTTTCTGCAAACAATTCTGGTCTCTTTTGGCGAATTGCAAACGTCTCATAACGCCCAATTAATACTCTTTGTTTGCTGTTTGGCCTTCTGGCAAAAATTCATGATGCACTACACCGTTGTAATCCATGAAAACCGTGAGCATTGCCTTCTTTATTGACTGAAAACGACGTGATTTTTTTGGTCTCGGCTCATTTGGTGAACGCCACTATTTACTTGCCTGATGTCTGGATTGCGTGTCGTACTCATAAACGTCTCGTCTCCAGTAATGTTTGTTTTGAATTTTGATGAATGTGGGATCGGATTCAGCCTCGCAAATCATCTCTTTTGCGACGTCAACACGGTCTCTTTTTTGCATGGGATTGAGGTCTTTTGGCACCAACTTTACGCGATGGAAACCTAAATCATTAACCAAAATGTCTTGGACGGATCCATAGGCAATGTTCAAGTCCTCCGCTATCTCTCTGATGGTTAATTTGCAGTTATTGACCAACATTTCTTTTACGAGTACTTCATCAATGTTTTCGTCGGTTTTCGATGTCGATGGTCTGCCACTGCCTTCATCATATTCGATTGACACACGACCACTTTTGAACCGCTCGCGCTCGTGCCACTGGTAAACGACCGTTTTCTTTAAAGAATCGCTGCCGAAACACTTTTCCAACATTTCCAACGTTCGCGCACCATTAAATCCGTTTTTTACGCAAAATTTAATACAAGTTCGTTGTTGCAAATTGAAATCCATTTTTAAAATGGTAAAAAATAACCAACACAGAGATAGATATATTATTGGCTACGTAACTTCTGCAAATGTCAAGCTATGATGCTAAGATTTAGAGGGAATGTCAACAACAGATTTACCAACTTAACAGAAAAAACAGAAACTTTTTCAGATCGGAACAATGGGAGCGCCACACGGTGTTATGGTGCGGGAACTTTTTGATCAAGGTGGTATAAGTATTCTTTAGATCGTTGAAGTCATTGAAGAAGAAAGCTCTTAAGTGGAGTTTGCTTCTCTGGGAGAGTGCTGGACATGTAGAGTAGGTTAAGAATTGTCTCCTCTTCCTCCTCGTACGTGCGGCTTCTACAGAAATCGTTTGTAAAAGCGCTAAGCCTTCTTTCAAGCTTGCCTATAAGGCAATGGTGTCCAGTGATGGCACCTATGATGGCGGTGAGATGTTTCCTATTTAGAAGAATCACACTCTTAGAGTGATTCAGATCCAGTTTTGGCGAGATCTGTTTAGTCACTAGACATGTTGGTCCAACAGTCCATCTAAGTTCTGTCCTTTTATTAGCATCCAGCTTTAATATTGATTTCCACGTAGCAATAGATATACGAGTACCTATGATGCCCTTTTCCGGTAGAATAGGTAGAGTGGTTCCAATTCTGGCGAGTTCGTCGGAATGTCTCTGTGGCCCGGCAGCCAACAAAGGTGAAGGTTGAACTACTCTGTCATCTCCGTAAGAGATGATCAGCATTCAACGGCGGTCTTAGAATTTAATGAGACTGAGTCTAGGGACTGGATTGCGGCCTGACTATCTGACAAGATGCGGATAATCCTTTGCAGATATCACGTTCTTCTTTAGCCAGGGCTGAGCTTCTTTAATTGCCAAAATTTCCGCCTGGAACACGCAACAGTGATTTGGAAGATGGAAGGAGAGACTAAGATGGAGCTTATCACCGCCATCAACCCCGCTATCGGTTTTTGATCCATCTGCGTAAAAGTGGATTGACTTATCCTCCATGAAAACATCTTCCTCCCAAAAGGATTTAGAGGGAAATTTACATTAAAGTCTTTGTCAATCCAAAGTTCCGGTATAGTGTAATCGAAGTTCTCTGCAAGGATTCCTAATATATGTATTAAGAATATTAACGTGGCCAAATAAATAATTTGTTCACTGTGCAGTCGCTGTAAGGCGAAGTTCTAAGCTGTTCAAACCTTTGGACAATTTATAATCTGTGATTAATAATAACACAAAGTATATTACTTCCTTTCCTTCAATTCCTATTAAATCAACGTTAAGAAGGACTAATTCCTTTGCTTTATCAAACAGACATATCCAGAATGTTGGCGAGAGTAACCTCACTCCATTATGTCATCTTTCTGTAGCACTTCTGTTCCATTATTTCTTAGGCCTTAAACAATCAACTCTTTGTAAAGCCGCATGAAAACACATTCATGACAACCCAAAAAAAAGAAAAAAAGATACAAAAACTCCCAAGCTCAGGGATAATAAATTCATTTGTCCACTGTCCAGAAACAGTAACACACTCAGGCAACCCTTTCATGTGATTTCTCGGTTTCAGCATCCCAAAGTAATTAAATTTTGCTCCGAATTTATCCCAAAAATCAAAAATAGCCGCTTTGGAGGCAAACGCTTATGATCGTAACCCTATTGTATTGTTAAAAAAAACTGGTCCAAATCCACCGGGCGATGGACCTCTTCCAGCTACAGTGACTAACAATTGTTTTTATTGTTTCATCTCTTGTCGAGAAGGATGTTGTGAGAATTAAATCCCCGCATCGTTCACTTCAAAGAGCAACATCAGCGAACCTTTCGTACCGTCTCGCCGCACGAAAGGAGGCGAAGATCCAAACGAAACAAAACCAGAAAACGAAATCAAAATCACATCCCTGTCTTTGAATAAAATCAGCTTGTAGTACTCATACAGAAGCACAATGTCCGTTATATATAGTATGATACGTCGTGTGACGGAGGATTTGGGAAAGTCATCAGATTTTGTCCTTGCATCCATGTCCTCTATAAGAAGGATATGAAGGGGAAATACTCGTATTGTATTTTCTACTCGTATTTTTGTTGTTATGTCCTAGGTTGTTGCTCCTTTTTCGCTGCTGTGTGTCTAAAGGATTCATGCTGTTCTATGTGTATATACATAGAATCGGTCGTGGATAAGCCAATTTATGATGAATGGACAACATTTGCACAGGATCCTTCTTCCTGCTGCTGCAGTCTGAACAACGACATACCTACCCGTTCATATGGAGAATCCTGAACTTTCGTGTATTTTCCATTTTTTAGTACTTTGGGAAAAGTACGAGTATGAACGAAAAGTAGCAACGATAGAAGCAACTGCGCCGCTGGCCTAGACGATCTAGGGGGATAGAAAGTCAAAATTAGTAAATAATTGTTTTGGGATGAAATTCCGAGCTGGAAATTATAAATTCATCAAACCGTGGTGGAGGATGTGAATTTGGGTAGGAGCTGACAGGATATTCGTATCCTATTGCACTCACCATGTCATGGGAAATTAAGTTAAAATGCTTATTAGCATTTTATGAAGTTTTTGTCGCTCTAACTAAGGAACTATCCCGTAATGTGTTTTCCATAAAAACAAAATCCCTGAAGGCGGCGCGGCAGGGATGTTATGAGGTACGAGCATGATGTGGTTTGGTTCCAAGTTTTTCTGTTTTTCTTTTTTTTTTAGTTTTGCTATTTTAAGTAATTAATGATCTTTTTAAGACTGGCAAACTATGCGGCAGCTCGTTTGCATGCTAATTTAAGTGGTCCGAATAAATTATGTATGCTAACGTAAGTTATTAACCATATCCCGTGATAGCTTATCTTAATTCTCGCTATAAAAGCTATTTTTTAATACAAGCACTTTCGTTTTTTTTTTGCGAATTTTTATATGAAAATAAGATCGCTTCGTGCGGCATATTAGAATGCGAACGAGAGGCTAATAATCATTTTGATTGATCAGCAGCAAATATATTTCCTGCAAATATTTTTCTATACATATCTGCGTATACTTTTATAGTCACGGACCTTGTACAGCGGGTGCACGTTCTGCGTCGATGATGTACTACGAAGAAAGGTTTATATTGGGTCTATAACTTAATTCGTGCGGTTTGCTAAGAGATGTCGTAACAGGAAAAAGTATTTTTGCGGGGAGTTCTTCTTCATTACTTTAATATGAAGAAAACTGCTGCCGAAAGTCATCGTATTTTGGTGGAAGTTTATGGTGAACATGCGCTAGCTGAGCGAATGTGCCAAAAGTGGTTTGCACGCTTTAAAAGTGGTGATTTTGGCTTGGAAGACGATGAACGCCTTGGGCAGCCAAAAAAGTTTGAAGATGAAGAACTGGAAGCATTACTCTATGAAGATTGTTGCCAAACACAAGAAGAGCTCGCAGAATCTTTGGGTGTCACTCAAGCAGTCATTTTGAAACGTTTAAAAGCAGTTGGATATATTCAAAAGCAAGGAAATTCGGTTCCACATGAACTCAAGCCGAGAGACGTCGAAAGGCGGTTTTGCATGTCCGAAATGCTGCTACAACGCCACAAAAGGAAGTCGTTTTTGCATCGGATTGTTACTGGTGATGAAAAATGGATCCATTACGACAACCCCAAGCGCAAAAAATTATATATGAAACCCGGCCAACCAGCCATATCAACGGCAAAGCCGAATATCCATGTCACGAAGGTAATGCTCTGTATTTGGTGGGATCAGATGGGTGTGCTGTATTATGAGCTGCTAAAACCGGGTGAAACCATCAATGGACAACGCTATCCAACACAATTAATCCATTTGAAGAGAGCAGTGGCCGAAAAACGCCCGGAATATGCGACCAGACACGAGGCAATAATTTTCCATCATGACGACGCTCGGCCTCACGTTGCTATTCCGGTTAAGAACTATTTGGAAAACAGTGGATGGGAAGTCTTACCCCACCTGCCTTATATCCTAGGCCTTGCCCCTTCTGACTACCATTTGTTCCGGTCGATGCAGAACGCCCTCACTGAAATACGGTTCACATCAGAGCAGAATATCAAAAATTGGCTTGATTCATTCTTGGCTGCCAAGCCGGCGCAGTTCTCTTGGGATGGGATCCACAAATTGCCAGAAAGATGGGAAAGAGTCATAGCTTCAGATGGGCAATACTTTGAATAATATTATTGTACATGTTTTTGTTAAAGAAACGTTCAAATTTTGAAAAAAACCGCACGAATTAAGTTATATACCCAATACAAAAGAAATTGTCCAGAGAGTAGTTCCAGATACTTTCATCTTTGTATAGAGTAAAGAATAATTTGCAAACAAGAAAAAAAAACAAGGACGACAGGTGGTTATTTTATCGGAACTCGCGGATCGCCTTGTGGCAAACATTCCAGCTAAAGCTGAAGAATCGTTTTCTCCAGGTAGAATTTCAATTCGGTGTTACTTAAATCGGTGTGTTTCCTACGAGGATGAAGATACCATTAGACATAGATGCACATGCCGCTACAAATGAGAAGACTGACACTACCAAGGAGTGCTTATAAAGGCAACGTTAAAAGAAAACAGCTCACAAGAGACTTCGTTTTGCACTTTGAAATCGTTGAAATATTTTACGCTTATGTTTACTGGGTAGTTGTGGGTTGTTTGATTCAATGGTGGAGCCAAGAGTTTGCTGATATCTTTGCGTTTCAGTAATTCAATTAATTTTCTTTTGGCCCTTTCTTTAAACTGTGGGTAGAACTTACATTTCTTTTGTTTCTCCAACCAGATTTTCGGTGACCTACGGGTACATGGTTTAGTACTATGTTTGAAACCACATCTGTCATGTACAGCAAATAACATTTAACAGTCGCAATATACTACGAGGACTTTACACCATATTAGCTTTATGCTAGGTTAGGTAAGGTAGGCTAAGTGTTCTCCCTTCTCATTGAGTAGGTTCTAGGAGTTCTAATATCAGTGTATCTCAAATCATTTAGGTCGTCATGGTAGAAAGCTCCCATATGAAGACTTGCTTTGTTAAATAGAACAGCAGTCCATGTAGCTGCAGCAGAAATCATTTATAAGACACTGTTCAGTGATCAAGCCTATTGCTTGGAGCGTTTCAGATGCAGTTTAGCCAAATCTGTTTTGGTCACTAGACACTTGTCACCCTTATGGCCGATCTTTCAATAGGACTAAATTTCAACATGAGTTCCCATGTAGAGATTTGTAAAGGGTGACCAGATAAGAACGATATGAAAAAAAATTTAAATAAAACAACAACGGTGTGAGACATAAAATTAATTCTGACTTCATTTTGAAGCTACGTTCACGCCATTATGTGTAAAATAGCACATCATTCAAATGGCCACCTCGGCTTCGCTGGCAGTGCTTCAAGCGGTCAGTCCAATATGTGTGGCGGTATTCCGGCAATAGCGTGTTGTCGAATGTAAGCCTCGAGCTAGTCAAAAGTGGTTAGATTGTTAGCGTTGACTAAGAACTTGACGTTAGTCGTCAAGTGGTGTCAAATCGCATGATCGCGGCAGCCAATTGATGAACGCTCGCCGTGAGATGACCCAGTCGCCAAATTCCTCCTTCACAACTTAGAGCGTTGCGCTGTTTGTATTGCATGTAGCGCCGTCTTATTGGAAGCACAGCTCGGATACATATACGTTACCAAGCTGACTGTAGAAAGTTGGTTAAAATAGCTCTTGTATATCTGAGACCATTCAGGATAACAATATCCCCTTCCTCATTTCGAAAGAAATAAGGTCCGATAACGCCGCCGTGTCATACACCGCGCCAAACAGTCAGTCTTTGTGGATGTATTGATGCTTGGCCGAAGACTTGCGGATTGTAATGGAAATTTTGCTCGTTTACATAGCCGCTGAGCCAAAAATGGGCCTCGTCCGAGAAGATGATTTTTTTTGGCCAAAATCCGGATCTCCGGCCAACATTTTCAGCCCCCAATTAGCGAACTTACGGCTTTGGCTACGGTCGTTCGGCTGCAATTCTTGCGTCAGCACAGTCTTATACGGATGTAGCCCCAAATCCAACCGCAAAATAAGCCGGATTGACTCTCTGGCGATGCACAATTCAGCTGATCGGCGACGAATCAAATTTTTTTTTTTTTAAAGAAATTAACACTCGAACACCGAACCTTCCAATTTGGAAGCCAGTCCGCTCCCACTTGAGCCGCGGTCACCTTCAGTCTTCTTCGATACTGGGCGCTACGGCGGCTATATTTTCTTCATTTCGCACCAATTTCTTTCTGGTTGGTGGCTTCAGATCCAAAAGTGTGTATTCACGCTCAAACTTTTCACGGTAAGATGAATTGCCTGCACACTGAAGCCATGATGATGACCGACCTCACGATGAAATTCACGTTGCGTGTTTACAATAATTTGCCCACATTCGGCAAGCGTATAACGATGCATGATACAAAAGCAAACCTTAAAAACTATCATTGGTATCTGGTCACCCGTTACCTTAGTTATAGGTAACTTTTTCTGGTAAAATAGGTAGTGTAGTCCAGTATTTTGCTAATTCATCGGCCTTAGAGTTCCCTGAAATGACCATATGTCTCAATACCCAACAAGGATGAATACTGAACTATTTCGTCATAACTTTAAAGGATAAACGACAGTCTGTCTAGCTAAGACCGCAGCTTGGCTGTATAAAAAAACGCTAATAGTCTAAATGAATCATGTTTTTCTTTAGGCAAGAAGAGTACTTGCATTTCTACAATTCTGGATTTTTACTTTTACATTTGTTCAATCTTTACTATTTTTCTTAAAAATTGAGATAATAATTGTTATAAGTATGACTTCGATAAGGAATGTTATTCCTGCGTTTAATTCGTGCGGTTTTTTTTTTCAAAATTTGAACGTTTATTTAAGAAAAACATGTACAATGGTATTATTCAAAGTATTGCCCATCTGAAGCTATGACTTTTTCCCATCTTTCTGGCAATTTGTGGATCCCATCCCAAAAGAACTGCGCCGGCTTGGCAGTCTAGAATGAATCAAGCTAATTTTTGATATTCTTTTCTGATGTGAACTGTATTTCAGTGAGGGCGTTCTGCATCGACCGGAACAAATGGTAGGCAGAAGGGTCAAGGTCTGGGCTATAAGGCGGGTGGGATAAGACTTCCCATCCACTGTTTTCCAAATAGTTCTTAACCGGAATAGCAACGTGGGGCCGAGCGTCGTCATGATGGAAAATTATTGCCTCGTGTCTGGTCGCATATTCCGGGCGTTTTTCGGCCACTGCTCTCTTCAAATGGATTAATTGTGTTGGATAGCGTTGTCCATTGATGGTTTCACCCGGTTTTAGCAGCTCATAATACAGCACACCCATCTGATCCCACCAAATACAGAGCATTACCTTCGTGACATGGATATTCGGCTTTGCCGTTGATATGGCTGGTTGGCCGGGTTTCATATATAATTTTTTGCGCTTGGGGTTGTCGTAATGGATCCATTTTTCATCACCAGTAACAATCCGATGCAAAAATGACTTCCTCTTGTGGCGTTCCAGCAGCATTTCGGACATGCAAAACCGCCTTTCGACGGCTCTTGGAGTGAGTTTATGTGGAACCCAATTTCCTTGCTTTGAATATATCTAGCTGCTTGTAAGTGTTTTGAAATGGCTGCTTGAGTGACACCTAAAGATTCTGTGAGCTCTTCTTGTGTTTGGCAATAATCTTCATAGAGTAATGCTTCCAGTTCTTCATCTTCAAACTTTTTTGGCTGCCCAAGGCGTTCATCGTCTTCCAAGCGCATGTTCACCATAAACTTCCACCAAAATACGATGACTTTCGGCTGCAGTTTTCTTCATATTAAAGTAATGAAGAAGAACTCCCAGGCACAAAGTTGGACATACGAGGGCGGGTCAATAAGTCCGCCCTTATTGGATTAAAACACAGATTTTTTGATAAAAAAATAATTTTATTTTTCAACGTAGTCTCCCTTGAGCTCTATACACTTTGTCCAACGCTTCTCCAATTTTTTTATCCCTTCCAAAAAAAATGATTTGTCGAGGTCCTCAAAATAGGCCTTTGTTTGCGAGATGACTTCATCATTGGAGTCAAATCTTTTTCCACCAAGCCATTTCTTCAGGTTTGGGAACAAGAAGTAGTCGCTCGGAGCCAAATCTGGAGAATAGGGTGGATGAGGGAGCAATTCATAGCCCAATTCATGGATTTTTGCCATGGCAACTGCACATGTGTGCACCCTTGCATTGTCTTGGTGGAAAAGAACTTTTTTCTTGGCCAAATGAGGTCGTTTTTTTTTCAAATCGTCATTGAATCGGTCCAATAAGTTGGCATAATATTCCCCATTGATTGTTCTTCCCTTTTGAAGGTAGTCAATGCGGATTGACTAAAAATGAATGAAAAAAAATTATTGTTGTTTACACTTCAAATGAATGACATATGCTGAAATGACGTACAATGACAGTAGCTTTCCAACGCATGTTCCAATGGAATAATACAAGTTACGCGATCTCTTAGCAAACCGCACCCAATATATTCACGCGACTTATTATTGTTTTTTTTTTAAATTTTTCTACTGACTTTCTATTTTCAACGGTCTTTGTATGTAATTCATCTGTGGAAATGCTCATTGCAATACTATTTATTGATTCTTATTTATATTTGGTATTATAAAATTATCGTATATAATAAAATTGTCATACGCAATGTTACTCGTATTTGTTTCAATTTCACAACTTGCGAATCCTGTTACATTGTTACTGTACTTGCCAAGCGATCGGTGACCGATCCAAAAAGGTTTTTTGATCCTCAATAATGCACCAGGAAGGCGCAAAAGAGAGACAGTTATATTAAGGCTAATACAAATAATACAATACAGCAAATTTCGCAAATGTATCTGCATCATAAAGGCCGCCAAATGACTCCACGTGAAAACGGAATGCAAAAATTGATCAATCGGACTTGAGGATTTTCGCTGCCAAAAGGCCTAAGCAAGACATTATTCAACTGACAGTAAGATAAAATGACGATCCACTTCTCTGTATCTTGTGGCACAATCAGAGAGGCAAATTCAAAGAAGAAATCCAGCAATTAGAAAATGATAAGTCGATCGGCCCAGAGAGTTTCGCCAAAAATTTCAATTTCCTTGACTATACTTCTTTAAAACTTCTTGGAGTTGGTATTCGTTTGCAGAACGCAGGTATTCTTTATTCCACCAAAGCTCCTATTCTTTGTCCCAAATCCCATCCTTTCGTTTATAATCTAGTTTTAAATTAATATAGAAAAAACTACCATGAAGGACCACAAGCACTAATTGGTGTTATACGGAAAGCATTTTGGACTGGAGAAGAAGGTGGTTGATAGTTTCGTTCACTGCTTTAGGTATCCGTCCAAGTTGATAACTCAAATTATGGGAAACATACAATCGGACTGAGTGTAATCAGCCGGGCCATTCACAAATACTGGAGTTGATTTCTGGGGCCATTCTATGTCACATACCTCTACCTGAGCATCGAACTTGTCGAGTTGTAGATGCTGAGTGAGGTCAATGAATCTCGAGAAGGATGCTCAACCCCATTCCCTCCCACCCTCAAAACCACTCCTTTTTCCCTGGGCTGGAGCAAGGTGTCATTCGACCCGTGACGAACTTGGCTGAGGGCCCTGCATCTCCAAAAATAGCTTAGCCTCTATCGGAGTATCTGGATACCCGGCGACCCCTGGATTAGCTAGACTTATCTGTATACACGGATCACTGTACAGATGAACCATCCTTTCTCCGCTACTCGTGGGATCTAATAATGGATAACATCTCAAAAAAAAAAGAAAACACGAGGACGGTACTTCTTTAATACCGAACGGTGGAACGGTGACTGCAGCCACTATCGGCAAGTCTGCTGCATTGTCGAGCGGAGATAAAATTGTGGCAGGCCATGGTGCACCACCCTCTAAAGGCAAACGCAATGAGCCTAAAATTAAATTTTCAAGACTGCGGCAAGCCATGGTCTTATCACTTCCACCACCCCTAGCAGCAGCATGCTTGTGGCAGGCCACGGACATGCCGCTTGCTGCTACTAAGATTCCCCCCTCCCTAAAGAGGAATCAGGGACTCAGCCGCATTGGCAAGCTCCATCTAAGACGCCGAAATGATTTACTCATTATCAAAATCTTCGAATCCATTCTGGAAGTTGAGAGAAGAGCAAGACTGAGTGGGCTAACAACATCCAAAAAGACGGATAACCCGCTGCTTCCACTGCTCCCAAAGCGCTAAAAGACTTCTCCAAGCGCCAGAGATCATTGGAGGAAACCGTGCTGGTTTATAAGAGGCCCAAAACCTATAACACCAGAACCTTTGGACAATCCAACAGCACATCCGGTAGCGGAGACGAAAGGCATGATTCAGTTCGCTTTCGAGTCAATTCACCGAAGGCTTTATAAAATGGATGAGCTGGATCCTGATAAGCAACCTGCTCCTCCTTCAACCGAAATTTCAAATTCAACCTTAGATTTTGGAGCGCGGGGACAACTAAGCCATCGGTCTCCGCTTCTGACACTCTGTCGGAAATGGAAACAGACAGCGAATTAAAAAGAGATCCTCTACGATCAGAGGAAGAACATTAGCTCTTGGTCACATGTTCAGAATCGGAATACTCGAACAGCACCGTGGTGGAGGCTACTCTGGTAAATTGTAGCAATACTACAGTTTCTCGAGGTGAATCTCCATCACTCAAAAAAGGTTCCGGCCGCACTTGTCTTGCGTCTTTCTAAAAACGCAGTTGTCTGTTGGACGGCCTTAGACAATGCAGTCAACAGCAGGAAACTAAACTGAGTCCAAAGAACTGCATCTCTATGCATAAGCAGAGCCCTATTTTCTACCCCCTCCGCGCCATTAAATATTCTGTTTCACTTGACACCCTTCGATGTATTCAGCAGGCAAGTAGCTGTGACTGCAACTGTTCGTCTTAAAGCGACTACACAGTGGACAAATAATTGATTTTGCCACGCTAATATTCTTAATACATTAGGAATCCTCACAGAGAACATCTATTACACCATACCCGAACTTTGGTTTGACAAAGACTTCCATGTAAGCTTCTCCTCTAGTTCCTTCTAGGAGGAAGATGCTTTTATGGGGGACAAGTCAATCCACTTTTACACCGATGGATTTAAAACAGATAGCGGGGTGGAGGTGTCTTCTCAGATAAGCTCCATCTTAGTCTCTTCTTCCATCTTCCAAATCACTGTAGCGTGTTCCAGGAGGAAATTTTGGAAATTAAAGAAGCTCTGTCCTGGTTGAAGAAAAACGTGATATCTGCAAAGGATTATCATTTGGATATTCAGGCCGCTATTAAGTCCTTGGACACAGTCTTATTAAATTCTAAGACCGTCCGTAATTGCTGATCATCTCTTACGGATGTGGCAGAGTAGTTCAAGTTTCACCTTTGTTAGCTGCCGGGCCACAGATACATTCCGACGAACTCGCCAAAATTGGAACCACTCTACCTATTCTACCGGAAAAGGGCATCAAAGGTATACCTATCGCTACGTGCGAATCGATATTAATGCTGGATGCTAATAGTATACATATCCAGCTCTCTCCTAGAGAAGAAAACTTCACTTAGCACCTTTCTTCTAAAATGACTTAAACGATCTAAAGTATATATAGACGATAACAGTTTACTACGCTTCATCATAAGCTCAAATTAGTTCCGTGATCACAGATCCACTTGGCAAGAGAATGAGCCAACAAACTTAAGTGGGTTGGTCTTTCCAACAGCCACTTTTACCAACCTACCTTCATGGCCAGCGTATCTTCAAGGAGTACGTTGTAATTATTGTCTGCTTTGTGGTCAAGTACTATAGTGGTGACATTTTAAGCTCTCGACGAATCTGCCAGTTGTCGAGTTATCCCAGTGCTGAGCAAGTGCTAACACCAGTGCATTTCTTGATCGGAGGTCTTTTTGAATGCCATTCTACAATAGAACCTTCACTAAAACATGAAAAGATACCCCGTTTGAAGAAGTGGCTGTCACAAATTAAACAGCATTTCTGCACCCGATGGACGAAATAACATCTCTTAGAGCATACACATCCTTGATTTGTATACATCATTTGTCAATGTTGTCGTTATGGTAACGCCGATGTTAACTGAGGAGTTTTCAAGAAAACGTCCATTTTTATTTTGTAGTTTTCATTTCCAGTTGAATCGAAATTGTTCATGAAAATTATTGGAAATATTGCGGACAGAAGACAGGAGAAAACAATTTTAAAATTGTTAACGTTTTTTTACATGCAACATACGCATCAGAGAGCACAAGTTAAATAAAAGCAATAAAAGTTAACGAAAAATTTAATTTTATAAAACAAGAGTACATTATTCAACCAAAGGCTATTCCATATGCAGAGCCAAATTTAACACTTTCAGATATACAGACTCGAAAAAGTACGTGGAAGATTCAATGAAATGGCTTGACCTAAAGCAACCGGGTCATGAGGAAATTCGCAATGCATATGTTCTTTAGTTAAAAGATATAAGCAGTACAAGCAGAAACAGAAACTGGTCTTCATTGGGGATTTGTCGTCGATGCTAGAGCGGGACCAGGAAAGAAATTCAAGACAAAGTTCAATAAACTGAAGGAAAAGTCAACACAATCCAAAATCTCTAATACCAGAAAAATTCTCAGAATTTTTTAAGAAAAAGACATCCAAAGATAAAACCAAATAACCAAAACTCCAGAATCCATGAACAGGAACTGCGATGATGTGAAGGATTCATTAACAACGGGAATTGAGTTGACAAGCATAAAAATTCGACCAGCTATTGGGTCTACAAGTAAGTTTCCAGCGTTTGTCAGAGATGGCGCTACCAGTGGATCCCGGGCAGAAATGTCAGACCACATGTGTTCTATTTGTAGGTTTTGTATCTGTCAACAACTTTGCAGCGTTATATTTGAGCAGTTCTATCGGTGTCGTACATTTTATCGAGCAAAATCATGGCAAGTTTCCAGCCAAATAAACGTCATTTGCGGGAAGCGCTGCTTTTATTCTATAATATGAAGAAAAATGCGGCTGAGGCCTATCGTTTGCTTTCGGAAACTTATGGGGCGGAATGTATTGGTGAATCGACGTGCCGCGAGTGGTTCAAACAGTTCAAAAGTGGTGATTTTGGAGTTGAAGACAAAGATCGCCCCGGAAAGCCGAAAAGTTTTAAAAACGAGGAATTGGACGCTTTACTGGATGAGGTTCCGTGTCAGATTCAAGAAGAACTTGCTGCATCATTGGGCGTCACGCAACAAGCCGTTTCCCTGCGCCTAAAAGCACTGGGATTCATTCAAAAGGTTGGAAACTGGGTGCCGTACGAATTGAAGCCAAGAGACGTCGAACGGCTATTTTGCATGTCCGAAATGTTACTGCAGCGGTATAAAAATAAATCATTTTTGCATCGTATTGTCACTGGTGATGAGAAATGGATTTATTATGATAATCCTAAACGCAGAAAATCGTATACAAAGCCCGGCGAACCCGCCCAATCGACGCCGAAACGAAATATTCACGTGAATAAGGTCATGCTCTGCATATGGTGGGATCAAAAGGGTGTCGTATACTACGAACTGCTTCCGAGTGGTGAAACCATCAAAGGACCATTATATCGAACCCAACTAATTCGTTTGAAGCGGGCATTAAAAGAAAAACGGCCAGAATATGAGACCAAGCATGAGTCCGTCATTTTTCATCACGACAACGCTCGGCCACATGTTGCGGTTTCGGTGAAAAACTATTTGGGAAATAGTGGATGGGAAATTCTGCCTCACCCGCCTTACAGTCCAGACTTGGCACCATCTGACTACCACTTGTTTCGTTCGATGCAGAAGGCTCTTACGGGAATACGCTTCAGCTCAGTAGAGGAAATCAAAAATTGGCTCGATATGTTCTTGGGCTCGAAAGACGAGAAATTTTTTTGGTCCGGAATTCATAAATTGCCAGAAAGATGGGGGAAAGTTGTAGCTTCCGATGGACGATACTTTGAATAAAGCATTGTAACTATGTTTTCATAATAAAACTTGAAATTTTGGAAAAAAACGCTGGAAACTTACTTGTAGACCCAATATAAACCACTGTGGCAGCAGTAGATGTAAATATCTAGCACCAAACAAATTCCGCAACAACAACGATAATAAAATTCAATTTTTCGACGAATAAATGTGGGTTAAAAAGGCAGTAATCTTGTGGATTTGTATTTGAAAATAAACAGCTTGGTGCAATTATCATGGTTATTCAAAATGTAATCACATGTATAAAACACCGCCGAAAACCACAAACAACAACCGAAGAACTTGTGACTACAAATCACAATAATCAACAGCAGCACAATATGAAAACGGTTCCCTCCCAACAATTACCATTTAATCCACCTGCGAATGGCAATTCTACTCCAGTACTGAAGAAGCATCATTCATTCTTTAGGCGATGGTCATAAAGATGCCCCCTCGGCGACATAAAACAACCAAGCAATACCAACCCTCCCAGGACTGGTTTTATACTAGATCTCAAAGTTCTTCCCACCACAATTCCTACCTCGCCGGCAGTTAAATTTGCAAACTTAAGTCCTGTAGATAATAGCATTCATAATAGTGGCCGCCTCCAGTCAACACCGGCAAAGCCAACTAACCCATTTGAACACGAGCAATAACAACTACAGCAGCAAGCAATGCACAAACCAAGTAGTAAATCAAGTTCATTTATGAAATAGGTAAAACCCAACACTGGTAAGTTTGTCAAAAATTCACTGGAGTAACTCAACAATACTCTGCGTTTAAAGCCATCTGTAAACCACATGGTAGAGACTGTCGAGAAATTGTCCCAAATGCCTCAGAAGATAAAATTAAGAAGCCGACTCTTGATAGTACGCCTTGTCCTTCTATTCAATCAGTGGCGGCAAATTTCAATGATAATTTCCTCATATTCAGGTTTCCATGAAAATTTATAAGAGAGTTAATCTGTCAGCTCTTTACAGGGTGAACAAGAATATAATGGCAATCCAAGTGCAAGTAATGTATCTGGCTAGTGATGTGCAAATTCATAGAACGCATCAGCATCTTTTGCAGACGGGAAATGATGTAGCAGCAAAAGTATTACACTGAAAATGAAGCTCAAAAAATGCATGCAGTGTAGAGTCAACCCTCAAAAGGAGGCATCATTACAATATAAATACAATATAAAATTCTTCATCATCATATATGATTATAACCACCCCAACAACTTCATGTGCGACAGGACGAACCAGCTATCTAAACAAAATTTCAACAAACGGCCCGGTTGCCGGTTATAGTAGCAACGTAATTCCTACCTCCGTACCAAGTCTGAATCAGAAAATTATCCTTGCCTTACTAAATGTAACAGCAATAGCAACAACAATCTATCGGTATGTAAGAATTAATTCAACTTGTTCGAGAATTAGACTTAGTACGAGTACTCTTTGCCGGAAACGCTATGTGCGCTTCTCGTCCATTGGAGCACTTTACTTTTGAGCTGGTCGAAATGTAGTGCTTCTAGTTCTAGTTAAAAGCAAACAAAAACAAAAAAAAAAGGAAAATACAAAAGGTAGAATCCGCATACATGCCGTCCTTGGCATGGCTAGTTCTTCTGAGACCTGGCGTAGAAAAAGTCTGCGTCTGTCAGTTTTTTTGCAAGGATTGTCGTTATTTTCATAATAAGTAACGTACGTAGCAACACCGGCCATTCTCAAAATCGCCAAAAAAAAAAAGCTAGCTGCCATCTGCGCATTTGCCGTTGGGTGGAATATTTTATGCACATTTGATCCATAGTATCAACGCCAACTTTGGTTTTGTTGTAAAACAAAATTATATCTGGTTTCTGGTGAGATGCATCAGAGATCGTAGCATCATTGTGCATCGTACTGAGAAGAATCACCGCTTTGTTTTTCTTCGGAACATACGTACAGATGATAACCTTCTCGTGAAATCTAAAACGCGTTGACAATAACGGTCTAGAGTTCAGCGGTTTAATTCCTTGAGGAATGAATGTTTTTTCAAACTACCGACGATAGTGAGCTTCCATGACAAAAGACTCTCCGCCTACGGTGAGGTTTTGAGAAATCTGTTCATGCTTATGTTCTGGCCAGATCCTTTGTAAGCGGTGAGCAGTTCTTTCACAACTCGTTCTCCTTTTTTGACTTCTCCAGCATTACCTTGTTTCCGATCGCGGATGCGATCGCCCTCTGTAATTCTTAAAAATGGTTCAAGTGTTAGTAGTTTATTCGTAAGTTCGTGACATACTTTTTCGAAATATTGTACATTTCGAAATTACAATATACAAAAGCTGTAAGCAGACACCCAAGAGAATTGAATTTCCATAGATTGAAAAACAGTAGAAGCAGATGCTCTTAATATGACTGACTTACAGGTTGATCTCAATGCAAAACTGAATCTCTCTAGCCTAGTTCTGCTTTCATCTAATAAATCTAATAATTCTATTACTACACCCTGGATGACTCGAACTGCAACCAACTTCAGATTGCTATAATTTCCAAACCGTTCAACGATTTGCGTCTCAGTTGTGTTGAAAAATTTTTATCCGCCATGGGATTCAAACGTGATTGCTTTATATTTGGCTGGAAAACCACAAGTAGCTATAGATAGAGTCCTTCAGCACCTCAATGTGAATAAATCATTTGTGTCTCGAACCATAGCTCGTTACCGTGATACTGGCAGCGTTGCAAAAAGCCATGGAGGTGGTCATAAAAAAACAGCAACATCGGCAGAAATAGTTCGGAAAGGGAAGGCTCGAATTGAGCGAAATCCGCGTCGAAGTGGAAGAAAAATGGCTCGTGAGCTCAACATATCATTGGAACGGATGCAACACATACTGAAAAATGAGCTCGGGCTCAACCCATTGAAAAAAGTTAGGGTCGAAAGAGCGAAGGAATTGCCGAATTTGGTTTCGCCGGATTTGGTTTTTTCCTATAAGTCGCCATTTGTTATGGAGCAATATGTCAACAAACAAAATGACCGAGTTTACTTCCAAGAAAGGTCCTTCGAAAATTTACACCTTCGGACGGCCACCAGAAAGCAGGCAACACCGAAGGTGATGGTTTGGGTCGCCATAACCGCCGATGGTCGCTCTCCGCTCGTATTTTTGGACCCTGGCGTCAAAATTAGTGCGATCGTATACCGTGAAACTGTCTTAGAGGCAGTATTTAAGCCTTGGGCAAACAATCATTTTGGTCGGAGACCGTGGACATTTCAACAAGACTCGGCACCGTTTCACAAAGCGCTAGTCAACCAAGATTGGTTAAAAAATAATGTTCCACACTTCATTTCTTCGACACAATGGATTGCAAATTCTCTGGATGAAAATCCGTTGGATTTCTCTGTCTGGGGTATTTTGAAGGCGAAAGTTTGGACCACCTCAAACAAGCACTTCGCCGGGAATGGGCGAAAATACCGCAGAGCAACTTACATGCAGCGTAGTTATATTTTTTAAAATATAACTATGTAATATATGCTTTATTTTAGAAAGTTTAGTCGAAGACAAATCTAAGATAAATATCAATAAAAAATTACCAAGTACTAGAAATGCATCAAATAAAAATGTAAATCTTGGTAGTTATATTGGTAAGAGTATCGATGATCTCACAAAGAAAGAGCTGTTATTGAATCCGTGGATGCCTCCAAAAAACTACAAATTTCCATTCTCTATCCACAAGAAGCGAGGGAAAGATGAACGGAAAGATGAAGATAATTTCGAATGGCTCGTTTTCTCTGACGTTCATCAAGGCTTTTTTTGCAGATACTGCCCTTTTTTGTGAATGAAAATTTTGGAGGTCATCAGAATCTTACGCCTCTTGGCAAGTTAGTCAAGGAAGCTCTAACGTCATTCGCTAAATTACTAGGGAATGATGGTGCCCTTGTAAGACATGGTACTTTCAAGTATCACAAATATGCAGTGTTGAGTGCTAAAGGTTTCTTAAAATCTCAAGAAAATCCTCAGCTGAGTAAAATCAACAGGATCGATACAGAAAGGATCAGGAAAATAAAAGAAAATAGACGTCTTTTGGTACCAATTGTTGAAAGCATAATGTTTCTAGGAAGGCAGAATATACCATTCCAATGTCATCGCGACGATGGTCCATTAAATTTTGAAAGCTCGGAGAACAAAGGGAATTTCAGAGAGTTTGCTAAAATATCGCATTCAAAGTGGGGACCGTGTTTTGGGCGAGCATTTAGAACAACACAAAATTATATATTTAGTCGAGTGTATGAACCTGGATTTTATTCTATAGGATTTGATGAGACCACTGATATTTCTCATATTTCGCAAATGACGATTATATTAAGATACATTCACCGAAAAATCATACGTGAAGATTTTAAAAAATTTGTAGACTTGAACGAAACAATAAGCAACATGAGTAAAAGTGATTCAGAAATAGTTTTAAGTATCAGGGGTCAATATAGGGCAAGCTGTACTCGACACTATTAATGAACTAAAATTGAATAAAAATCTTTGTGTAGGAATATCTACAGACGGCTGTAGTATGATGGTCTCTGATTCGAAAGGCGCTGTGAAAATCATTAAAGAAGAATGTAAGAACGCTGTTCATTCTCCATGCTACAACCATATACTTAATTTATCGATTTCCAAGTCTTCGTCGGTACAAGCTGAAATGGAATTGGAAACATGAAATTCTTTTCTTTTTTCACTGCATCATCAGAACGTTTCAAAGCACTCAAGGAAAAAATGGGGAAATCGCTCACAAATCTTTGCGAGATTCGTTGGAGAGAAAAACATATGAGTACGCTACAATTCAGGATGTGTCTTCCAGAAATTCTTAATTGTTTAGATTTTGTAACGACTTGGCAAGGTACACAAACAGGCGCAAAGGCTAGATCGTTAAAATTGGCTCTTTGCTTAAGCGGACTCATCAATTAAGTGCTCAAGATAAATTATCATGAACATTGAAAATGTTTGAGAGTAAACGTGAAAAATCCACGAGTGGAATAAGCGAAGAGCTAGTTGTCGAGATAAAAGTATACCTCGCTTGGCTAGCAGGCAGCAAAATCGCTGCAAGGTACCAGCGAATGACCCTATCGAATATTACAGGCGATCAATTTATATTCCGATGATTGACAACGTCGTTGATGACTTGAAAGTACGATTTACACCGGAAACACTAGACATGTATCAACTATTTATTCTTTTAACCGATCTATTGAAATTGAAAAATAAAGCTGCGAAAGATACAGCGAGAAGTGCTCTTGCTAAGAAATATAACTGTGTTTTCAATGAATCTGAAGCCGTGGTTGAAAAACTATTAGGAATCGAACTGGATGCGTGGGAATTAAAATGGGAGAGTAAGTACTATGATTCTTCATTTGACGCTGTAAAATTATTGCAGTGCTGTGATCGGGACGTCTATCCAATGATCCACATTTTATTGCGAATCCTAGCTAATTTACTTGCAAGTTCAGCCAGCGCTGAGCGATCATTTTCCAAGTTACAAAGATTCAACACGATATTAAGCCAACCGTTGATGCCGTAATCGATCGCTACCCAAACATGCGGAAACATCGCAATAAATTAATTGTATAAATTTTTCAATTTCGCAGTTGTTGTATGTGTTTATGTATGCATTTATCATATATATCTTAATAAACTGCAAATCATAATAAACAAATCTGCAAATTATAATAAATATACACTGCAATTTTTAACCATATCTTCAAACCAATTTTTTTTTTTCACTATAAGAATTTGCGCGTCGACCCCCTCCAAACGATGCTTCTAGATCCGTCTCTGCCTTGTTTACCTGTGCAGAAAATCCATTTAAGTGGATAAGCATGAGTTACGTCACACAACCAAAATACTTTTAGACCCTATTTAGCAGGCAGGAAAAGGAAAGAGCTGTTCGTCAATAGTCAACTACTTCGTTGGTCTATACACCTCCGCTATTTTTGTATTCAGCATTTTCCAAACATCAGAAATAGGTGCAGCTTTATCATTGGCTGCTCGTTCCGGGCGTGTAGTGAAATCGTAAAAACGTATAAAACGTAAAAGCGACTAAATCGCCATCGTAACATTGTTGCACGATATAGCGGATATGATGGATATGCCATCAAACAGACATAAGGCACCAAAATGGGCGCATCGCGATCCTTGTGGAACCAGTTGAATTTGACTTCAAATGGCAAAAACCTAAACAATCGTCCTGGTGAAACATCCAATTTCCCTGCAAAGCCAAGAAGACCTTTGCAGTTCCTGCCGTCTATTTCCTCTAGGTCTTCGAAAAAGTATTTCGACAACAGCAGCAATATTCTACAATTATTAATCAGCAAACCAGTTTCATGAACTTTTTTCAAAAACTTGCGTACACTAGGTGCAGATGGCGCATTATTTCGGCCGGATTTTCTTTTCAAAATTCAAACTGTTTCGGCAATACAGCATCCACTAAATAGAAGTAACTTTGTAATATTTTTCAATATTGAACTAGCGGACTGACATTTGTTTAGCTGTCAATAGTGGTCGCAAAAATAAAAGCTCTTCAAACAAATTTGAATTAATTATACAGGGTGAATGACTAGAACTCCAACTTTTTAAAATGCTATATTTTTTTTATTTTTTGATAAATTTTATTATGCCAAAGCAAAAAATGTTGGAAAATACATCAATTTTCAAATTGTATCAGTAGTTTTCAATATGTCCACCTTTGGCACGAATAATGGCCTTGAGACGGCCGAAGTAAGCATCGCACGCAGCACGCAAGTGCCTCTGTGATATTTTGGCGCATTCCCGGCGAAGTGCTTGTTTGAGGTGGTCCAAACTTTGGTATTTTTTAGTGCCAATCTTCGCCAACCCAGACAGAGAAATCCAACGGATTTGCATCCAGAGAATTTGCAATCCACTGTGTCGAAGAAATGAAGTGTGGAACATTATTTTTTAACCAATCTTGGTTGACGCGCGCTTTGTGAGACGGTGCCGAGTCTTGTTGAAATGTCCACGGTCTCCGACCAAAATGATTGTTATCCCAAGGCTTCAATACTGCCGCTAATACAGTTTCACGGTATACGATCGCATTAATTTTGATGCCACGGTCCAAAAATACGAGCGGAGAGCGACCCTCGGCGGTTATGGCCATCACCATCGGTGCTGCCTGCTTTCTGGTGGCCGTCCGAAGGTGTAAATTTTCGAAGGACCTCTCTGACAAGTAAGCTAGGTCATTTTGTTTGTTGACATATTGCTCGATAACAAATGGAGTCTCATCGGAAAAAACCAAATTCGGCAACTCACCACTTTCGTGCAAGCGTAGCAACTCCTTCGCTCTTTCGACTCTAACTTTTTTCTGTTGCGGTGTAAAATCGTGTGCTTTTTGGAACTTCAATGGCTTGAGCTCAAGCTCATTTTTCAGTATGTGTTGCATCCGTTCCAACGATATGTTGAGCTCACGAGCCATTTTTCTTCCACTTCGACACGGATTTTGCTCAATTCGAGCCTTCACTTTCCGAACCTTTTCTGCCGATGTTACTGTTTTTTTTATGACCACCTCCAGGGCGTTTGGCAACACTGCCAGTATCACGGTAACGAGCTTTGGTTCGAGACACAAATGATTTATACACGTTGAGGTGCTGGAGGACTCTATCTATAGCTACTTGTGGTTTTCCAGCCAAATATAAAGCAATCACACTATCACGTTTGAATTCCATTGCGGATAAAAATTTTTCAACACAACTGAGACGCAAATCGTTTAAAAGGCTTGCAAATAATAAAATTATCTGTCATGTGTCAAAATTTGAGCTCATTGTCATGAACTGTAGATAAAGAATTTATATAATTTCCAAAGTTTTCAATTTGTAATTTAAAAGTATCCTTTTCAAGATAAGATTAATTTCAAGTAAGTCATATCCATAAGTATTCTCACTACCGTAAAAAGATATTAAGAGCAAGAACTAATCTCAATAAATGAATAAACGACGATTAGGAGAAACATCTCCCGAACACCCACAAATTGTAAAGCGCTGCCTACCTCCATCAAACATCGCATTTGGTGTACCTAACATGGGAGATCATCCGCAAATGATTTTGAAGGGACTCTGAACAAATTGCTTAAAGAAAACAATGATGAACTTTATAGAAATCTAGCAACCAAATCCGATATGCAACGCCTATGTGAGGAGTTTGCTAGCCTTAAAACAAGTCACGACAATCATTGGCAAAAAGTAGTCCAACTGGAATCTCGCAACAAAGTTCTGGAAGACCAGAGAGATAAAATCTTGCAGAAATCCCCTGAGACAAACTTGCGCTTAGTACGCTTAGACAAAAGTAGTCCGGAAGCCTGTGAAAATGCTAAGGCAATCTGCGCAGGATTGCGTATGGCGTACGCACACAAAACATGCAAGGAGCGATGATAATCGTAAAAATGAAATCACGAGCATCGGCCTGGAATGTGTTAAAGAATTGTAGTGCACTGAAAGGAAAGAAAATAAGTATTCAAAAAGATTTGCCACCTTTATCGCGTCAAAGACGAGCCAAACTTTTGCGTATTAGAAAGATAATCCATGAAAGAAACCCGCGATAGAAAATTGCAATTCGCGACGACAAAATGTTTATTGAAGACAAAGCTTTTCCCTGGGACTCTACCGTGAGGTTGAAATGTGGTGAAAATGATGGTCTTAATATATTGGAAACTACGTATATTTGGAGACATTTCCTTTTTAAACTTAGTCGTGGATGAATTAATAAACCAAAACAATAGGTCTGTTCGCGTACTTTCTGCGCTAAAATTCGTAGATTGTGAAATTTACCAGTCTCAGAGAGTGGTAAAATTACGAAAAAGTAAACGAACGCGGAATCTACGAAATTTTCCCACTTTTTAAAGGTCAAATTTCAAACGTCAAACCTTACATACAAGTATACCTACGCGAAAGAAGTTTGTGGTTTATTTTTAAAGAGTTGTATTAAAAGTGTAAAAAATGGAGAAATTAAATACAGACGATTTGAAAGTTTTGTTGGACTGTGCCATTGATAATGATGATGATATTTTTACTGCTTTAACGCAGGATTCCGACGAAGAAGAAGATATTTTGTTGGCACTTCTTGCTAACAAGGAAAAGAGAAACTGCGTGAGAGATTTCATGGAAGAAACAATTCCAACATATTCGGAAAAAGAATTCAGGACACATTTTAGAATAAAGAAGTCGCTTTTTGAAAGCCTAACCGAAAAGTTCGTCTCGTCGGAAATTCATGAAAATCTGCGCGTGGATAAAAGATGCAGTGCTAGCAAACACATCGCGATTTTTTTGTGGTTTGGTGGACATGAAGCGTGTAGTTTTAGAGATCTGGCCGATCGGTTCGAACTTTCGCTCTCTACAATCTCACAAATGATAGAGAGAACTACTAAGTTCATCAGCAGCCTAAGCCCAAATATAATAAAGTGGCCAAATGAGGAACAAAAGCTGCGAAGTAGTAGCTTTTTCAAAAATAAATCAGGATTTCCTAAGGCAATCGGTATGTATATCTTACATACATACGAGTATGTACATATTTCCTACTCACTATTCCTTTATTTATTTTTCTTAACCTATGTTAGGTTGTGTAGATGGAACGCACATTGTCATCGATCCACCACCTGTATGTAAAGATGACTACATCGACCGAAAGGGAAGTGTAAGCCTTTGTTTGCAAGCTATTTGCAACGAGAACAAAAAGTTCATCAACACATTTGTTGGATTTCCTGGGTCTCGTATGATAGCTGGGTGTTTCGGAACTCTCCAATTCATGACAAACTAAATACCGCTTGTGGAGGTACTACTTATTTTAATTTCTTTATGTAACGATACTGATATGCGACCTATTATTGCTTCCAGATTACTACCTGTTGGGCGATTAAGCGTATCAATGCACCAACCATCTAGTGACGACATATAGAGATAATGGACATTTGACGAGAACCCAAAAGAATTTCAATGCGAAATTGAGCTCCTCTCGGGTGGCCATAGAGCACTCTTTTGGCATCCTGAAGCAACGATTCCGTCAATTGTATTATTGCAAGCTAAGAGGTATAGACAAGATATGCCACTTCGTAAGAGCATGTTGCGTCCTCCATAATATCGCAGATGAAGACGACCCAGAATTCTCACTGGATCCTATTCCTGAAACTAGCTCTGAAAATGTGCAGTATGGAGAAACTGCAAGGGGAAATTCAGTACGAGATGCAGTCTGCGAGGAATTGCAACTGAATCCATACAACTAAATGCACCTTTTATGAAGTTGTAAATAAGCAAAATAAAAATATAAACGCTGTACATACTTAGTACGAATAATTAAAATTTATTGTTATTTTTTCAATTTATCGACAATTGTTTTCAGCAGATCAATTTTTTGCTGTTCAATTGCTTCCCTGTTATCAAGGCGCTTTAAGATGTTGCTATGGTACTCTGCTTTCTCCCTTCCTATAGCATCGATCCTTTTTAGAATCCGGTCTTGGCCGGACTCTGAAGGCTTCCTTCTTTTTGATGATGACTGAATGGTAGCAGTACGGGAGATTCTGGGGGCGAGCTTACATTTATAAGAGGCACAGCTAGTTCAGTAATAGACTATTGCTTTATATCGGGTTTGTTGAATAGTGTTGTGAGCGATTTCAGAGTTGGTGCTCAAACCTATTTAGATCACATGACTTTGGAAGTGTCTATTGTATCTTCTCAAACTCAAACACCAAATGGGACAAGGAAACTAAATCTAATCCCAAAACTACACTGGGTTGAAAGAAACAAGAATACATTTCAAAATAACTTGATAAAGGAGTTAAGGGATTTTCAGGAATCAGGCATACCGGTTGATATCAAAAAAGCTAACCCGAAAAACCAGCATACAAGGATAAAAATTGTTTGTAAGCAGCAGTGGCTCGTTCCAATATTTAAAACTTTTTCGGAACCGCAATTTGCCAATTTTTAGAAAGCTATATGCTGAAGCAAACTCCGAATATAAGAGAATTTATGTCGCCAAAAAAAACGGCTCTTGAGCAACAAACAGTTAACATCATTACTAATACCCGAAATTCAGCCCAATTCTGGAAGGCAGTAAAATCTGTAAATAAAAATAGAGATATGATATCGCTAGGCCTTGAAGTACAAAAACTTAAGGAGCATTTTAAACGCCTTCTAAATACACCAATCAATACACCTCTGGTCCAGTATACAGTACCGCTAATAGAAGATGATTTTCTAGATGCACTCTTGTCGTTTTCTGAAGTTCAAGATATCAATGCGAAGGGTAAAGCCAATAAAGCTCCGGCCGACGACCGTGTTCCAATTGAATTTTACAAAAATATCACCGATGAATTCACTCTGCTCCTAACAAACGGTTTTAATCGAATTTTCCAAAACTCAGCAGTTCCGGAATGGTTCCAAAAATCAATAAATTTTCCAATCTTTAAAAAAGGAAACTTTGAAGAAGCTTCAAATTACAGGGGAATCTCTTTCCTTAATACTAATCCCAAAATATTCGTGTGGCGCTCCCATTGTTCCGATTTGAGTTCTGTTTATTTTGTTAAATTGGTAAATCTGTTGTTGACATTCCCTCTAAACCTTAGCGTCATAGCTTTACATTTGCAAAAGTTACGTAGCCAAGAGTACATCTATCTCTGTGTGTATTCGCGATTTTTTTTACAATTTTAGAAATGGATTTAAATTTGCAACAACGAACTTGTATTAAATTTTGCGTAAAAAACGGATTTAATGGTGCGCGAACGTTGGAAATGTTGGAGAAGTGTTTCGGCAACGATTCTCTAAAGAAAACGGTCGTTTACCAGTGGCACGAGCGGTTCAAAAGTGATCGTGAGTCAATCGAGATGATGAACGCAGTGGCAGACCATCAACATCGAAAACCGACGAAAATATTGAATTTGGGTTTCCGTCGTGTAGCAGCAAAGTTGGTGCCAAAAGACCTCAACTCAGACCTCAACTTTGCATGTTGACGTCGCAAAAGAGATAATTTGCGAGGCTGAATCCGATCTTACATTCATCAAAAGGATCACTAGTGGAGATGAGACGTGGGTTTATGAGTATGACACGCAATCCAGACATCAGGCAATCCAGAGCCGAGACGAAAAAAAAACACGTCGTTTTCAGTCAAAAAAGAAGGCAGAAGGCACAACGGTGTAGTGCATCATGAATTTTTGCCAGAAGACCAGGCAGTAAACAAAGAGCATTATTTGGGCGTTATGAGATGTTTGCGTGAAGCAATTCGCCGAAAGAAACCAGAATCGTGGGCAGAAAACTCGTGGGTTTTGCACCATGATAACGCACCGTCGCACAGTGCCATCATTATTCGTAATTTTTTGACGAAAAATGCAACAAATACCATCCAACAGCCACCGAATTCACCTGATTTGGCTCCCTGTGACTTCTTTCTGTCTAATCGAGTTAAAAAAACCACTACGGGGAACGCGTTTCAGCAGCCGAGAGGAAGTAATGGAAAAATTGCAGGAAGCACTGATGGACATACCGAAAACCGAATATAAAAAATGTTTCGAGGATTGGATCAAGCGCTGGCATAAGTGTGTTGCAGTCGATGGGGATTACTCCGAATGGGACAATATAGACTTAGATGAATAAACTTGTATTTAAAATTTTCTGGATATATTCCAGGAACTTTTTGAAAAAACTATACGTGTTCTTTGTTGACTTCCGCGCAGCTTTCGATTTTATTGTACGTGAAACTCTTCTCTATAAGCTATCCGTGATTGGTCTGTCAAACAAAATGATAAACATCAAAGAGCATTATGTGTACACAAATAATACAGCATATGTCTGGGATGGAATGTCTATCTCCGGTGAATTTTAAACTGAAGTGGGGCTTAAACAAGGGTATATCAGAGTTCGTGTGAGGTGGTATCCCGTTTGGAGGAGCTGAAATACCAGCCCTTATGCATCATAGACAGGTTATGGGATTATTGTCAGCGGTGGAACTTGGAAGTCCAAGAAGAATCTAACAAAATCGAAGGTTATGATATTCAAAGATGGTGGTGGCAGGCATGCGAGGAACGAAATGTGGACATTCGACAGACAGGCAGTTGAAGTAGTTCGGGAGTATAAATATCTCGGTGCGCTATTTACGTCTAACCTTCGCATGGAAAAACTTCTCGACGCAAGGTTGAAGGAATCTAAGAGAGCAATCTAGGCTGTATGGAAGCGGTGATTCAAAATCAAATACATTGAACACTGTGAGAAGTACTCCGCCACTCGTCAATAAAAACTAGTGAATGCTAGTTGTGCATCTTTTGACAGTTACTTACCGAAGATTCCGTCATTTTGGAAGCGCAGTTTTTAGTTGACAGTCATTTGAGTGAGTCGATGTGAGTGTTTTTTGTGAAAATGGGAAAAATTGAGTATCGAGCTGTTATTAAATTCTTGTTTTTGAAAGGCAATACGCCGACGCAAATCAAAAATGAGTTGGACTCAGTATATGGGGACTCTTCACCATCATTTACCACAGTGAAATTTTGGGCAGCTGATTTAAACGTGGCCGTAAGAGCTTGGGAGATGATGAACGTTCGGGACGTCAAAAAACTGCAACCACTGACGATAACATTGCTAAAGTTCACCAAATGGTGTTAGACGACCGCCGAATTAAAGTGAGAGAGATAGTAGAGGTTATGAAAATGTCCAAAGAACGTGTCTGTTACATATTAAATCAAGATTTAGGCATGAGAAAGCTGTCCGAGTGTTGGGTGCCGCGTTTGCTTACGTTAGACCAAAAACGTCTTCGAATGAACATTTCCAACGCTCTTTTGGCGCAGTTTAGGCGCAATAAATCCGAGTTTTGGCGCCGATTAATTATCACATCAAAACAGTGGAGTGCAAAGAGCGAGCCGGCTCCAAAACAAGCAAAAACTGTTTTTTCGGCTGGGAAAGTGATGGCGACTGTTTTTTTGGGATAGTAAAGGAGTTATCTTAATCGATTATCTTCGAAAAGGAAAAACCATTACAGGAGCATACTACGCATCATTACTTGCCAAGCTGAAGGCAGAAATTGCGGAAAAACGGCCACATTTGCAGAAAAAGAAAATCCTGTTTCACCAAGACAACGCGCCGTCTCACATCTCAACGGTTGCCACGGCGAAAATCCATGAATTACGGTTTGAACTGCTTGACCATCCGCCTTATTCACCAGATCTATCCCCAAGCGACTTCTTTTTGTTCCCTCATCTAAAAACTGCGCTCGGAGGACAGAGATTTTCGTCAAATGAGGAGGCAATCACCTTCGTGAACAATTATTTTGCAGAGAAAAACGCCAAGTACTATTTGGACGGGTTAGAGAGATGGGAGCATCGCTGGGAAAAGTGTGTTGAGTTACAAGTAGGCTATGTAGAAAAATAAAAAAAAATTTTGAGAAAACATGTTTTGTATCATTGTTCGGTCGTACAAACTTTTCCGAGCTACATCATCGTCTATCTTTCTGTATGGTGCACAGGTTTGGGGATACAATTCTTTCGAACCAGTTGAAAAATGTCTTAGATACTTCATCAGAAGAATCTTTTGTCTCTCGCGGACCACTCCAAATTATATGCTGTACCTTGAAACAGGCCTCCCACCATTGATTATGGAAACAGTGAATATGCATTTCAATTATATTGTCAAGATTTTCGAAATGAAAGATGAAAGATTGCCAAAAATTATTCTGAAAAAAGTAATACAATCCTCGGGAGATACAGCAAATGAATGGAGAAATCTGGCTGCCATTTGTAGCTTGGATCTATATGTAACACAAAACGAACAACCTTCCCTGCTGAAGAGAAAATTCAACGCGCTTCTAGAAAAATTTGGAAATTTCCTCTATGAAAGGTACACATCTGAAGCACGTGCGTTATTTTATAGGCGTTATTATAGCCGTTTGAATTTCAATCTTGTTGATAAAACATATCTCCTCAATTCGAATCAGATAAATAAAATTAATATTATTTTCAAAACACGAGGTGAATTGCTACCCTTGAATTTTATACCGCATCGCGCAGATCTAGATTTAGTTTGTACTCTATGCAATCTGAATGAACGTGAAGACATCAAACATTTCATTGCAATCTGCCCAATTTTGAATGATTTTAGGATGACTCACTTCGGTAAGCAGTATCTTGATGAAGTTGTACTGCTTGATGTTCTTAATGGAAAAGCTGGATGGGATACTCTATACTCGTATGTCACTGTTGCGCTAAGATATCGCAATTGCATAATAAATGAAGACTTAAAAAAAAGAAAAAAAATCATAATTAAACTGTGTGTATATCTAGTATTATTCATTAATATTTTTCTTTTCTGCCACAATATGTAAATATTTTATTTTTTTCTGTCAGTCTGGTAGACGGCCATATGCCAAAACCAAAAGCCTTTGTAAAGTAAGATTTTTTTTTCTAATTCCATAAACGAGCTGTTATAATTTGAATGAAATAAAAAAGTCAAAAACTAAAACTAGCTATTGAACAAGCGTAAATTGATCCGTTCCGTACCGCGAAAATATAAGAATAGATACTGAGTTTCTGGAAATTTTTTGTTGAAAAAAAAAATCCAACAGATGGCCCACTCTTCACCTCTACAAAAAAAATATTATTTGTAATATGGAAACAAATCTCCATTTACTAAGTTTTTGCTACTAGAAAATGTTTTCTTAGTTTTAATTGTAATAAGTGTAATAATAAAAATAAACATGCACCGTAAGAAAGGTCGGAAGACATAATTTAAGCATTATGTTTACCTTAGAGTGCACACATGTGGTCAGTCAGTTAGAATACGATAATTTTAAGTTACTTAGGCTAATTTTTAATCGTGACCTCTCAGACAAATGTATAAATTCAGGGTAAAACGAAGCAAAGGCGGGATAATACAGTATCACATAGTCGTGATGCTCAATCTCAAAAATCCTTTTTACTTAACCATGAGTAGGTAAGAAACTACCTAACCTATCTTTTTTTTGAATCCTCTTCTACAACACAGACGAGGGGCCCAAGAAATACAAAATAACAGGGCGACATCCTCAAGGGTTAGTCCTAGGCCCAATGCGCCGACAACGAGAAGCAAACTTCCTTTGATTTGCAGATGACCTCGCAGTGGTAGTCGCTGTCAATTCATGTGGCAAAACTCTGAACGACATCAGGTCTTGAACTCGCAACTACAAAGCAAAGGCTGTTCTCTTAAGTAGAGTTTGAGCAATTGATCATACAGATGAGGTAACACAGTATCGGGTCAAGGCATTCGTTATTTTTTGAAAGGTACCGTTGGACCACAGTCTTAGTATCGGATAATCCTCCTACTATAAGTATAGAGCTGTACATAAGAAAAAGAAGAAAGAGCGCCATCCAGAGATATCCCTGTGAATTCCTATCGGCTTGGACGCCAAAATGTTGGCTTTAGTATTCAATGACGAAAATGCAGAAATCATAGCCATTGGAGAAACTGAACATATGGAGTGGCACAGGCAATAGGACACCTCAGCGTACGTTTGAAATACAAACTTCGGGCAAAATTCAAGAAGCAGCAGGTAAACGACATAGAAAGGTAAACTTTTACCTCATGCACTTTCTCTGAAGGCATGAACGCTTCTGGAACTCTAATTATAAACGAAAGTATGTGGACAACCTATACTGCCGGCATTATGAATGCAGGGCAAGTACTGATGGAACGCGAAAACTTCACTGTTGACGCAGTGACCTCAAGAATCTAATCTCTTTCATGGTTACGATGAACAAATTCTGGTTGCTGGAAACATCAAAAACTCATCTCACTATACAAGCGAACGGTTATTTATTTCAGTATCATCTTTATTATCTAAGCATACTGTCACAGATTTTACAACTGTCAACGCGTCTGGGCTGACTTTGCCATCCACTGACAGAACTATCGGAGAATGACAACTAGGTTTGCGTCGACCACGAAGCAGAAAATTTGATTGATAACGTCCGAAAGTAATTAGCGTAACATTGATGTGAGAAGTGGGATAAAAGGCGAGATCGGTCCTGATTGGAAGGCAGTATCTACAGAGTGTAATCTCCTTGAACCATATTGGGCTCAGTTTGCACCATTATTTCTCAAAAACACAACATTATTTTCAAGAGATGGGCCCCTACTTTACGTAAACAATCAGAACGAATGCTGGCGGTAGTCCTAAAGTCATTAACGAGCTCTGTGATAAGGTTGTTTTACGACACGCCGTTCGGAGGGCATTTCGGTTGTAACAAAACTCTTGAAAAGATACGATCTCGTTTCTATTGGGTCGGAGCCAGAAATGATGTGCAACAATACTGCTCCGAAAGTGGTACTTGTGTGTCAAAGATCGGACTAAGAACAAAAACCCGAGGAAATCTTCAAAATGTACCTTTCTGTCGGGCCATTCCAATGGGTTGCTGTGGACATTTTGCGGCCGTTACAATCAACGAAGCGCGGAAATAAATATGTTTTGGTGTTCATGAGATTTTTCCTATTCCAGATTATACGGCTAATACTGTAGCCAGAGAGTTAGTTAAGGTAGTGTTTTGTCGTTTTGCGATTCCGCTTGAGCCGCATTTGAGGTCGAAACGTTCCGAAACGTGATGGACATTTTGGGGATCCACAGAACAGAGACTACACCAATACATCCACAATCCGATGGTTTGGTACAGCGAATGAATAGGACCGTATTACGCTATATTTCCAAGTTTGTCAGTGAAAAATAAGACGATTGGGATGACTGTCTACCTTTGTTTGCTATTGCATATCGCGCGGCACAACAGGAGTCTATTAAACAGTCACCATTCGCTATGCCCTTCGGAAGAGAAATGAAGCTCCCACCGGATTCGATGTTTGGAATTCCGCTAGATGTGGTTGAGCTAAGTGGACATACCAAGCAGCTACAGGAGTAATTACAAGATATTCATGAAAGGGCTAGATCTGAAATGCATGGTGCTGAAGAAGGCATAGGTACGATATAACATCTAATGTATCCCGATTTCAGATTGGAAATTTTGTTTGGTTGTACAACTCCCGACGAAGAGTACGAGCTTCCCCAAAAGTTAAGTCTGACTGGGACGGGCCCTTTCTCGTTATGGAGTTAATCACCGACGAAATTGTTAAGATCCAAAAGACACCAAGATCTAAGCCAAGAATTGTACACATAGAGCATGGGAATCGTTTTTATGTATAAGTTAAACTAATTTCTCCCTATATCTACTACTAGAATATTGCCGTATTCTTCTTTGGAAGTGAGTCGCTAAAATCGACAGCTCATTTGCAGAAGAAATCTGATTTGTTTTGATCCCATCTAATTTACAGTCACTTGTGAGCTCTAAGGTAACCGGTTATTATTTCTATGACTAATTCAGATGAAATTTTCAATGAAGATTACCCGTTTGATGTCAATGACCTGTGAAAAAGGACCCATCACCTTAGAAAACTACAATAGGCCACTCTCATTTAACCACATGCAGAAAGTGACTATCGCGGTGTAACAAAACCGAATAAAGTAGAAAATCATAAAATTCTAGAAGGACAAAACTGAAAATAGCAAAATACTCTATGACTTCTTTTGTTCTGGTACTGCAGGCAGGAGTGAAACCATACATTAACCTGTCGAAAAAAAGTGGGAAAACTTTTGTTACCTGCACTTATGGATCATTTTCCTTCATTGAATAAGTTATATGTCAGTTCCCGGGTTCCTGCAGTTGCTCCATTACCTCAGCTCGAAAGTACTTCCGGAAATTTTGCGTAGTCCTGAATTGTACCTATAGAAAGGTGGCGTATACGTAACGTTTTTCTACTCCTCATTGTGTTTTGGTATTCATGTGAGGAAAATTTAAATTTTATGAAGTCATCAAGAGTGTTATGTGGTCAACACATGAAAGCCAGAAGGTGTCAGAGCTCTTTACATTTAAAACGAACACATACATACATATGTAGGTGTATACCTGGGTGTACACATGGGAGTATCTGTGAGTGGGTTTTAGGGAGTAGATATTTTTAAAAACAATTCAGTTTTTATGTAAAACCTTTCTTTGTGCATTCTATTTACAATATGAAAGGGAGATTTTTTTTTATTCTCATTTTGACGGGAAACGATTATGGAAATGAAATGTGATTGTGAATTCAATACAGACACAATATACATATGTATGTATTCGTTGTTAAGGACGTATTCTGAGAAATTTTCTGAGTTTGACTGTGGATGAATGGAATTGCCGGGGAAGGCTACGATTCTTCACAACTTGTGCTTTTGCCTATGCATTGAATATTCCAAGAGTTGTCGAAATATGAGCTGAAAATAGGAACTATGTAGGTCGCTGAATTCTTCGAACTCCAATAACGTACAGTATCAGCGGTCACAAAAACAGCGTCGAGTTCAAGCCAGATACTCACAGGGGCAGTGCTTCGCAGTATGTGGCGTTACCTTGAGAGTTTATTTTTGCTATTAAAACCGAACACTCAGACAAAGATCTTTGTATTTCTCAGTATTCTCACCTATTTCAATTGTCCCTTACAAAAGGGGATTTCTCCCAAATTTGGAAGACCTATTTCATAACCCCGGTCGACGAAAATGGATCAAAGTATGAAGTAACTAGCTACCGTCTCATTGCAGAGCTTTCTCACATACCTTAAATGTTCGAAAGTATTTTATATAAAGTGCCTAAGCTTTCAGTGCAAGTCGCTTATATCAACCAGTCAGCATGGATTTCTGAAAGGTAGGAAAGGAAAGGATTAGTTGAATTCGTATCCTTTGCGTTTTCAGCCCTAGAGAATTGCAACGAAATCGATGTTATTGCTACATTTTGCTAAGGCCTTCGATAAAATATCACATCAATTGATCCTTTTCAAATTGTCTTCCCTCGGTTTTGACCCCATATTGTTAAACTGGATATCTTCTTACCTGGAACCTTTATTATACCGTTCGCTTTAGGTCAGACTTCTCAACCCCGTTTTTAGCCACTTCTGGTATGCCACAAGGCAACCATCTAGGTCCCTCTTTTTATTTTTGCTACAAACGATCTTGAGAGTATTACTCAACACTGCCCCTTATCCATTTACGGCGATGACACTAAGCTCTCCAAAACTATTTCTTCACCCCAAGACTCCATTCTCCTTCAAGAAGACCTCGATTTGTTGTCTAAGAAATTGCGTTGAACTTAATATCTCCAAATGTCTATCCATGACATTGCCAAGTAAGTCCAATCAATCTCCCCTTCGACTTTATTTTTTGCATGACCAACCTGTATACCCCAGGTTCAATCTCTTCGCGACCATGGAATATTATACGTTAGGGAGTTACACTTCTGTTCGCATATTGATAAGATAATCCAAGTATGGTACCCCTTTCAGCGAGTTCATATGGTATAACCCTAATCGAGGACATTCAATGTCGTTTTCTTCGATTTGCCCTTCGTGGACTACCCCGGGGATGACCCCTTAATCTTACCTCCCTATGGTGACCGCATCAAACTTCTTAACCTGAATACGCTCAAAAAACGCAGAGACGTAGCTGACATTCTCTTCATTCATCGACTGTTTTCTGGTTCTGTGCACTACCCTTTAAAATTCTATTGGCTTCAACACTAACGCTCACATTTTACGCTGTCCTCGTTTCTTCTATGTTCCAACCCACCGCACCTCTTATGGTGCTAACGAACCAATCATCCGCATGCTCCGTAATGTCAACTCAAACCTCCCCCTTTTTGATTTCAACCTGAGCACTTCTGGTCTTAAACTTGATCTCCTCCACAATTCCCTTACTTACTAACCTTTAACGGTTGTTAATTGTTAAGTCCTAGTTTTTAAGTTAGTTTAAGCTTGTATTAAGCGAAATAAATTGGAGGCGTCAGCCACACCAAATTTCATAATTTAAAAAATTAAAACTTAAATTTAAAGAGATAGTGCTCCTTACCATCACAGAAATGGACGTTGTATCACTGTTAGGCCTTTAGCAAAGCCGTAGTGCTCTGAGGGAGAGCATTAAAGACCCTGATCTCTGCGAAACGACAGGAGTGGTGCTAGTATAAAACTCAACTGTCAAGGAAGAACCTTACCAAGAACACATGTAATACCAATAAAGTGTCAGATCATGAGCTATTCCTGTCTGAGAATTGCTTAGCAGCTTTATCGGCGAATTTATCTCCCGTGATCAAAATTGTGACCTGAGACCCAAGAAGGCTCAGTGAATTCAGCTCTCCGATAGCGTTAAGAGAAGCCTTGGAAGTGGGGAGAGGGTTTAGCTAGGCCTAGGGCGCAGCTTGGCTGACGCAATAGATATTCCTCCACCTCTACCTATTTTTCATAATAATATTCAATTCCGTCAAGATTGCGTACATCTCCCCTCGGAAGACAGATTCAAGTTTTCCTAACAACGATTGAAATGTAAAATCTATCATCGTCGTTTACCAAAAAAAAAAAAAACAATGCATGTTTTGGACTCACCTCTTCCCGGGTTAGATTTCAGCTAGAAGCTTCGTCGATTTCGTATTTTCGAAGAAAGAGAAGTTTTGGTGTCAGTGCATCGACTGCATGTCTAGAATACCAATTTTCAAAAGATAGTTGGGGCGAGGGTCATCAAAACTGCAGTTCGTGTTGTACGAAAGAATTTGAGAGTTCAGGTCATGATATAAACATCAAGGGAAATGAGATTCATCAGTGTGTCTAGAGCGGAGTTCCGTGTGCTAGAGAAAGGTCTAATGCAGCCGAGACAGACCGTTTTTTGGAGTCTGATAAAAGTACTTCCGACTTTTTAACGTGAAATCAGAGACCTCACGCATCCCCTATGGCCTCATCATAGCCGTTTGATCGAAAGAATCAACAAGCCCATTGCCGTAAGCTCCTTTATCCTGGATTACATTCAAATATCCACTGATTCACATCGGTCAGCTTTTTGCTGACTCAGTCTTAAGAGTGACTGATAGTCCATTTTTAGTGCACCAATCGCCGATGACTTTAATGGCTATCTGCGCATTAGAATAAACATTCGGCAGGGGAGCTCCAAAAGATAGTACACCTCATATATGACCGAGTTAGAACTATTGAGAGCATGAGTCGACTTTAGTGAATTACTCAAAAAAACATTTGTTCCCATAAATTGTTCTGATCGACAAAGAGGTCAACCCTAATGCAGGCTGCGATTCTTGTGCCTAGCTTAGATGTCACTAAATACACAGATACTTCACCCATCCCGTCTTAGCTTTTGAATCTAACCATTGACATTGCTAACGTCTTTTCTTTGACGAAACACTATTGTTACTGAAAGAGGAATGAAATCCGCAAAAAGCTAATCTAAGATCGTTTAATAAGAATCCAAAGGCATAACGTAAGCATAACGTTGATTTAATTATTTCGACGTATATAAGGTTCAAAATACATTGAAAATGTTCATAAAACTTCGGTGCAAGATATACCAACGTGCAATTTATTTTAAGCGTAGCATAAGTATGTGTGCTCACTTTTGACTACATCTGAAAGATAGCTCAGTGAGACAGTTGAAGTTTATTTAATACAGACCCTTAAAAGTCAGGCTAATCAAAAAATCGATTGCAGATATTTGCTACTTCTGAAATAATAACCACTCTCACTGCTAATCACTAGCTGGGCTTGAAGGATAGGAGAATCTAGCAGTGAAGAACGTTTTCAAAGTGCGAAGCATTTGATATATAACTTATTGCAATACACAGCTAGCTAGAAATGTGACGTCGGCACCAAACAACCCAAAGCCAATAGATACAATAGTATAGATAACGCATTACATTATTTCATTATTATACCCCTTGCCTAGATATTGTTATGGCTTTTATATGGTGAGATGTTATTTTTTCATTCGAGGCTTGTATCTGTTTCACTACCGATATGTTGCCGGCTCGATGCGCAAACCCCTTACTTGAAGAGCGAATAACTTTTTGTGTCTCTTAGTTTCAAATTCCTCGAAGATCGTTATAAGCTGGCTCATAAGACACTTGCGGGGTTGTCTAAAATAGAGGACCTTAAAACCACTATACTCGTACAGGCTACTATTTTCGACAATCCCATTATTTGATTGATCCAATTATTTTTGTCTCTACTGTGCTTGTTAGACCATATTTTATGATGAAATTCGTCGAACCAGCTGATTTGTAGAGCCAGTTATTTTTCCATTATTCATATCACCGAATGTGCGTAATTCTGTCTGCCACACCCATTGCGTTGCTAAAACTGGACGGACAACGGTCGTGTAAGTTTCAGAGAAAAGAAACGCAGTTACCCTTCTGATTCGAAATAAGAAAAAGTCTTTTTACCAGAACAAATTCAACTCCGCCGATTCTACCTCGAAATTTTGAAAGAACGTACGGGAGATGGGACTGAAGTCTGCTAAGGATTCTATCCCTGATAACACCGACTTGGATGTGCTTAACAGAAAGTTTGTTCAAAACAACTGCAATCCACTTGATTTTCAGACCGTCTCTTCCACCACCGGCCATCAGCAAGAAGTAATGTTTTCACTCTCCGAAGTTGATGAGTTAAGTGTTGGCTAAACAATTCTCAAGATCAAATCCAAAGCTGTCGGCTCGGATGATGTTTTCCCAATTCTTATTAAAATTCTTCTACCTGAACTACTTTCTCACATAACCCACATATTTAACTCGGTCATAACTACATCAGTTTTTCCCGATAGGTGGAAAATTGCCAAAATTTTACCACTGCCCAAACCATCAACTTCTAACAATATTGAATACCGACCAATAGCGATTCTTCCTTTTTTAAGTAAGGTATTTGAAACTATTATTAGTAACCAAGTAAAATTATTTTTAAATAGAAAAAATCTTATCACGAAATTTTAGTCCGGTTTCTGCGCTAAATATAACTGTACCACAGCTATACTCAAAGTATGCGAAGATTTACGAGCCGGTTTAGACAGCCATATGTTGGGTCTTATAGTATTTCTTGATTTTTCTAAGGCGTTTGATAGCGTTAGTCATTCGTTATTATTGAAGAAGCTGTAAGGGCAATTTTTCTTTGAAAGCTCCATCTGCAATTTAATGAGCTCATATTTATCAGATCGGTCCCAATATGTATGCGTCGGTAATAGATGTTCTTCGCTTCTAGAAGTCAATTCAGGTGTCCCCCAAGGTTCTGTCCTGGGCCCTTTGCTATTTTCATGCTTTATAAACGACATATCTAAGTGTTTAACGACCTGCGAACATCATATATATGCTGATGATGTCCAAATACATTCGTTATTCCCGAAATCATTCAAAAACCAAGGATTTAATAATATTGATCGAATGATAAAAGAAATTCACCCCTGGTCTTTAAATAATCTCAATCCAACTAAAACTAAAGCTATGATAATTAACGGAAGCAAAAATACAGTAGTATTCCCTCGAATAATTCTTAATGATACAACTGTTGAGTATGTTGATAATATAAAAAATCTTGGGATATACTTTACAAATAACTTGAATTGGAATTTTCACGTAAACAAAGTTATATAAAAAATTGATGGTGCTCTACGTGGTCTAAGCCCCACGACAAAGTATCTTCCCACAGATATTAAGCTTAAACTTATTAAATCGGTCATTTTACCGTTATTTCTTTATGGATATGAAATGTATTTGGACATAGACTACTTATCCGAAAGGAAACTTATCGTGGCATACAATAACTGCGCTAGATATATTTTTAATATAAAAAGGTCTGGCCACATTTCCGAATATACCAATAAAATAAAAGGCTGTTCACTATTAGCTCTTATGAACTACAGAACAATTAAACTATTTCACAAAATTATAACAACCAAACAACCAGATTACCTTTTTGAAAAAATTAAGTTCGCTACTAATCCAAGAACAATGAAAATAATTCCACCCAGACATAAATATTTAATTACAAGTCGACAATTTTATATACATGCGATTCATCTTTGGAATGAGCTACCCTTGCATATTAAAGGAACAAATAACACAACTACTTTTACTAGAAAAGCTTTTGAATACTGTGCACAAATTTTGCTGCTGTCTATTTTAAGTTTTACTTTTATCTATCTTTCTTTATTTGAATTGTTTACTTGAATTGTTTTTTTCTCTCTTTTGGTATCTAAACTTTTTAAAATGTAATATAAGCTTAGGTTGTACAATTAGTCATAAGATTATATCTTACTTGTACAATGAATTGTTTTAATAAATAAATAAATAAAATAAAATAAAAATAAAATATTTCGGGTTTTTGTGACGTTTTAGTCACCGCTTGCTTACTTCATGTGCGCCATCGTCATCGATTTCTTAGTGATTAATGGCATAGCCTTTGAAACGCCTCATATGTTGTCTTGAGTGTAACATAGCCCTAAAATTCTCCTACATACTTTCATTCATATTGATTTCGGCGATGGTAGTTGTTACAATTTCTCGTGTCGATTTTGCCTTTATTCATGCGAGGCTGACCCTCCACTGGTTAAGCATCCGATCGCCTCTCATCGAACTATACGCCTCTGTTACTACTTCCCTAACTACGATTCTTCGTTAAGTAACGCATTAAAATATTCTTTCCATCTGTTGCTAATTTCATTGTTCCCTGATAGCGGATCCTCCTCCATAACTATTTCGCAAAATTCAGCTGATATTCCAACAATTTCACGTCTAATGTTAGCCTCTAAGCCGTCTAAGATTTCTGGCATGTTCGCATAGACACGGAGCTGTACGTAGCCCAAAATAGAAGAATCTTAATCGTATGAGAGAGGCTGCGAACTGAACTGGCCATTTCTGACTATAAGAAAATTACAGAACTTTGTTTTCAATAAGGTCGATAGTGGCATACGAGTGGTTTACTGTTGAAACCATATATCCCACAAGCATTCCAGTTTCAATTCAACCAAAGATTGATTAACATGGAAAAATCGTAGCTCGATGAAACTTCCGGCATGAAAACTATACCAAGCAGTCCATTTTGACAAGAAATGTCCGATTACATAGTGAAAATTGAAAAGCCAATATTATTTATTTCAATCAAAAGAGGATCCGTTTTCATCTATGACATTCTTGATTCGTGATACAAGGTCAAATATTCCTTTTTCGTAGAAGTGCTGACTTTTGAACCAATGAAATTTTCAAAGGCTTTAATGACCTCTGTTCGGTTCCGGAAGACCTTTTGCCGGCAAAATGAATCCAGATTGCGGAAAAGATGGTAATCCGTTGGGGAAATATCAGGAGAGTACGGTGGATGCGGAAGAGTTTCAAATCCCAACGGCAACAGATTTGCACAGTTACTTGGGAGGTATGGGGCTTAGCATTGTCATGCAAAAGGATCAGACCGTGCTTATTGACCAACGCAGGTTGCTTTTCAGCCAATTTGGTATGCAATATGTCGATCTCCTCACAAGAAATGAATAGTGGATTGGTCCTTTTGATGTCCACCAAATTGTCACCATAAGCTTTTTGCGTGAAGATTGAGCTTGGGGGTGTATTTTGGTTTTTCATCTGCATCCAACCACTGCCCAGATCTTTTACGGTTATCATACAGTATCCACTTTTCATCACAGGTGATTATCATCCCGTGCGAAAACGGTTCAGTTTGGTTTTATAATGTAAGCGATGCGCAGATTTCCAGGCGCCGTAGATTTTGGGATTCGCTCAGTTCATGGTGTACCCATTTATCGAGTTTCTTTACCTTTCCTATGAGGGAAAGGTGTCGATTTATTGTCATTGGGGATACTCCCATGTTCTGTGCAATCTCCCGCGCCGAGTTCGCATACACCGTTGCTCTTAAAACATCGTCGTCAACTAACGTTTCCGGGTTCCCACGTGGTTCATTTTCAAGGCTGAAATATCCCGAACGGAACTTTCCAAACCAATGTCGTATAGTGCGTTCGTTTACCGTTACATCCTCAAATTCATCATTAATGTTTTTCATTGCCAATGACGCAATATGTCCAATTTTAAATTCGTAAAGGAAGAGGGTTCGAATTTGAACTGCCGAAAGTATGATAATTAATTCTTTGGTACTTGTAACGAACCCTAAAATTCTCACACGTCAAGCACACGTACCACTTTATTTTATAAAAAAAGAAAATTTAACATTCTGGCAAAGATGTTCACTCGAGAACTTCTTATTTCCGACTGAGCGAAAATCGGTGGTACAACCCAATATTATCAATGGTTGGTGCTGGAACACGTTCGGCTAATCGTTTGATCGGATGCGGAAATTTCGCTTACTAAAAAAACAAAAATATGCATCACCATTGAGAAAGATTTGTCGGTGAGCATCTTCTTCTTCTGAATTCAACAAACCCCAATAAGCGAAAGTTCGACGTGCGCGACGGTCATTTTGCTTGAGTCTATACGGTCACGAGTGCTTTCGATAGATGCCCAGATTTTGAGAATGGTGCGGAATCAATTGATCGCCGACTCACGTACATCCGTGATATTGTCTTCACTTCTGGGCGATTTGCTGCCTTACTGGGACGGCAGTAGAGTCGGTTCAAATTTGTTCACTAATCGCTCATTTGTTCGCTTATCAGGATGATTATGTCGACCAAAAATTGGAGCTAACGCACATAACCTTATGACTACGTACCCTTATAACTAAATGCGACTTTTTTTTGGATAACTTGAAAACGATGTTGAAGCGTATACCTTTCCATGATTAAATGGTACACGATCTGGGTGACAAATATGACATCTGTCCAAAGATGGTACGCGTGAGTTCGGAGAAATGGAAAAATTGGGCTCATCTAATGAAAACCCTTTTTTTCGGCGAATAAATCTCTTGCAAGTTTTTTCTTTGATTTTATGAATTTACCCTCGATGCACTTCTTCAACGCCTTCTTCGTGTTTGTGATTTGGGAGAGTACCACTATTAATTTCGATGTAATGCCTTTACTGCTTTTCCACGTCCTCTATCTACCGTTTTCTTAGCCACTGTTTAGCAATTTTGTCAAGACGCACTTTATTGGTTTGTAGTTCCGCTTTGTGTGCTTGATATGATTGTCTCTTGTCCTTACAGTCACGTACTCGTACGTCTCATTTTTTTCGTTTATGTGGTGTCGGATTTTTAAAACACCACGTAGAATATTTGTGCCAGCCTTACATTCTTTCAAGTAGTTCCATATACGGGTATCTTGCGCGTCTAGTTTGTTTTCTTGCTTCACAGTATTTTTTATATAATATTTGAGCCATATTGGCTAATTTGGTGCCCAGAGCTGGTCCCTTTCATTCTTTAAGTTGTGACAGTTTATTTTCTCGACTTATTCCGGATTTCACTAGTTGACCTCTAGATTCTTTACAAAAGAGGCTTTGGCTTGTTGTTTAGTGCTAACGTATTTGGAGAAACTTTTGATGCATAGAAAAGTGGCCATTCTAAGTCGGTTGTTGTGGAAGATACCCCGAGATTTAGGTGGATAATGCACAAGTTACAACTAATGTTTGAAATGTACTGAGGGTAACTCATTAGCAACTGTATGAGTATATTTTACTGTTACATCTAACTTTATTATAGCATATAATACTTAGAAATTCTTAACATTAATGCAACACATCACAGCTAAATCCTTATGCTCAAAGGAAAACCTAACCAAAACCTTCACGAATTATATATATCTAAAAAAAAAAGTTAACACGATTCAAACTGACATTAGGGAATATGATCAGCATCACCATGACCATGAACTGGTTAGTGAATGCATGGGAACCTGTGCTGACGAGGAACATGCTAACTGGAAGTTATTCAGAAGGCTAATGCGCGCAAAACTGGAAAACACATCTGACCAAAATAGTAGTCAATCTTTAGTTGATCAAAATATAAACATTTTTACGACTGCCATTATTGAAAGCATTGATAAAAAAAAATGCTTACTAGACATAAATCATTTATCCTTCCGCATTTCATTCTTGACATAATAAAGTTAAGAAATACTTGTAGATCCAGATGGAAACGTACGAGGAACGACTTATATCTCATCGAATGTAAAAAAATTAATTCTTTACTAAAATATGCAATCGCAAATTTTAGAAACCAATCATGGAGCGATAGACTCCAAGGGTTAGAGAAAGGTAGCAAACCATTCTGGAACATTGTTAAAGTAATTAAAAAGAAACACACATACATACCTCCACTTAAGGTTGGGAACTCTGTGTTACATTCTTGCTTGGAAAAAGCTAATGCCTTTGCAGATACTCGTAATTTTGCAAATAATCATTTAAATTCTAGTCATGTTATCCCAGACACGCACATAACTTCCTCCGTTGAGCAGTCAGTCAACTTCATTAGGTCACACCCACTGATAAGAAATGTCAATCTAATATCCTTAAGTGAACTAAGGGATACTATACAAAATTTAAAAACCAGAAAGTCATCCGGATTCGATGCGATCAAAAACGTGTTTCTTAAAAATCTTCCAGATTCTTCTCTTAAATATTTGGTAAATACTTTCAATGGCTGCCTTAATCTGGAATACTTCCCGAAAAACTGGAAAACTGCCAAGATAATTCCGATTTTGAAACCTGGCAAAAGTGCAAACTTGCCCTCTAGTTACAGGCCAATAAGTCTGCTGAGCTCCCTTAGTAAGTGCCTGTAGAAGATTATCAAAAAAAGAATTATATCCTTCGTTGACGATAACGAAATATTACTTAAAGAGCAATTTGAATCTAGAGCTTTGCATAGCACTACACACCAAGTGGATCGTATAACAAAATATATCAAAAGTAATCTTGCTAGAGGCTTAAGTACTGGCACGATAATTTTGGACGTAGAAAAAGCGTTCGATAAGGTTTGGCATGATGGTTTGGTACACAAGCTTCTGAGTTTCAATTTTCCGTTATACCTTATAAAAATTATTGAATCTTAAATCAAACCCTCGCAGACAATAAACTAATTAATGCAGGTGTCCCACAAGGATCAGTGCTTGGGCCAGTCTTATTTAATCTATATACCTCTGATTTCCCCACTTTGATTAACTGCAATATTGCTTTATTTGCTGATGATATTTGTATCTATTCGTCGGATGCAATTGGTTCCAATATTGAACATATTACCATAATTGGAACATTAATATTAATGCTTCTAAGACCCAAGCTATCTTTTTTACACGAAAAAGAAAAGCTTGCTTACTTCCAAGCAACCGCCTTCAACTCAACGGTGTTCCAATTGAGTGGAAATCTTGTGGAAAGTATCTTGGAATTTACTTAGATAAACAATTAACTTTCAAGCTACACATACAAGAAGTTATAAAAAAGATTAATGTTACGATCAAGATTCTCTATCCATTCATCTGCAGGAATTCAAAGCTGGACAATGATAATAAGATATTGATTTTCAAGGTTATTTTCCAAGCGATCATGCTCTATGGATCTCCTGTCTGGGGCACATGCGCAAAAAGTCATCTTCGTAGACTCCAGACAACACAAAATAAATTATTAAAAATGATCCTCAATTTGCCCTGGTTTTTCTCGACAGAAGATTTACATAACATAGCTGGCGTCGAAATGGTTTCAACTAGAATTCAGAAACTTCATAGTCAATACAACTTATCTTGTCTGGCTTCAGACAACGACTTGATTTCAATCCTAGTTACATAATGTGAAATTCTAACTTTATTCTTATATATTTTTGCTTTCATTGTTATTTATTCATTAATTTACTTATTTATTTGTTTATCTATCTATTTATTTATTTATTTATTTATTTATTTAATAATAATTATTTTCTTTTTGCACTAGTACATAGCACTTTGAAATCAAGTGTTAACACCAATTCTCTCTTCCCTCCAACGAAATAAGGCATTTTATTTGTCAAGAAGGTTTTTAGTGGCTTTCCTTCGAACTGGTAGTATTTCTGTGATATATTATTTATAAATTATATAAATATTCTAGATGTAAGGTAATGCAAAGCAAATCTCTGTAAAACGAAGATTGTATTTTGTTAATTGTAAATATTTCTGCCACAATAAATATCTATACTGCGCCGACATATTGGATACGAGTACATGCACGCGCCGGATGCAATAAAAGTGAGATACTCGTAGCCGGGTCAGCAGTTCGTTTGGGCATATGCCGGGCAATGACTAACGAGACTGGTAGATTTTGGCAGCAGTCTTTGAAGGTGGCTTAACTAAAGATATTTTATTATCATAACGGGAATAAATGTTAATAATTAGAATGGAAGTACGTGTTCAATTTACGGACAAGTTGGTTGACAGCTTTTTGTTTGAATCCTCGCAGAGGAATTTGTTGATTTGGAATTTATTTAATGATTAGTAAACATTATGCATAATAAATAATAAATAATAAATAATTACAAAAAAAATTATAAACAAATGGGAAGGACATAAATAATAAATACCATCAAGAAATATAAGGTAATTCAGTTAGCGATTTCAGGTAGTTGGATGATCAAAATACTATCTAATATACCTTGATCAAAAAGTTCCCGCACCACACCACCATTTTTGTTAAGTTGGTAAATCTGTTGTTGACATTTCCTCTAAATCTTAGCATCATACAACTTACGTAGCCAAGGGTACATCTATCTCTGTGCGTATTGGCGATTTTCTAATTTGTTACGAGTAGAATTGTGGATTTCAATTTGCAACAACGAACTTGTATTAACTTTTGCGTAAAAAAACAGATTTAATGGTGGGCGAAGGTTGGAAATGTTGAAAAAGTGTTTCGCAACGATTCTCTAAAGAAAACGGTCGTTTACCAGTGGCACGAGCGGTTCAAAAGTGGTCGCGAGTCAATCGAAGATGATGAACGCATGGCAGAGCATCGACATCGAAAACCGACGAAAACATTGATGAAATACGAGTAAAAGAAATGTTGGTCAATAACCGCAAATTAACCATCAGAGAGATAGCGGAGGACTTGAACGTTGCCTATGGATCCATCCAAGACATTTTAGTTAATGATTTGGGTTGGATTTGTAGCAGTAAAGTTGGTGCCAAAAGAGCTCAATTTCATGCAAAAAAGAGACCGTGTGGACGTCGCAAAAGAGATGATTTGCGAGGCTGAATCCGATCCCACATTCATCAAAATTCAAAAGGATCATTACTGGAGACTAGACGTGGGTTTATGAGTACGACACGTAATCCAGACATCAGGCAAGTGAATAGTGGTGTTCACCAAATGAGCCGAGACCAAAAAAATCACGTCGTTTTCAGTCAAGAAAGAAGGCAATGCTCACGGTTTTCATGGATTACAATGGTGTAGTGCATCATGAATCATGCATCAGAGGGCCAGACAGTAAACAAAGAGTATTATTTGGGCGTTATGAGACGTTTGTGTGAAGCAATTCGCCGAAAGAGACCAGAATTGTGGGCAGAAAACTCGTGGATAATGCACCATGATAACGCACCGTCGCACAGTCCCATCATTATTCGTAATTTTTTGACGAAAAATGCAACAAATACCATCCAATAGCCACCGAATTCACCTGATTTGGCTCCCTGTGACTTCTTTCTTTTCAATCGAGTTAAAAAACCACTAAGGGGTACGCGTTGCATCAGCGGAGAGGAAGTAATGGAAAAATCGCAGGAAGCACTGATGGACATACCGAAAACCGAATATAAAAAAATGTCTCGAGGATTGGATCAAGCGCTGGCATAAGTGGCTTGCAGTCGATGGCGATTACTTTGAAGGTGACAATATAGATTTAGATGAATAAACTTGTATCCTTAATCTGGGATCAAGGTGGTACTGTGCTAGTTAAAAAGTGTTAGTATTCTCGAGGAAAATAGCTCTATTCGAGCTACTATTCTGCTGAAAAATGCCAATGCAAGTTAAAAATCATTTTCAATACCCTATTTTGATTTCTTTTCATCCAGACGAACCATACAACAAAATGGCTTGAAATATTGCTTTAAAAATAACAATTTTGTTTTCGTTGCTGATTTTTGATTTGCGATTAATGAAGGGATAACGAGTTCACTTTATTTATTAGTTCTTGGACATGTAGGCCAAACGTGCGAGATTTTTCTAGGTAAACCCCAAGATACATATTTATAGTTCCACTCAGTTTGCACACCACATATAATACGTGCGTTGCTTGGTTCCCTTTTTCTTGAAAAAATACGGCTTGAGTTATTGCAGCATTTATTTTTAGCTTCCGATCAGGGATAGCATCTAAAGCAGATTGGTTCCAATCACATCAAAGATACAAGTATCGCCAGCAAGTATGTCTGACTAAATGTTAGCAAAACGAGGAAAGGCTGAGGTGTAAATATTGCACAGGATTGGACCTAGTATCGAGCCTTAGAGGGCTCAGGAATTTGCAGGAGTAGGGTCAGAAAACTAGCTGATGATGAAGATTTAAGACCTTGAAAGAGCTGATTGAATAATTCGAATCAAATTAATTTGTGCATGCCACATTGTGTCAAAGGTTTTTTCAATATCAAGAATGATAGTGCCCGTTCTCTTTCCTGAATTAAATTTATCTTTAATATGTATGTTTTCTGATTCGATGGGTTTGGTTGACTCTACTATTGTATGATGAGGTCTGAACCCAAAAATTTAAGAGGGAACATATTATTGGCGTTCCAGTGACCTACGGTTTTAATTTGATTTATTTTTTCAAGGCATTTGCTTATACATGGAACTGAGTAAGCTGATTGGTCCTTAGTAATTGAAGAAACTTTGATACAGAGATTACTGGCTTCATCAATTTCTGTTGACTTATATGGTTTAGACAAACGAAGAATACACTCTACATCGTTAATAGTTGTAAAACTGTTGCCAGTCGTTGACTAGAGAGAATTAATAAAATCCATAATCTGCAGCTTTGAAAACCCTATTGATCAAGTTATTGGTAGTAGTTGCGTGGTTAGCAAAAAAGTATGAACTTACGTTTCAGCGTACAATATAGAGTTTCCTGATTTAAGAGCAAGAATTTCTGCATTTTTTGTTTTAGGTACACAGTACACCAAAACGGCTTACCTCACTTTTCTATCTGTTGGAGTTTGTAATTCCATACTTAATTCCATTAGTCGTTAACTAGATCTCTAGTAATTTAAGTTAATACTTTAATTGATGACGATTTGCTATCCACAATCTAATAAATGGATTCCTATTGAATGCACCTACAGTTAGTATACTTGGTGTACTTACATTTTCGACATTGTTACGCATTATTTGTTTGGGAAGAGCTTACTCTATTCTATTTATTCTTGAACAAACTCTCTTTGCCCAAAATCTTAAACTGTTTAACGTTAATTTATAGGTAATAACTTAAGAAATTGCTATTTTAGTTTTAGCTTTAATGTACTGTAGCGCCATAAAAATCCTGTGTAGCTGATGAACAAGCCCTCATACTCGGGATCCATGAAACCCCTAATTAAACAATTTGCACTTTTTGAACATGCATCGAACCTCAAATGTCTTAACGTCTCACTGGCAACATCTACTGAATTTCACATACAATTAAAACAGCAATAAATTGGTGAAGTCCTCCTCAGACCAACCAACCGACCGTACCCACGTTTCACAGATTGGCATGATAAACAAAATTTCGTAACTTCCGCAGTCTACGAGCACGAAATATACAATTGTACAATCCGGTGCTTTTGGAGAAGATACTTGTTTTTGTTGCTTTTTCATTGCTGATTGCCAGCAATTCATGAAATTTGCTCTCGCTTAAAGGAATTTTATTGCGCGTGGTTGTTATAAATTTCCAGCAGTACAAGTACTCCTAGCAGAGTGCATCCGATGGATGCAGGCTATGTAAAAAGCGTTGAAACTGATCGAAAATGGATTAAATTTCAACGAGTCCTGGGGCGATGCGCGATGAATATTAACGTTTTTCCACGCGATATACATATAATATTTGTTCACATGCTACTGCTGGTATTTGAGCGCCCAAAAATCAACATTTGTTCACGTATTAACTACGTACTAGTGAAACTAGTTGAGAGGGCGATGTGCATAATTCATTTGAAATACATTTCTCAGCAATATATTATGTTTTAATAGATGCGAAGTACGAATGGAGGTACTATGCGAAAGAGTCGAATGCGATTAGTTGATGGTATCTTCAATAGCAAACCGAAGGAAGTGCAATTTATTGGATATTGAATTAATGATCTGGAACTAATGGAAACATTAATTACCTTAGGGGGGTTACAAAAGACGCCAACGTTACGGATGTATGCATAAAGTAAAGACGGCAAGAGGTGACGACCAAACGCAAGATGATAAGTCTTACGGTATCAATACAAATTTCAATCTTACTAGGAGTATATTGGCTTTGTTAACTATGCTTAGGAGGTGGAGAAAACCCTAGGCTTTAAGGCAGCTACTTAGTTACATTGTTACAGGACTGTGAGCTGTTTGTGGCTTTTTAATATTATCGAACATCAAATGCGTTTCTCACTTTTTATTTCCCTTTTATTCAGTGCTACGTTGGATCAAAAATCCACATATTACAAATCTGCAATGGACGTACATATACAAGGTGGGGCAAGATTAATGTCATATATTCACCTATGGCATAATTTTTGCAAATGGCGTCAAGTGTCATTGTACTTTGAAATTTATGTTGTAGACAGATAGAGAATAGTTGACAATAAGCAATGGAGCGATAAACGTGGAATTGATATTGCTTATTTGACCAGTTTCCATTCTGTTGTTTTAATGCAGCGTGTATTTCGTCGTCATTTTCTTTGTCGCCCTGCACCATGTTCGAGAGCAATTAAGCGTTTGGCTGACGGTCTTCTGTAAACTGAATCCATGAGAGACGTCACAAGAAATGGCCGGCACGGTATAGCTCGTTCGACCGAGAATGTCATTGCTGTGATCGAGGATGTCCGAGAGAGTCCACAAGCATCGACAAGACAACGATATATACAATTTGGCATCAGCAGACGTTCTTTGCGTCAAATTTTGATGAAAGACTTGAAGATGTTTACTTATAAAGCGCAAACTATTCACCAGTTGCACCCTGCTGACGATCAAGTGAGGTTAACTTACTCCCATGCTGCGTTAAACCTGGTGCAAGAAGAGGATGATTTCGAATCCAAAATCATAATGAGCGGCGAAGTCCATTTGCACTTAAGTGGTTATGTGAATAAACAAAATTTCGCTTTTCTGAGGCACGGAGAATCTGCATGAGATGCACGAAGAGCTATTTCATACTCTTATAGTGACTGTTTAATTCGGCATTTGCAGTGAAAAAGTGATTGGCCCTTTTCTTTTTTGAGGACGTCAACGGCACCGCCGTAACCGTACCTGGTGAGCTGGTGGTTCCAGCAGGACGGAGCAACCGCTCGCACAGCTCGGGCAACGATGAAGATTTTGAATCACCAATTCCCAGGCGTGTGATCTCCCGTTTTGGCGATTTAAACTGACCGGCCAGATCGCTAGATTTGACGGCCCCAGCCGATGTACCCGTAGATTAGTTTTAATTGCATTAATGTTACAATGACTAGGAAATAGAGAGCTAGGTAGGGCATTCCACAAGCGAGTTGTTCGGCTCAGGAACGAATAACGATATTACAATGTACGTCGGAAAATGGGCTTGAGGATATACTGACGAGCATTCATAGCATGACTAGTGTAACGGTTGAAGGTTGGAAAGGGCGGAATGTTACCGGCAATTTCTATGGAGCACTGGTGGCAGAAATAGCGATAAAACAAAGTGAGGTAGGAGGCAATACGTGAGTGTTCGAGGGTGTCAATTGACTGACTGATATTAGTATCACCTACGAGTTTTATCGCACGCTTTTGAATCCTATCTAGCAGGTGCAGATATGTTTTAGGAGCACCTGACCAGATGTGGACATTGTACTTCAATTTTGGGCGGATGAATGCCTTATATATTGTGGCCAGATCAGAGGGGGTAAAATATTTCTTACGTCGCTTGAGGAAACCGAGACGTTACGCAGCATTTTTGATGATATCGAATATGTGGTCATTCGAACGTAAGCTGTCGCACATACCCAGAATGGAAAGTTTTTCAGTTTCGACGATGCAAGTGCCATTCATGGATAATGGCTGGGTATTCAAATTTAGCTTTAACGACAGCAGACAGAATTGTGTTTTGGAAGCATTAAATTCCAATCTGTTGATAGTTCCCCGATTGGTTATGCTGTTAATATTCGATGTCTTCCTCGTACTACAGACGAAGAGCAGGGACGTGAGTCCGGGAACGAGTATGAAAAGCAAAGAGTACTGTCGTCAGCAAAGGAATTTATTGGATTAGAAGTAGCAGACAAGTGATCGTTGATGAAAATTAAAAAGAGTGTAAGAGACAGAACCGAGCCCTGGGGCACACCAGCATTTATTTTGTGAATATCGGACTTATAACCATCCCAGACAACTGGAATTTAACGTTCCGAAAGCTAATTATTAATCCCTTGAAGAATAGATTTGTCGATCCCGATCTGATGCCAAACGCTGTCTAATGCCTTCGAAATATTAAGTGCAACTATCTTGATTCTGGCGGATTGATGTATGCTTAGGTTCCACTTTTCGGTGAGGCATGGCATAAAATCACCAGTGGACCTATTGCTACGAAAACCGTGCTGGCGGTCATTGAGAAGCTTTTGTGTTTCGAAATATTTTTAGATCTGACGGATTATCAGCGGTTCCAAGACCTTGGAAAGAAGGGACGTAAGTGCAATCGGTGCGTTGGTGGAGAGAAGAAATTTCGCATTTTCTAGGAACGGGCTGGAGCAGATGGAATACACAGGTAGACCCCCGCCCACACCTCTCAGATCACTCTGATCGCGGTCTCGCCATTTACGTGTTTAGTGATGTAGCTTACCAAACTCCACCACAATGTAGTCCCTGTTCCAATCCGGAATTCAATTTCATGTGGTTAAAATTCCATCTCCGTAAGCAAATTATCCACTACTGCTTTATTTACAGAAGCCCCAAACTGGACAGTAATTCGAATTTTAATGAGTGTGATGCGCTGTCTGACTTCGTACAACGAATTGTATCCCTATATCCTCATACTGAAACCGTTATTACGAGCGATTTCAATATACACAATTCTGGGTGGCTTCGACATTCTCGACAGACAACACCCGAAGGACGGTGTGTTGAGATCTTCGCTGCGGAAATAACTTAACCCAGCTTGTAAATGAGCCTACACGAATACCAGACATTGACAGTCATACCACCGAAACCCTGGACTTGTTTTTAACTTCTCACCCTTATAAGTAAACCGTTGATGTGGTTTCCCCTCTTGGCTCGCCGGACCATTCTGTCTTACCAGCTAATTTCTCGTACACCGACCACACAGTTAGGGAAAAGATTCCTAAAAGAACCGTATGGCAATACGAAAAGGTAACTGGAGCTGTCTTAACAGCTTCTTCAGAAATTTTAACTGGTCATTATGTTTCCTCGATAACGACGTGGATGCGCCTGCTGGTATGATCACAGACACCATTCTCTTTATAATGAGAAACTTTATCCCTCATCGGATGAAGAGTATCAAACCAAAAGAAAAGGCATAGTACGACTCTAGCTGTAAAGAGGCTGTCAGGGTTAGAGAATTGTTTTTTCGGTCCTACAAGGCCAACCCGACAGAGGAAAACCGAAAAAAGTGTAAACGAGCCAGAAATGACTGCAACATCTCTCTCAAGCATGTGTGAAGTTCCAATACGACTAAAAACTGAGGCAAAAAATACTGCAATGTCACAAAGGCAGTAAAAAGTTTTGGTCATTCGTCAAAAACATTAGAAACTCTGCCTCATCCTCCATCCCAACGCTCATTTACAATGACATTCCAGCTGTCAGTTCTTTGGACATAGCCAATCTGCTTGATGCACACTTTGAGACCAGCTCAACCCTCCCAGATTGTGCTTTGTCCCCGCCTACATTTGAGTGCGTCGAATCTACAATGGGACGAATCCACTTTCGCACTCGTGTAGTAGCGAGACTACTTAAAGGTCTCAAAATGCTTAAATCCGCTGATCCAGATGGTATATCTCCCCTTCTTCTGAAGAGGTGTTCTTCCACGCTGGCAAAACCACTGCGCTTTTCATCAATCCAACCCTTTAGAACTCTTTCCGAGCAGATGGAAAACAGCATTCGTCCAGCCCGTCCGTGCCTTTTCTCCAAGGTCATGGAAACGCTGATAAACCGTCAGCTAATGAAATATCTCGAAACACGAAAACTTCTCAATGACCGGCAGTACGGTTTTCGTAGAAACATGTCCACTGCTGATTTGATGGAACCAAAGCGTACATAATCTGGCGAAAGTAAGATAGTTGCACTTGGTATTTCTATGGCATTTGACAGAGTTTGGCACCAGGCTCTTTTGCCGAAAATGCGTGCTTTTGGGATCGAAGACTCCCTTCTTCAAATAAAACACATCGGTGATACTAATATCAGTCAATCATTGACAATCAATTCGTTCGTTCGTTTTATCGTCATATCACTACCAGTGCTCCATTGAAATCGGCAGCAACATTCCGCCCATTCAAACTTTCAACCGTAACACCCGTATCGCTATGAATGCTCATCAGTATACCCTCAGGCCCATTTTCGGACATGCTCTAAAATATCGTGATTCTTTCCTAAGCCATACAACTCGCTTATGAAATGCCCTGCCGATCTCTGTGTTTCCTGGTCGTTATAATTTACAAACATTTAGAAACAATGTACATCAGTACCTGTCTTTTCTTCCTCCCTGAATTTCCTTCGCCAGCGTTGTGTACAAACATTTTAAGGGTACAAAAACTCCTTGAGCGGGTGCTGATTATAAAAAAAAAGTGTTGAAACTTGGGATTCTCTACGTTAAAGATGCAGCGGTTTTTTCATTTCAGCCGCTTTATTTGCTTCATTGCCGCAGAACAAATAGTATTTTCTAAAACAAAAAAAAGAAGCATTTCCTCACACTCTAGTTCGAGGAGGATTTACTTTTAAATTCATTTTTATTATTTCTTTCATCATTACTTACATTCTAATTAAATGATTAAATTTAATTTAACAATTACTGGCTCTTACCGAACGCTCTTAACTTAACAATCTCTTTCAAAGTTTGCTTTTCGGCCTTAAAAACTATTTAACGATTAATCTTATCTATCAGTTATAAATATGTGAAATTTCTAAGAAAAGTTTTAGAAAAACTTAGATACCATCGAGTGGTCACTATACCAATTGGGATTTCGGACGCCAAGCATTCGTCAACATCGTGCACAAGCATCCCCGAGATTTAACCAATATCATAAAGCATCGGTCACTTCTCAGCGGCGCCGCCTCTCCACGAGATCGCCCTAACTATCCTTAATCGAACTACAACTAAGAGGAGTGTGTTACCTTAGTAACGTATCGACCTAATAAAGCGAGCCCACCCTCTCCCTTTCCAGCAGCCACTAGAATTCGGCGTACTGTTTCTCGGCATCGATCCGATCCCTGTCCGCAATCGCGGGACTACACGGAGGAGCTAAGGAGCTCCTTATTGGCGACATACACGTCACAGATGAGCCGCTTGACCCTCTCACCGCGGTGGCGGTGGTATATTACCGGGATACCATCCCTGCTTTGCATTAACCCTTTAGCGTCAATATGGAGAAATGCCTTTGGCGGGATAAAGCCGGATAGAAGCATGCTCTCGTAGTACATTTCATTGGGGTAATAAGCCCCAAATATCAGGTTAATATCGTTGGTCATTGCTCGTGAAACGTGTCTTCGCACCACCTTAATCAGGAAATTGCCAATCCTGTTCAGATTAGCCCCATCGTAAAGGGCTTTGTTGGGATAATATTTTTTTTACTCTGATTCTGGTGTTTTCTACAAGCCGAGACAGGTCCTAAGACATTGCCTTTCAAACACCCGAATCCTTTCCATCTGATACGGGGCTACATTGAACCACACGGGACAACCACACGCGATGACTGGCCTGATTAGGGCCATATAGCGTATGACCTTCACCCTGGAGACAAGTTGACTGCTGTGAAATAGACTTCTTGTCAGGGCTAAAGTCTTCTTGGCCCCAGCAAGACAAGCACCTATATGTTTGTCAAAATAAAAATACTTGTCGAGCCAGATACCAAGGTATCTCACTACGCTTCTCACCACTAATGGCAATCCGTGCTGTCCAATGGTGGTCAAATTTCGCCAGTTATATCTGGTATCCCTAGAAGCCCATCCCAATGGAGTTCTAAACAAGATTGTTTCCGACTTTTGAAAATTGATTCTCAGTTTCCGATCGTCGTAATACGCCTTAATATGATCGAAGTCACGTTGCAAAAGGGTGTTAATGACTTCGATTTTTGGACCTGATCTGTACGCCACTAAATCGTCTGCGTACGCTATGGAATGATTGAGGGAACCTACTAGATCATTTGTGTAAATGTTAAACAGAATCGGAGAATCACAGCCCCCTGTTGTAAGCCGTTTTTAATGTCAAAGATCTTGCTCGAAATGACATTGTTGCATTTAACAACGAACTTCTTTCCCAAAAGCATGTCGTAAATTATATATAGCAGGGGTTTCGGCATGCCCATCCTGGTTAGCTTATAGAAAAGCCCCTCTAACCATACGGTGTCGAAGGCCTTCTCAAAGTCAACGAGGCAGGCACCCGTACACTGGTTCTTGAATTTATTCCATTGTATGTCGGAGACCAGCTTTGACGCAGCATGAATAGTGTCATGTCTCGCCCTAAAACCAAACTGGTTTTCCGGAATTATATTATTTTCCTCAACCCACTTATCAGTTTCTCGAATACCTTGCTAATATTCGGAAGCAAACTACAATACTTGACCGAAGATTAGCAGGGTTAGTTATAACTTTATCCCTTTTCGGGATTGGGTGTACCACAGCTGTTTTCCAATGCATCGGATAATATGCATTATTCAGCGCATTGTTGAAAAGCGTAGTAAATATATCCACTGCTTCCAAGTGCAGGTGTCTTAATACGACGTTTGAAATACCGTCTACTCCCGAAGTCCGAGGAGGACTAATCCCAGATGTGCTCGCTGTTTCCGTCTCGCGTTGTCTTTTAGCAGCTGTAATGCTACTCTTTTGGGTGTACAATTTACGACACTGCTTATGGATAGTTACAAATTGTTTGTCTTTTAAATATTCATCAAACGCATCACTCCTTTCGTTACTTGAATCGATTAACATCTTAATCCCATGATCAGCATCCACAATTTCACCTTCAGTCAAAGATTCACTGCAAATGAAGCAAACTTGTGACATTTTTATAAAATTTACGAACGGCACAGTTTAAAATGAAAGTACAATATCATCTACAAACACGTATAGTAACTACGAAAAACGGTTCAAAACTGATTAGATTTGCCAGAGTTACGTCCCTCCAAGTATACGCCGGTATCTACACGAACAATGGAATGTCGCAGGCAGATGTTACTCAAGGCAAACCAACTAATGGAATTAGGGACGGACGTAGACTCACTCAGAATCGTATATTTTCCACGTACGAGTATAGTACTTGAGTACATGAGTCACAAAAACCAATATTCCAATATTTTTTTCTTCAAATAGATGACCCGATGATGCATACTGGCCACATATGAGTGCATATTCGTATTTTCTAGGTTTGAAATTGCGATAACACGAGAACAGTGGTTCGTACCAGTCAGAAGATATTAAAAAAAAAATGGCTCGTGACTGTGGTTTGAGATCTTCGAGCGAACGCACACATTTTAGAAATCACAAATCAAGATCTGGACGCGCTCCTTGGCGAAAGGCATATTTGACATATGCAAGAAGAAAACTAGAAAAGAAGACAGTAGTTCGAAGACACCCAAGCCTCAGCCACGCCGCCAGGAAATATCAAAGAATAAACGACTTTCCAGGAAGTGTACAAGGCGAATGACATCATTGGCCTGAACCACGACCTGGAAAATCGAGTCCTTGTACACAATTTCTACCTACGAAATGAAACAGAGAATTGGCGATTCGAGAGCTCGGGCTTCACCCAGTTTAGTGACGAGAATATGTCAAATAACGTCATCACCAACGATAGGGTACTACCCCCTTTCATTTCGAAGGAAGAGCTCCAAACGATTTTCGAATCGCTTAGAAGCAAGAAATCAGTGGGAACCGATGAAATACCGAACATTGTGCTTCGACATCTCCCACTAGAAGCGGTGGACATTTATACCACCCTGTTTAATAATGCAATGAATAATGCACATTATCCAGCGCATTGGAAAACTGCGGTGGTACATCCCATTCCCAAAAGGAATAAAGATACTTCCAATCCGGCGAATCTCCGCTCGATCAGTCTTCTTCCAAACATCAGTAAGGTTTTCGAGAAGGTGATCAATAGAGTCCTGACTAAGTGGGTTGAGGACAAACATATAGTTCCGGATAATCAATTCGGTTTCAAGGCGGGGCATGATATCATTCATGCTGCGTCCGAACTCGTTTCTGATATCCAATGGAACAAAGGCGAGAAACAGTGCACTGGTGCCTGCCTAATTGACTTGGAGAAGGCCTTCGATACCGTATGGTTAGAAGGACTCTTTTTCAAGCTGGACAGGTTGGGCATTAGTAAACCACTGCTGTATATTCTTTTTGATATGCTCTCCAGTAGACAGTTCATCGTGAAGAATGGCGATGTGACTTCTGCTGGAACATTTAACATTAAAAACGGTCTGCAACAAGGTGCGGTAAATTCGCCGATCCAATTCAACATTTACACAAGTGATCTGATAGGTTCACTTCACCATGCCATAGCGTACGCAGACGACTTAATCGCGTACAGGTCAGGTCCAAAGATCGAGGTCATTAACATACTTTTGCAACGTGACTTCGACAAAATTAAGCGATATTGCGATGACTGGAAGTTGAAAATCAACTTTCAGAAATCGGAAACCATTCTGTTTAGGACGCCTTTGTCTGGGGCCTCTAGGGATACCAGAAAGAATTGGCGAAAGTTCTCTATCGTCGGACAACATGGACAGCCACTTGCTTGTCGAAATGTAGTCAGATACCTTGGGATCTGGCTAGATCAATATCTGTATTTTAACAAACATATAGATGCTGCTCTAGCTAGAGCCAAAGGTGCTTTTGCTCTTACAAAGAGACTGTTTTATAACAGCCAACTCGATGCGAGGGTGAAGGTAATCTGCTATATGGCCCTTATCAGGCCAATGCTTGTATTTGGATGTCCCGTGTGGTTCAACGTGAGAGCAAGTTTATTGGAAAAGATTCGGGTGTTTGAGAGGGCTTGTCTTAGGACTTGTCTTCGCTTATACAGAACACCAGAGTCTGAGTACATAAAATTCTATCGTAATGAGGTCTTGTACAATAGGGCGAACCTAATAAAAGTGGACAATTTCGTCATTAAGTTGACTCGAAGGCACATTGCAAGAGCAATGACCTCATCGAACAACCTGATCTCAGGGGCTTACTACCCTAATCATACGTATCACGAGAGAGCTCGCCTTGACGGCTTTATTCCTCCAGAAGCGTTCCTCTATTTAGATAGTAAAGGTCTGATCCAGGACAGATTGGCTGTGCCGCTAATCTTCCACGTTGCTCGAACAGCTGCGGACAGGCGACTCAACTACGACAGAGACGTCGCACACGGCAGTGCGGAGCGTCTCCGGTTCAGTAGAGCGGTAGGGAGCCGTGACTGGAGGGATGTTGCTCAGCAGCACCAACAATTTTGGTGGCTTGATGAAGGCGAGGATGCTTCGTCGTTCAAGCAGAGTGGGCCAGCCTAATTATTTTTATTTTTGTTTTTATTTTTGTTTTTTAGCCATGGCCGGCTTATATAGTTTAAGTTAGATTTTAAGAACACAAAAAAAAAAAAAATAAATAAAAATAAAAAATTATAAAAAAAAATAAAATATAAATATATACATATATGCATATGTATATGAATATATGTATATATAAGTGTATATGTGTTATGTATTGTATATATGTGTATGAATGTATTATATGTAAGTAGGTTAAGTAGATTAAGATTTATTTTGTAGGTAGTCTGTAAGTTTATAGTTTTAAATTATAAACTCAAAAGAGTCCATATACTAAGTTTTTGCTTTTTAAAAATGTTTTCTTAGTTTAAGCTGTATTGTCCTAAATATAAGAATAAAAAAAAAAACCTGTCAAAACGTCGAAAGACATAGTTTAAGTGTTAGGATTAATTTAGAGTGCCCGCATGGGGCCAGTAAGTTAGTATAAGAATATTTGTAAGTTATTTAAGCTAATTTTTAAGCGTTTTTTTGTCAAGCATGTAAGAGTAAATTAAGATATTAATAAAAATGCATTTAAATTGGAAAAAATTATCAAAGAATAAACGCCTTTAAAACGCCCTTGAGGTTTATCTTTGTATCGGCGCTGGGTTGTCCTCGACTTTTTCAAGTACAGTACATTTTTTGTAGAGAATTTCACGATCCATAAACTTTTTCTCATCCACATATCTGGTAGATCTCACCATTTCAGTGATATACGCAAAAAACGAAAATTTGTGACGTCTGACGCACAAGAAGGATCGATGGTGATTTTTGACATAGTATTTGAAATGGCGTATTCTAGACCTCTACAAAAATCCAGCTTGTTGGGAATTGATGCAAACTCAGTACTTTTTTTCGTCTATTTTGTCTGGGTTATCAATGAAATTTTGTAAACTACTCGTATTTTCGACAACTCGGCTTTCGATGCAATGTGAAAAGGGTATAAATCTCTTAAGAAATATAACTAGATGGCGCCATGTAGAGATGAAGCAAATTTCAATTTATCTAAGCAATGTCTTCATCTACAGTGGCTGTTTGTCACTATTTAGCTTTGCAATATCCATCTGAATATGAAGCCAGCATAAAATGTTGGAATCCAAAGGATATTAAAAATCCTCGATATGAAAAAAACATCAACCCAGTATAAATCTACTTTTAGTTGAAACAAATTCATCATCCATATTAACAGCGTTTTCGTGAACTTTCCCTTCTTACTATCATAAGAAAAAATGGCATAAAAATGTCAACACCATTAAAAAAGATCACGGCGACAACGACAAAGCCAAAGACAAAGAAGTACAATAGTTAGGAAAGTTCCCTTTCACGGAAATGATTATTATACGAGTAATTATTCTGATGCAGGAAAATTCAAACGAGAACGACTCCTATTAAAACTGCAAAAGGAAATCCAAAGTAAAAATAAAAATAGATTGCATTGCTTTGGAGATATGTACGAATACATATATACAAACGGAAGGCGAACGACTGAACAACTCGTTGAGTAATTTATTTTCCATTTTTAATTTGCAAAAGCTCAAAGGACTCTTCAAACAACATACTCGTACATCGGGAGAGAGAAAAGAAAATTGATATCCCAGCAGTAATGGAATTTATTGGAAAAAAGTGTTTGGGCAATTCATCTTCCGACACAAATGAAAACGGACCGATGTGCTATGGAAAAGACCCAAAAGGAAACTTTTTTTTGACGATAGAGACGACCCAAATCTGCTTCCGGAAATTCAATCATGTTTTAAAAAATCCCACCTTGTTTTCTAGACAAATATTGTTTAAAACCAAATATATGATATTTTGTAATATAAGCAAAACACTTCACTTTACCAGCCACATTTGGTTCATATTGAGCAAATTCGTGAACTGTTAACAATATCCGATCAAACCATATAGCAACAATTTGACATAATACATCCAGTAACTAGGTAGGTAAAAGTGGCTGTTGGAAAGGCCAACCCAGTTAGGCCTATTGGCCCATTGTGATGCCATGTGGATATATGATCCTCTTACTCATGGAACCAGTTTGAGCTTATGATGAAGCATAGGAGACTGTTTGCGTCTATAATTTTTAGATCGTTTAAGTCATTGTAGAAGAAAGCTCCTGAGTGAAGTTTTCTTTTCTGGAGGAGAGCTGGAGATGTACAGAGTAGGTGGAGCTTCTACAGAAATCGTTTGTAAAGGCGTTAAGCCTTCTTGCATGCTTGCCTATAAGGCAGTGTCCACTGATGATCCTATTTAAAAGGATCAGATTTTTAGATCGATTTAGATCCACCTTTGGCCAGATCTGTTTTGTCGCTAGACATGTTGGTCTAACAGTCCACCTAAGGTCTATCCTTTTATTAGCGACCAGCTTTAATATTGATTAGCACGTAGCGATAGGTAAACTTATGCTAGCGTTTTCCGGTAGAATAGAGTGGTTCCAATTTTGGCGAGTTCGTCGGCCCTACAATTCCCTGGAATGTCTCTGTGGCCCGGTACTCAGCAAAGGTGAAGGTTAAACTGCTCTGCCATCTTCATAAGAGATGATCGGCATTCTCAAGGGTGATCTTAGAATTTAGTGAGACCGAGTCCAGGGACTTGATAGCGGGCTGACTATCCGAAAAGTTACGGATATCATTTGCAGGTATTACGTTTTTCTTCAGCCAGGACAGAGCTTCTTTAAACGCCAAAATTTCCGCCTGGAACACGCTACAGTGATTTGGAAGACGGAAGAAGAGACTTAGATTTTGCTTCTCTTAGAAAACACCGCCACCAACCCTGCTATCAGATTTAGATCCATCTGTGTAGAAGTGGATTGATTTGTTCTCGATGAAAGCATCTTCCTTCCAGAAGGATTTAGATGGGAAGCTTACATGGAAGTCTTTGTCAAACCAAAGTTCAGGTATGGTGTGATCGATGTTCTCTGTGAGAATTCCTAATGTATTAAGAATGTTAGCGTGGCCAAATGAATTATTTGTTCACTGTGTAGTCGCTTTAAGGCGAATAGCTGCAGTTGCCTGTTGATATCGAGGGGTATCAAGTGAAACAGAATGTCTAATGCCGCAGAAGGAGTAGACCGTAAGGCTCCGTTTACGCATAGACACGCTCTTCTTTAGACAACAATCCCGTAGGTGAATATCCAGTGAGTTATGTGAGGTTGAAGGCACCATCTGGTCCCAATGGCTTTGTTGCAAGCTACTGTAGCTTTATTGACTCTTTCTTGGTTTTTAACTTTCCAGTTTAGTTTCGTGTCAAAAATAAGACCCAGCTACTTTGCGGTATAGGAAAAGACTAAACTGGTACCGCTTATTGAGGGAGGATCTATAATTGGAATTTTATATTTCCTAGAAAAGAGGACAAGATGAGTTATATGGGGGCTTATTCCCCGTCCACAGCGAGATCTTTATTGGTATTTAGATGCTTACCTGAGGCGGCTATAGCAACGTCATCCATGCTACCACCCGCTTCCACGTATATCCGCAGTTCATTTATGGTACTTACTATGGTAAGTTCCAGAGAAGGGGAGAGAGGACACCGTCTTGCAGGGTACCTCTGCTAACACATCTTTTACCAGAAGCCACACCCAGTTTGGAGTTGTCTATCCTGCTATTTAGCATAAGACTGATCAACTCCCCGTCTACCTGCAGAGTTAACAACGCAGTCGTGATTGCGGATGTGTTGACGTTATTAAAGGCACCCTCTATGTCCAGGAAAGCAACCATTGTGTACTCTCTATATTGTAGGGATCGTTCGATATAGTTAGTCAGTGAATGCAGAGTCGTTTCCACTGACTTTCCTTTACAGTAGGCATGTTGCCGTTGACAAAAGTCTTGGATCAAGTTTAGGTCGTACGCCCAGTTGCAGTAGTCTTGTTTGGGTTGCTACTGGCCCCAAAAAGGGAGCTACCTGGAAAGTGGGTGTCCAGTAGGAGGTAGAGTGATTAATCACTTGAGGTTATCCAAGAGCCATCGGCTTTTTTCAAACAGCTAGGCATCATAGGATTTATAGAGAGAATTTTTCTTAGCCGCGATCCTTCAGATGTTTCTGTGATTTTGTTACAGAATGATCGCCTTGCCTTCCTCAGTTCTTTTTTTGTATATTTTGTTTCTTTTTTTGAGTCCCAGTCAGTCACTTTTCTTGTGATTTTTGCTAGGTTGAAAAGTTTTCTGCAAATTGTTTTAAGCGGTCGCAGTGCTGATGTCCACCAATGCGGCTTTTTCTTGCCTCTAGGTTGAATAAGAGGGTACGAATTCCTTGACTTTCATATCAAGCCCGTTGGTGTCACGAGGGGGACATGAGGGTCCGCAGGATAGTGTTTCTGAGAATATTCCTCTGTACCTTGGCCAATCAGTTTTCTGATAACTCCGGAATGCTGGTTGGCTCGGAAAAGCATAGCTCAGTCTGAATTGGATGTATCTGTGGTCTGAAAATCAGTGTTCAAACTATACCATCCAGATCGTAAGCATTTGACTAACTAAATCTGAGTAACTTAATCCAAACGCCATATCCGCTCCAATGAACCGGTTAAGCGAGAGTTTTGCCGAGAACCCACATGTGTCGTATCGTCACCGCGCTCAGCATTTTGGCGTTATTGGAATCACCTTGCGGCGCATTTTGAAGGTTGATTTGCATTTGTTTTCCGTATAAAGTACAATTGACTCAAAGAATACTGCCGACAGACTGTCCACGTCACTTGGAATACGGCCAAACCATCGATCTACTGGTTGACACTAAATCTGATTTTTGGAAGCAAATTTTTATGACCGACGAGGTCCATTTCACACTCTCTAGTGCCGTTAACAAGCAAAATAGCAGCATTTGGGGAACGGATAATCCACACGAGATCCATGAAATATCATTGCATGACCAAAAAGTGACTATTTGCGCCAAAACCATCGTTGGGCCATTTTTCTTCAGAGAAGGCGAAGCAGTCGATGGGAATCAATATCGGTGAATGTTGGCTCATTATGTCTGCCCACAAATGTGTGGAAAAAGTCTAGGCGGTTACTGGTTTGAACAAGACGGTACGCAATGCTACACTGAAAATCAAACAATTTAACGGGCTTCTTCTTGTGTGGTTATTTGAAAACCAAAGTATACGCCAGCATGCCTCAGACCATTGCTCAAAGGAAACATTCGTGCCGAAAACATCGCTATACCGCCCGAGATGCTCGAAAAAGTGATGGAAAACACAACAAAAAAGGCATATGTTGCTTTGGTCATTAAAGGCGGTCACTTTATTAATTAGTTTAAATAAATTGTAAAGGACCAAATTAAATAAAAATACCTCACATTTTTTTTAAAGTTATTCAATATTCACATACCGACATTAATGATGGCGCAACCATTATTAATGGCATCAACTTAAAAAAATTCTTAGAAAGGAAATTTAATTGAAAAATCAAGTGATTGCTATTTTGAAAGTGCTATAGGACTCTGTTTAAGAACAATAACGAGGGAAATCGATTTAAAATCGAAAATTTAGTTTCAAAAAGAAACTTCAGGCATGTGGATTCCTTGCCTATTTTTGACGGAGCGAATCCTATTGGGAATCTGCAAGACGACTGATCGGGGAGCTGGTGACTGCCCTTTATCGTGGATTGAGCCAGCAGTCCAGTAATTTGCCTACGCCATCGTAGGATCCCCAACCTTATACGGAAAAGGTAAAAAGAAAATGTGACGAGCCAGCTATTATCCTCGAATAGTAATGAATTCACTGTTGATGATAATGGAAAACAATTAAAAGACAACGACCTTCGGATCTGCAGGTGAAATCTTCGGAGCCTAAATAGATCACGCGCAACTGAGCAATTAGCAAAGGCCCTTGACTGTTATCACGCAGATATCACCGCCATCCAGGAAGTGCGATGGGATGGGCCAACCATAAGGAGGATGAAAAACTGCGATATATACAATGGTGATTGCTATAGGGAAGACAAACACCGTACATTCGGATGCGGATTTGTCATACGGGGCAAGATTAGGCACGATGTCTTGAGCTTCCAACACGTGAGCGAGCGTCGTATGACAGTCCGCACTAAGTCTAGGTACGAATATATGACTATAGCACACGGTTTCCTCATCTCAATATACACCAGGGGACATGGCGGTCTCCGGAACATGAAACAATAAATCGGGTCGATCATCGGGATCAGCGTAAGGCATGTAACGTGTTTTTTGGACGTCTGAACTTTCAGCACTACGTTGGCTGCCTCATAGTGCCAATCCGCCCACCAATTAATGCACACGTTAACCAGTTCTCTCGTAAATTTTCTTGTGTTTGCAGTGCAAAAAAGAAAAAAAACACAAAAAAATATTGCGCAGTCCGGGTATCCCACCTCTTCCGCTACTGGTCGAAGTACTGATGCTTGCACTCGATCGCAGCTGTATTTGTCATATGATACGGGCAGTGACTGAGCGTATGTAACAAATGATGGATAGCGGGTTGTAGTGTGAATTTTGTTCCTGCACTGTTTCCTATTTTTGTAAGAACATACGACAATTGATTCGGTAAACCAATGTCAGAATTTTTACTTCGCAACTTTGCTTAGCATCGTCGGTGTTTACGTTTTTTGTGATTATGACTCTGGAGTTCAGGGTTGGGCGCGGATAACTGTTGCCTTATCGAAGTATGTAAGCAAATAGGAATATGAGAATAACATTTTGTAACCATTTCCATTTATATCACCATTCACCGGCATCATTACGATTTCTTTTTGTCAAGTCGCCTTGATTCCATGACATTTCATAAACTATATTGAATACCGCCTCCATATAAAACGTGTCGATAAATCTAAAGACTTAGTAGGGAAGCTAATATTTTTCTATCGAACTGTTTTTAAATAGAGTGATCGATAAACAATATAAGCCAGTATCGCTATTTGGCGGCTTTTAAGACGTAATAAGAAATAAAAACAACATCGCCAAATAGCCAACGTACTTTTTACGCGGTATTACTCCAAAACACACAAGCAACACCTACTGCATGTCCCTTTATGAAAGTAAATTTAATTTAGTCCTTTGTGGACTTGAGGTTAACACACAATGTGGTCTATCACGACTAAACATTCTGGACAGGGTTGGGGTAAAGGTTTGTAATTAGTTTCACCGTGACGGAGCTTTAAATGCTTAAGGTGTTCGTTTGTGGCAGGAAAAGTGTGTATAACTTTTCGTTAGAATTTAAAACAGGAATACCTTTGATAGTTCGGTTTGTTTGCCCTGGTTTACTTATTTATTTTTATAATATACGAGTACTTTGAGTTAGATAAAATGAATTGAATCAATGATACCTATACAAGGATGAAGTTGAGGAATAATAAACCGAAATATAAGGATGTAGCGGGTGATTTGATTACTTAATAGAATTATAAGTTGACGTAGACCAAAAGTAAGTCAGTTGTGATTCCGCTGCGAAATTAGTGGTCAAAAACTCTCAAAATTCTCCATTTATCGTTTGGACACTAAAAAGTCAACGTCAACCGCAATAATTTTGTCCAAATTGTTAAAGTCTCTCACGAGAATTCCCCCAATGTCGGTCCTAAGTAATGAGGGGACAGTTGGTGATGTGATGAGTGTTTGAAAAAAATACGGCCTTATATTCTCATAGCGATCATTTAAATATAATAGCATCTAATGATACATATTTTTCCAATCTACTACAGATTGGCGCGAAATGAAGAAAACATAGCAGCCGTAGCGGCCAAAATCGAATAGACCCATAAATGTCTATTAGACCCCGACCAGTTGGATTGGACATAGCCAGAGAGTTTTGCCATTGGATTTGGGCCTACATCCGTATAAGATTGTGCTGACGCAAGAATTGAAGTCAGCCAATCATATATAATGCGGAAAGTCCGCTAATTTAGCGCTGGAAATGTTGGCCGCAAATCTGGATTTTGATCAAAAAATCATCTTCTCCGACGAGGTCCATTTTTGGCTCAATGGCTATGTCAACAAGCAAAATGCCATTATTGGAGCGAATACAATCTACAAGTATTCGGCCAAGCATCAATGCATGCACAAAGATTGACTGTTTGGTGCGGTTTATGGAATGGCGGCATCATCAGACCTTATTCTTTTCGAAATGAAGAAGGACACACCATTACCATTACCGTCAATGGTCTCTGTGATCAGAGTTCGACAATATCGATATACCCGAGCTGTAGTTCCAATAAGACGGCGCTACATGCCATACATGCGACGCAACGCTCGATGTTGTGAAGGAGAAATTTGGTGACTGGGTCATCTCACGGCGTGCTTTCATCAAACACGCTATTGCGTGTCGGTAGAAATCGCAAGGGAACAACGCAAAGAATACTCATTGGCAATCTTTATACACCATCGTTAGCTGGTCAAAACCTTACCAATGAACTTAAGAGAACATACGAGTATGTATGTACATAGTATTTCAAAAACTTTCGATACTGTAAGACTAATGGCACTTGATTTAATATGACCTCACAGTCTAGTAGTTGTCATTCAAAATTCTCATTCAAATTCTCAACTCCACTCTAGTTTATCCAAGGTAAACATTCCTATTGAAAGAAGTATTTATAAATCCGAAATAGACAAATCGATAAACGACTCGAATCAAAGCAATAAAAATATCGAAGAATCAATCATTTCTCCGTTCAAGCTAATAATCTCATAAACATTTTATAAATTTGGCTGCGAAGGCTTAAAATAATCTATCACCATCATTCTAATAGGGTAAATATGGAACTCCATTCCATGATACTATGCTCAAGTAAGATAATCAATGGAAGGATGAAAATAGATATCGACAAAGTTTTCAGGGATCGTTTGCAGAAAGTAGTACCTTCCCAACAAGCATTTAAAGAAATCGATTGGGTAACTGGAAGGCCATACTTTGGGCCTGATTTTGTTAAAGATGTTCTTAAATATAACGGTCAAGATTTAACTGATACTGACTCAAAACTTAGCACGTTTAAAGCTGTATGTACATATTAAAACACATATGTTGAAAAAAACACCTTCTTTTGACCCGAACTTCAGTAACCAAATACTTCAAATTGTCAACAGAAACCAAACCTCTCAAGAAAGCTCGCACCCGACATTCTTCCCCCCGAATAACACTGTGCGTAGTCAACTGCCGCCTCCATTCATTAAAAAAAAAAAAAACAGTCTACACAAAAGGTCACTTGGTCCAGATCTGATTTCCAATTCTGTGCTGCGAAAATCTCCACATTCATTAGATGTTACACTTTCGGGCATACATATATTTATAACCATTGCAAACAATGGTTATTTTTCCTGTTTGTCTGGGAAAAGTCAAGGATCTTACCCATAGCGAAAAACAAAATGGCAAGAGATGAAAAGGAACTCCGTCCTATTTCAGGAAAATTATTTGAGTGTGTTCCAGCAGAAGCCTTAGAATACTTTTGAGACGATATGAATGCCATTCCAAATAATTAGTTTCTTTTCAGAAAGGAATGTTCGACGGAACATGCCACCTTACTTGTATGCAGTAAGACTGTGCAGTGTCATCATCACTTATGCTCAGCACACTTAAGTGGTTAGAAGAAATGTACTGCCCCATCGTACACACAGTAAACAGCTTCCTAAGGGACAGGAAGAAATCCGATAACTTCTTAGCAACGCTGCCGAGAGGAATCCGTTTGGTCTGCGGGCAACTTGGAGAATCCTGCCATATGCGGTTTTTCCCATATGAAACCCGACTGTCAATTGGAGCCCTAACCGATGTCTGAGCCCAACTCCAAGTTTGACCTGTGACCTAGACAAGAGCTTTTTGAAACATTCTTTGGCAGCGTCGTCCTTGTCTTCTGTAGTGGCATGGACGCTTATTAGGCTTATGTTAGCCAATTTAGCATTGTTGCGGATTAACATAAAATGCTCGCTTGCTAGTCGGAAGCTCAAGACATCTAGCGCACATCCGCATCCGGATTTTTCCTGTTTCTGTGCCCGATAGCAATCACCATAGTGGATATCACTATTTTTTATCCTCCTTATACTATTCCTGGATGGTTTTGGTATCTGATTTGGTTTGTTGGTTTGTTTATGGTTATTAAACTTAAGCCTTAAGCCGAATGGTCCGAACATTCCATGTGCAGATCCAAAGGTCATTGTCCTGTTATCGTTTGCAAGGGCCATCTGTAGTGGATCTGTTATCTCCTGAGGCTCTTAGTTGGTCATTCAATTTTTGTTTATCTCTTCCATATAAGGTTGTGTCCCCTATGATGGCGAGCACCTATTTGCCAGTTTAGTCTGCATCAGTAAGTATTTACTCATGCGGTTATCATGGACCACCACTGGGAGGTAGGGCAAGCACTAAGAACTTGATTGCTGCGCTGCTATGTGACATTCAGCATTTTCTCGATAAATCACCGTGCATATGAAAGCATTACATGTTTGGAAAATGACCGCCGTATCTATCATAAAATCCATGAAGCTTCGACCAGTGCAGTTATGTATTGGAGTGCTGTTTTCTTAAAAGTGGAGTAACAAGTTTATGCTTTGCCTAACGAAGATCCATTTTCCACTCGTCTAGCGACTTTGTCATGCGAGATAATTTCTCTTACTATGGCCATGGCAGGTCCACTGATGAGTTCTATACTACACTTATCCACTAAATTCAAAGTTTTTTTATTTTTATTTTTTTTTTTGTGTGCGCAAACTGAAACAAAAAAAAATTGGCGCCCAACGTGGGGCCCGATTGTAAGGAGTCAGTTGGCCACGGAGACATCCATGATGCAGGAGTAGTTGGCAGTGGCACGCTCGCGGTTGCTCGGCTATATCTCGTCGGATGGGGTTGGTTCTTTCCACTATCCCGTGCATCGCAACTCAACTTACCTTTTTGTTTCGTGCCGAAATATCAAAAAAAGGTCAAAAAAGAACAAGGACAGTTAAGAAGAAAGTTACATTATTATACGGACGGAGTTAAAAGAGAAGAGTTCGAGATTTCTGATCGAGACGGTCGGCATTGTTGGCGATGGTATTTTTCTTCTTTTTTTGAGTTTGTTTTTCGATAGACTTGTGCGAAAAAGTTGTTAACACAGAAAACAAAAGGATTTGATTCAGAGGTGCGCGAATATTGCGCGAGTACACAAAAATTGCCACCGGGCGCGGGAATCTCCCCACGGGCAAAAAAAAAAACCCTCGATAGGAAAATTTATATTTTTATATTTTTTTTGAAACCCATGTGAATTATGTGTGTGCTAAGAACACCCAGGACATCCTGTAAGCTGGGTGGGTGAAAATCCTGGGGTTTTCTTTTTCTTACATTTATACTGGTGCGGTGCAGTCACATAAGATCCTCCACCCCATATAAAGCTACATCGCCTGCAAGAAGTGCTCCGCAGGACCACCACAACATCAGCAACAACAACTTCAACATCATTAACAAAAAAAAAAAAACAAGGATATCAGTGAACTTGAAGTATATATCCAAATATATCCGCATCTATACATACATACGCATATCCATACGTACATACGTGTATATTCATTTATGGATTATAAGATAGAAATACGAGGGGTCCATGTATACTCGGTAAGTCAAACGCATGTAAGTTTTTAGTCCCTAGAATTAGAGTAGCCTATTAATGCTAAAAATAAATAAAATTCAAAAACTCACTATTAGTGCATAAGTTTTGATTTGTTTTTTGTTTTCCCCTTTAATAAACTCAACAATTACATCTGTGGCAATAAGACAGAGCAGCTTATGTTAAAAAATGTGTTTTTGAGATATTGACGTTTCTGCTTAAATTTGTTGTTTATGAACTTTTTAATTTTTTTTTTAATGCTCAAATATAGAGTACAGAATACACGTTATATTTTAATTTGCAAATATATATGAAGAACAATGTATTCGAAACGTGATTTTAGCAATTAAGTTCTTTTGCTAAAATCAATTTGGTGATTATTAATGTCTTATGTAACATAAGTTCTTCTGTCATACCCCCAGAAATTATTATGATGTCCCTAAGTTGACTTAAGATTTTATGATGAACTGCAGATTCCAAAAAAGAACAAATCATAAGGAAATTATTAGAAACTTTTATTAACTTATTAAATTATAAAAATGTATTTAAAGGAATTCAAATCGTACAAAATTTATTAGCTTTTTCAAAATAAACATAAGATTTCAATTAAAACAGAATTTTATTTAAACGTTAGGTTGTTAATCTTCTTCATCACCTTCGGCGAAATCGGGATGAAAGTCAGCCACTTTAATGATTTAAACTTTAATAAACAGGGATGATAACTATTGTCAATCAATGGCAAAATATCCAATAAATCTTGCTTTTTCTTTTCATTGATTTCAAGTGGTGAAGAATAACATTTCTGCAAGTCAGCTATTTTGATGGAATTGAACCCACGGCATTTTATATTAAGCGATTTGAATTTTTCGATTTCATTAAGTGATGTTTCAAAATATACTGTTCGAAACTCTTTTGTTAACCTCATCCGCTTTACCTTCTGCCAAAAAAATTTTTCTCCGTCATTGTCCACCCTTCGCCACATAAATTTTTCCTTGGAAACAGCTGAGAAATTACAAATCTGATCTTGATTTATTTCCTTAACTTCAAATTAGTTTTTTACGCCCACTGTTCTCACAAATTGATACCAATCATGGGGACAATGTATTTTAACGGTTCTCAAGTTTTTCTTTTTTTCAATTAGGGCGTGGTCCACGTCACATTCCATGTGAGTATGCCCCGGAAGAGAGGATCCGCAGGAGAAGGTAGAGGCTATAGGAGCGACTTTCCAGGAAGTGTACAAGGCGAATGACATCATTGGTCCCAACCACGACCTGGAGAGTCGAGTCCTTGTGCACAATTCCTGCCTTCGAAATGAAATTGCGAATTGGCGATTCGAGAGCTCGGGTTTCACCCAGTTCAGTGACGAGAATATGGCAAATAATGTCATCACCAACGAAAGGATATTACCACCGTTCATTTCGAAGGCAGAGCTCCAAACGATCTTCGAATCACTTAGAAGTAAGAAATCAGTGGGAACCGATGAAATACCAAACATTGTGCTTCGACATCTCCCACTAAAAGCGGTGGACATTTATACCACCCTGTTTAATAATGCAATGAATAATGCACATTATCCAGCGCATTGGAAAACTGCGGTGGTACATCCCATTCCCAAAAGGAATAAAGATACTTCCAATCCGGCGAATCTCCGCTCGATCAGTCTTCTTCCAAACATCAGTAAGGTTTTCGAGAAGGTAATCAATAGAGTCCTGACTAAGTGGGTTGAGGGCAAACATATCGTTCCGGATAATCAATTCGGTTTCAAGGCGGGGATTGACATCATTCATGCTGCGTCTAAACTGGTTTCTGATATCCAGTGGAACAAAGGCAAGAAACAGTGCACTGGTGCCTGCCTGATTGACTTGGAAAAGGCCTTCGACACCGTATGGTTAGAGGGACTCTTCTTCAAGCTGGACAGGTTGGGCATTAGTAAACCACTGCTGTATATTCTCTTTGATATGCTCTCCAGTAGACAGTTCATCGTGAAGAATGGCGATGTGACTTCTGCTGGAACATTTAACATTAAAAACGGTCTGCAACAAGGTGCGGTAAATTCGCCGATCCTTTTCAGCATTTACACAAGTGATCTGATAGGTTCACTTCACCATGCCATAGCGTACGCAGACGACTTAATCGCGTACAGATCAGGTCCAAAGATTGAGGTCATTAATACACTTTTGCAACGTGACTTCGACAAAATTAAGCGATATTGCGATGACTGGAAGTTGAAAATCAACTTTCAGAAGTCGGAGACCATTCTGTTTAGGACGCCTTTGTCTGGGGACTCTAGGGATACCAGAAATGTAGTCAGATACCTTGGGATCTGGCTAGATCAATATCTGTATTTTAACAAACATATAGATGTTGCTCTGGCCAGAGCCAGAGGTGCTTTTGCCCTTACAAGGAGACTGTTTTATAACAGCCAACTCGATGCGAGGGTGAAGGTAATCTGCTATATGGCCCTTATCAGGCCAATGCTTGTATTTGGATGTCCCGTGTGGTTCAACGTGAGAGCAAGTTTATTGGAAAAGATTCGGGTGTTTGAGAGGGCTTGCCTTAGGGCTTGTCTTCGCTTATACAGAACACCGGAGTCTGAGTACATAAAATTCTATCGCAATGAGGTCTTGTACAATAGGGCGAACCTAATAAGAGTGGACAATTTTGTTATTAAGTTGACTCGAAGGCACATTGCAAGAGCAATGACATCGTCGAACAACCTGATCTCTGGGGCTTACTACCCTAATTATATGTATCATGAGAGAGTTCGCTTTGACGGCTATATTCCTCCAGAAGCGTTCCTCTACCTTGATAGCAAAGGTCTGAACCAGGACAGATAGCGGCACAGCCAATCTTCCACGTTGCTCGAACAGCTGCGGACAGGCGACTCAACTACGACAGAGACGTCGCACACGGCAGTGCGGAGCGTCTCCGGTTCAGTAGGGCGGTAGGGAGTCGCGACATGAGGGATGTTGCTCATCAGCACCAGCAATTTTGGTGGCTTGTTGAAGAAGAGGATGCGTCGTCGTCGAATTCCTTCAGCAATAGATAGCTTCTTGCGAAGCAAAGTGGGTCAGCCTAAAGTTTTTTTTTTTTTTTTTGTTTTAGCGTTGGCCGGCTTACATAGTTTTAGGTAGAATTAAGTTAGATTTAAGCAAAAACAAAAAAAAAGTATATATATATACATATATATATGTATATATGTATGTACATGTATTTATATATTACGTATATATATATAATGTATATATATTATATATGCATATATTATGTATTAGATGTAAGTAGGTTAAGTAAATTAAGATTTATTCTTAGGTAGTTTGTAAGTTTTAGTTTTAAGTTTTATAATAAGTTAAAAAAAATATAAGTCATGATATTAAGTTTTTCTTAAAAATTGTTTTCTTAGTTTTAATTATAATACGAGTAAATAGACATAGTATAAACATGTAATGTAAGATACGTCGAAAGATATAATTTAAGTATTAGGTTTAACTTAGAGTGTCCGCATGGGGCCAGTAAGTTAGAATAAGATTATTTTAAGTTAATTAAGCTAATTTTTAAGCGTTTTTTTGTATAGCATTTAAGAGTAAAATATGTGATATAAATAAAAATGCATATAAACTGAAACTGAACTATGCCCCGGAAGAAGAAATTTATGATCAATCGTTTGCACACTATTTTGCAGTTGCATAATAGAATTTTTATTCTGTCCCGGGCAGCAATCAGTTTCAAATGGAAGGTTTTGAAGATGGTTAAATACACATGACGCGATTTCATTTCCTCCACGATTTGCTAATGCTTCGTGCCACATACCAATATTGGCTGTCTCTCTCGTTCTTCCTCAGTAGCAATGACAATTTTCATTTTTAAAACTTCACACTCATGACAAGCATCTAATTTTGACTTTTGAAATTTCAAGTTAAGAGCGTTGAAAATTTTCGAAAACTTAGAAAGTGAAACTGGAACATACTTTTCTGAATAGAGCCGATATAATTCTGCAATTGATAAATCGGTCGACAAGCACCTTTAGGAAGTATCGTGTCTTGTGTAATGCGATTCGAAGGATAGGAAACTGTTAACAAATTCAATGATTTGATTTCCTTTTTCAGGAGCGAGTTTCTTAGGACCAGGATGTTTTCGAGGCAAATCACTTGTGAGCTACCCAAAGCCTTCCAGTGTTTTTTTTTTAACGACTGTTTTGATGAATTGTTACGATTCACAAAGGGTGTATTTAAAACATTTCGGGCAAACAGAAAGCCTTTCTCCACATATCTCCAAGAAATATTTGTTGGTGTATTTCCTTTTTCTCGGATTGGTAAGGCTATTTTCTTTTCTTACAAATTTGGTATCGTCAACCAAAATCAAGCCGGCTACAAAAGCTTGTCTCAACTCATAAAAACCAAGTTCCCAGTATGATTTAAAAATAAGCTGTTGATTCGCAAACGTTATTTTTTCTCTACATTTGTTGGGACAATCATCCAATCTTCGTACGGCTCGTTCTCTTACAACTTTTCCAGTTGTAGATATTATCGATGTTTTGCCTTCTTTTTGCATTTTCTTTGTTAGTTTGACTGTTTTTTCGGTATTTTCTTCGTCGTTTTCAGAACATAATGAACCACAATCTCCAATTAATAAAAGATTTTGTTCTATTTGGCTCCCAGCAGTTCTTGTATCGAAAGAAATTTCCGAAGGATATGACGGGACAAAATCAGGATCGCCAAGTGAATCGTCATTATCAAAATTTTTTGAATTTTCTCCTTCCGCCTCCATATCTAAACTAGTATTTTGGGTTTCGCCAGCATTGCTTCCGTTTCTTTTACGTTCTTGCACTTCATTATTTGTGCCTAAGAAATATATGGTTCCATTTCCTATATTATTTAAGACCTTATAATATGAACTTACCAGTTCAGTTATCTAAATTGTTTTCATTGCCTGTAGATGTAGACCGTTCTAAATTTCTATCGAATTGCTCTTTTAATGTCATAGACAGCATTTTTCTTGCACGTTCCATTTTTGATACAAGGTAAGTAACCTAATATAGAAAACGTAAGCACACTTTTTGAAAGAGCAATATGCATACGCAACACACTTCATCGCGAAAAACTTTGAATAAGAAACTCTTTTTGCTTACACTTAAGAACATAACCTTTCCTCTGAAGTGAATAGAGCAAATTGGTATGCATCCAACAAAACTAACTTATGTTGACATAAATAACGGGTATTTAAATACTGTGTAGCAACAGAATAGCTTATGTCCACTTAAGTTTTTCTGTCATACAAAAATTCTGTAAATAAAGTAGTAGGAGTATTTTTATTTTCGTCATAAAAAGCTTATACATTTAAGTCGCCACAATTTACAATATAGAGATTCGATATACAAAAATGTCTTTCTGCTATTACAAAATTTTACATTTTTATTTAAAGATTACAGTTCGAAAATATTTAGAAAAACAAAGGAAAAAACGAATAAAACCTTTATGTAAAAAAATAATAATAATAATAATAATAATTGGTAATTATAACAAATAAATAAATAAATAATTAATTATAATAATAATTAAATAAATTAATAATGAGTATTAGGAATAAATAAATAATGTAATAAATGAATAAATAAATAAGTAAACGAATAAATAAATAAAAATAATTAATATATTAATAAATAAAGAAAAGAAAGAAACAAAAAAAAACTAAAACGCAAAATAAACAAAGAACTAAACACTGTCATGTTTCACTGAGTTTCTTATTAGGGTATTATCATGTAAAACAACATTCCTAGCAAAAGATGTTTTTAATTTATAAGTTCTTTCGGAAATCATCTCAACATTTGATAACTTATGCAGGACTCTAGTGGAGTAGGAACGAGGTAGATTAAGCATCATCTTAAGAACAATATACGTTGAAGATTTTTTTTTTTGGACATATTGCACAATCTCCCCAAACCTGGCATGCATAAACCATAATTGCCTGAAATATTACTTTGTATATTGTCATTTTGTTTTCAAAATTTAAACTCGATCTTCTGTTAATAAAAGGATACAATATTTTTATTCCAATTTGAATTTTTTCTACTGGTTTGTGCAAAGTGTTCCTTGAATGTTAACCTTTTATCCAAATAGATTCCCAAATATTTCACGTGGTATTACTTGACCTCTCACTTGAAGAGGGTTACACGGAAGATAACAAGGTTTCTTTTTCGAGTAAAAAAGATTGCTTGAAACTTACCTGTGTTGACTTTAATTTTCCATTTCGTGTAATAGTGTACGAGTAATAATATTTCTAACGCATTTTGTAAATTTGTCTCGATGTTGAGACCAAGTCTGTGCGAAGAAAATATTGCTACATCATCAGCATAGACTGCGTATTTACATAACTGAAGCTCAGGGAAATCGGATGTAAAGATATTATAAAGAATCGGACCAGGAACTGAACCTTGTGGTACGCCTGAGAAAATTTGTTTGAGTTCAGAAGGACAATTATTAACATGGACAATAAAACTTATATTACGTAAAAAACTTTGTACAATTTTGACAAGATATACAGGGAAACCAAACGAAAGCACTTTGTGTATTAGTCCATCGTGCCAGACTGAATCGAATGCCTGTTCGATGCCCAAAAGAACTAAACCGGTTGATTCACCAATAAGTCTTTTATTCTTAATGTACTGACAAATTCTGTTTGCTTAATGCAACGTGCTATGCTAACTTCTAAAACCAAATTGTTCATTGGCTCTCAATGACTGATAGCAGTTTGTTTTTGAGGACCTTTTCAAGAACTTTGCTTATACTGCTAAGCAAGCTTATGGTCCGGTAGCTAAGCGGATCTTCCAATGGCTTCCACTGTTTGGAAATAGGTATCACTTTAACCATTTTCCAACTATCCGGAAAGTATTGTAATTTTAGGCACGAGTTTATAAGAAAAGTTAAAAATTTTATTGCTGACATCGGCAATTTTTTTAAATAAATATTTTTTATACCGTCAATGTCATCGCTTTTCTTAATTTTTAAGCTTTTTAGAACATCTTTAACATTTTTCAGAGAAACATACTCTACATCAGACAAACACGCATTTTGTTGTGACATGCTGATGGACGAAGTATTCACCAAGGCACTTGTTATTGCATTACCGATATTTTGAGACACATTATGGTTTTTAATGAAATTGGCTTTTTCTTTGTCCATGTGGTAAACTTGACCATCACTTATAAGACTGGGAATAGGGTTGTTTTTATTTTTAACTACATGCAATATATTCCAAAAGGGTTTGGCATTTTTTTCTAGAGTGCTCAGAGTTTTCCCCCATTTTCTGTCTCTGTAGCATTGGATTTCATCAGAGATCATTTTATTAAAATATTTTCATTGCATAGTGAAAGGGCTGGCGATTTCTCTGCCATGAACGTCTATAAGAATTTCTGATTCGAAAATATGAAAGAATATAGTCTGGAATTTTTAAATATGCGCTATTGTTTTTATATTTAACCCTAGGTATACTTAGATTTGCAGAATGCAAAACGCTTTCTGAGAACACCTTAATATATGTGTCTATATTTCCCTTATACAAAGTATTTTCTAAATCAACAGGTATATTGTTAAATTTATTATTTAATTCTCTTTTGAACATTTTCCAGTTGGCTTTTTTGTAATTGAGAGAATAGCATTTATTTTCAAAGCAAGGCTGCGATAATTTACAAGTAACTGGATTATGATCAGAGTTTAATTCTTGAAAGGTGGTTGGATCAGTCAGTAAATTCGCTACATTTGTTATAAACAAATCAAGAACAGATGGGGCACCACGCGAACATAAGATCGACTTGATGGAAAAAAACGGAAAACGAAAAATAGCTCGAAAGTTCCTTGAGAATATTTCCCCGGGAATTTGCCCTATTGCACCCCCCAGCTTCTATGCTTACAATTAAGATCACCACCAATGACATATTTTTCTTTTCTGGAGAAAAGCAATCTCAAATCGTTTTTAAACAATTTTACACGCTCAGCAGATCTGTTTTTCCCAGGAAAGTAGGCACAGTAAATGTGTATACTAGTTAAGTCGTTGAGAAATATTTTAATTCCAACGTTTTCGACTAACTTTTTTCTTATAACAGGCAAAGCTTCATGCCGAATTGATTTCCTAATCAAAATTGCTACGAGGGGCGTTCAACACATTCTCGGTATCGGGGTGAAGCTGTGGTTGTATATATAAATTGACTTATTTATCAAGTAATAATATTATTTTAGTGCATTCATGTAAAATTTCATATAAATGTGATTATTAATTCGCGTTTTATCTCTAGTTAAACAGAATCATAATGGCAACTGAGACGATGATGGTGAAAATTGAGCATCGCGCTGTAATTAAATTTCTCACTAAGCAAGGAAAAAGTCAAAAAACTATTCATGGCTGTTTACCAGGGTTCCGCACCTTCATTATCAACTGTGCAAAAGTGGTCAAGTGAGTTCAAGAGAGGCAGAGAGAGCATTGAAGACGACCCCCGCTCCGGCGCCCTGGCTACTGCTTGTACGGGAGAAAGCATCAAAGAAGTCGAAAAACTTGTTCTTGAGGATGCCCGAATAAAGGTGAAAATGATGGCAGAGATCACCAAGCTTTCAATTGGTACCATTCACACCATTCTTCATGACCATCTTAACCTTTCAAAGGTCAGTGCAAGGTGGGTGCCACGAATGCTCACAGCGCCTCAGAAAAAAGTGAGAATCGCATGCTGTAGAGAGCTTTTGGAGATGTGTAGTGAGAACGCGGACGGTGTTATGGATCGAATTGTTACTGGGGACGAAACATGGGTCCACCACTATGACCCTGAAAGCAAACAAGAGTCCATGCAGTGGCATAAAAAAGGAACAGACCCCCCGAAGAAGTTCAAAGTCACTCCGTCTGCCGGGAAGCTCATGGCCACAGTTTTTTGGGATTCAAAGGGAATCTTGCTCATTGAGTACAAAAAAAAAGGTGAAACCATCAACGCCACATCCTACGCTTCCACTTTGCATAATTTGCAGGAGGAAATTAAAAAGAAAAGACGGGGTAAACTCGCAGCGGGTGTGTTGCTTCTTCATGACAACGCTCCTGTTCACACGGCGCGAGTTTCCAAGGCTGCTGCGCGAGATTGTGGTTTCGAAGAAATCCAACACCCACCCTATAGTCCAGACCTTGCCCCTAGTGATTATTTCCTGTTTCCGGATTTGAAAAAATGTCTTCGTGGAAAAAGATTTTCGGATGATGAAGAACTCAAGTCGGCAATAAATGGAGAAAGAGGAAATTTATTTTTTTGAGGGTTTAAAAAAGCTTATCTCAAGATGTAACAAATGCATTGATGTTATGGGAGATTGTATTGAAAAATAAAAACAATTTAAATTGAATTTGCATTTTCCTTCATATCGATACCGAGAATATATTGAACGCCCTTCGTACACCTCCACCTCTTCTCCCAGTTCTGTCAACACAACGATCTACAGATAAATTTGCACCGATTCGGGATATATTTGATAAATGGTCCAATTTATTGAGTGACTACTACAATCCACATGAATGTGTGACAGTTGACGAGGAATTACTTAGTTTTCGTGGAAGATGTTCGTCAATATATGCCATCAAAACCAGTAAAATACGGACTAAAATTCTGGTTGCTGGTTTGTTCTTATACCTGCTATGTTTGGAAAATCCAGCCATATTTGGGAAAGGCGATTGGAGCCAGTTCGAGTGAAAAAAGACAAGGCGAACGAGTAGTTTCGGATCTCGTTGATGGCTTGAAAGGTCACAACTTAACAATGGATAACTTCTTTTCCTCATATGAGCTTGGGCAAAAATTGTTGTCAAAGGGCATTATAATGGTTGGCACTATCAGAAGCATAAAAGAAGCATCCCACCAAAGCTTCTTGAATGCAAAAATAGACCGTTGTATAAATCTACTTTTGCATTTACCGAAAACACAGCACTTGTTTCGTACATTGGACGGAAAAATAAGTGGACCGTGTTGCAAAGTACTTTGCATAACTCAATTGAAATCGAATCGACTGAAAAAAAGTTACCAGCGATTATATCCTATTACAATAAAACAAAAGGTTTGTTGATATACCACTTTTTGAAATTTCAAGACCCTCGAATGCTTTTTTTTTCATTCAATATAGGCGGTGTGGATACGGTTGACAAAATGCTCACTTGTTACAGCTGTAAAAAAAATCTAACAGATGGCCAATGGCTGTATTTTCAAACATGATTGACATTTCTGCTTTGAATGCATTAATTATTTTCAAAGAAGTAAATCCGAATTGGCAAGCAACACAAAAAACAACAGTAAGAAGGAATTTTGTACATGAATTTGGAATATCCCTTGCAAAACCACTTATGGAAGCTAGAAGTGCGAAGCCAAGATCAGCATCGTCTGCTTGCAACTGTTTCGGAAGAAAGTTCACCATCGTAGCCTTTAGAGGATGTTTCTGCATCAATTTCAATAAATCCACCAAAACGGTCAAGAAGCGTTCCACCACAAATTAAAGGCAAAGCAAGATTCCACGTTTGCTATTAAGGAAAATCCGCCAAAAAAAATTATGTCTATGAGACGATTTGTTGTTTTTGCACAAAAGCTGCATGTAAAAATCAACATAATCGAAATGTATGTGTAAAATGCATTCAAGAAAAATTAATTTGAACCTACTTACCTTCTCTTGTTATTTTAGAAATAAATTATAAAAACAATTTTTCGGTTTTCCTATATGAAATCTATACACGAGGGTAGAGAACATAATTTTTTTTTGAGGATTAGATGAAGGATAAAAGCACCGCATATTTGTTAAAACGTAAGTGTTTAGGAAACTTACGATATTTCTTCAACGGAACACTGTTTTAAAATGGCGGTGAGATAAAATAGTTGTTCTCAAACTGTAGATTAATCCTAATTGAAAATCTGAAAAACCGCTTATGTCGACTTAAGCTACTCTGACTTATTGCCACAGATATGGTGATGTGAAATCAGTTTTTTTGTAATAATGAAGGCTTAGGTTTAGCACGAGTGGTGTGTGGATGGGCGGACCGACCGTCCTACGATGGGGCGACTGTGACTAGACACGACGCACAAACGATGACGACTTGACAGGAAACTGGCTTTTCCTGAAGTTTTTTCTTACAGGTGGCGACTGGGAGGATTTCGTTCTAGGGGCTACCATTCACAGTTTTGGCCAGAATGGTAGCAATTGGTCGCAACCAAGTGCGATAAGGGTGGGTTGGCCATCCTCAGACAACAACACGCGGCTTATTTCAGGTCGGGAGGAGCTGTCATCGCTGTGTGACCCTGGGGCGTGTTATTCGGTGTAGGGTACATAGGATTAAGTTTAAGTTTTAGGCTTAGTAATAAGTCGTTATTTAAGTTCGGTAGTTAGGGTTTAGGTTAGCGTAGGTTTAGTTAGCTACATCGCGCTCGTCCTGGCATTGCACAGTGGTGATAGCACACAGATGTGATCTTGCTGTTTCTTTTCATCTTTTTTCCTTTCATCTTTCTCTCCTCCTCCGTATAATATAACTTTCTTCTTAACTATCCTTGTTCTTTTTTGGCTTTTTTTTTTTATATTTCGGCTCGAAACAAAAAGGTAAGTTGAGTTGCGATGCACGGGGTAGTGGCAAGAGCCAACCCCATCCGACGAGCTAGAGCCAAGCAACCGCGAGCGTGCCACTGCCATCTACTCCTACATCATGAATGCCTCCGTGGCCAACTGACTCCTTACACATTCGAAACCAACTAACATCAGAATCTCTATTTCCTTCTCTCCTAACTGTCATTCGCCAGCACTGTGCTCAAGCCACATTCCATAAGCGACCGGTACGGTCTAGCTAAGAATCACGTCCTCAGCACGTCGAAATATAAAGCACTCTTGGTAAGATGGGTGTTTAAAGTGCTGAACGTTTGAAAGGCTGACATTCTGCTGGGAATTTCATCGAATTGTAAAAATGGTCGCATACGTACGAATCTATTACAATACAAAAGTCCAACACTCCAAATTATTCAAAAATCCTTTTTAAAACTGCAAAGTGCTTAATATAAATAATTCCTTTTTAAATATTTTTTAAACATGAAAAAATAAAATTCAAAATTCGACTTGAAAATAATGCGATTTTATTTATTTTTTTTTCCATCAAACTAATAGTGATTAAAATAATTTCGACATTAATTCATATGCCCTCATTATTTGCAAACACAGGACACTTTTTTTTTTTCAAAATTATTTACTCACTAATTAGCGTAAGGGTATAAATCGAATGGCAACTGACCCACACAGCCCGGTAGCTGATTGGACTTTATTTGTAACATTATATCGAGTGTCATCGAATTTAATTAATTGCTTAATTGATTGATTTTATTGGCGGCTAAAGTAGTTACACTAATGTGGATAAAAATGCAGCAAATATTTCAAGTGAGGTCAATTCAAAGCGTTCACATAACTACGAGTGTGTTGACTTTTACTGCGCGCTAATTCCTGAGCGCTATAAATGGTTGTGGTAAACAAATTGATATTGCCAGCCCTTCTGGATAATATAAATGAGCCTGCTCTATGGTATTATTCCAAAGTACTATTAACGAAAAGGAAAAAAAATAATAATTAAATTAGAACTAATGGAGCTTAAGAATAGTCTTTCACTTGATTAACCGAATCAGTAAGAAAAAAAATTTTGATATTTCGATAAACATTACTTAGAATACAAGTTTAGCCACTAAAGCAGACAGCGAAAATATAGGTATAACTGCATTCTTTTCCTGGCATGAAGCAAATTTGAATCCTTCTTTCAATACGAGTAGGTAAGAGGTAATGCAGTGGTGTCATGGATTGACGCTAAAGGAATATCGCGGAGAAAATTTAAGAATCTATTGCTGCAGGTGCTTCCTGTCGCAAGATATCCATTATACTGACGAATACCATATATTAGGTATCATATAATATCCATACAGGAAACTTGGTGTGCAATAAACGCATCTCTGGTTTCGGATGTTTAAGGGATGCCACACCACCATATGATGAGCGAGCGGAAAAACCGAGAACACAAAGCCGAACTCACTCTTACCATCTAAACTTTGGCAATTTTGCAACCAAGTTCTAGTTGCTGCAGATATACGAGTAAGCTACGAAACGAACGGAGAATGGCACTAATTCGTCGTTGCGTCAGCTTAGTTTTCATGTGATTCGGTATTACCACCATCACCTAAGGCAGTAGTCGAACTCATTGAATATTGTGTTTCCAAGAAGATGGGAATGTACTTCTGAAGAAATACATAACTAATGTTATATGTGAAGCAATCACTTTCTGGATTTTATAACTTCGAGTAGGTATCAGAATATACCCGATTTAGGGCAGGGATGCCCGTCGTAAATCCACAGAAGCGGAGACGAAAACTTTGCAGAAATTGCAAAATGTAAAACAAATAACCCGGTCCTCCTGGCAGGGTGTATGTGTGTAGATTTAACTAAACTTCCTAGTGAAACTGACTCAGTATAAAATACGGCAATGGACAAAGCAGTAAATACAAACACCCCAGGTGGCAGACTTGGACTGGAAATTTCACCCTCCACGGAGGTCGGTCCCATGGATTTTGGGGAGGACTATTTATTGCTTCTATAACAAAGTTTACTCACACCAAGATCTCCCCAAAAACGATCGCACCAATTAGCGCTATATTTGTAAATATCCCGAAATATAACACATAAAGAAAAATCTGGGATTGAAACCAGTGTAGATGAAAGGTGGCGCAAAATGAATCATCCAATTTTTTACTAAATAAAAAAAAATGTTTTTGAGTGATGGAAATCTTTACTTGGACTTTTATAATTGTTTTTGTTAAGTGGAAAATATGATATCCGCGAAGTGGCTGCCGCCAGTGTTGATACACATTTGTGTCCGTTTTATCGCATTTTCCATAACTTTCCGCAAGATTTCCGGTGATAACTGTTTGCATTCCTGTCGAATATTCTCCTTAAGGGCTGCGATTATCTGAAGCTTATTGGCATAAACCCGCGACTTCAAGTAGCCCCAAAGAAAGAAGTCTGGAATGGTTAAATCGGGCGATCTTACTGGCTATGCCAAATCGCCAAAACGGGAGATTACGCGATCAGGAAACACTTCCTTCACAATATCCATTATCTATTGTGGCTAGTGCTGTGTGTGCGGTTGCACCGTCTTGTTGAAACCACATGTTCACCAAGCTCCGCTCATCCAATTCCGTCAATAAGAAGTCGTTTATCATGGCCCTGTAGCGTTCGCCAGTAACAGTGACCGTATTGCCAACAAAATACGGCCCTATTACTCCTCACGCGTGAACGCCGCACCACACAGTGGCTTTGAGTGGATGTAATGGCTCTTCATGCATCACACGCAGATTTTCAGTGCCCCAGAAATGAAGATTTTGCTTGTTGACGTAACCGCTTAAGTGGAAATGCGCCTCGTCGCACGTGATGATTTTCGACACAAAATCGTCCTTTCCGTTGTTGAGGTTGAGGATGGCTTTACTGTAATTCACACGCGACTGGCGGTCGGCATTAACTGATGTACTGTTTGCACATTGTACGGGAACATGCGCAAATCTTTCACTAAAATTCGCTGTAGGGTCCGTCTGGTGATGTCCAATTGCGTGGCTCGTCGTCTGGTTGATGTTTCTTCGTTCTCAGCGACATCGGCAATCACAGCCGCGATATTCTCGGCCGAACGACCAGTCCGGTGACGGCCACGGCCTGCATGGTCTCCTGTGGTTCCACACTGTTCGAGTCGAGTAGCTAAGCACCGGAATGTTTGTCCAGTTGGCACGACACGATTCGGAAGTCGAAATCGAAATTCACACAGCGCTAATACCACCAACCGATTATTGGTCAAAAACATTGGCACAATTATTCAACGCTCTTGCGGAGTATAGCGCTCCATTGCTTGTGTGTTTGTATACTGCAGCTGTCTAGTTCACAAATGTCAAATATGATTCACGTACAAAAAATTATACCACCTTCCGATAGGGTGATTAAGTTTGCACCACCTTGTACAAGCTGAAATTAAAGCAAGAAAAAATCTGGAAGAAGCTGTTATAAGGTTGCAAAAACAGATAAAGAACTTAGAAATAAAAGTTGCCTTGTTTTACTGTACCATCCAACCAATCCAGCAAGAATAGATTGCGCTAGAAACAGAACGTCAGAAGCAAGCAGAAGGAAGTAATGAAAAAACTGCAAAAAATCATGATGGTGTTGCTACGGCAAAACATACTAGCTCAGGGGTATGATAAAAGACTTGAATTGACAACCAATGGCTTGAAAAGATGGGCATTACCAACTCCAATGATAATAATGTCTGGAGTAGACAGATTTGGTGAAAGAATAATCGAACAAAACACAAAGAACATGCAAGCTAGTATCATATACTTAGCAACAATAATTGAAAAATAAATGTCGATGACAGTGACACAGAGAAACTACTGATGAGCTAACGAACATGAAATAAGGCTACTAGACCATTTAGAGTTGTAAATTCTACTATTTAGAATTTTTATATTTTTTATACAATCGCCTAATGCAGCCCACTATGTAGTAAAAAGGCTTGGTTCGATTAAAAAAATATAAAAATTCGAAGTAGCAGAATTTAGATGGTCCTTCGAGCCGGATTAGCCGGAACAGTAATCATTTAAGATCGTGATACAAGTACCGCATTCCATTACACAGAAAAATGAGTGAAACCGAAGACATTGCGTTGAACCAGACGAGAATCCCGGAAGAAGTGCATCGATTATGGACTAATTTCAAGAAAGATGGAGAATCCCGATAATTTGTGGAGTATTTCGCTGGGAGACTCCAGCAGTTAGAACAGCACTGGACCGACTTCCAAATAAATAACCGGTATTTGGAAAATCTAAGAAAGACAAATCCGCAGCATGAGTACTTTGTGAAGAAGTATTTTAGCCAATTTGAAACGAGTAATCTCGATATTAAACAAACAACCATCGCCAATGACATTACTAAGCGATGCAGGCATACAGGCTTCACGGTTTTCTCCTGTAAATCGAAGTCCAAATCCAAGTGCAGTAAGTCAACAATCAACATCCGACCTGACAATGAATGACGAGATCATGTCCTCGTTGGAAGAAGCCGATTACGAACACGAGCAGGAGTACGTGTCCAATTACGAATTCATTGGGTTGGATCAGATATATCAAATTAAAGAAGCAGAACAACAACAACACCAACCAGAGACAGTAACTCCATAAGCTGCAACACATTGGGAAATCAAACTTCCACCAATAAGCATACCTTCATTCAGCGGCAAGTATGAAGAGTGGACATCATTTTGGGAACTGTTTGATTGATTACTTCACCAGAACGGAACCTTAACCGATGTTGAACGAATTCAATATTAAAAAGGAAAAGCAGCAAGGATTGTTAACCATTTGGCAGCGACATCAAGCAGTTATGCAGGAGCTATAGAATTGCTAACGAACCGGTTTCAAAATTCAGCAGCATTGGTCAACAACTACATCCAAAAATGGCTTACTTTAAAATCAGTTCGACATGAAAATGCGTTCCATTTAAAACGATCATGGATATGTCAAGGGAAATCTTGTACGGTATGAAAAATTTAGGGATCGACGTAAGCTCAGTTGTTATGTCAGAAACTTGACCCTGAATCAAGGAAATTATATCAACAATCCAGAGGAACCTCAACAGAAATTCCTAACCTAAGCGAATTTGCTGACTTCATTGAGGCTAGATTCAGAGGATTAGAAAGCAGTCGTGAATTCAACCGTGAACACCAGCAAGTACGAGTAACAGCCACAAAAAACCATTTGACTACAGTCACAGAGTCCAAATGCGTTGTGTGCAGCGAGTCTCATTGTATAACTATAAAAGATTTTTAAGTATGAAGACGAAGAACCGATTGGACGTAGTCCAAAGGTCAAAGCTGTGTTTCAACTGTTCGCGAGATGGACATACCGCAAGGGAATGTGTGATGAAGTGTTGTTGCAAAATATGCACGCAACAGCATAATTCCTTACTTCATTTCCCTCGAGGTGGGAGTACAGCAGTTTCGGTAATAGGAAGAACATCCTTTCGAAGGACTATGTAAATTCTACTATTTCGAATTATTATATTTTTTATTCAAGAATTTCGCTAGCCTAAGCACGACAAAATGCAAGTTTAAAGAATAACAAAAAAATGTTGCCAGATGAAAATAGAAATACTGTTAACCTGAGCAATAAAAGCGAATAATGAAAGAAAAGAACTATTTTTTGTTGATGTCATCAACGAGAGTAGTCGCTAGAGATCTTCACTTCTCGTATCCTGAGCATGACATTGTTTGGAAGTTTGGAAACCAAAAAGTTAATAAAAGAAGACAGATGAAAAAGTAATGACGGGGAACCGCAAAAAGATATCGGAAAGCTATACACTATTACATCTATAATGTGTGTTGTTGTTAAGATTAAGCCACATTGAAGAAGTTTCAACTCATTACCTCAATGCAAACGATGTAAACCCTCCAAACATACGAAAAGCTAAAAGAAATTCTCCATGCGATAAATGTTAAGGAAAACATCCAGCAAAGAGCTGTCCACTACAAAAGGATGAGGAAGCGAAATATATCAATTGTCTTGGAAACCACCCAGCCAATTACAGAGGTTGTCCAGTTGCAAAAGAATATCTAGATAGGAAAAACAGGGTCATTACCAATCACCAACAAAACCCAGTAAAAAATGAAAACATGCAACAAACAATGAAGTAGACAAAATACCATTTTCTGCCAAAACAAACCTGCCAGTAGTGAATATTCGTTACAAATCTTACTCCCAAATTGTGAAAAGGAAGAAGGACAAATATCAGTAAAGCGAATGCTTCTTACTATTATTCAAAGACTGGATAATCAAGATAAAATCATTAAGCTACTATGCAAAGAAGAACCAACAAAATAATAATGATTAAAAATCTGAAAGACCCAACCTGGAATGCAAGCAGTTTACACCAACACATCTCGGAACTTCAGGTATTTCTATGCAATGAAGACACTGATGCTTGCCTGATATAGGGGACAAAGGTCAGAATACCAGCTGACAGTGCCAGGTGAGGTAGTGCTCTAATTTTAAAAAGTATTATTGAGTCTTACGATTTGCCTGAAACAGCAAAATAAGCAATGCAATAAACAATAAACATTTAAAAAAAAGAAAATTCAAAGCAAATAATTTAAAATAGCTGGCATATACTGCCCACCTAAGCATTCGCCTGCAGAGGACAATCTTAACGACCCTTTCCGAATACTTGGCCACAACTTTATCATTAGAGGTGATTTCAATGCAAAACACACTTACTGGCGGTCAAGACTAATAACGACAGAAGGCAGGAAGCTTTACAAAACAGGGCGAAAATTAAACGGTGATTTTATTTCGACTGGATCCCATTATTCTATTGACTTCTTTATGATGAAAGGAATCAACTGAAAAGAAGTAAAAGTTAGAAGCAGTCCTAATGGTCGACCGGCAAACAAAAACGAACTGGTGCAAATTTAAAGAATTACTCGAAAGATTTATTAGGTCTACGCTGGCCACATCAAGCCGTATTGACATCGAAGTGGAACAATTCAGATGTCAGAAGATAGTAAGCCAACTTTCGAATAAAGAAACAAGCATCGGTAAAATATTCCACAGAAATTACATTAGAAAAGAGAAGAGCCTGTAGGAAATTGAAACCAAATTACGAGCCAAATTATGGATTGGCAAATGGCAAACGGCAAGATATCCTGGCGATAAAACAACATTTAATAGACTAAATAATAAGCTTAAAAAAAGTGTCGGTCAATTTAAAAATGGAGCTCTAATTAAATATCTTTATAACTTAACTTCCTGGCAAAGTCACAGATTACTCCATTTGGAAGGCTGCCAATCTTGAAAACATGATGAGAAATGGATCGGCGACCCAAAATCTTTAATCCCCTGACAGAACAGGCAAAACGTATTTCATTTTGTTTCGCTAAAATAGATTAGTGTATTGTCTAATAGAAAATATAATAGAAAATCACCAGGTTACGATCCTAAAAGAACTACCATTTATTGCATTGGTAAAGCTCAAGCTGATGCTTGTACTCGTATTAGGTAAAGATAAGTTCCCCATCACTGGACGAAAGCAGACATTATTGTTATATATAAGCAAGGTAACCCGCTAACAGAAGTTGCGTTATAGAGGCCAACTTAACTTTCACCGGTATTATCAAATCTTTTTGAGGAACTACTTCTTAACTTAACCCATCTGTATATGTTCATTGTAAATGAACTCACGCAAATACCAGACATTGATAGCCATTCCGCTTAGGCCCGTCGGACCAGTGTGTCATACCAGCTAATTTCTCGTACGCCGACCATACAGTTAGAGAAAAGATTCCTAAAAGAACCATACGGCAATACGAGGAAACCAATTGGACGGGACTTAACAACTTCTTTACAGCCTGTCTCCACAGGGCGTAAAGAATGCCCGGATTATAAACTTGCCATAAACGTGCTTTGTCTTCGCCTACATTTGAGTGCGTCGGGAGGGAGGAATCCGTTTTTGCACTTGTGTAGTACAAAGAGTGCTTGAAGGTCACAAATCTCCTTCTTCTGAAGAGGTGTTCTTCCATGCTGGCAAAACCACTGTATAAGCTTTCCCATCAATCCTACTCTTTAGGATTGCTTCCGAGCAAAAGAAAAACAGCATTTCTCCAGCCCGTCCCTAAAAAGGCGAATCTTCTTCACTCTCCTCCTGCAGACCCCCTGCGCTTACGTCCATTCTTTCCAAGGTCATGGAAACGCTGATAAACCAGCTCATGAAATATCTCGAAACACGAAAATTCCGCAGTGACCGGCATTCGCAGCAACAGGTCCACTGGTGATTTGATGATATGTCTGACTGAAGCGTGCATCAATCTGGCGAAAGCAAGATCGTTGCACTTGATATTTTTAAGGCATTTGACAAAGTTTGACATCAGGCTCTTTTGTCGAAAATGCGTGCTTTTGGAATCGATGACTCTCTTCTTCAATGGATTAGAAATTACCTTTCGGAACTTTCAATTCAAGTTGTCTTGGATGAATTCCAGTCTGATATTCACAAAGTAAATGCCGGTGTGCCCCAGGGCTCCATTCTGTCTCCGACTCTTTTCATTGCTGATCTCATGTCTGCTACTTCTAATCCAATATATTGCTTTGCTGATGACATTACTTTCTGCTTTCCATATTCGTTCCCGGACTCACGTCCGTGCTCTTCGGCTTTAGAACGGGAACGGCAGCGTATGTTAAGCTTATTAAATTCTTATATCAGCAGAATAACTAATTAGGGAACTACTAACAGAGTAGAATTTAAAGCTTCCAAACCACATTGCTGTTTGCTGTCATTAAAGCGAAATTTAAACACCCAGCCATTTATTGATGACTGGCACTTGCATAGTTGAAACCAATAAACTTTCCATTCTCGGTATGTGTGTCAACGACAACTTACGTTGGAATGACCACATATTCGATGCAGCCAGAAATGCTGCGAATGTCTAGGTTTCCTCAAACGGTATAAGAAATACTTTTCAATCTCTGATCCGGCCTCAATATATAAGGCATTTATCCGCCTAAAATTGGAGTACAATGCTCGCATCTAGTCTGGTGTGCCCAAAACATCTCTACACCTGCTAGATAGGATTCAAAATCGTACGATAAAATTCATAGATGATGCTAATGTGACTCAGTCAATGGACACAGTTGAACACCGACGAAATGTCTTGGGTCTCAATTTATTCTATCGCTATTCCCACCAGCAGTGGTCCAATAGCATTCCGCCTCTTCAAACCTTCAACCGAAACACTCGTCTCGCTATGAATGCTCTTCAGTATATCCTGAAGCCCACGTTCGGACGTACTCTGAAATATCGTGATTCGTTCCCAAGCTGAACAACTCGCTTGTGGAATGAGCTACCGAGATCTCTATTTCCCAGTCATTGTAATATTCAGACATTTAAAATCAACGTACATCGGTACCTATCTTTCTTTCCTCGCGCTGTGTGCAAACATTTTAAAAATACCTTTATCCCTTGATCGGGCATTCTTTCTAAAATAAGAAAAAAAGAATCATATAGCAAATAAGTCTTATTCCCATCTATCAGCTCGGGTTTACAAATAAACACTCGGCAATAGACTAAGTGCATCGTATAGCTATTATTACAAAAAAGTGCTAGAAGGAAGACAAATTTGTTCCACATTATTCTTAGACGTTGCACAGGCTTTTGATAAAGTTTGGCATAAGGGCTTAGAGTATAAACATCTTAGGGTTCTACCTAGACAATACTATGAGACATTTAAATCTTACATAGCAAATATGTACTTTTTAGTTCGCTGTGGCTCAGTGTATTCTGAGCATAAAGAAATCCAAGCAAGAGTTCCACAGGGAACTATTCTAGGACCCTCCCTATATTTATTATACATATACTAGTGATATTACCACATGCGAATGATACGATGATAGACATATTCGCAGACGACACTTCCCTTCTATCAAGCGATGGATTCTTGGCTAAAGCAACAGCAACAGCGAGATATTTAATTAGACGCATTGATGACGAACTAAACTTAATGAGTCATAGTCCACTCATATCAATTTTACAAATAAAAAGCTAAGGAATGTTCCTGTAGTTAATAATAAAGTAGTTCCCTATTCTAACACAGCTAAGTATCTGTGTATGAATCAATTACATGGTAAACTGAAATGGAAGGAATATGTGAAAAAGAAAGTAGAAGAGCTGAGTATTAGGCGTAGAAAACTTTATTGGTTGTTAGGATATAATTCAGATACTGAAACGTGCCTGGACATAAGGTATCCAATTATGGGGTTAAACCAAAAACACGAATGTACAAATTATATAGTACAAGCATTTGAAAACAAAGTCCTTTGGGGAATAGTTAATGCTCTATACCATATTTTTTATATTGTATATTAGAAATTACGAATATGCAATTCGTCACAATGAGCGTCTGCAGATGCGTACGAGTATTAATCCTGAAGTAGAGGGCATCTGAAATGTACGATAAAATATAAGTAGATTCAAAAGTACTAAACCTCACGAACGAAAAATTATAATACCTTTTCAAATCCAACTAAACGTTGAAGATACAGTCATTTGTCGGTCTTACTTTGATTGGTCATGATGAAGGATGTGTTTTTAGTGTGGTTGGAGTCCAACACTACTCCGGGCTTCTAACCCCTCAGTGTCTTTCGAGATACTCCCCTTCTATTGTATAATTAAAAGAAAAAAATTCAGGATTTCACACTTTCGTCTGACCTGGATGTCAACAATGTTGGCTCCCAGCCAACTTTTCCTACGAGAGTAAGACAAGTAACCCGTTACCGGCTAGAAGTTACCATCGGATATCTATCTCCATATCAGACCATAGGTACATCGATTTCAGAATCGGATGCGAGGACTAAACTTTGTTTAATCCGCTGGAAGCCAACTGAATATGATCTACGAAGGAGCTCGGTAAGTCCAACCGAGGGAAAAACAAAGGCTGAACAGTTTCTTCACCAAGTGTTTTGAACTGATATCTGCAGAAAACAGTGCAGCAGATCGCCCGTTGCTTAATGGAACGCAGGTCTGCAGCGACTGTGTAAAGAAACCAGAAAACTTCTAAACAACACACTTACATAAGACTAATTCGAAGAAAGCCAGGAGTCATTAAAGATCAAAGTAAGAAGAATATAAGAAGCCAGCTTTTATTTCGAAGAGTCACATTTTAACGAGAAGATCGAATCTTTCAGTGAAACCGGAAGGCTAGTCAAAGTTTTCAAAAGAGGAAAACCAACCAGCCTGAACCCTGATTAAAGTCTACAGAGAACTTAATTGTAGCTTGTAGATTTCACCGGTTATGATGACGGATGAGGCCATCAAATATGCTGTTGCTTCCTTCGATGGCTTCAGGCCGCTGGCACCGATTTAGTTAGTTAATTTAGTTTTAAGACTATTTTATTTCTATAAGATTAAACGTGACAATATTATTGTAATATAATGTATATACTTAGTTAGGTTGACATTTGGGGTGGATATTCACTTTCTTTATCTTTAAAATTTACATTTGTATATAGGTGTATTTAAATGTTTATAAATTACAAATTTAAGTAAAAGATATTGCAATTATTTTTTTCGGGAGTTTTCTTCTCTTATACAGTTCCTGTAGCGAGGTGAGTTTACTGCGTATCTATACTAAAAGTCCCAAGCTCTGTTACCATTTAAGATAAGTAGTGCTTCATTTATTTAACTCAAGAGTCGGAGCTCCGAAGAAGCTGCTGCGGTACTCTCTGTGTTTTGGACATTTTGCGATGAAATGGAACACATCTCCTCGTTTCCTGAGGTCACAAAGATCACATAAAACTGCTAGTTCTGGGCAGTGGGGTACACAATTCAGCCTCAGTGGTCCACCTCTTATCCGCCGAGAAAGTATATGGAAATTCCTGCAGACAATGGTTCATTTTACCATAGTAAGCTATATAGGGAGCCTGAACTTCTTTCAAGTATTTATTATACATATAATCGCTGACCAGTTTTCTTCAATAGGGAGTTTATTTTTTGTCTGTTGTTGCTGTCTGTTGCTCATTCAGTGTTATAGAAAATACGAAGTCACAGTCAGATCCTAGTGCTTCCTACTCTTGGACACACTTAGTCTTATTTGGAAGCATTTGAAAAGCACCAACTTGGGGATTTTTTCCTGGATTATTGCATTAACTTTCGCATTATGATTCAAATTTAAGGTATCAAGGAACAGGGGCGCCAGGTTAGTTTCCAGATATATCATTTACTATAGTTATATGGGAGTTTAAAAACTCTCCTGAGAAATTATCGTTGAAACAGTTTTGAATGACTCACAACCCTAAATTTGAGGTACATACAGTAAAATAGAAGATACTGTAGCGCGGAATACGAGTATCTTCTGATTCTGGTATGAGGAACGAGTTTGTTTGTAATGCAATTTTTTCAGACTGTACAGCAAGTCTTGCTTTCAGATGCTTTCGATCTGCTGGCCTTGAAAGTTCCGTTTTTCTCTTTGAGCATATTTTCCTCCACCATCTATAAATATCTACGGACAAGTTCCATGTTTTGCAATAGGTATTAAGTCTGTCTATTATTAATTGCATAGTTTCTGCCGTACTTGCGAGAAACACGATATCATCCGCAAATATTAGTGCAGGCATCTTTGTTCCACTTAGGTTAATTCCACTCATAAAATAAACAGTAACGTACTAAGAACGTAGCCCTGCTTGGCGCCGATTGAAATTTTAAAATCCTCCCATAGATGGCAGCCATCCCAGACACATGCTTTGTTATGTTTGTACATACACAGCTTTTAGAACTTTGATCATTCGGGACGAGATTCCATAATTACATACCACCATAATCAAAAGTTCCCGTGTGGCGCTACGATTGTTCCGATTTGATTTCTGTTTTTTTTTTGTTAAGTTGGTAAATCTGTTGTTGACATTCCCTCTACATCTTAGCGTCATAGCTTGACATTTGCAAAAGGTACATCTATCTTTCTGTGTGTTGGCGATTTTTTACAATTTTAGAAATGGATTTAAATTTGCAACAACGAACTTGTATTAAATTTTGCGTAAAAAAACGGATTTAATGGTGCGCGAACGTTGGAAATATTGGAAAAGTGTTTCGGCAACGATTCTCCAAGGAAAACGGTCTTTTACCAGTGGCACAAGCGGTTCAAAAGTAGTCGTGAGTCAATCGAAGGTGATTAACAGTGATGAACGCGGTGGCAGACCAACGACATCGAAAACCGACGAAAGCATTGATGAAGTAAAAGAAATGTTGGTTAATAACCGCAAATTAACCATCAGAGAGATAGCGGAGGACTTAAACATTGCCTATGAATCCGTCCAAGACATTTTGGTTAATGATTTGGGTTTCCGTCGTGTAACAGCAAAGTTGGTGCCAAAAGACCTCAATTTCATGCAAAAAAGAGACCGTGTTGACGTCGCAAAAGAGATGATTTGCGAGGCTGAATCCGATCCCACATTTATCAAAAGGATCATTACTGGAGAGGAGACGTGGGTTTATGAGTACGACATGCAATCCAGACTTCAGGCAAGTGATTGGCGTTTACCAAATGAGCCGAGACCAAAAAAACCACGTCGTTTTCAGTCAAAAGAGAACGCAAAGTTCAAGGTTTTCATTTATTACAACGGTGTAGTGCGTCATGAATTTTTGCCAGACGGCCAGATAGTAAACAAAGTGTAGTACTTGGGCATTATGAGACGTTTGCGTGAAGCAATTCGCCGAAAGAGACCAGAATTGTGGGCAGAAAACTCGCTGATAACGCACCGTCGCACAGTGCCATCATTATTCGTAATTTTTTGACGAAAAATGCAACAAATACCATCCAACAGCCACCAAATGTACCTGATTTGGCTCCCTGTGACTTCTTTCTGTTCAATCGAGTTAAAAAACCACTGCGGGGTGCGCGTTTCAGCGGCCGAGAGGAAGTAATGGAAAAATCGCAGGAAGCACTGATGGACATACCGAAAACCGAATATAAAAAATGTTTCGAGGATTGGATCAAGCGCTGGCATAAGTCTGTTGCAGTCGATGGGGATTATTTTGAAGGGGACAATATAGATGTAGATGAATAAGCTTGTATTTCCAATTTTAGTAGGTAGGTAGTATTGCTTACATTTCTTTGAAATAATAACATAACCTAAAAATATGTGCAATAAAAAAATTATTTTGAAATTTTAAGTTACGTATGCGAGTGTCCGACTAAGGTTCGCAGCGCTGATATGGTGGAGGAATGCTCAAAATATTTCTCATTTCTTACCTTAATTGGCGCTACAGTTTGGTGCGTAGCTAGGACGCTATCAGCATTGAGCGCTTCCAACACTAAGTTGGTTGGTGCCCTTTTCTATAATACTTGAACGAGCCACCTATGCCGAGGTCTTCCTTTATCACTTTGTCTCTCCTGGATGGTTTCGAATATATTCCAGTTCATTGGGATGTGGTTCATTAACTTTACATGTCAACCGATAACTTCTGACCCCTCTAGCAAGGTCAGTGTTGCTGTATAGCCCATATAGTTCATTGCTATATCTTCTTCTCGAAATTCCAACCAAGGACAATTTGTTGCGCTTTTGATAAAGCTATCCTTTATGTTAAGGGAATCATAAGCATCTTATACCGTACAGTGCTTTCTTGTTGTTTTTTTTATCAAATGTATCTATGTATCACATAATGGGTATACCCGCAAGCAAAATTCTACCTTTAAACCAGAACTCCAGCGAATATTAATATTCATGTCATTACAAGAGAAGTTTCCCTCATCCTGTCAAAAGCTGTCAAAATATCCCGGATTCTTTATTCCATCTGTATCTTATAAGAGTTCCTGTTTTTATTTTTGTTGCACAAACAAAACTTACCTCCTTTACTTGTCGCTTAGTGCTTCCAGCACTTACATAACGATAGTTATGCGGAGGATAATTCCTATAAACTATTTCCACTCAACTTGCTGAAACCGATCCTTGGCCCAGAGAATTCCTCCTCTTCCAGACACAAAACCATGACTTTTCTGTCAAAACGACAGAAATATTGTACATTTGTCTACGGAAGCATTATTACCTTTCCTGCTTCTGCTCCGTTGAATAGATCCTCGGAAAAAAATACAAGTATTGTACGAGTATTTCCACCGTCTGTAAGGATTGCTCCTATACTAGTGTACATAGGTAACAGTCTTCCATCCGATAAACCTCCATTCAAAACGAACGGTTTTCTCTTCTCTTTTTCTGTGGCATTTCATTTCCCGGTACGTTGATGAGGGGGTGTTGCTGTACAATGAACCATGTTTGGTCTTCGTTTAGAAAAACGAAGCAGGAAAGCTGAAAATAAGAGGTTAAATGCGATACAAGTATTTAACTGAGTAAAACAACAAATTTCCAGCAATTAGACCGTTACATATGATGTTTTGAGCGCTTACCATTATTTACTCGTAGATGTAATTTTTAAAAATTAATAATTGTTCTGAACACGAGCATTTTTAACATGATGTAGAGGTTTTACGAACCAGACTAAGTATGGTTATGGCAGAAATTGATGCTTGAATTAGGGGTGGAGGGAAAAAAATTATCTTTAACATACTCCATGGAATTGCCAGTCAATTACGAGAAGTCTGCTCAGGTCGATTACGACGAGGACTATAAAAATTTGAAAATACTTTTTGGAGATCAAAATGTTTAACGTTTTTCTAATTGAATTTTCTGCAACAGAAATTTCTCCGACACTAATGGATACTTTCCCGATGACGTTTGGGTATCGTTTACCAACGATAACTGGATACAACAGATTCTCAGAGTTCAAGATTTTTCCCTTTGAGTGGGAACTTATGCGAAGAATAACGGCCATTTCGGAGCTGAAACTACATACGAGCAAAATGCAACATCAGAGATAATTGTAATGCGAGACCGGTCTTCAGAGAAATTTTAAAACTATGAAATAAAAATTAACGAGGGTTGCAACATAGTTCTACAAAATTAAATCAGCGCACGTCTCTTCTGTGAATTCGAAAACAAAACAAATTATCACAGTTGGGTGATAGGTTACGACCGTCATAGGACTCATTTTGACTTAAACATTTCCGCCTTCCTTTCGGAAATATGTAGTTTTGCAATTTGTATTGAAATCGGTGGAGTTCCACCCTTTGCGGAAAGAAGATAAGTTAGTAAAGGAAATCAAAACCAAGCCATAATCTAATCTAATCTCTACAGGAGACACCTTTTTCGTCGTACCACCACAAGGTCTTTAATATGAATACCACGCTCCTGTACAATTCTTGAAGGTAATCCTTTTTCCAACCCTTGAAAAATTTCCGTTGAAGCTCTTTCCATATTTTTATTAGATTGATTCTTGAATACTGCAGTCATTTAACGGGAGGTGATGCGTAGTTCAATTCGGTATAGAAGTGCTGAGAACTCTTAAAAGCTGTGATTGGAACTAGTAATAACTTTTCTGAAATGAATTTATCGAGCTCGTGACGGCGTTTTCCTATATTCAGCCTATATGGATTCACCTGAAGGAATAAAGTGTCAAGTGAGACCCTGACAAAAGCCTTGTAAAATGCTCGAAATTTCCTCAAGACGGGCTTAGAAATTTTCCTTGAACCACGATTAGGTCTTTTCGAGAGATGGTTTTGCTGATTGAAGTTATGTGTTGCAGTAAGTGTTGGCCTTGCAGAATTCGCAAAAAGAGGAGTGGGTTCCTTGGTAATTAAAAGCTTGTGAGTTATTGAAGTTGGTAAATTTGGACTTAAAATGCACACAGCGCAGGCCAAGGCAACTTTGGGAGGAATAAAAGATGGGTACCAATGTGCATTGGTCTTAAATGGCTGAAAGTTATAACGACTAGGAAATAGGGAGGTTGGCAGGGCGTTCCATAAGCGAGTTCTACGGCTTAGGAACGGGTCATGATATTTTAGAGTACGTCGGATAGTCGGCTTGATGGTGTACTTATAAGCATTTATAGCGAGACGGGTGTTACGGTTTGTAAAATTTGAAGGGGCGGAATACTACTGGCGATGTGTACAGATGTGTACATTGCACTCCAATTTTGGGCGGATAAATGATGTCAAATCAGAGGGGGTGAAGTATTTCCTACATCATTAGGGGAAACCTAGACATTTCGCAGTATTTTTGTCGATATCGAATATGTGGTCATTCCAACGTAGTTTATCATTGACACACATACAGGGAATGTAGAGTTTTTTAGTTTCAACGATGAAAGTGCCATTCGTGCATAATCTCTGGTTATTTAAATTTCACTTTAACAACAGCAGACATCATTGTGTTTTGGAAGCATTAAACTCCATTCGGTTGATAATTTCCAAATTTGTTATGCTGTTAACATCGGGATTTAATGAGTTTAACATACGCTGCCATTCCCGTTCTGCAGCCGAACAGCAGGGATGTGAACTAATCTGAAAAGCAGAGAGTATTGTCGTCAGCAAAGGAATATATTGGATTAGAAGTAGCAGATATATCAGTCCTGTGGCACACCAGCATTCATTTTGTGAATATTAAACTTGAAAGGCAACTTGAATTGAACGTTTCGAAAGGTCATTTATAATCCATTAATCGCTATACAAAAAAAAAATTATAGGGCAGATCCAGAAAAAAAATTCGGGGGTATGTCATTCCTAACTGCATCCTGCAAAATTTTTGAAGCAATACTATATAGGCGACTTGACACACTCTATTGAAAGAATTTCAGGTGGATTTTAGGTCTGAATACTCAACAGTCGACCACATTTTTGTATTGAAAAGCATTCAGAGACATTCATATAACAAAAAAGAAGGTTTTACACTTTTTTGTGGATCTTAAAATGCGGCCTTCTATATAGTGATTAGAATGGGAATGTCCTGGAAATTTGGAAAGGTTTTACAAAACCTCTACGTAGATACCAAATCAGCTGTGTGAAATGGTGGGGCGTTATCGGAATGGTTTAAAGCGGAAACAGGATTAAAGACCTCTTGTTTGCTGACTACATCGTACCGTTGGCATATTCACCGCAACCCTTGCAATTGATGATAAATCGACTGAAAATTATGAAGTCTGATAGTAAACTTGAATAAATCCAAGATAATAATATTCAAAAAAGGATAAAGTAGATCTTCATACAATGAAAAATGGTACTATAGCAGGGAAAGGATAGAAGTAATAAAGGGATATAAGTATCTTGGAATTCTTTTGTTAAGTAACCTTAGTATGAAAGGACATCTAAATGAGAAACTCATGATATCTAAATCCGTTATAAATGTAACCTGGAAGAATTGCTGGAAGTTGTTGAACTTCAATATTGCACACAATAGTAAATTCAGGGTATTTGAAGCCGCGGTCGAGGCAGTAATGGTCTACGCAGCTCTAGGTTGGAGGTATAGACCATATGAAGAAGTCAAAAAGAAAACTTTTCACCTCCCTGCAAATACCACCTTGATCAAATATAACCATCTTGTGGCGCTCCCATTATTCCGATTTGAGTTCTGTTTTTTTTGTTAAGTTGGTAAATCTGTTGCTGATATTCCCTCTAAATCTTAGCATCATAGCTCGACATTTGCAAAAGTTACGTAGCCAAGGGTACATCTATCTTTGTGTGTGTTGGCGATTTTTTACAATTTTAGAAATGGATTTAAATTTGCAACAACGAACTTGTACTAAATTTTGCTTAAAAGGCGGATTTAATGGTGCGCAAACGTTGGAAAAGTGTTTCAGCAACGATTCTCTAAAGAAAACGGTTGTTTACCAGTGGCACGAATGGTTCAAAAGTGGTCGTGAGTTAATCGAAGATGATGAACGCAGTGGCAGACCATCGACATCGAAAACCGACGAAAGCATTGATGAAGTACTCGTAAAAGAAATGTTAGTCAATAACCGTCTCCTCTACCCTCTAGGCTCGTCGGACCATTGTGTCATATCAGCTAAATTCTCGTACACCCACCACATAGTTAGAGAAAAGATTCCTAAAAGAACCGTATGGCACTACAAGAAAGCCAATTGGAGCGGACTTAACAACTTCTTTAGGAATTTTAACTGGTCGTTATGTTTCCTCGATAACGACGTGGCTGCCGCTGCTGACATGATCACAGAAACTATTCTCTTTGGAATGAGATGCTTTATCCCCCATCGGATGAAGAGTATCAAGCCAAAAGAAAAGGCATGGTACGACTCGAGCTGTAAAGAGGCTGTCAGGGTTAGAGAATTATTTTTTCGGTCCTATAAGACCAACCTGACAGAGGAAAACCGAAAAAAGTTTAAACGAGCCCGAAATGACTGCCACGTCTTTCTCAAGCATGTGAAATTCCAATACGACCAAAAACAGAGGCAAAAAATACTGCAGTGTCCCAAAGGCAGTAAAAATTTTTGGTCGTTCCTGAAAAACATTAGAAATTCTGCCTCATCCTCCATCCCAACGCTCATTTACAATGACATTCCAGCTGTCAGCTCTTTGGACAAGGCCAATCTGCTTGCTGCACACTTTGCGGCTAGCTGAACACTCCCAGATTGTGCTTTATCACCGCCTACACTGGAGCGCGTCGTATCTACAATGGGACGAATCCACTTTCGCACTCGTGTAGTAGTAAGAGTACTTAAAGATCTCAACATGCATAAATCCGCTGGTCCGGATGGTATATCTCCCCTTCTTCTGAAGAGGTGTTATTCCACGCTGGCAAAACCACTGCGTAACCTTTTTCATCACTACTCTTTAGGACTCTTTCCGAGCAGATGGAAAACAGCATTTGTCCAGCCCGTCCCTAAAAAAGGCGAATCTTCTTCTCTCTCCTCCTACAGACCCATTGCACTTACATCCCTTCTTTCCAAGGTCATGGAAGCGCTGATAAATCGTCAACGCATGAAATATCTCGAAACACGAAAACTTCTCAATGACCGGCAATATGGTTTTCGTAGCAACAGGTCCACTGGTGATTTGATGGCATGTCTCACTGAAAAGTGGAAAAAAAGCGTACATCAATCTGGCGAAAGCAAGATCGTTGCACTTGATATTTCTAAGGCATTTGACAGAGTTTGGCATCAGGCTCTTTTGTCGAAAATGCGTGCTCTTGGGATCGATGACTCTCTTCTTCAATGGATTAGAAATTACCTTTCGGAACGTTCACTTCAAGTTGTCTTGGACGGTTTCAAGTCTGATATTCACAAAATAAATGCTGGTGTGCCCCAGGGCTCTGTTCTGTCTCCGACACTCTTTTTAATTTTCATTAATGATCTCTTGTCTACTACTTCTAATCCAATTTATTCCTTTGCTGATGACAGTACTCTCTGCTTCTCATATTCATTTCCGGAGTCACGTCCCTGCTCTTCGGCTGTAGAACGGGAACGGCAGCGTATGCTAAGCTCATTAAATTCCGACATTAACAGCATAACCAATTGGGGAACTATCAACCGAGTGGAATTTAATGCTTCCAAAACTCAATGCTGTCTGCTGTCATTAAAGCGAAATTCAAATACCCAGCCATTATCCATAAATGGCACTTGCATCGACGAAACCGATAAACTTTCCATTCTCGGTATGTGTGTCAGTGACAACTTACGTTAGAATGACCACATATTCGATGTCGCCAAAAATGCTGCGAAATGTCTAGGTTTCCTCAAGCAATGTAAGAAATATTTTACCCTCTCTGATCTGGCCATAATATATAAGGCATTCATCCGCCCAAAACTGGAGTACAATGCCCACATCTGGTCAGGTGCTCCGAAAACATCTCTGCACCTGCTCGATAGGATTCAAAACCGTGCGATAAAACTCATTGGTGATACTAATATCAGTCAATCAATTGACACCCTCGAACACCGACGTAATGTCTCCTGTCTCATTTTGTTTTATCGCTATTTCCACCACCAGTGCTCCATTGAAATCGCCAGTAGCATTCCGCCCATTCAAACTTTCAACCGTAACACCCGTCTCGCTATGAATGTTCATCAGTTTACCCTCAAGCCCATTTTCGGACGTACTCTAAAATATCGTGATTCTTTCCTAAGCCGTACAACTCGCTTATGGAATGCCCTGCCGACCTCTGTGTTTCCTGGTCGTTATAACTTGCAAACATTTAAAAACAATGTACATCGGTACCTGTCTTTTCTTCCTCCCTAAATTTCCTTCGCCCGCGCTGTGTACGAACATTTTAAGGGTACAAAAACCCCTTGAGCGAGCGCCGATTATAAAAAAAATAAAAAATTAACTATCAGAGAGATAGCGGAGAGCTTGAACATTGCCTATGGATCCGTCCAAGACGTTTTGGTTAATGATTTGGGTTTCCGTCGTGGAGCAGCAAAGTTGGTGCCAAAAGACCTCAATTTCATGCAAAAAAGAGACCGTGTTGACGTCGCAAAAGAGATGATTTGCGAGGCTGAATCCGATCCCACATTCATCAAAAGGATCATTACTGGAGACGAGACGTGGGTTTTGAGTAGGACACGCAATCCAGACATCAGGCAAGTGAATGGTGGCGTTCACCAAATGAGCCGAGACCAAAAAAAAACACGTCGTTTTCAGTCAAAAAAGAAAGCAATGCTCATGGTTTTCAAGGATTACAACGGTGTAGTGTGTCATGGATTTTTGCCAGAAGGCCAGACAGTAAAAAAGAGTATTATTTAGGCGTTATGAGACGTTTGCGTGAAGCAATTCGCCTAAAGAGACCAGAATTGTGGGAAGAAAACTCGTATATTTTGCACCATGATAACGCACCGTCGCACAGTGTCATCATTATTCGTAATTTTTTGACGAAAAATGCATCAAATACCATCCAACACCAAATGCACCTGATTTGGCTCCCTGTGACTTCTTTCTGTTCAATCGAGTTAAAAAACCACTGCGGCGAGCGCGTTTCAGCGGCCGAGAGGAAGTAATGGAAAAATCGCAGGAAGCACTGATGGACATACCGAAAACCGAATATAAAAAATGTTTCGAGGATTGGATCAAGCGCTGTCATAAGTGTGTTGCAGTCGATGGGGATTACTTTGAAGGGGACAATTTAGATTTAGATGAATAAATTTGTATTTTTAATTTTCTGAATAAATTCCGGGAACTTTGATCAAGGTGGTATGTCGAACTACATGCTATATAAAAACGCTTAAGCTGCACATGAACTATAATACAATATATACTGAGGGTGATAAGCATGCCAGATAAACGGGTACCAAAAATAGCGGCCCTACAAACAATGCGAAATAAATTTGCATGGTTTCAAGAGTGGATGGAATTAGCGCCTGGGTATGACACTGAATTGAAACTGGAAGGAAGAATTTGGAAAAACCTATTATACTGGTATACTATACAAGTCGACGAAGGGGCCAGAACGATATTCTTAGATGAAGCGTCGCGATCCCTATATCGTAAGGCGTACCGTCGGCTTAATCACAATCTGAGGGGCAGAAACTATTTTAAAGATATTCATATCACTCAGGAGATCTCAACGATGTTTAAACTCCGTAGAGACTTTCTAAAAAGCAGTTTCGTTCCCCACAGGGAAGACCTTCTTGTACTCTGCATTTCCTAGGAAAAGGTCCAATCCTACGAGAAACTAGGTCAAAGTTTTTGGAAAATATGTCCTATCATAGCACAAAATGATATCGCTATTCAACAAAGTGCATGTACACAAATTATACGGTTACTGCAAAATTGCTTTAAACTATAGAGGACACGAATTAACAAGGAACTCTTAAAATTATTAATATGCGTACACTGAATTTTTTTTATTTATATGCAATACTGATTTATACATAGTACATAATCTGGGAGACGGCAAAGCCATGCTAAATTGATTTTGTTATACCTTATGTAAAGACAGTATCTATATGAAAAAACAAAATCTAATTTAATTTATTGGAGAAGAGAGGCGTCGATTCGATAAAAGAGCCCGATTCTTAACTCTGTCGAATACCGTAGGAATATCAAGTGCAATATCTTGCTTCCGTCAGATTGATGTAGAATTTGGTTCCGCTTTTTGGTGAGACATCAGATCACCAGTGGACCAGTTGCTACGAAAACCATACTGCCGGTCATTAAGAAGTTTTTGCGTTTTGAGATATTTCATGAGCTGACGGTTCATCAGCGTTCCCATGATCTTGGAAATAAAGGACGTAAGTGCAGTCTCTACAGACAGGCTGGACAAATGCTGTTTTCCATCTGCTTGGCAAGAGTCCTAATGAGTAGGATTAATGAAGAAGCTTATGCAGTGGGTTTGCCTACGTAGAAGAACACCTCATCAGAAGAAGGGGAGATATACTATTTGGACTAGGGGATTTGTGATAGTTACATGAATCGAGTATGTTGATAGTGTGAGGATAAAAGACTAAAGCATAAACGATTCGCGAAAATCCACCAGAAAATGGTAAAAAACATAGAGAAAGCAAAGGAAATAAAAAAAAACATTAACCCCTTTGAAATCTCGCTTACAAAATGAGAAAAAAAAGGAAAAAATAATGGACTGTGGTTAAAGATAGTTTTTCTTTTCTGAAACGTGAGCAGTGACGTCAATAGCCAGGCCGACTCAGTTTTCTGATGGGACGAAGCCAAGGACCGAGCATCTGGAGTTCGCTACCAACAAGGAAAAACCAGATAAGCTTACAATTACTGATGAACTTAGTTAAGTTTTCAATAAGCGGTAGCCTTTTATGCCGTCCGATATTTTATTGATCGCATTTTGTGAAAATATGGTAACGGGTGAGCCAACAGATTGTGCAGATGTTGGCTGTCATTTACTGAATTCAATGTGATTCACTTTTTTGGCAGATGTCACTCTTTGGCAATTTTAGTCTTGAAGCCGTTTATCACGCAACAACGCATTTTTTACAATATTACGAAATTGGGCGATCTGTAAAAGTAACATTTCGTAAAATTCGTGAATTTTTCAATCAACATAATCGCCCTAGTGAGTCCCGAAATCATGCAATGGTGAAGCGTTTTGAAGAAACTTGTTCGGTATCGGGCCAAACTCCATATCAGCATGCCTGCCCATAATATACACGCCAAAGCATCATCACTGTAAGTGAAAGTGTTCAAAGGCAGCCTCAATTCGTCGCCGAAGTTTACAATTGGGCCTCACTTATGGCACTTTACGGCGAATTTGAAATGTTGATCTTCATTTGCACGCCTATAAAACCCAAATTAAACAACAATTGAAGCCTTTGGATAATCTACGACATCGCCGATTTGTTAACTGGATGTTGGATCGCCAGGACACTTTGTCATTGAATTTGATATTTTCCGATGAAACACAATTTTGGATGGATGGGTACGTAAATAAACAAAATTGTCGTTTCTGAGGACTGGAAAACCCATACGAGATTCACGAAAAACCAATGCATCCCAAAAAAGTCACCATGTGGACAGTTACAGTGAATGGAGAATGTTGCCGCAACATGTTGACCGGCTATTTTTCTTCCGAAATTAAATGAATGGGTCTGGACGATCTCTGATTTCAACAGCATGATGCTACCGCCCACATAAACCATCAATCAATCAATTTATTGCGTACGAAATTTGAAGATCGCTTTATTTCGGTTATGCGATTTGACACCTCTAGACTTCTTCCTGTTGGGTTATTTAAAGAGTAAGGATCTCAAACATAACATCCAAGCTGCGATTGCGGCCAATGACCCATTTATTCTTCAAAATGTGGTCGTTAATTTTGACGTTCGGATGATCGCTTGTAACAGAAGCCGTGGTGGTCACTCGAACGATGTTGTGTTGCATTCATAATTGCCATAGACCGAATTTTATTATTATCAATTCTAAGTTGATTTTATAACAAATGTGTGTTTGATTTAATAAAAACTTTCACACTGGCTGTTGGCTCCACCTTTATTAGCGGTGTGATAGAAATCGTTCGTTATCGGGTTCAATTGCAGGTAATTTTTTTTTCTGAGCTGTTAGCATGTAAGAGAGATTTCTGAATTAGTTCTTGTCTCATTTTATTGTGTTCTGGATTTATTTTTTTTTATTATTGTCCTTTTTTGCTTGGGTCTTCCACCGGAATAGCGCGAGTCTCACATTAAGTCGCGATTCTTGGCGTGATAGTGTGGCGCCTATTTTTATAATCTTAACCTACGACCACTCTTCCGTGCCGATAATCAACAAAGTGACGCAAATCCAAACCAACAACTTAATTTGTGACATAAAAATTATAAACATAATTGATGAATATTTGAATCTCGAACGATTTATTGATGGTGCAGTAAAGTACGAGTACAATACTAGAGTGAAAAGTAAACTCCTTGGGAATTAAAAAAATGTTTTTTTTTAAATTTTTTTTTTTATATTATTGAATATAGTCCTCTTTTAGTTTGATACACTTATTCCAGCGATTTTCTAACTTCTTGATCCCGTCCGAAAAGTAATTTTCCGAAAGGTCTGCAAAATACTCCTGCGTGGCTTCGATGATTTCCTCGCGTGAGCTGAATTTTTTATTGATGAGCCATCTTTTGAGGTTTGGGAATAGATAATAGTCCGAGGGATCCAAATGCAGTTACCACTCTACGCCGAAAGTCCGCCCGATTCCGCATCAGCAAGTCCAAACACTCTTTCGAAGTGCTCTCGCGTTCGTGTTTTTGGTCAGGAGTGAGCATGCGCGACACTCAGCGGTAGGATAACTTTTTCATATGCAGAATCTTGCCCAAAATATGACGTGTGTGCTCAGTACTAATCTTTGTGGTATCTGCTAGCTCGCGCACCTTCACTTTCCGGTCAGCCAATACCATTTCATGTATTTTTTTGACATTGTCCTCTGTAACCGCATCGGAGGGCCTGCCGCTGCTGACTTCATCGGTAGTGGAGTTGCGGCCACCACGAAACTCTCGAAACCAATATTTGACGGTGTAATCTGACGGAGCCGCATTATATTTATCCAACATTTCTTTTGTTTAATTCGCCGTTTTGCCTCTCAAAAAATAATGTTTTATGAGAAAACGAAAATCGTTTTTGTCCATACTCAACATGATGCCAAACACGTCAACAACAATCAGCTGTCAAAACAAAACTAAAGACATACACTGAAATTGGGCATGTCTGCCTAAATATGAACGGACCATAACCTTTTGCATAACCTTTTTTGCAGTAGCAGCGCATTCTGGCAGTCAAGGAGGTTACTTTTCACACCACTCAGTACATGTTTTGAAGAAAAGGGTATTCGACCAATGCGCCAGTTATTTCATATGAGGCATTGAGCCTCGTAAAACGATCAATAGATCTATGTATCTTCGGAATTACTAGAATACATAATCAAATCAAGCGAAAATAGGCAAACATAACAACATCTAACTAATAGCAGATGTATACTAACGGATACTAGAATATGCAGTAAGATAGCAGGAATAGAGATAGATATCATACATTCAAAGGGCTGAGTTATTTTGAGTGGCCAACAGGAAAATGGATAAGTTTGGCCAATACCGAAACTAGTGAAAAAATTTAAAGAAATGTCTTTGTTCAACAGTGAATACAATTTGTTGATCGATGATAAAGGCAATTCTGTTCTCTTTTGCACACGGTGCCCGAACTGCATACATCAGTATACTCAATTAAAATAAAAAAAATTATGAAAGTCATCATCTCAAAGGCATTACGATTGCCTCTTAATAATTTCTAGACATTTCATGCAAGGAAATGTAAAATGGTTTCTACAAACAGCAAATGAAGCAAAACTTACAATCATTTAACAATGGTTCTCTAAATTTCAATTATACGAATCTTTTGCAACGAGTTCCATAATACCCTTAGGGTAAAGGAAAAAAAAAAAATATTCATACCACGAACGTGCATGAGATAAAAATTGATACATCCAATCCATGAGAAACCATTAAGTGAATTGCGTCAATTCTTAGTCTTTGGCATTTCAATTTCAATTTAATTTCCTAAATTCATCCTTCTCGTCCTTCAGTTGGTAGTGAGTGACAAAACCCACACACTACTTGAAAGATTACTTCTGAACTTGTGTCCCTGGTAACAGTATCACTTTGAATTTCAAAAATTATATATAGCTATATTCAATTGAACGGTTGCTTGGGAAAACCCAAATTCAATCTTTTGGAACATGAATGACTTTGTGGAGAAGTGTTACTTTAATGGTTTTAGAGATTCAGTTTTACTTCATTTTGTATCTATAGAGTATTTTTGGTCAATTGCATTTTAGAGCTAAGGTTACGTGTGCATAACTAAAAGTTGAAAGAGGTTGGACTGAATATCCAAGAGAACTGTATGTTAAAATATTTTGATTTCCTTAATTACTTGACATGAAATAGTATTTAGACCAGAAAATATGTGAGCTTCAGATGAACTCATCATAACATAATACCCCAGTCGAAATAAGGGTATTACCATGATGAGGCTAAACGATACGATAGATATACGAGTACATATACGCATATGTTTATATATTTATTCATATGTATATTCCTATAGTACTGTAGTGAATACTAATTTAGGTCTTGGGCATAACTTTGTTGCGATCCAATTTCACTCGAGCATCATACTTGACCCACTTAAAGTTCACATTTGAATTAACCAAATGCTGATGACACTGCAGGAATAGCACAGACACAAATATAAATAATATGCAGTGCTTGCATTATTATGAGTGAATGTGTTGTCATGCAATGTATTGTATATATATATCACTGATTAGATCAAGTAGCCATATTTAATAGCAGATGGTCGCATGCATCCTTCCATAACGTGACCCTTTTTTTTTTTTGTTTCGCCTTTATTTATGTCAGAACTGGGCACTCAGAAAAACTTCATTGTACTCCTTGCAAAATCCTTTTAATGGAATCGTTCAGTCCTTCGAAGAAAGATGAGTAAGCACTTGAGTACCAGCACCCATCAAGTCAACGCCGAGTAACAAAAGTGTAGTGCCCCGTCTCGACGCCAGTAAGCAAAATTTGTTTAGTCTGCCGGCAACCTAGAGTGTCATGCGATCCAGAGTTGTGCTCACATTAAACCCAGCTGTTTATATCAACCCTAACATAATCCGACACGACCAAACATAACGTAGGTTCGGGTCCTGAAAAATTCTCTTCAGAAAAAGTTAAAAGGCGATTTCATGTTTTCTGTGACCCAATTGTGACCTGAGATCCAGACAAGACTCAATGATTTTAGCATTCCGACTGCGTTTAGTGAAGTCTTTCATTTTAGAACTAGCTTGGACTTCGTAAGAGAGTATAGCAAGGTTTTAAGCGCAGCTTGGCTGTCGCTACAGATGCAAAGGCTTCGCGGCCTACACTGATTCTCCGCAATATAAATTGCTGCCATAAGGATTGCGTATACTCGTATCTCTGCTTGACAGATGCAAGTTTTCTAATGAGGAGTGAAATCTAATGTTAATGTCCTCCAGAAAGACACCAGCGATTTTGGAGCCATGCGTGAAGACCCGACTACATTCCCTTCCTTATTTACATTCTGGCCGAAACCAGTTTCGGGCACAGCCGAATTCGATTTCGTATTTTTTCGGTAGCTGGAGTTCTACTGTCATTGCATGAATGGCATGTCCATAAGACCAGAGTCGTAAGACAGCCGACGCGCTAGGCCATCAAAGCACGAGTGTGTGTTGTACCAAAGACCACTTCTTTTCTTACGCAAGGCCTAGCGGCATAGGGTTATAATATATTGCAGAGAAGAGCATAGATTCCAGTTGATTATACGAGTATCATATCCCATGGGCTTTCTGGGCTTAACGCTGATAGACCCTAGACTAGAACTATTTGCAAGATTCAGACTTACTTACTTACGGAATCGCGAACAATCGGGAGTTGATTGACGTCCAAATCGGATGGTTCAGAATTCAATATTATTTCTTTCATTTTTCTAAAAACTTAACACGTGCTAAGCTTTTTTTATGTAATTACTACATAACTACACTTCAGTGTTAGGTTCTTTTAAAAAAAAAAAGAAACAATAATGTTAGGTTAGGTTAGGCTTTCGGGTTGGTGAGGCATCTGCAGCCGAGATCATTCTATACCTCAACCTCAACATACTTAGGTATGTGTAAGCTCACTGTAATGTCTGGGTAAGGGGACCAGAACGCGGTGTGAATTTAAGAATTTGTTCGCGATTCCTAATTTTGGTTCTCGCTTTCCGTCCCACGTTGGTTGTCGTTTAGTCCTTGAGCTGGTCTAAGCCATTTTGTTTCATTCGCGAATAAGTATGGGAAGAAATTTATGTGAAGCACCAGATAGTTATCAGCGGTCGTGGAAATAATAACTTTCTAAAGTTCCCGGACAGGAAATCTTCTTTTGCTGGTCACAACGTTCATGCAAACTGGGACTGTGCCATCGAAGCGGTAAGGGTTGCAGTTTTACGATCCCGGCGGCATTTGGAGCGCAAACATGCGTCTGCTCTTGATTAAGTAGGAGATATGGTTTCAACAAGACGGAGCGACAGCCCATACTTCAAGGACATCGACAGCTTTGTTGCCAGAGTACTTCCCAGGACGCCTCATCTCACAAAGGTGTAATTTAGAATCACCTGAAACGAGACATTCAGGAAGAAACGGAAATGCTGGAGAGAGTGATAACAAACAGCAGAATTCGGTTCAACCAGTGTATCGACATCGGGCGTCACTTACCCGATATGATTTTTAAAATGATGAGAACCACAACTTTATGTGTTTAACTTTTTAATAAAAAAAAACTTGAAAATATACCATATCTTTACTACTTTTTGATTTCTTGCATTATGAAGTAAATTATCTTGCTGCACTTTGTATTGAAATTTATTGATGCCTTTCGTTATGAAATTTACCACCATTCATCTACGAACCGCTTGCATGGGTGGATGCGCTGGACCTAATTTTCTATGACATACATAATCTGGCTGATATTCAAGCAGTCAAAAGTTACTTGCTTGTTGGCATAGACTAGAGACTATCCGCAAAGAAAAAAGTTTGAAGATCCTAAATCGCACGAGCGCTCTGCTAATTAATAGTGCCATTTCTGATGATAAAACGATCACCAAACCTGGTCTTCAATAAGTCCGTTGTGACACGCACATATCTTCCAGAACTTTTAGTTCCAATTTATAATGAAGAAAAAATTTGATCACATGGAACAATAGGGGTAATCGACCCGCGGGGTTGATATCCGAAGAAGTACGGCCCAATAGCACCCCTGGTCAATTAATTTTTTCAGTCAATGTTTCATATACAACGCTTGCTGTTGTAACACCTTCGTCTATTCGCTTGACCAAATGCGACAATTTTGTGTATCAACAATGTGCTACGTCACTGAGGATCATTTTTAGGTTCGGTGAACTTTCAATCAGCGAAAATCCGACTCCTATGGACATTTCTGTCTGTCGGTTAGATCCGGACTTTCGAATATGTTATGGCCATGTCTTTCAGCAAAATATGCCACAGAGATGTTCGAAAGATGTTCAGTTCTTGCGAACGTTTCCCTATCTCACTGGCACGGATATCTTATCGGGACGATTATAACGGCCAAAACTTGAGTCGTCGTAACTAACCGCGAATTTTGTTAAAAAAATATGGATGATTTGTGAACGTCATTGAAATATTTGCTTCCCATGATTAAAAGGTGATTAGGCAAAACATAAAATTCCACCCTCATCTTGTAATCGCTGAACCTAGATTTTATTGTTGTTTCTACCTTTCTCGCTATTCTCTGCTTAGAGAAGCCACTGATGCTGCTATTGCCATTAACATCTAGCATGCATGTACTTCTTAGAAGTTTTAAGATTTGTGCCAAGTAATTGTACACAATAATTATTTGCGAAGCTGAATCTTAGATCGCATGAGCTTCGTGATAGCTTCCTGAAACACACCTTACTAAGATAACCACCGTCTCTGAAAAGACCTCTAGCAGCCAAGATGTATTCGTACAAAGAGCACCCCTTTTAGACAACATTGTTTGCATACCCGCTTATACCATTAGACAAAACTTCTGAATCTCCATGCCGTTGCAACAATACATGTTGAGGTTGCTTAAATGCTGCACACTTCTCCGCATTACATTTCTTAAACCAATGACCTTTTTTCAAACATAAAATGCATAACTTCGAAGCATGCCGTCATGCGTAAAAATTTAGAGCAATTCAATACAATGTGATCACCTTTGTAGCAAATGCTACAACTCACCTTCTCTATTGCGAACGAAGAGGACTAATTCCATTTTGACCACGCAGCTTTTAGCTTACCTTCTTGATATGGCTATCTTGCCGTACTCTGCTTAGGATCAACGTGCTCCAATTTTATATCAGGGGCCTCTAACGTTTGACACCGACTAGGCAACACTGCTGAACAATCCTCCCATTTTGCTTGTGAATCTGAATCCAGCTTTTCCATAATGAGATATATAATGAGAGCGTAAGTAATATTTTCGTAACTACCGAGCGAAAGAATCGCATTCACACGCGCATTTGTGGTGTTAATAATTTTACGTAAATGCTCAGTAGACTCTCTGGTAGTAGGTGGCATTTCAAATAGCGCGGCGATGTGCTCTCCAAACATTAGTGCCTTTTTAAGCGTTCCCTTTGGGATAGTTTTCAGCCGTTTCGTCGAATTCTGCGATTGCTGACAAGGGTCTTGGACCAATACCGTCCTTCAGTATAAGAAAACGCTCGCAATTATCCAATGATTCGTCTTGATGTCCCAACTTATTGAATAACGCGATAAATTTGTCAAATTCTGCACATTTTCTATCAAATTTTGGAAATTTTATCTCACGTCACAATCTTGATGTAGAAGCTGCAAATGTAGCTGTGTTGGACATGCTGATCTCAGCCGCTGAAGTACTCCGTTTTAGCACTAACATCATTATGCCAATGGTAGTAGCATCTGCACTTTTATCTGGCTCTGAAGCAGTTTTGTCTATACTTGGTTGCACCGTAAGAATCTGCTTGAAATATGATTCTAAAATCCCGGAACAGTAGATCCTCTTTTTGCGATAAGATTTCTTATCCGGGTAATGCTATCCTCTATTGTGGCTCTCAAAGATTTCAGCTCCATTAGCCTTTGACTGCCCTTTGATGTGTGCTCACTTCAGCAATTTCTTCTCGTTCATCTTTCGAATTCATATTTTATCTTCAATGTTCTTGTTTGCTTTATGGTATTGTCATAGCAAGAAATCGGCACAGAATAGCTTTTTCTAAACAATTCTTATTTTCGCCGTGCTTTTAACAATTATAAATCGCTCAACTTTTGATCGATCTTCCACGCGCTTTAATGCATTTAATTCTGCGAACCTTGCTGAGACTGTCGTGTAGTATTATCATTACTTGGAATGATGGACGGTATTGACGAAAATCCGGAATTTCTGATTTCGAGCCATCATTACCTTCAGTGTAGTCCTTAGTAATGACCGCGAATGGTGTTTAAGGCAATCCTCGTCTTTACTTAATTCGATTTATGAGCCGGTGCAGCAACACGTATATTATCAAGACTGATAACGCGGAATCTTAAAGATAGCGAAGTGCTGCGTACCTTCATAGAAGCTTTTTTAATTTGTCTGCAATGACTATACTGGTAATGACATTACTATTGATCGTGTAAGGACCCCTTATGAATGCAGAAAAATGCGGGGACTTTGATCACGACTCACGATATTAAAATTTTTATCAAAAAATTAAATTTAAGGGGCTATACGCAGTTAGAATTTTAATTTTTTTTGTAACTTCGTAATTTAAGTATACATATAAGACACCCTCTCAGTTTAGGTTTTCTTCCTGATAGCTGAAAATTCCTGAAGTTATGGCAAACAAAAAATTGTATTGCAAGGGGGAGGGCGGATCTATTTTCACCCCTATTAGGCTGTTAAAATGAGGAACCTCTGATTTCGAGGTAAAGAGCCTTAAAAGGCTGTAGCTTTTTAACGGATCCAGCTTAAGAAACTGCTGTCCACAGTTTTAAAAGAGAATTTTAGTGTGCATAAAATACTAAAATTTCGTAGTGTTCGATGAATACCAGCCAAAATTATGACATTTTAAAAAAAATCGTTTGACCAATTCACCAGAAAAATGCGTTTATCTCGAAATTTTCAACTTTTAGGTTAACTTTTTTTATCAAAACTTTCGTCTTCTCTTCATTGTCTATGATTTTTATGTGTAACTTTTCCACCTACGAACAACGGAAGTTATTGCAAACCACTATTTTAGTCAGGCAAATGGGTCAGAAAATAAATTTAATATCCCTTTAAATACTCGTAGTTTTTGTGGTACTGAAAAGGACCGTGACGCTTTAAGATTTCAAAGCGCTTTTATAGTAAATTTTCGAAATGTTGCCCGTGCCTTTGGATGCACGTTATAGCGCGTTTGATGATTTCAGTCTGCAAATTAATTTTTGGTAAAATGCCTCTTAGTTCTTTTGCCAATGTATTTATTCTCTTTTGGGACTCTTTCCGACTTGAAATCTCAGTCAAATAAACCCCAGTCTTTTATGGCTTCCCAGAAAAAAAAAATCCGTTGGCGTTAGGTCAAGAGATCTAGGGGGCCAGGGAAAGGACCAAATCGGCCAATCTACCGTCCATTAAATTTTTGATTTAAAAACGAAGGATTTACATTATTGCTACAATGGTAAGGAGTTCCATCGTGTTGGAAAACCATTCTTTGCCTCTGAGCAAGAGAAACATTTTCCAGGAGTTCCGGCAACTGGTCTCTCAAAAATTCTAAAGAGAATGTTAAATTTAGGACATGAATGGCCCGATTAAAGAACTATTCTATAGTGATATATAGCTAAGAAAAATATTTGCATGGCAACTGAATCTTTACCTTTGGGGAGATGTTGTTCGTGTTAAGTGGGGATTAGACACCGCCCTATAGTGGAAATTTCGTTGGTTGGTAATGCCCATTCTCGTAAACTGGGCTTCGTCAACCCATACAGTTTTTTGAATAAACTGCTCATTGTCATCTTGTTGATGCAGCAGACATTGGATAAATTCAATCCTTTTTTGGAAGTCCCCTGGCAAAAGTTCCTGTACAGGCGTATAATGAAAGGGGTAAGCGCGTTTGGCTTGAAGAACTCTATGGATTGTAGTTCTTGGATTTTGCAACTGTGCTGCAACCCTTCTGGTGCTAATAGATGGCTGCATTGTTACAGCATTTAAAATTCTTTCCTCTGTTAACTGTTATGTTAGACAATCTTTCTCTTCTTAACCCGTAGATCCTCCATCTACGATATCGTTGTTGGTACTCTAATCTAGCTAGCCCTGCATCCCCATTACAGAACCGTAAATGAAAATTATATCAGCGTATTCGCAAATCGAAAACATTTTCTAAATACTTTACTCTTTCACTCTTAATCAGTAAATAAAGTAACATCGGCACTTTTCAAAAGTCGTCACCGAATTAAAGAAAAACATTCCACAAAATAGCGGAAAATTTACCGTTGGCTTAATTCTCCAACTTTGTTTTACGAGTATTTGTTAACTGTCAGCTTTTAGTAATTTTTTTTTTATTTGAACACACTATTTTGTGATTAATTTGCCTGACTAAAATAGCGGTTTGCAATAACTTCCATTATTCGTAGGTGGAAAAGTAGCCTATAAAAATCGTAAACAATGAAGACAAGACAATAGTTTTGATAAAAAAAGTTAACCTACAAGTTGAAAATTTCTAGATAAGCGCATTTTTCTGATGAAATTGGTCCAACGATTTTGTCGAACTCGACAAAATTTTAGTATTTTATGCACACTGAAATTTTCTTTCAAAACCGTGCACGACGGTTTCTTCAACTGAATTCGTTAGAAAGCTACGGCCTTTTAAGAAGTTTTACCTTGAAATCAGGGGTTCCTCACTAAGGGCTATGCCCTGAATAATGAATTTGCAAGCGGTAGTGGTATACTCCATCCCGAAAAGGAATAATGCCATGATAAGTCTATATCTGAACATTAGTAAAGTACTTGAGAGCTCTGTTTAAATTAATTTTAAGGCGAAGCATGACACTATTCATACTGCGCCGAAACTAATTTTTGATATAGGAATTTAGAATTATTTTTGAATACGATACTGTTCAACATTCACGCGAGCAATTTATGATAGTATGTATTATAGGTTACCTTAACCACGCAGATGATGATTTAGTGGTATACGGATCAGGCCCAACAGTTTAAGGCATCAATTTCCTTTTCCAGCGTATTTTTAGAACGGAAATTGAAAATCTATTTTTAAAACCCGGAAGCAATTTTTTATAGAGTGTTTCAAATCACTATGGAGTTAGTTTTATCTATTTCAGTAATTCTGCCTTGTGTACATGAAAAAACTGGAACAGAAACGTGTAGTCCTCATACTCGTATATCCTCTCTCAATGTTGACTGCACCGAGTGTCAGGAGTCAGCACTGATTGGTTTCTTGAAATTGATTGATCGATATGATATGCAAAATCTGTCGAAAGAACAAGGGTCCTCTGTAACCAAATGTGAAAAGACATTTTAGAAGATTAAGGAATGAAAGAGAATGCGTGGGGGAGTAGGCGTACAGTTTTAGTTTTTTGAACTCTGCAAAGTCATGAAGATGGATAACATTAATCAACAATGGTCATGCCACACAAACTGTGGTAAGTTATCGTGTTTTGACTACCTACCCTCTCATTACAAAAATTAATTTATTTATTTCGATCACCCTCAGTTTTCTTGTGATAAGGTCAAGTTAACTGTTGGTATTATAGCGATAAACGCTTTTGAACTACTGGAAAAAGGGTGATTTAAATTATATTTGTTTTCAGTTTTTATCAACCATTGTGCTTGTGCGAATATGTCGAGAGAGTGTATTTACGATCCTACGAGTAACTCTTTTTGTAATATTTATGGTCGACTGACATTCAAAAAAAACCGAGGAGAAATTTTACAGATCAAGACAGAGTTTGGGCTCAACACACATACCACCTTGGCCAAAAAGTTCCCAAAAGTTAATTTATTCAGAAAATTAAAAATACAAGTTTATTCATCTAAATCTATATTGTTCCTTCAAAGTAATCCCCATCGACTGCAACACACTTATGCCAGCGCTTGATAGAATCCTCGAAACATTTTTTATATTCGGTTTTCGGTATGTCCATCAGTGCTTCCTGCGATTTTTCCATTACTTCCTCTCGGCTGATGCAACGCGTACCCCTTAGTGGTTTTTTAACTCGATTGAACAGAAAGATATCACAGGGAGCCAAGTCAGGTGAATTCGGTGGCTGTTAGATGGTAGTTGATGCATTTTTCGTCAAAAAATTACGAATAATGATGGTACTGTGCGACGATACGTTATCATGGTGCAAAATATACGAGTTTTCTGCCCACAATTCTGCACTCTTTTGGCGAATTGCTTCACGCAAACGTCGTATAACGCCCAAATAATGCTCTTTGTTTACTGTCTGGCGTTCTGGCAAAAATTCACGATGCACTACACTGTTGTAATCCATGAAAACCGTAAGCATTGCCTTGTTTTTTGACTGAAAACGACGTGGTTTTTTTGGTCTCGGCTCATTTGGTGAACGCCACCATTCACTTGCCTGATGTCTGGATTGCATGTCGTACTCATAAACCCACGTCTCCTCTTCTGTAATGACCCTTTTGATGAATGTGGGATCGGATTCAGCCACGCAAATCATCTCTTTTGCGACGTCAACACGGTCTCTTTTTTGCATGAAATTGAGGTCTTTGCTGCTACACGACGGAAACCCAAATCATTAACCAAAATGTCTTGGATGGATCCATAGGCAATGTTCAAGTTCTCCGCTATCTCTCTGATGGTTAATTTGCGGTTATTGACCAACATTTCTTTTACTCGTATTTCATCAATGTTTTCGTCGGTTTTCGATGTCGATGGTCTGCCACTGCCACTTTTGAACCGCTCGTGCCACTGGTAAATAACCCTTTTTTTTAGAAAACGTTTCCAGCGTTCGCTCACCATTAAATCCGTTTTCTACGAAAAATTTAATACAAGTTCGTTGTTGCAATTTTAAATCCGTTTCTACTCGTAACATTGTAGAAAATCGCCAATACACACAGAGATAGATGTACTCTTGGCTACGTAACTTTAGTAAATGTCAAGCTATGACGCTAAGATTTAGAGGGAATATCAACAACAGATTTACCAACTTAACAAAAAAAAAAAACGGAACTCAAATCGGAACAATGGGAGCGCCACATGGTGGGTGAGGCTGGGAACTTTTTGATCAAGGTGGTATTTGTTACGTAACATGTGTGAAAAATCTAATTGATTGGAACAAACGATCCCGTCATATGCCGTTTGTTATTCCCATGACATGGACTGAGCCTAGACACAATGTTTCAGACTGCTATTTTTGTGTTCCTTCAGTTAAAGGCATAAATTCAAAGAAGAATAAGACCAGTCCCTCGTAATGACAATTTACAATGACTTTACCAGTTCGATCAACATTGTTTAAGATTGAAAATTCAGTATCCTCCACTTCAAGTTAATAACAATCATGATTTTGGGTCTGAAGAAATTCAAGTTAAGCCACATTTGATAACTGACCTGGTTCGCGACTTGAATTTGTAATACAAGCTGGCAGAACTGTTAGGATCTCGTTTGAAGGGATGCAATTTACTAGACCGTGAAACTAAAATATGCCATTTTCGAAACGAACATTTTAAAACCTTTTTTTTCCAAGATGGTGACTTTTTGTATTGTAATGACCTAAATTCAGTTGTGGGCATTTTGGAAATAGAATTTGATCCCTCTCAGTTTCGTTTGTTTATCGACTTTTCCGAAACGAGCTTAAAAACAATTCTACTCCGTAACGGCAATGTACTTCCTTCTGTTTCTCTAGCACATGCTTCTATGAAACTTATGAGAACATTAAACTGTTACTCAAAAGAATCCGGTATAAAATATATTATTTTAAAATCTGCTGCGATTTAAAAGTTACTGTCCTACTGCTTGGACTGTAGTTGGATTATACTAAATTCTGACTGGCATTATTAACCCGTCAAAATAGCCGGGCTAAAGAAGTGCTCCTAGAAAAATAGTGAGAGTGAAGTAACAAAGTAAATAAATATTTAAATAATTGCTTTCAAGTGAGTCATCTAAGGGGATACCAACCACAGAATTGTAATTCTGAGTAAGTTGTAGCGCATAAGATACAGAATCGGAAATTTAAATATTTGCAAAGACAATAACCTCACTAAATGTTGAAACGAGGAATACTCCAAATCTCTCCTGAACAAGATAACACAAAAAAAAACGTCGAACTAGCTCCAGTAAGAGTGACAAGCTATCTGGAATCAAAGCTAGTGTTCGGGATACGAAACAAAAGAGTACAAATTGACTGATAAATTTAAAGTTAATTGCGATTTACTGACTCTGTCAGAAGACGGTAATAGAAGCGTTATCAATGCTAACTACAAGTTTATTTCTTTATTGTTTTATTTACAAAATTGGAATTGTCAAAACCAATTGTTGGGCAGGAAAGTCCCTTTGGGAAATTTATTCCGCGTTGGGTGGCTTCAACTCTGTGTTAATGGGTGACGTCACCAGGGTCCACCAGATAGTATGACCGAAATGACGATGAACAATACTCCAGACATTAGTATCGAGATGTTCAAACAAATACCTGATGAAAAAAATGGAGATCTGACTTCAATCCTAACGTCAAAAGTGGATTTTCAATTCCTTGTCACCGAAATATCTAACATAAAAGTAATGTATGAAGAGATTTTTGCTAAGATAAAGGGTGAGCCAACAGCTAGTGTGGAAGTTTTTATTAAACTAAATACACATTTATTACGAAATCAATATAAAATTTTATGGATTAATAAAGTTTGATCTATGGCAACTACGAATTGAGCACAACATCATTCATGTAACCACCACGGCTTCTGTTGCAAGCGATGCGACCGTCCATCAAAACTAACGTTTACTTTTTGAAGAATAACACTAAGTACGAGTAGTTAAATATTCTAATAAAAAAAATTTATATTTCACATATATTTAGAGAACAAAAGAAATGATGATAATAAACAAGTAGATTGGTTAACACATGTACTCTGCTACCAATTTTTACGCCGAAAAGGTACGAGGCCAATGACAATCGCCATAATTGAAGTGAGAAACACCGCACATCTCCGTGTATTTGGAAAATATGGACTAACAAGCAGCTAGCATGCAAATTCATCTAAATAAAAGTGTGCGTACTTCAATAGCAACGAATGGAGAGTTACACCCCGTTCTCCCATTCGCGCTACAGGAGTCGATTCTCCCACGCATTTGGCAAAAAAACAAATACCAAATTTAATCTAACTTCGGGAGCATGTAGAACGTGGTGATTACGGAAGTCGTGTTACCGGCGATCGTGTACACACGAAGCAGGAGAGGGCACATCTTCGCGTATTGGACCAACGGACGGACAAGCGGAGAACAACGCCAAGTCCGTTGGTACACGACAAGTTTACTGCCGGTACACCGTTCCCACTCCGTTTTTCTATTGAAGAAAAGGACAATGCCAACAAATCTAGGATTTCCACTCAAACCCTACGCAAACAACCAAAGAAATGGTATTAAAGCGCATCAAATACAATTAAGGCGTCAGGCCATACCAGGATTTTCAAAAGAATCGATTTGCTTTTTATTGCTTTCAATGGTCCCTTAGGACCTCAAAATGATGTACCAAAAGAATATGGCCGGGAAATATCTCGAAGTACTTGCTTGTCAAAGTATAGTATAAGGCCGTCAGGTAGGCAGCTAGCCTCTTATGACTGAAACGAGGGACAGTATTTTAGGGGACTAGAGTAGGTATACGGCAGTTGTTTTTGAAAATATTTTCCACGTGTCCAGACTATTGCTTGTTTCGTCTTTAGTCAGTTTCGTACAATGAAACATTAGAGAAGGCCGCTATTTGAGGAACGTATGTGCGCCTACGTACTAATCCACACCATTGTGTCCTTCAACCACTCTCCCCGAGGGACTGCCGTTAGGTATTATTTCGCGGGGCTGGTTAGCAATTATGCTCTATTCTCCGAGGCCGCCTCTTGAGCTCTTCTTAGGGCTTCTGCTCTTTGCAGTACGTACTGCACGCGCACTATAAATGAGCAGATCTCCATCCACTTGTCCTCTGACTGTGTCATGTGACTTATGAGGTTTTCTGGACTTGGCAGATTTACTCTTTCTTCTGCAAAGCGTCTGCAGTAGAACATCGCTTGCAACGCATTGTCTTCCTCATTTTGACATTCTGGACACTGGGGCGAACTATCGTGACCAAATCTATGGAGGTATTTCCGGTAACCGCCGTGTCCAGAACGGAACTGTATGATGTGGTAGTTACAGTTCCCCCATGGTCTCTGTGTCCATGTTTCTATGATGGGAATGAGTTTGTAGGTCCACCTGCCTTTTGTGAAGCGCTCCCACCTGGTTTGGCACAGCATTGCGAATGATACCTTTTCTTTTTCCTTAACCCTCTTTGAATCTTGCCGGTTCGAGGGTCGCATAAGATACACTCCCTTCATCTCATCCGCGAGGATGTCTATTGTGCTGGAATGATCCCCAGCTAAAACGCAGGCTGCATCGTTGGAGATTGTGCGGAATCCGCTGATCACTCTGATTGCACAGAGCCTGTGAGCTGATGATAACTCTCTCCTACACTCGTTTGTCGATAGTGCACCTGCCCATATAGGAGCAACGTATTGGTGTACCGAGCTGACCACTTTGGTCAGCAAGATCCTTCGGGCGTATTCAGGTCCGCCGATGTTCGGTAGCATTCGGAAGAGTGCCGCCTGCATCAGCGATGCTTTCTTGCTAGCGTACTCGACGTGAGTTTTGAAGCGCAGCCGATTGTCGATCATGACTACAAGGTACCTTAAGGATTCTTTGGATCTAATTGTTTGGTCTCCGACGCTGAAGTTCGCGTATTCCACCGCCTTGCAGCTGGTTATTAAGACAGCTTCAGTCTTATGTGTAGCTAATTCCGTAGACTAGACCCTTTATCTGTACAACTGCCTCGTGTGTGGCTGACTCCACCTCGTGAATGTGCTTGGCTACGGTCCAAGGACCGACACTTGCGGGACTCCCGCGAAAACACTGTAGTGCTTAGCACCATCGTCCGTATGATACCTTAACCTCCTGCTACTGAAGTAGTCCGTGACAATTCTCAGGAGATAGTAGGGTGTATCCATCCTGGCCAAGGATCTCCTAATAAACGGCCAGCTCGCCGAGTTGAACGTGTTTTTTACGTCGAGCGTTACTACTGCGCAGTATGTTTTTGTCCCATCTTTTATCTTGTATTGCTTCAGTTGCTGTATCTACTACAGCCTTTATTGCACCGATGGTAGAACGAGATTTTCTGAAGCCGTACTGGTGATCTGACAGCGCTCCATTTTCCTCCGCCACCGCAAGCAGTTTGTTGTATATAATACGCTCTAGGATCTTACCTAGAGTATCAAGCAGACATATTTGGCGATACGATGATGATTCTCGGGGTGGCTTATTGCCCCTTGGAAGCAGCAATAAGTTTCCATGGCGTACGGAATATCCCCTCCTCTAGACACCTTTGCATCGTCACTAAAAAGATTTAAGGTCTCGTCCTAATAGCCATATTTAATGCCTTATTCGGGATACCATCCGGTCCAGGTACTTTGGTGTCTTCAATTTTTTTGCATGCATCAAAAAGGTCTTCCGACGTGTTGTCCGGGAAGAGTGACAAAGTGTATTGTGGTCAAAAAGGTGCAAAAGAAACACGTACATACAGCAAGAGATCGAAAATATCTGGAAGAAGGCCCCTGAATCGATACGAGTTAGAGGAACCAAGTGAAATGAATGCTAGTACATCCGCGAAAGAATTGAAGCAATCGGAAAATATGTACGTACTTCAATATCGTGAATCCTCGTTTTTTGTTATCGTATGATAAACTTTATTGCAGTTTTGGAATTCAAAATACTCGTAGTAGTGTCCTGTGAAAAATGTATACTTACAGACTGAGATACCTAGTAGTCCATTTATTGAAAAATAAAACGTGGAATTGTAATTTCCATGCGATTACTTTGAATTGGTTTGCAAATTATAAAAAAGTTTTGTGCATTCATAGAATTACCTCGGCCTATGTTTCACTCTTTCTATAATAAGGTTGTCAAAAGAATTTCAACTGCAACTTAACTAGTTTGCAAAAACAGTATGATGAAAGCAGCGAACGATTGGACAATCATTTCAATTGAAAAAGGAGAAAATGGAATTATGGTATCAGGCGATGGTTCATGGAGGAAACGTGGGTCTAGGTTCTTGTTTGGCTTAGTGACTCTTATTGGCAATTGCAGTGCAAAAATTATAGACTGCACAGTGAAATCAAAATACTATGTATAAGGCGTGTAAGTACTGGAAGAATATACGGAATGGGCACAAGCTCATAAAGACAAGTGCGATGTGAATCACGATGGATCAGCAGGAAAAATGGAGGTCGATGCAGTTGTTGAGATGTTTCAGCGATGCGAAGCTTTGCACCAGGTAAAATACATCCATTATATTGATGCCGGTGATTCTAAGACTTTTAAAGGCATTACGAGATGTTAAACCCTATGAGAATGTCACAGTACTCAAGAAAGAGTGTTTAGATCACCCGAATGGGCACCACCCTACGTACGAGTAATTTGAAAAAGAACACAAAAGGTCTCGGTGGAAGGGGCAAATTGACGGGAAAACTAATAGATGAACTAGATGAACTATTTATTATGGATTACCCAGAAACTAGAAACTTTGATTCAGTTGAAAACTTGAGAAACAGTATATGGGCTATACTCGATCATAATTAACTGCTGATGCAAAACCGCTGCTCGATAAATATCCGATCGGAGAGGATTCATGGTGCTCATGGTAAAAGGCTAAAGCTACAAATAGTTTGGTTAAGTACAAACATAACTCAGCTCTTCCAATTGACGTGCATTAAGCTATCAAGCCAGTCTATGAAGTATTAACCAGATACGATCTTCTTACTCGATACATCGGCGGTTATACTCTAAACTGAAACGAATCCTTTAATTCAACTGTTGAGCATTCGGCCCAAAATCCATTTCTAGTGGTAAAACTGTGTTGGATATAGCAGTTTACGTGTACAATGACGGCTTTGCTTCAATTTTGCACATAATGAGAGCGATGGATTTAGAAATCGGCGCAAACAACTCCGAAAGAGCGCATAAAGCTTGCGGAAAGATCGCTGCCTTAAGCTACAGGAGAGTGGAGGATCGCATTAAAATCCAATAGAAAAGAAATGGAAGGGCAGGACACTAATCTGGAGGGCCAATTTTATGGTGCAGTCATCGCGGATTAAAGATATTGCAAAATTGTTCATGACTTTCCATAAATTACAATTTTAAACGCGTTTATATCAAAACTGCATTTTCAAGTTGGCCGCACCCATAACTTGAACAATTTTCAACAAATTCACTTCAAATTTTAAATAGATCCTTAAAAATGTATTGTCTAAATAAGTACGTGGGATTTTGTTTTTTTTTATGACATAGTTGGGCCCCCACCCAATTATCAAGGCTTCGCCCATCAATCACCTTGTCTAATAAAAAGCGGGGACAGAGCATATTACTGGTCTTATCGTAAACATCTTTAAATGACGCCACCGAAGGTTGCTACGATTTGATCGGTTACAAGTTGCCGGTAGTCCCTACCAGGACTTAAATCGCGGTAACATGGGAGTCAGGAGTCCCCCCTATTTCGGTCTGGCCCTGACTTGTCGAGGTAGACCCTCTTGTAGAAGAGTCATAGCGGCTGTGGTTTAAGCACAAAGTCAAAGGAAGGGTCTTCTTGTTGGTTTGACCCAATGTAGAGTTGCAATAAGTACTGGATGCCGTGACCCTAAGAACAGTAAGAGGTTTTATGTCGGCTCGACTCATACCAAGCGTGGAACTTTTGCCTCCAATACAGTTCCGAATTGGTATCAAAGCATTGACGGGCATCCCGTAAACTTAAATCCATACGACAGGTGTTTACGTTAAAAACCAGAGACTAAACAACAACAAACAACAAGGTAAACAGCATTTATTTAAATGATTCTCTTACCAAGTACACTCAGGCGCTTTTTATGAAAACAAAAGAAATGGCACAACAGAAAGGCGTTAGATTCGTATGGTATAGCAATAATCAAATTCTCATGAGAAAGGTTGAGGGTGGAAAAGTAACTTCGATTAAATCTTATTTAAAATCGAAATCTGAATTGCTCAAACGATGTAAGTGATTTAATCGAAGACTTTTCTGCCCTTGAACCTAGTAGTTCCAACAGTGATATTATCTTTAAATCTAGTTCATACTGCGATGACAAATTTTTTGTTTTGCATCAGAATGTCAGAAGTTTGAGAAAAAACTTTGCGTCTCTTGTTACGCATATTGATTCGTTCGCGTGCATTCCAGATATTATTTTTGTTTCTGAAATATGGATTTAAAATTTTGAAATGAGTGATTACGTTATTCCCGGTTTTAATTTCTTTGCTAATACGAATGATAACTACGCTGCAGGTGGTGTTGGGTGTTTTTTAAAAGAGGGTTACCATATTCAGGAAGTTTTGTGTGTCGATTTTGTAAGTGCGGATGTCTTAAAAGTTTCTATTGTAGTTAACAATGAAGTGTTCGTGTTTTTGTGTGTCTATAGGCTGCACATGTTTAATGTTTCCATGTTTATGAAAGAATTTTCTGATCTTTTAATTAAAGTAAAAGCTAAAAATCTAATTGCTATTGGGGATTTCAACATTCACAATTTAGATCGTAATGAAATTGTCTCAACATATTTAGTCTTATTAGCTGCGCAGGATCTTGATTCTTTTATTAATGAGCCTACTAGGATTGCTTCAGGTAGTTGTTTGGACCACATTAATGTGCGATTCAAATGTGTTTCATCTAGCAAATGTGAGAAATGTGTTCTTAATTTGATGATCACAGACCATTGTATGACAGAACTCATTGTAGAAACGTTTTATAGGAAGAATAGCAATTGTTCAAAACCACTGAACAATATTATGAAAATTAACTTTAGTAGACTCAGAAACAAACTACTTTGTGAGTTTTGGGATGATGTCTATTCGTGTAGTGATGTTTCGAATTTGTACGCAATATTTATTGAGTGTCTTAAGAAGCATATTTATAATTGTTGCTCTTTCTTACCTCAAACAAAAATTAAGAAAAATACTCAAGCCCTGGATCTCTAGATACTTAGTAAATAAAGTCAATAAAAAAAAACAAACTTAGAATGAAATGCTTTCGATATCCTAGTAATATGAATTTTAAAACTAAATACACTAAATTGTGCGCTGAGCTGAAAAAGAAGATTCCAATTTGTCGTGATACCTATTACCGAAATTGTTTTGACCTTGCCAGAGGAAACCTCAGATACGAATGGAAATTAGTGAATAGTTTACTAAATAAATCTCCTTCCACAAAAAAACCTACATCTTTGCGTATCAGTAACGGTTTAATCTCTGGTTAAACGCTGAGGCATTTAATGACTACTACACTAATATTGCCAGTAGTTTGCAACCCTGTCAAGTAAATTCATCTTGTGCTCTCTGTATGTGTGCTGAACCGTTTCAAAGAAAAAGCTTTGGTTATAAACCTATAACATCGCTTGAAATATTCGAAGTTATTCGCGGTTTAAAAAATACTAATTCAAGTGACGCAGATGGTATCTCAAGTACGATTGCTTGGTTTATAGTGGATGTTTTAAAGGACATCTTCAATAGCTGCGTTTTTGCAGGGGTTTATCCTGATGAACTCAAACGAGCCGATGTTATACCTTTGTTAAAAAAAGGTTCTGCAGCTAAACTGTGCAACTACAGGCCTATTTCCCTCCTCCCTGTGCTAAGTAAGGTTTTTGAAAAACTAATGAAAGACAGAATAGTACAGTTTTTGGATATCAATAATTATTTTAGTCCTAAACAGTTTGGCTTTCGGAAAGGAAAATCTACTAAAGATGCTCTACTGCAATTTTGTGCCCAAATAATGTATAATCTTGATGATACAGCTGGCTTGTTCATTGACATTACCAAAGCTTTTGACATGGTCAATCACGATATTTTGTTGGGTAAACTGGAAAAAGCTGGATTTCGTGGCTTTATGCTTGATTGGTTAAAGTCTTACCTAAAAACTAGCTCACAAAGTGTGAAGATTGATGACATAAGGAGCGAAATAAATTTGCTTAAACCTGGGTGTTCTCCAAGGCTCTGTATTGGGTCCAATTCTATTTCTTTGCACTTGATTTTAAAGGCTCACCAACTGCCTTCGCGGATGACATAGCTTTTTCATATGGAAAGAATAGCCATTTGGAACTCGTTGCTGACATAAATTGCTATTTGAATTTGTTGAGAATCTGGTTTGAGAATCACAAGTTGATAATTAGCTCCAAAACAAAAATTGTGTGTTTCACTTTATCATCAGTACCCAATTTCGGAGCAAATGTCCACTTTCATGCACCCGAGTGTCAAAAATTAAAATTTTTTAATTGCAATTGCATCAATAAACCTACTACTCCCACTTTTTGTAGTACTGTTAGTTGTGATGATAAATGTTTTCTTATCGAGAAAGTAGATGAATATAAGTATCTAGGTCTTACTATCGATTCCAATATGAGTTTTTCGAATCACACGGATTCTCTGAGGAAATATTTCCGTTCCACACTGAGGTACTTCTATTATTTGCGAAATGTCTGCTCCACAATTCTTCTTAAGAAAATCTACCATGGGATCTTTCATTCAAAGCTGCAATATGGAATTTCCTGTTGGGGAGGTACTTATCATAATAAAATACAACCCCTACTAGTTTTATAGAAGCATATAACATACTAAGAAAGTTATGTCATAAACATGTTAGATACCCTAGTTTTCCTTTGTTCTGTGATCTTAAAATCCTTCCTGTTCGTCATCTGTATTGTTTTAAAGTATTGAAGTCATTCCTTATGAAATCAGGTAATCGAAATTTTAGATTAATTTTTAATTACAATTTACGAGGTAATTTTTCGTACTTGTTACCTGTACAATTTGCTCGTACCCCTGCCTACCGTACTTTCGTTTTGTCATTCCGCCTCTTTAATAAACTTCCACAGTCTATCAGGGCAATAGCAATACCTGAAATGTTTTTAAAATGTCTAAAAAACTACCTGAACCACAACTACGCTAGCTTAGAATCTATTACTTTTGACATTCTGATTTAGCTTTAATTTAATTCATTTGCCTTCCTTAGTCTTTCTTAATTTATGAATTTAATTGATTTTTTTCGTCATCCTGCTTCTTTTGTTAATTGATTTTGCTATGAATTACCTTTGTTGTTTATGGCTACCCCATCATAAATTTTAATATTAATGTAAATAACTGATTAAACTGGCATTCAAAACTATTCCACTACTTTTGTTAGTAAAATCCAGAATGTCTCAACATTTCATATAAATAGGTTTTCGGGCACTTTGGAAGTGCGCTATTCGGCCAAAAATCAATACATCAAAAAAATCCTACGTACTTCTCTCGCTGCTGTTATAAGTCAATCACATATACAATAAACTCTACCTTTGTAAATTCGATTTATTTTATACGAGGGCGGTTCAATAAGTCCGTGACCTTTGGATTAAAACACAGATTTTTTGATAAAAAAATAATTTTATTTTTCAACGTAGTCTCCCTTGAGCTCTATACACTTTGTCCAACGCTTCTCCAATTTTTTTATCCCTTCTAAAAAAAATGATTTGTCGAGGTCCTCAAAATGACGAGATGACTTCATCATTGGAGTCAAATCTTTTTCCACCAAGCCATTTCTTCAGGTTTGGGAACAAGAAGTAGTCGCTCGGAGCCAAATCTGGAGAATAGGGTGGATGAGGGAGCAATTCATAGCCCAATTCATGGATTTTTGCCATGGCAACTGCACATGTGTGCACCCTTGCATTGTCTTGGTGGAAAAGAACTTTTTTCTTGGCCAAATGAGGTCGTTTTTTTTTCAAATCGTCATTGAATCGGTCCAATAAGTTGGCATAATATTCCCCATTGATTGTTCTTCCCTTTTGAAGGTAGTCAATGTGGATTATCCCGCGTGCATCCCAAAAAACAGTCGCCATAACTTTATTGGCTGACAAACCCACCTTGGCCTTCTTTGGCGCCGATTCACCCTTAGAAACCCACTGTTGTTTTTGACTGTTGTTTGTTCTCTGGTGTGTTGTGATGGATTCATGCTTCGTCCACGGTTACAAAACGGCGCAAAAACTCCTCCATATTGCGATTAAACAACGCCAAACCTTCCTGTGAAGTTGTTACACGATTGCGTGGTCGACTGTGAGCAAACGCGGCACCCATCTTGCGGAAAGCTTTCTCATGCCCAAGTGATCATTCAAAATTGAAACCACTGAGCCATGCGAGATCCCTACGGCTTCCACAATCTCTCGCACTTTCAATCTTCGGTCGGCCAACACCATATCGTGAATTTTTTCGATTGTTTCGGGTGTAGAGACCTCAACTGGGCGTCCAGGACGTTCGGCATCTTCAGTGCTTGTACGGCCACAACGAAATTCAGTAAACCACTTTTTTACCATTGAAATCGATGGTGCAGAGTCCCCCTAGTATTTATCAAGCTTAGCCTTGGTCTCGGTAATGGTTTTTTTTCGCAAGAAATAATGCTTAATAAGCACACGAAATTCACTTTTTTCCATTTTCTCCTCAAATTAGTGAGTAGTCTGATAAAAATAGCTGTCAAACACAAACTAACTGACGCAGCAAGTTTAAATTTTGACAGGAGTCAACTGACAGATGCCTGTTGACAGGAGCAGTGTTGCTGTTTCAGTAAAGAGGTCAGAAATTCAAAAAGTCACGAACTTTTGTATTTTTCCTGAAAAGAATCACAAAAAAGCCTATTTTACGGCCTCTAGAGTGGTCTAACCCCTTAATGAGCGGACAAAATTATTTAGCTTGGAAAGTTAAGACACTCAAGATCCTGGACGCTTGTTTGGTGTGGATCACAATACATTTTGGATACTTTATTCACAGTCAGATGATATAGAAATTGGCTTGTCTTTCTATGGTTGTTGGGGAGCTGAGACCATGAGGTATCTATAGTCACATTTCAGGTAACAGCAAAATTGAACGATTGCCGATGTGGAAGCTTCAATATTTGAGAGTTCTAGTTACGTTCTATTTATCAGGTTTTCGTGTATACTGGTGGTACCTTGCATAGCTTGAGATCTTGAATTGTACCGAGACTTTTGTTTTAAACTGGTCATGCCCCTGATATTCCGTTTGAGATGATTCTACCGATGCGATGATAATTAAAGCATGCCTTCAAGTCTCTTTCCCTTGTTTAATCTTCTATTCATCTCCCTAAAGTCAATTTAATATTACATACCATATTTTTAAATCAACAAATTTTTCAACAAAGATATTTCATAAATTTGATTAAATTCTGGATTCACCATTTACTAAATTCAAAGCGAATATTATTCATTCAATCAAAAACTCGAAATATTGCCAGCTATCTCATCAGTTTCCCTATCAACGGACGAGAAAACTAATTTTCCTTCAAACTTGTACCAATTAGTCTCCTTGGAGACATCTACTAACATTGAAATACACTCAAACTTTCAATTCCTTTGCCATAGTTCCAACATCAAAGTCAGATTTCAAGATTTTCCTCTCAGGCTTATTGGATATTACACAGACCGGTCAAATCGAATTCTCGCTAATTAGTTATAAGCTACCTCAACCCACTCTCATGTGTTTGGAAAACTTTCTCAATTTCAATTTCTTAGTAAAGAAAGTTGCACGCAAATAAGAAAAAGGGCCTCTGCCTGAATGTTGTCGGAAAATATGCGCGCTAATTCCTTCGGATAAGTTTCGTGACAAGCGATTAAAGGAACTCAAGTGTGATGACTCGAGGGAAAACGGTAGATATAGATGAATATATTTTATTCAGGTTCCGGTCACAAAGTTTAAGCACGGAGAACAAAGAGACCTCTTTAACTTAGTTAAAGTTGTTATGTTCTACAATACGTTCTGACAGGTAATGAGATTAAGTTTGTTTAAAGAAAACTCGTTCTATAGTTGTAAGTTAGTTAGGGGAACTTTTTGGATATGGCTTAACATTTTGATCTCTTAACGCTTTGTTAAGCCAATAAATCCATTAGGTATAATCCGAAAGTCACAATTTGAACTTGTTGTTTGTTGGGAAGCAGAGCTTTGACAAAATTCACTGTCGAGTTATGCTAAAATGATGAGTGTGACATTCAAGACCACAATTTAAATCTACTCTGCCTTTTTTTATATGACCCGGCATGGCTATCATTTACTCGTATATGGTATAACGAAAAAGAATGTATAATTTTTTAAATATTACATACCAGTCTAATGACCAGACAATCTACAGGCTACCGATATACATTTTAGCTGGTAACATCTGTTGGCATTAACGAAATTAAACATTTTGCATAGCGATTTTGCTCTGGAGAAATAGGTTCTCAAAATTTAGATCTGGTTATTAAGCTGAGGAAAGCAAAAAATAAAATAAAATAAATAAATGGCGAATATTCAATTAAACGTGGGTACGCTGGGTACGGGAATACTGTACCAGGCTTGTGCTTCAAAGGGAAAGAGAAAACTAGAAACCCTGTTGTAAAATAGCTGCCGCTTTCATGTGGATTTTGAAGTCATGTTCGTTTTAGCCATAAGGGAGCAACTTCACTACAATCTTGTTCCCAGATTACGGTCTAGTTGGGGCTGATTGCAACACTCCCCCTTCGTAGTTTCATCCTTTGACTCTTCTCTTAAAGCTCTTATATCCAGTACTGCTAGATTCAGCACAGGTCTTTCATAAACGTTGTTTTGGGTTTGTAGCGTCGTACTCCTTACTTGCCCATCCTTTGATGTCCGTGATCGTAGTACTCTTGGCAATGAACTTCTCGAGCTCTTCGAATCTACAATAAAGATAATGTCTCCTTCTTGAATCGGTTTTACAGGTGTGAACTGCTCTATTCGTCCGGTTAATTTTGGAAGGTATTCTGCAAGCCAGAGCCTCCAAAGGCGATCTGCAAACTGCTTTTATGCAAGGCAGTTTTTTCTAAGCACATTAAATTTAGCAAACGATTTTATTCCAGATCTTAGGAGGAAGTGATTAGGTGTAGGTGCCTCTTCCTGTTTCCAACGGAATGTAGGCTAGGTTAATGGCCGTGAATTAACGATGTGTTCGGATTTTTTCAGGATTTGAGTACTTCGCAGAAGCTCATCAGTGGGATTGCGAGTCGGCATAGAGCACCGTTTTGACGGAAAATGCACCATTCGTTCCCAACTTCCACCCATGTGGTTCGAAAATGGTGGTGTGAGCTTCCACTTTGTTATTGTTGGTGTGAAGGTTTCTCCTAACTTCTCTTTCTGGATGGTCTTTAAAGCTTCCTTAGGTTCACGCTCGGTACCTTGGAAATTAGTTGCATTGTCAGTATAGATTGCAATTGGTGTTCCTCAATGAATCAGGAAATTATGTAAGGAAAGAATGCATGAATCTGTTGTCAAGGTGTGGACCATTTTAATATGAACTGCACTGATAATTGGCAAACTAGCAGCGCTCCGCACCCCTTTTCGTTTCTTCGACCAATGGTAACAGGCATTGGTCCAAAGTAATCGATTCCGATGTAAGAAAAATGCCAGCAAAAGGACGGCAGTCGCGCCATGATCGGTTGTCGTGGCTGCGCTTTAGGATTTTTTACAATTTTGGCATGATTTTCGAGCACTCTTAAAGGCAGCTCTCAGTCGAATGATATGATATTCTTGGCGAGGTTCGTTTATTACAGTTTCTTTGCTTCCAGATCCGCGATTTCTTCCTGATACTCGCTACACTTCTTCGGCACGCTGAAACTCTTTTCGCGTCAAGGGTTCCCTTGGTTTGTATAGAAATTTGAAACAACTTCTCTGTGCAATGCAGGATCCGGCTTGGGGTCTTGTGAAATCGAAGGACACTTTCAAGTTGAAGAGTATGGGCGTCTACGATTTGAGATTTTAGTTTTTTAACGGTTGTGCTGTATTCGAAGGATTCTTTTTGGTTAACCTTCGGAAGGAGTTTTGAGAAATGCAGGGTTCGTGAAACAACGGTGGTTTCTGCCATTTGGTGGCCTCGTTGGCTACGTTAATTTTGGAAGGAATCCAATGCCAATCGGACACTTCAGAGAAATCTAATAATTCGAACGTTCTTAGGGTCCGACCAAAAGATTTTCTTGCTGAATTTGACAGAATGGAACTTTGAGACACTAATCGCGAATTTTTCACTATGTAGTGTAGCTTGTAACTCGAGACGAGGATTTAACAAGGACTTAAGAGGCGCTCGCCTGATTTTTGTTCCATTTAAGGTGCACTCTACTGACTGATTGTCGTCGTTTTTTACGTATGCTACAGTAGCGAAGCCGTTTTTGTATCTGTAAGAAGTCCTGAGCTTTCGAGACGTGAGCGAATGCCTTATAATAATCCATATCAAAAGTAAATTTGCTAACATCAGCCTTATATGCGCTCATGCGTCAACAGAGGAAAAGGACGATGCCACCAAAAAAAGTTTCTACGAGCTCTTCGACAAAACCTACCAGCAATGTCCGTTGATTGATACTAAAATCGTCTTAGGCGACTTTAATGCCAAATTTGGAAGGGAGGACATCTTTTGTAGCACAATCGTAAGACATAGCTTACACGACGCCACATCTAGAAACGGACTTAGGCTAATCGATTTCGCTGTGGGACGTGACATTACTATAGCAAGCATACGGTTTCCTCAGCTTAATATTTACAAGGGAACATGGCAGACACCAGATCAGCAAACTGTCAACCAGATTGATCATGTTGCGAACGACGTAAATTACTCCTCAAGTATTTTAGATGTTCGAACATTCCGAGCTGCCAAGATAGGCTCAAACCGCTACCTAGTTGCAGCCCAGGTATGCCTACGCAATCTCAGATGACACAACAACAGGGAAATACTATGAGAAGATTTAACATCGAAAGGTAGCAATCGCAACAAGCTGCTAGAAACTTTGCCGATCGCGTATCTCTCAACCTCTTGAGAATTTCTTTGCAGCCAGCATTAAATTCTGAAGACCAGTGGCTTAGATGCCGAGAAGCCATTAGAAATGCCGCAACTTACGTGCTGAGTTTCACCCACCTACCACCATGAAACCCCTGGTTTGATCTAGAGTGCCGTCAAGCACATGCAGCACAACAATATGCCTACAAAGCGGCGCTGCACAAAAAGACGAAAGCGGCTCGTGAGCTCTAAATCTGATCGTGGGCTCGTGTTAAACGGAGAAGACGACACAAATTCCGCTGTCAGGCAGAACGAACCATTCAATATTGACGATGTAAGTCAAGGATTCCGTCCATCCGACCAAAATGAAGTGGGGACAGTAATATCTAAACTGAAGACGAATAAGGCTGTCGGGCCGGATAGCCTACCCGCTGAACTATTTAAGAGACCATACACCAACTTGTTTTCTGTATACTTGAATGTATGCCTGATGAATGGAATCTCAGCATCGTTTGATACGAGACCCTCTAAACAGCGCCAACTATAGAGGTATCAGTCTCCTAAACATCGCATATATTATCTCGTCTGCCGTATTGTGCAAGCGCCTGAAACATTTGTCAACGAACTAATTGGATCCTGGAGAAAACCCAAGAAGTTCAGATTGATACTCACCACCTTTTTATCGATTTTAAAGACGAAATATACAGAGCCATGTCTAGTTTTGACGTCCCTGCCAAACTCGTCCGCTTGTGCAGGTTGACGATGGAGAAAGCTTGCTGCTGCCGAGACCTTTGATGTCAAAAAAGAATTTAGGCAAGGCGACGCGCTGTCATGTGACTTCTTCAGCATCATACTTGAAAGAATTCTCCAAAACTCACAAGCCAACACACGAGGTACGATCTTTCAAAATTCTGTCTGATAGAACACAGCGAGCTGTCACTGATAGGTTTGCGAGTATAGGAACAGTAGCGGCAAAAATGGGTCTAGCGGTAAACGAGAGCAGAACAAAGTATATACTGTCAACAGGAAGGGACACCCAACTTCGACAAATCAGCCTTTGAAGTAGTACTTCGGCTCTGCTATCACATCTAAGAACGACATCTCTTCCGAAATCAAATGAAGAATAACTCTAGCTAATCGCTGTTTCTTTGGGCTGAGAAGGCAACTATGCAGTAAGTCCCTCTTCCGAACAACCAAGGAAACTCTGTTTAAGACCCTTGTAATCCCAGTCCTGCTGTATTATTCCGAAACACGGAGCACTTCTAAAGCGGTCACTTGGTCGTTTTGAGAGAAAAATTCTTCGTAAGATATTTTGTCCTGTATGCGTTGAGGGATTCTAGAGGAGACGATTCAACGATGAACTTTACGCATTGTAGAGCAGCAATCAGTCACGATGATGTGCTTATTTTACTCGTACCTCCTCTTGGTGGTATCCCTATGTACGTAAATAGGCTAAAATTACAAATGCGAAAGGCCTAGCTTTCTGGAATAGGTTACGGAGGTTAGCATTCTTCGTAGCTGAAATCAAAACCGCTACTGAAACCGACACTACGCCTCGGATAAGGAATGATAACACCTTGACGACGTTTGACTATTGTACGCGGACAAACATCACTTTCTGGAATGTGAAGACGCTTCTCGACAACGGAAGTGAAGGTCCTTAAAATGCCAGATTCCTTCAATTAGGGAAGCAATTTATGCGGTAAAAGATGGACACCTTAGGGATTAGTGAAATTGGATGGTTGGTCAACAGGGGTGAAGAGAGAAGCTAAAATCGTTGGGCTAAAGATCAATATGGCAAAAACCAAACGGATCAGCCCTGGAACTTCATTATCTAAGTAGAGATTTCTGGACAACCAGTAGAGATGGTAGAGAATTTTCAATATCTTGGGAGTATTGTCTCTACTGATGGCGGGACCGAACTAGATATAATCAGCCGAATCGACAAAGCAAAGGCTGCTTACGGAATGCTGTCCAAAATATGGAGAAACAACTCTATCAGCCTAAAGACCAAGCTACGACTATTCCGCTCCAATGTTGATTCCGTGCTTCTTTATGGGTGCAGAAAGTCACACCCGCTGTCACAAAAAATGTGCAAACGTTCGTGAACAGATGTCTGCGAAACTCATTGAATCTTACGAAGCCGTAACTGGCAGTGGATAGGGCATGGGCTTCGTAAAGGTCACGGGTGCATTACGAGTCAAGCGATGCAATGGAACCCTTTCCCTCAGAGACGCAGGCGAATGCCCGATCTAGAAGTACGAGTACTTTGCGAAGAGCGGTCGAAAAGGAATCAGCACAACTGGGGAACGGTTGGAGAGAGCTGAGATACATCTCCAGAAACCGGACACTATGGCCGGTAGGAGTAGTGGAGGCTCTATGCCCCGCAAGGAGAGCCTCACGCACAAAGTAGGTCAGAGGACCTAAGTAAGTAAGTAAGTAAGAATGGAAATATTATCTGCCTTTGTTTAGGTTGACTGTCCCATTCTCCCCGACGGTATGGTGTTGTTTCTCACCGAAAATTATCCTTCCAGATTCTCAGCACCGGCTGTGGTTCTACTATGAAGTTTCCTTCCGCATCCTTAACATATAGATATCAGGCATATTCGGCTTAATTGTTAGTAAAATTTCTGAGCTTCATTCTATTGGTAGCACCACTCGTGCTCTTCCTTTTTTCTCATGATCCTATCTTCTTCCCTTCACTACTGTTCGTAGAGCTCGCGAGAATCTCTAGTTATTTTCTGCAGGATCGCTACTAAGTAAATGGAGTGAAAAGTGACCTCCTTGGGAATTAATTTTTTTTTTTATGTTCTTTTATATTAGTGATACACTTATTCCAGGGATTTTCCAACTTCTTGATCCTGTCTGCAAAATACTCCCCCGTGGCGTCGATGATTTCCTCGCGTAAGCTGAATTTTTTTTTGATGAGCCATTTTTTGAGGCTTGGGAAGAGATAATAGTCCGAGGGATCCAAATCCAGTTACCAATCGACGCCAAAAATCCGCCCGATTCCGCATCAGCAAGTCCAAACACTCTTTCGAAGTGCTCTCGCGTTCGTGTTTTTGGTCAGGAGTGAGAATGCGCGGCACCCAGCGGCAGGATAACTTTTTCATATGCAGAATCTTGCCCAAAATATGGCGTGTGTGCTCAGTACTAATCTTTGTGGTATCTGCTAGCTCGAGCACCTTCACTTTCCGGTCAGCCAATACCATTTCATGTATTTTTTTGACATTGTCCTCTGTAACCGTATCGGAGGGCCTGCCGCTGCGGACTTGATCGGTAGTGGAGTTGCGGCCACCACGAAACTCTCGAAACCAATATTTGACGGAGCATTAGCTCCATAGTATTTATCCAACTTTTCTTTTGTTTCCTTCGCCGTTTTGCCTCTCAAAAAATAATGTTTTATGAGAAAACGAAAATCGTTTTTGTCCATACTCAACATAATGCCAAAACACGTCAACAACAATCAGCTTTCAAAACAAAACTAAAGACAGTATCGCACTGAAATTTGGGATATCTGCCTAAATATGAACGGACTTCAAGGCACCATAACCTTTTTTGCTGTAGCAGGGGATTCTGGCGGACAAAGAGGTCACTTTTCACTCAATCTAGTATGTGCAGCCACCGTTTTCCTGCATTCTATGCTGGCGGCATCTGGTTACTCGAGATGTTAAAGCAAAATTCAATCGTAGAAGACCTTGGTGGTCTCTTGTGATTGTAATTGTTCTCATAATGATTCGCTGGGTTATAGCTGTTATGGATACCCACATTCGTATGTTGCATACAACAAAATAATCGTCTGAGTCGATGTTGGCTCCTCTAAAATTTGCAGGAATATCTTAATATACTTCCCAATTCTTGGCAGCCTCCTTTAATACAATCGCCATGCACGATTTTCACTTCATATTTAGGACACTGCTCGTAGGCTTTGAATAAAGCCATTGTATTGAGTCCAGAGTTGTTCGTCTTTGACGAAGAATGCTGGGAAAAGAGCACGAACTACAGAAGGATGAGAATCACTAAGAGGGCCATCATGTTTAAAGTGTAACTTATCTTTGGAGCGCCCATCCTCCTTTTGGTAACGAGTATCCTCAAAGTGCTTTTCGCACAACTCCCTCAAACAGTGATTTTCCAGAACCTGGAGAGAGTATTCGTAAATAGGACGTCTGTATACATGCAGATGATAGTGGCAGTGGTACATATGGGCTTGGTGTCAATAGCTTTTCCAAAGAGAACCCACCCAAGTTTGGATTGCAGCCCAATATGGGTACCTATGGGTATCATGACCAAGCCCGTGCCTAGAAACTCTGATCCAAGCAATATAGCTACAGCGACTGAGGTCCAGAAACTTTAACTGACTCACATGTTGGCAGTCAATTTTAGTACGTTTTTGGCGAATTGTCGAAATAAAGCTGTAGACAAACGATGATGATTGTCTGGTTGACATGATTCTATGTTTATCTGTTTTGAAGTTAGTGACGATTCGACGATTCTCGTACCCACATTCAAGGAAAATCTAAGCTTAACATAGCTTCGAGAATTTCAAAATCGAGCATGAAAAACTCCAAGAATAACTCGCATCTACAAAGATATATACATAGCTGTCCATTCTTCAAGATGTATTGGTAAGGTAGCATCTAGGAATCCTAAGATTTTGCAGCTGTATCGAATCTATTTCATCCATTTTTCGTGCTCGGCCTCTCCAATGTCTACATCCCTTTTAATTTTAGATCGCCAAATTTCTTGCAAAAGTATCTTGGCATACATTAGAAAATGTACTAACAGGCCAAAGGGTTCGAAGAACTTCGCTATTAGTGGGACGGCGGAAATCAAAGTGAAATGGAGCATGCTTTGAATCAGCATTCAATTTGTAAGTGAAACAATCCAAAGGTGTGCACCACCACATTCCGAGGACCTTTCTGTGTCTAGCTCAATTTTTGGATTTCAGTTATTCTGAGCGGTGTATTTGGAATTGAGTGCTCTAATGACAGTTGGCGAATTTGAGATCCAGTTCATTATATGAAACCCAAATGTTGATATATGTGACGAACTTCTGGCTCAAGCCTAATTGCCTCCATTTTACTTGGTAAGTTGTCCATTAGATCGTCTACGTAATGGTTGTTTTTTATCAACTGAATTGCTCTTGGGAATTTTCTTGCGAAATCTCCGGCGTTTATGTATTTTAGGAATTGAGCTGCGCATGTGGGCTCCAGAAAGTTATCACTATCATCATGTAGGCTAGTCAGTACCATCGCTCCATACGTATTTCGTGTTTTCCCGATATTTGATGATATCCGACGTCAGTGACGTTAGCTTGTCCATGCACTTTAACAATATCGAGTTCAGCGAAATCCCTTGAACTGAAGCGGCTGCCTTGAATACAATTCAGAGCTTTGCTGGTTTGTTAGGATTTCGTACCGGGAATACAGGGAGGTACGGCAACCTATAGCGCTTTTCTGTTATTTCCGCTGACAAGAGTTTCCTCGTGTAACCTTTTTTGACATATAGTATTCTTGTATTTTGGTATTAAGTGCATTCGTTAAGTCCGGCTCACGCCGCATACGTTTTCAGAGAAACTCTAGTCTTTTTCCTGCCATAGGAAGAATGTCCGGTAGTCGGATTTGATCGAACTTTGCAAAATATGCAAAGCACCGTTGCAGTTGCAAACGTGAAGTTGTCGGGTGCTGGTTTGTAAAGAATGTTTTTTTAGAGTTATACAAATTCAATATGAAATAAAATAATTGAAGCTAATGTTAATGTCCATAATATTAACTTTATTTCATAGATAATTTTATGCCATAATATGACATGAAGCCACAACTAGCTCGAATTAAGCACAACCTTGAAGTCCAATTTTTGACAACTTATCGTGGCCGTATATCAGCAATAATACGGCGAATATTGACTTCAAAATCGTCCAACGTCTCTGGTTTATCGGCATGGACTACTGACTTCACATACCACCAAAGAAAGTAATCTAAAGGTGTGAGATCACAGGAACGTGGTGGTCAATTCACAGGTCTATTACGCGCTCATCGCATGTGTTCCCGCAATAAATTGATGGTGTCGCACGCCGTGTGGCATGTCGCGCCATCTTTTTGAAACCAAAGCTCTGTCACGTCAATGCCATTCAACTGAGGAACGAAGAAGTTAGAAATCATGTTTCTGTAGCGGTTTCCATTGACTGTAACATTCTGGCGGCATCGTCCTTAAATAAATATGGGCCGATGGTTCCACCAGCCCATAAAGCACACCAAACAGTGAGCATTAATGATTGTAAGGACGTCTCGACAAAGGCTTCTGGGTTTTCTCCACTCCAAATTCGGCAATTTTGCTTATTTACATATCCATTCAACCAAACATTGGCCGAATAACTTGCTCAGATGGATGATTATGTCGACCGTAAAATGGACTTAGCGCATGATAAGTTTGGCGAATCGTACCATAGTTTTCAAAATAAGTTTGCACAATCTGCACGTCAAATAGACAATCTGTAGAAACAGTGTTGCCAGTTTAAAAACTGAACCGCTAAAAAAAACACCCTTTACTTTTCATTTGCTCCCGTACCAACTCCGTGTACTATTCCCCGCGTTTTCATTGCAACGGGCTCTTTAAGTCTCCTTCTTTGAATCCCAGTGGAAGTCCGAGCTTAGCATTGTTAAGTCCTATAAGCAACCGTGGAGCTCCCTTACTATAGGCTTCGACTAAAATTCCTTTGAGCTATTCTTGTTTTGCGAATGTAAGCCGACGGTTCCAGATGTTGGTTTATGAACGTTGATACCGTGTTTATCGAGATGATTGAAATGGTTTCATTGCCACATTCTTTTTCAGTACTCTGTATATTTTTGCTGTAATTGTGGAGCAATCTATAGTGCAAACCAGCGCTGAATTATATCTTCTATTGACATGTTTATCGTACGGCTAATCTTCTGGAACAGCAGGCATTCACCAACCAAAGGAGTGTTATTGAGGCATATACAGAACTGGCCTTTAGGTGATCGAGAACTTCTCTCATAGTAAAACTGTTGGCTGGCTCCTCCTGTCGATGAACATTGATAAATAATTTTTCTTTTTTAGATCTACCCCATTCCAGTTCTTTATCGAGGTATTCGGTATTCGGTAAGAGGTCCGATGATCTGGTACATCCACCTGGTAAAATGTGACAGGCCACATCTAGGAATTGGTAGGAATGTAGGATTTTTTTGATGTTCAATCAGACCAGAAGCTTCAATAATTTACACGACTATGGTGAATCCTACTAGAGTCCCAAGTTTTTCAGACTCAGGGGAAGGTATAGAAAACGAATGCGTCATTGATACAGCTGTTAAAATAATTAACGTAGGTCTAGGTGTTCAACTCACCAGTGAGGACATTGACCTATGTTATAGGAAAAAAAATATGCCAAACGGAATTGCTGAAGCTAACGTTTTGGTGTTGAAGACGCTCCGAACAAGTATGAAGGAGAAAATTCTAACAAAGATATATGCAAATAGAAATCCCATCAAAGCGAACTTAATTTTTCCTTCTGCTAAAGCGAATATATTTATCAATGATTGGTTACCTGGTACGATGAAATATCTTTTAAAGGAAGCTAAACAAGCAAAGAAGCAGTTTAAATATGAGTTTCTTTGGGTGCGACGCAGAAAAATGATGATGAGGAAGACAAGTGGATCCGAGGTGAAGCATATTAAAACATTGGAAGACCTTCAAAACCTTTAATTTCCATATAAATAACTATGTTAAGTAACTTAAATGACCTCTGTGATCCAAATTGTGTGAATGTTTGTAATGATATTTATATTGGTTCTTTTTTATCTAACACTAATTTAGACTTTACAATTGTGCATCAAAATGTTAGAAGCTTAAGAAAAAATTTTGATAATTTATGTGCTCATATAGAAAGCAACTTTGAAATTCTACCTTCAATTATTATACTAACGGAGATCTGGGCTTTTAAACATGAAATGTCAAATTTTTCTATCCCGAGTTATTTTGTATATCCAAAATGTAACGAAACTTATATCGCGGGAGGTACAGTTGTCTTTGTCAAAAACGATCTTGAAGTGGATGATGTTCTAACCCCAGAAATTGAAAGTGCCGACTGTGTAATAATTAAACTGAAAGTATGTTTGAATTTGTCAGTTACTGTCGTTTGTGTATATCGGCTGCAGTCTGTGGATCGTAAAATTTTTCTCGAAGACCTTGAATGTCTACTGTGCTCTATCAACTGTGATAACGTCTTCTTAATTGGGGATATCAATATCGACGTTTTTAATCTACCAAGGGACAGTGATGATTATATGCTCTTATTATGTTCGCTAGGCTTTCGATCGTTTATAAATTTACCAACAAGAATATGTAACAATTCCAAGTCATGCACTGACCACATTTTTCTTAAGTCCACGGAACTTACCGATACATATCCGTTTATTCTAGAGCTAGGCATAACTGACCACCAATTATTACTTTAAAAAACCTCGTAAGAACTTCCGTTGACATGAATTCTAAACCAACTTGTAGAAAAGAAGGAACTATGATTAATTTCTCAAAACTGTTTCAATGTTTGTTTTTAGAAACTTGGGACCCAGTATATGGTTCAACTTGTCCTTCAAATGGCTTATTAGCTTTTGTAAAAATCCTTAAGGGTTATATTAGTTTATGTGTGAAAAATAAGAAAATAAATAGGGTCAAGAAAATTAAACCATGGATGACTCTTGAAATTTGTGAAAAGGTTCAGGAAAAAAATAAATTCTACGCTAAAAATAAAAATAAAATGAATCAGCCTTTAATTAAACACACATATAGAATGCTGCAAACTAATGTGCACAATTTAGTAGAGGAACGTAAAACTGAATACTACCGAAGAAAATTTGAGGAACATAGGCTTAATCCTAAAGAACAGTGGCGAATTATAAACACTATTTTAGGAAAAGATAAAAATGAACAGGGTTTAAAGCTTCTTAAACTAGGCAATAAAACTGCTGTTAGTAATGAGGAGTTAAGCAACGGGATGAATGACTTCTTTAAAAATGTTGCTAACATCTCAAAACCGGATGTATGCACTCAAATCACTGAAACAAACAAAAAATATTTGGTTGATAAAATATACCCTTTTTCTTTCTTCTTTACATCAGTAAATAATTCAGATCTTCAGGCTATTATTAACTCACTAAAAAACAAAAATTCATCTGGACCTGACGGTATAAGTAATTTTGCCATTAAAAAGATAGGAAAATATATAGTTGCGCCTTTAACATATATTGTTAATCAAAGCTTCCAAATCGGAGTATTCCCAGAACATCTTAAGACCTCATTGATTATTCCTGTTTTTAAGAAGGGTGATCCAAGTGATCCGAACAATTATAGACCCATATCCTTGCTATCAGTTTTTTCAAAAATATTTGAAAGAATCATTGTTGAAAAGATGCTAATTTTTTTGAATAAATCAAGTTTCTTTAGCGTTTCTCAATTTGGTTTCACAAAAGCTAAGTGTACTGAAGATGCAATAGTGGCATTTTTAAGTAATATATATAAAGGACTAGACAATAGTCTGAGCACATTTGGCCTATTTCTTGATCTAACCAAAGCTTTTGACCTAGTTGACCATGAAATCCTACTTCAAAAACTCTACAATGCTGGTTTCAGAGGAAATATACTCGACTGATTTAAATCATACCTAACCAACAGAAAACAACGGGTAAGAGTTAATGACGTTGTTAGCAAGGAAGAGATTTGCGCTAATACCGGTGTCCCTCAAGGATCTGTCTTAGGGCCGATCCTTTTTCTCTTGTATATAAATTCTATATTCAGTCTCCCTGTCAATGGTCATATAATCGGTTACGCAGACGATATTGCATTAACATATTCATGTAACTCCGCAGCTGTGGCTCGTGACCAAATAAATACAGATTTAGAGATTCTTACCACCTGGTTAAACTACCATCAACTTATTCTTAGCAATAAATCAAAAGTAATATGCTTCTCCTTGTCTAAGCCAAATATCTATATTGAAAACATTATTTCTCACCATCCCAGATGTGACAAGATAAATTGCAGGGACAATTCCTTTAATTTCGAGTTCGTAAAAGAATACAAGTATCTAGGTGTTATAATAGATAACAAATTGAGTTGGAAACCTCATATAATGTCCATAAAAAAGTTATTATATTTATCACTTAGTAAAATATATCACTTGCGTAGATTAGTACCACGCAACTTACTCTTAGCAATTTACTATACAGTGGTCCAATCGCGGATTGAGTATGGTCTTGTATGCTGGGGAAGTGCTTACGTTAGTAACCAGAGCAGTATAATAATAGCTCAGAAAAAAATTATTCATCTATTGTTCTTTAAAAATAGACTACAGCCCTCACTTCCACTGTTCCAAAGAGCGAAAATACTTCCACTCCGTTATTTTTACATTTTCGGCAACTTTCACTTCAGAAAAAACGAAACATATTTCTTAAGAACCGGCCTTGTAGTAGACATCCCCAGGGTTAATAAAGAGCAGTGTCGACGTTTTCTGACAAACATTGCACCTTATATATTTAACAAACTGCCGTTCGATATATCTAAGCTAATAATAAACAGAAGTCTATTTTTGAAAAATCTCAAAGCTTGGCTACTTTCACAAACTGAAGTTGAATCTCTACTTCAAGTGGTATGTTAATTTCATTACTTCTCACATTAGAATGCTCCATTACTTTCATTCTCGCATACTGTTACTGTCATCATAAACTAATCTGCTCATACTTGTTAAGATATTTTCTCTTTTTTCAACGTTCTGCTTCCCCTTTCCGGCCTTAAATGTAGTCTTTTGTTTAGATATTGTAATGTTATGCACTTGCTACTGGTAACATTTTATTACAAAGTGCACCATTTTCTGTTAAATTACCCAGAAATCCATATCAATTATTGCTTGAATTAAATTAATATGTAAGCATCTTTTATGTATTATGAAATTTAATTGAATTGAAATTGTTAATTTAAAATGGAAATAAATAATATTAAATTGAATTGAATTGAGATAGAATCTTTTGCAGAAGTGCACGGAAAATTATCACTGGCCGACCGTAAAGCATCTTAAGTGTCGCGATTAATTTCTGCACACAGTTTGGGTGTATCAACAGGTTTCTTACGGCGTTAAGAGCCTCTCCTCTGAGTGCTCTGTTCAACCGGATTAAGTTTTTCTTTTTGTTGAAGGCACAAAACTTGGTGCCGGTTAAAGTCAGTCCATTGGGATCTACTCTGAAAGGATGCTAATGGTGGGACTGTTGCGCCAGTACATTACTGGAATTCGCTGACACATGCGCTGCACTGATCTTGGGCTCGGTCCAGCACAGGCGATTTTATTTACCTCGGCATTTACAACAGGAGCAATTATCCTTAAGGGGGTACTATATTATAAAATGAAATACTCTTACCTTGACACATGTGGCATACCCAATCTACTTCACTGATGAAACAGTCCACGTTGACACAATCGAAGTGGTACCAGGAGAGATATTGATCACACTGCACCATGTTTCCAGCACTGTTAGGTTTGTTGCAGGATCCACAATCATAGCCCTCTGGTGATTCAACTAGCTTGGTGTCAAATTGTCTTGATGGGTTAGTTTTCACGGGCGTTTGGCTTCTTTCCTGGATTTAAAAAATGGTAGCGGTTTCGATGGCCTTCCCTTTCTAGGAGAGCTTATCCAATCAATCCAATTCACAGTTTGATAAGAATTGTAGTTTTACTTAATCGTTGAATTGCAAAATTATTTTATAATTTGTTGCGACGAATTGGTCGTAAGAGTCACCAATTGGTGGTAATAAAAAATAGGTATCAATTTATTGTCTTTACATATACGTGTTCCTCACGTTTCTTGTTTCTTGAACGCACATTATATTGTATGTTGAAGACTAAACGTTGCCCTAATATATTTTGTTTATTTACGAAAAGCATCATATTGCTCGTAACTAGAAACCGTCGATCTCTGATGAGGAATTTCCGTCCTTTTATAATTTCCTTTCATACCAGTGGCGCTGATCTATAGACTGTATATTCGATTAGTCCATTATACCGAAACAAGACTCTTAGAATTCTGCCAACCGACTGGTTCGAGAAAAACCTTGCGTTCTCAAACTAGCTTGGAATTGGTAACAGGGTTCAGCAAGGGCTTCAGCACAGCTAGACTATCACTACAGATGCAGACTCTCTACCTCCACCGATTTTTCACAATACAATTCATTGTCATTAGGATTGCGTATATGGTATATCCGCTTGGAAGTCACGAGGAGCGAAATTTAAAGTTGTTGTTCTTTAAAAAAAAAAAGAACACCAGCGCATATATTGGTTTTGGTGTCATTTATTCCTACAATCCTCAGATTCTATATGAAACCATTTATGTTCAGAGACAATCGATTTCGTATTTTCCCAGGAATAGGAGCTTTGGTGACATTGCATCAAACGGTATGCCTGCCTATATGACTAGAGTCAAAAAAAAGTCGGTCTTCAAAACTACTAGCTGTTGTACCAAGGACCATATTTTTTTAAACGGAAGATGGTTTTAGGAGTCCACTGCATGATATGAATGTCAAGATTCAGCAATACAGATGAGTTAGGGAAGGCCCCACGAAGCCGGTATGGAACGCTCTTTGGGGTATAAAAACAGGAATTCATTTTTGTGAAAGCTTGTTCCATCAAACAACAGATAAGATATTGTTGGTCCTACTCGAGGATCCTTCTGGGTAACAAGCCCTATATCTTGACAAAAGCTGCTTTTCGCTCTCAGTAAGCCGATATCACCGTGGAAGTTTTCGATCCGATATATGTATTTAGCCCAAAGAAATTTGTTATCTAGCATGACACCCAGATATAAAGCTTCGTTGGAAAAATGGATCCAGGGTAAGTAAATATGATATTCATGAAATGGCATAATTTGTGTTTCTGAAAGAAAGGGGTTGGAAATGAAACATTGTAAGATTCTTGGCTATGAACTTTTTCGTGGTCATAGGCGAATATGAACCGGAAGCGAACGTACTAGGCGAACAGATGAAGAAAATAAGATTGGAGATGGATTAACCAAATACTTCAAAAATAATTAAATAGCATAGTTGGACCGTACCTGTTTCTCCGGATAATAGACCTATAGAACATTGCTTCATAGAATTGGAAAGAGTCTAGACAAATGTCTTATCGGATTCATTTACGTCCAAACTATAACATTAATTTAGCCCCTTTACAAACAATTTTAGAATTCTGTCAACTGGATGTTTTAAGCATGTAGGCCAAGATCTTTATGTAAAATGCTTTGCAAAGTGGTTGCAGAGAGAAAAAATTACTGTGATCGTATCGAAATAGACACACTTGGGTTTTCAGTCCTATGGCGGCGATTTTTCAGCTGACCTCCCCAGAGCAATACGAGTTGGAGTGTTTGCATCGCTAACCTGTCCTAGGCTTTTAAATTTATCGATTAAATCACTATAGCTCTGCAGGAAGGAGCTGGGTGATGACCAAAAGCAGTAGAAACTTTATGAAACGTTTCCGCGACATTTTTATAGTTTTTGAAGGGAATTTTCATTATTACAGCTCGTTTTCCGAGTATACATATATCGATCCATATTTAATAACCTCGTAATTTGTACTTATTAAAAGTCGCCACAGTTATAGTTGACTGTTGACAGTTCAGCAGTGTCGAGAAATTTAAAATGGCACCTCTTATTGGATACGCCACTATAACACACATCTGCAATACAGCCCCCATGTATTCGGCTTAATACAAGCTATAAGAGATGGTAGGGTTTGAATTGATTTTACGTAGCATACGGGAGATTGGTCCGTTCGGGCCACAGGAGGTATGGAGGCTTGGTAGATAGAATGGTCGAGGGGTACGTAGATTTCGAGGATTATTGCTGAGGAAAATAGAGTTGTAAAGGGATGCGCATTCAACATGACATAAAAGGAGTCGATGAATGAAGACAAAGTCGGCTACATCTCTGCATTGATAAGGTTGAAACGGATTTGATAGAGGGGCAGGATAAAAGAATCGTTCCAGAGCATACCTCAAACAGCAAATCGAAGAAAGCGGCGCTGGAAGCCTTCGATTCTCGAGATATGAACACGATGATATGGGGACGACACTTGACTGGCGTACTCTAGGAGGGGACGAACAAAGGTAATATAGAGGGACCTGATCACGTATTGGTTGGTGAGTTCTTTGAACCACCGTTTTACAAAACCTAGTGCGGAGTTGGCTTTAAGGATTATCCCATCCATATGTAAATGGAAGTTGAGCTCTCTATCACACAAAATGCCCAGGTCGCGAAGAGATTGAACGGACGAGGTGGGTTGGTTGTGGTCAAGATCATGGATTGGCATTTGGGTATATTAAGTTCCAAACAATTTTTGAGGCACCAGATCGAAAAACTATCAAGGTCTTGTTGAAGGAGGAAGGAGTCATGGGGCGAGGAAATGATTTTTAAAAATTTGGTATCGTCAGCGTAAGGGGAGACAGACGAGTGTCTGATGACCCTGTCGAGATCATTTATGGTTAATATAAACAGAAGGGGACAGAGATGACTGCCTTGTGGAACTCCAGAGGTGGCCAAAAATTGAGCCGAGTGGGCTGACCGAAAACGAACACTGTACAAACGGTTTTCGGAGTAAGAGGATATCCATTTTAACAGTATGGGTTCAAAGACGAGTGCAGACAATTTGAAGAGTATTAATCGATGAGAGATTTTATCGAAGACCTTGCTAAAATCGGTTGGAACTACATCGACTTCGTTGCCATTTTCTAGGGCAGAAAGGACAAAGGATACTCTTCAGGTAGCCATGTTGTAGGTAGCCTCATACAAAATACTTTCGAAGAGTTTTGGTATATGGGTGAATTTGGGCGATAGTTTGTTATTTCGTTCTTTATCCTTTTTTGTGGATCGGGGTTATGAAGGAGGTTTTCCAAGCCTGAGGAAATTCTTCTTGTGGCAGGGATAGACGAAATAGATTAGAAAGGGCAAGGGAAAGAGAGGAAGAACATTTTTTAAGGAATATAGGAGGGAGGTCATCTGGGCCGGTTGTGAATTCGTCATTGACTTGGTGTAACTAATATTCGATATAAGACGGGTCCAGGTTGTGAGAGGCCATTGAAGAAATTAAGTAGGTAATTAAAATCTGATGGATCCGGTAGAAAGGAGTCGTTGGTGAAAGATTGTTTCAAATAGGTTGGCCATGGTGCGTGGATCAGTTGATGACTTCTTGTTGCAAGAGAGGGAAGCAGGGTAGAAATCGGACTTTCTTTTGTAGTTAAGAAATTGGAACAAGCACTTAGGGTCGTTTGTTAAGGTAGCGCTGGTAAAGGGAATCGTAGAGTTCGGTGAAATGAAGACAAGCTAGTTGGAATAGTCCGAAAAAGATCTTCTGCCTAGAAAAACGGCCCATAACTTGTTTCTCTTATTTCATAAGGAACGAAGCTTGCGATTATATCAGGGAGGACTAGTAGACGATGTTTTTAGGTGGGAAAATGGAACGTAAAAGGAAAAAGAATTGAATATTTCTCTATAAAAAAATGGATAAGGTATCATTTATGCTTTAGACAGTCAATGATTTTGTTAACGTTTGCTTTATGAAAATCGTAGCATGAGAGAGTCGTGGGGGAGTAGACTGGACAGAAGAGTTATGAAAAAAGGAAAGAAGAACGAGAGGGTGGTAGCTATCGATTATTGAGAGAGACAGGGGACAAAGTGAGACTGAGGAGTTAATTGAAGCTGTTGTGAAAACAAGGTCTAATTATATGCCCATGTAGTTGGATACACTGCTGACTTGGCATAGACTTGAGTCTGTTAAACGATCTAAGAAGAGGCATTCCTTAGCTGAGTTAGCATTTGAAGCGATGAAAAACGATTGATCATCTGATGGAGTTCACTGTAGCTGAGGAAGATTAAAGTCGCCGAAAATAAGGATACCGTCAATAGAGTCAGACAGGTCAATTAACTGATCGATAGCGTCGATAGCAAGTTGGTAGGATTCAATGGGTTGAGCTGGTAACCATTAGCCACTGCAATTTGCTTCCTACATCTCACCACAGAAGCAAGCGCAGCTTCAAGCTAAATCTTCCAACCAAGTACGAATGGTTATTCCATAATCCTGCCAGCAACAATTTCAATCTTGGAAAGATGCGTGTCTGCAAATGGTTGGAAAATACGCCCAAGAAGCAGGATAAAGCCAAGCAGTCCGTTATACCTAAACCAAGAAATAAGTTAGTAAATAAATCCAATTTGCCAAAACCCACCTCCTCTTCCCACAACAAACCCAGCTCCAATTGGAGTTTTAAAACAACAATTTTTCCTAATTTTAAGCCTCCTAACCAAACGCCAACTCCCCCTATTAAACCCCAAATCAAGCCCCAACGTCAACGTGTCTCTTTCGACTTAACCCCTACAACTCAAACTCCTGCCACTCAAACTCCCACCACTCAACCCCTAACACACACGGCTTTCCCTAATTTCGACCTCAGAACTGGAGCTAAGCATCCTAATTTCATCAGTTCTCACATTTTAAACCCTACTTCAGAAACCCCAGCCGTTGTGGCACCAAACTCATTAACCACTGTCTCTTTTATTGACCCCCTTTCGCCACCCACTGTTAAATTAACGCAGCAAACTAGCGATACCACCGAATGTCGCTATGCGCTCTCTAGGCTTAGAGATAAAAAGATATATGAGAATATACGTCTATATCTCGCCTATCTGCACGATAAATCCGACTCGGTGTGCTACGAGGGTAAAACAAAAACAAGCGTCATGGTTTCTATCCAGCAGGAAGGCCTCCCTACAGACGTTACCAGTCTCAGGAAACTTTATATAAAGTATCACGAGATTTTCAATACGCCCCCCCAAAAGTTGCAGACGATCTTGCCGCTCTTCGCCAATATGTACACTCTAAAAGAGTCTCACACCTCCAACGCAGTCGCCTTGACCATGATAAATTTTTTCGACCCTAAAAAGTCATGCAAAAACCTCCCTCTCACCTTCTATTACCAGAACGTAAGAGGACTCCGTTCTAAAACTCACGCTGTTTTCCGCCAATCTCATGCTCTCCCATTTCATATCTATGTTCTGACCGAAACTAATCTTATCCCCAACATAAAAAACCAGGAGTTATTCCCTCCTTCTTTTAATGGTTTTCGGGATGATAATCGCGCACCCCCCTTGATTGAATCCCCTTGTCGAGGTATCCTACTGGCTATTCACAACAGCTTGGACTCCTCTCTCGTTGCAACATCATCCTCTCCTAAGCTCGACTTTGTGTCGGTTAAAATAACCCTCACTCGTAGATGCTTGTACGTTATGTGTTGTTACATTCTTCCGGCGCAATCTATCGAATCCTACCAACTTGCTATTGCAGCAATTGACAATTTGATCGACTTATCAGAATCGCTTGATGATATCATTATCTTCGGCGATTTTAATCTGCCTCAGCTGAAGTGGACTCCATCTGAAGACCTATCTTCTTTCATCGCTTCCAATCCCATTTCTACTAAGGAATGCCTATTCTTAGATCGGCTAACAGACTCTAGTCTATGCCAAGTCAGTGGCGTTTCCAACTATATGGAAAGGCAATTAGACCTTATCTTCACAACTGATCCCATCAACTCCTCAGTATCGTCTTGTCCCCTATCTCTTTCAACTATTGATAACTTTCATCCTCCACTTCTTCTCTCATTTTTCCACAACTCTCCTTTTCAGTCGCCTCCCCCCGCAGTTCTATTTTCTTACAATTTTCACAAAGCTAATTTCCGTAAAATTAATACCTATCTAAGCAGTGCTTCTTTTGAGTTTACCAATCTATCTCTGGTTGATGCCCTCTCCATTTTTTACAGAGAAATATTCAAATCCATCTCCCTTTATGTGCCTTACTCCCGCCATAAAACTTCTTCTACATCCCCTCCTTGGTATAATCGTAGACTTATCTCTCTACGAAACAAAAGAAACAAGTTATGGGCGGTATTCCTTCGCACCCACTCTTCTTCCGACTATTCAAATTATCTAGGTACATATCTTCATTTCATTGAACTCTATAACTCTCTCTATCAGCGCTACCTGAATAGTGTGCAAACCAATCTCATAAATGACCCCAAGTCCTTTTTTCAATTTGTCAATTGCAAAAGTAAGACTGATGGTTATCCTTCCTCCCTCGCTTTCGAAACCAAAACTTCATGTGATCCTCCTACCATCGCCAACTTTTTTGCTACATTTTTCAAGCAATCATTTGCCAACAACTCCTTCATACCAGATCCCTCTTACTTCAATGATCTACCAAATTTCTCTATTGGTTCCTTTCTCACTCAAAATTTCGATCCTGCAGTTATTGAAGAAAAGTTACAAAATCTTAAGGATGAATTTGTACCTGGCCCAGACGGACTCCCCGCCATGTTTCTTAAGAAATGCTCTTCCAACCTGTCTCTACCACTTTCCTATCTTTTTCGTCTATCGCTTACACAGGGTGAATTTCCCCAGATTTGGAAGACCTCTTTTATAATCCCAATACACAAAAAGGGATCTAAGCATGAAGTTACCAATTATCGTCCCATTGCTAAACTCTCTCATATACCCAAACTCTTTGAAAGCATTTTATACGAAGCGTTAAGGTTCAAATGCAAGCCTTTTATTTCACCCCGACAACATGGTTTTCTAAAAGGTAGATCAACTACCACAAATCTAGTTGAATTCGTGTCTTTTGCACTCTCAGCCTTAGAAAATGGCAAAGAAATCGATGTTATAGCAACAGATTTCACTAAAGCATTTGATAAGATATCTCATAAATTGATCCTTTTCAAATTGTCTGCTCTCGGCTTTGAGCCGCTCTTTTTAAAATGGATTTCTTCTTACCTGGTAAACCGATATTATAGTGTTCGGTTTAGATCCGCCCTTTCTGTTCCATTCCTGGCCTCATCTGGAGTTCCACAAGGCAGTCATCTTGGCCCTCTTCTCTTCATTCTTACTATCAACGATGTTGAGAGTGTCATTAAGCACTCCTCCCTCTCCCTTTACGCTGACGACACAAAATTTTTTAAATCTATTTCCTCTCCCAAGGACTCTGCCCTTCTTCAAGAAGACCTTGATCGGTTTTCAATCTGGTGCCTCAAAAACTGCCTAGAACTTAATATAGCCAAATGTCAATCTATAACCTTCTCACGTAAATGCAACCCGTCTCCTCCCCGACTTTATTTTCTCCATGGTCAACCAATTCCCCTGGTTCAGTCTTTCCAAGACCTTGGCATATTATTCGACAGTGAGCTTAATTTCCGTTCGCATATCGATAAGATGATCCTCAAAGCCAACTCATCACTTGGCTTTATTAAACGGTGGTCCAAGGAATTTTCCAACCCGTATGTAACCAGATCTCTCTATATTACCTTTGTTCGCCCCCTGCTTGAGTATGCCAGTCAAGCTTGGTCCCCCTTTCACCGGGTTCATGTTTCCGGATCGAGGGTATTCAACGTCGATTCCTCCGATTTGCCCTCCGTGGCCTGCCATGGAACGACCCTTTAATCTTACCTCCCTATCAAGACCGCCTCAAACTTCTAAATATGAATTCGTTAGAAGAACGTAGGAATATTGCTGACGTTCTTTTCATTCATCGTCTTCTCTCAGGTTCCATCGACTGTGCATCCATTTTGAACTCCATTTCCTTCAATACCAACCCCCGCAATCTACGTTGTCCTCGTCTCTTCTATCTATCGGTCCACCGCACCTCTTATGGCTCCAACGAACCTATTTCCCGAATGCTCCGAAAGGTCAACTCGAACCTCTCCCTTTTTCATTTCCACCTGAGCACTCCTCGTCTCAAACAAGATCTCCTCCATCACTTCCTTGGTCACTAGCTCTTAAGTCTTTCTGTTAGTTTTTAAGTTAGATTAAGCTTGTATTAAGCCAATAAATGGGGGCCTCAGCCCCCACCAAAATTAAAAAAAAAATTAAAACTTAGCAACACATAACGTAAAGGAACTTGAAGGGGAGTGATATTTTCATTTATGTTGGTAAGTACGTTGGATTGAAGGAGGTGGGCGAAATTTGTTTTAATGAATGTTTTTAATCCGACTAAGTGATAATTGATCACTTCGCTCTCGTTGTCGTGATTAGATTGGTTTTTGTACAGATGGTGGATCGCTGCCAGTTGCTTTTCGACTATCCTTCCGGTGCACATGTAAACTTCCACCTTTCTGTCAATGCAGTTTACTGAGTGCTCAATCTTCTCAATTCTGTCAAGAGTTGTTCAGCTAATATGACCATTCTCCATTAGCATTGCATTAATAAACTCGTTGTTGCATTTAATTGCCATCATAACGTGAGGCAAGGTGATCTCTTTGCACTCGTCGCAGTAAAAATTGAAGAGACTGCAATACTCCTTGAGGTAGGTAATGGATCTCCGAATAAGTCTGATGCAAATTGCATGGAAAGATTTTCCGCAGAGACCATTGAAGGCTACCCATTCGGGGCGTTGGGGTCAACAATTGAGCAAGGAACACTAGCATAGCACTTTTCCATTTTTTGTTTATTTAAGTTTCGACCTACACTATTAATTTTTTTTTGGTTTTTTTTTTTTTTGGGGGGTCAACTGGCACAGCTGAATTTTTGAGACAAAACTAGGTCGACGAGCAGCGACGGAAAATACAGGGTCGGCAGTTTGCAGGAAAGTGGAAAACTAACTGAATTCGGTATACGGGAGGAAAAGAAAAACACGCACAGGTTGACAATTGATTGTTAATTGCAGATAAACTAAATGTTGACCCTCAATCAATACTTGAATGGTCACAAGAAATCCAACTCTAACTTAAGCCAGCTAAATCAAGCTATTTGGTCATACTCAAAGAGTTGGTATGTGAAAGCTACTTTCCACCAATCTTTTTTGGAGGCTCGACTATCAAATAAGTTGAAAAAAGCAAGAACTTAAGGGTGTGGTTCAATAAAACTTTCACTTGGGATGACTACATTCGATAAGTAGTTGTTAAAATATACGGGGTTTTGAGAATGCTCTCATTTTGTCAATAATTTTCTCCAACAGTTTTCATTCCTTCACTTTACGCGTTTCATACCAGGGCACGTTATTTTGTGTTTGGAGTTTGTCGGTTTGTCAACTCAAAAATAGGTAACCTAGAGGAAAAAATCACTTTTCTACTGTTTCTCAGATTTTTGCTGCATCCATTACCAATTAACTCTTAAAGTGCTGTTAACATCCATCAAAAATTAGTGTCGGCATTCTCAAAAAAAAAAAGCCTTATGCATCATAAATGTCAATCACTTGTGATCCTTCTCATGAAGTTTCTCACAAAATACTCGTATAAGGCTTCGGAATGAAACAAAGTTCCCTAAAGTGATGGAAGCCATTTCATACCGTTGTTCCTATTAATATGAAAAAAATATACGAGCTGCGCAGAGGTTGAAAAGTGAATTCTGCCAAAATGCACTAATGTCATTCCTTTCATCGTATCTTGATGCCCAACGGATGATGTAAAAATTGCATCACAAGCAATTTCTTATTCATTCAATCAAACGAAACCATGTTGCCCTTCCACAAGACTCTCATTCAATCTAACCGCCACCGCCGTCGCTGCCGCCGCCGCCGCCTCCACTACCGACTTCAGAGGACTCAGAGAGCATTTGTGCGATACGAATTTCATTACAAACTTTCTTCACACTAATGTGACGGAAAAATTGGCTCCATTAAAGGCTGGCAAGAATTTATTTAATCATGTCTCCAAGGACCTTTACTGCAGCGTCCCGATAATGTTCAACCAATTTCCAACTGTTTTTTCTGCTTTAAATTTTTTTTTATTGTCTTCTTAATGGTTCTCCGAATTTCTTAGTCGTTATAGGTAACGATCATAAAACGATGTCCCAGACGGCAATTTTTTAATGCCCTTCGTTTAGGAACGAGTACGATATATGATATAGCTCCTTTCGAAGAGTGGCAAGCGCGCCATTGAAATGAGAAGTCTATGTGATTTATGGTATAATGGCATAGAATAAAGCCCTTAAAAGCCTTCCATATCACAAAGAGGGCGATGGTGAAGAAAATAGCAAAAGAAGAAATGCATTCCTTGCAATAAATTTAATCTTCAAGAGGTGACTGGTCCTCTAAGTAGGAAGACTCAATAAGGTTGAACGAACAAGTGTTGGTAAGTAGAGGTGCTCAAGCGTCTGCTAAATTCGAGAGGATGGAGCTTCACAAATATAAACTCGCCCTCAACGGCATTCAGATAATTTCTCAACCGTCTTCCTCTTCCTATGCTTTAAAAATGATGGAGTACTCTATACTTGTATTTATGTTGGCATTCGTACTTTGTGCTCCGGTGCACTTTCCCCAGTACATCTTAATGGTGAAACTGGAAGGACCATGAATCGAATCGGAGGAAGCGGAAACAGAACAAAAAACTCAACCATGACAGAAATGTGATGGATAGAACCATGTAGACCGTAAGTCAAGCACTTTCATTTCATGTTCATTCAATCGTATGGCAAATAATGGAGTTTTCGAATTAGGAAATACTATTATGTCATACGTACGTCGTACCTCTATAACAAAAAAGCAGTCGAATCGTTTCTTAAAAAAGGTATTGCGCTCGGGTGTGATACCTTTCATATTTGTACATATGTATGCAGTCTTATGCACATGTTGGTACAGATATACGTACATATATGATAGAGGTTACGAGAATTTTCCTATGGCTCATTTGTCCCAGAAAACACTTTATGGAGTCAGAATCGGTTTGGGGGACGCTTGAAGAACAGGTGGACCAAGTGAAAATGGACTCCTGATGTGATGCAAATGTACTCGAAAGTGATGGAGTAACCTTGCTTGCTGCGCATATGAGAGCATACGTCGATAAGGTACATCCATACACACGAGGTTTATGAGTTTAAAATTTTATGCTTGATGGAGTAACTTTTAAGGACATCTTCAAGAGCTCGGTGTGAGTATTTAATAGGTTTCCTCCCAAACGAGGCATCTTGAAGGATTCAAATTAAAATTTTAATAGTACATAGCTTTTATTTATCCTTGTGACTTGCATGTTTGAGAAAGTGTGTTGTATGAGGACCCGTTTTTAACGAATAATGTGTTTAAGATGCTGGACGATTCATGAATGTGAAAATACATTTTCCTCAATTTAAATTGGTATAAATAGTAGGTTCCAAGAAAACTGGAACTCTACTTAGGAAGTTTGTTTTATTAAATTATAACTTCAATATTGTCTCCTTATGTCATGTATCAGAGGAGCAGCAGGCAAAAGTCTCAACGTCTTTTCAGACTAAACTTTATGCAAAACCAGAATGAGCCACTACAAGGAGTATTCTGTCTTCCAGAGCGATGTTTTTTTTGACCTATGATGCCCAATATTATCATTTCATCACTGCCAATCATAGTGTTTGCTGAGTATTTTATATCGAAACACACTGATGTTTTATTTTGAAGCATCTTAGTGTTTAAAGAATTTAAAAATTTTGAAATAAAATACATAGAATGTTTTGTGGGTAATTTTCAAACTTCATAATGTTTTGATGTAACACATTTTTAATGTTTGATGATAATGAAACTCTTTTTGCGTTTTGTTTTCTAATGCATATGTTACTGTAAAAGCCCGTATATTTGTAAATCTTAGGTTTAACTAGTAAATATTAAGATTTACCAACCAACATGTGAGGATTTTTTAAACAAGGATAATTTTTATGGCTTTTGCCATCCGAGTTGGGTGGCTAAAAGTTTTTCGAAAGTTTGGAGATCAGTTCTTTAAAAGAATGTACTACCAAACAAATACAGCTTCTAAGCAAATATGTATGAAGAAAAAGAAAAGATTTTTTCAAAACGAAGCTCTAAAATTAATGAACTGTAAAGATACAAAGGAGTTCTGGTGTGCGATTAAAAAATTCAACTGTAGAGCACCCCAAATTGGCACTCAGCTAGACGTAAGGACACTGATAAATCACTTTTAAAAGCTATTGAACCCACAAAGTAGCATAGTGCAGTTTCACTACGCAAAGCCATTAATTAAAAATGAAATATCAGACGCACCTATTACACAGGGAGAAATATGTAACGTTTTGAAAAAACTTAAAGATGGGAAGGCAACTGGAGCTGATCGGATACCCATTGATTTTTTTAAGTATGCGACAAGCAATTTTATCAACAAAATAGCCGTGATTTTCAATGGGATGCTGGAAACAGGTAACCTACCGCCACAGTTCAAATAAGCCATAATATATCCGATTCACAAAAAAGACAATTATCGTAGAATATCTTTCCTTAACTCATCTTACAAAGTTTTCACAAAACTTTTAAATGAGCGTATGTCAATTTGAATCGAAAACAACAATTTGATCAAAGAATTCCAAGCAGGTTTTCAGAATGGTTATTCAACCGTAGACAACATTTTCGTACTGCAAAACATTGCTGGGACACTCCTCGACCAAAAAAATAAATTATTCGCCTTTTTCGTTGATTTCAAGACAGCCCTCGATAATATCGATCGAAAAGCTTTAATATTCAAACTTTATAATGCTGGAATGAGCCAAAAATTTGGGAGGGTTATCGAAAATATATACGAGAATAACCAATCGAGTGTGTGGAGCGGGACCGAAACATCAGAATGGTTTGACGAACTATGGGAGTAAGACAGGGATGTACACTAAGCCCATATCTCTTTGCTTTGTACATCGGTGACCTCACCGACTTTTTACCTAGAGGAATAGAGATTGCAGGACATTTAATAAAAGCACTTTTATTTGCAGACGATGTGGTTCTATTTGCATATTCACCAGAGTCCTTACAATTAATGATTAACCGTCTTGATTTGTACTGCCAATTATGGAATCTTACGGTTAACCTTTCAAAATCAAAAACTATGATCTTTAAGAAGGGAGCTGGTAGAGAGTGCAGAAACGAAAAACAGCATCTCAATGGACAGCCCATTGAAATTGTGAAAACCTATAGATATCTCGGGGTGACAATAGCTAGTAATCTCGGTATGGAACCTCATCTAAAGGAAAGACAAATAAAAGCTAAAAGTAGCCATATCAGCTACATGGAAAAAATGTTTTTCAAATCAACTAATTGACCACAGCGTAAAGTACAAGGTTTTTCAAGCTGTATCAGAATCTGTTATGATGTACCCAGCGCAATATTGGGGATACTGCCAATATGAAACAGTAGAGAAGCTCCTTAGATACTACATAAAACGATGCTTTAGCTTACTAAGTACAACGCCAAACTACATGATCAATATCGAAACAGGACTTTCACAGATTTTCATTAAATCATTAAAATTGCATGTAGATTATGTAATAAAAGTTTTAGAACTATCGGACGATAGACTTCCAAAAATAATTGCGAAGAAGGTATACGCTCTGGTATAAAAAAAACTCGAAGAACTAGCAACGTACTGCAGATTCGAATGCAATTTAGCTTATGGAAACGAAAGTTACCTCAAAGATGTTGTTTGGAAATATTACTTTGTTAAAAAAAAAAAAAAAAAAAAATGAAATGAAAGAAATATTTTATCAAATTGTTCGATTTATCATTATTATAATCAGACCTTAAATAATTTGTTCAGAACTAATAGTCACATAATGTTTAGAATTAATACTCTCATATGTTAAGAATTTGTTCAAGCCACAACTGTGTCTAAGATCATTTTCTCTTCCACTTGGATTTAAAACGCAGAAGAGATAAGTATTAAATCAAATATACATTTTTATATTTTTCGTCGCCTTTTACTTGCCTTTTATTCGCACATAGCAGTTCAAGTGCTGGTCCTTCATTTTTCTCGTTGTTGAACCATTCTGAGTTTTTGTTTAAAATTTCAACAAATTCTCAAACAGATGTGCTTGGCAATCTTCATCGTCCGTTCACCGAGCTACATACTGCGTTTTAAAACACAATCTGTCTGAAAAAAATTATTTCCACAATGACAACAGCAAAGAACTAATTTCGGCTGTTTTTAAGATGAGAGGCGAACTAATACGCCTTGATTATATCCCACATCGTCCAGATCTACCAATTTATTGTAGTCTTTGCAACTTATCTGAGAGAGAAGACGTTATACATTTCATCGGAAGATGCCCCATCCTTAAAGAAATAAGAAGATATTTTCTAGGAAACGATACAATATCTGAGGAAGAAGTTATAGCCTATCTAAACTGCGAAAGCAATGTAAAACAACTTTTTTACTGCTATAAAACAGCAACCAATTACCGTAGTAAAATTATTACTGAGAACTTTTAACTTTGTAAAAATAATTTTTTTTTTATTTTTTGCTTTTTTACATATCTTTAAATCCTTATAAATTCAAGGGTTGATTATACATTAAAACAAACTTGTTATTAAATGTTTAATTTCATGCCAATCAGTCAGACGGCACAGCCATGCTTAATGATTTTTGTAACATAAATTTGTATTATAAACAAGAAAACAAACAATAACTTTAATCTAATCTAATCTAATCATCGGTTTTACCAATAACAGTTGGTAAATGTTAGTTTTGAGAACAAAACAATTAATATATTTTTCCATCATTTATTTTGGGCATCAATCGGCGGTGTTTACAGAGAATGAACGATTGTTAGATTTTCGCCTGATTTAACCATTCCAGACTTCTTTTTGAGAGGTTTTTTGAAGTCACGACTCTATGCCAACAAGCCTCATACACAAGCCCACAAAGGGATCATCCGTCAAGAATGCGAAGACCTATCGCCGGAAGTTGCAAGCAAAAGTGTTGGAAAATGCCGCAAATCGGGCCCGAATGGTCATCAATTCTGGCGGCGGCCACTTAGTGGATATCATTTTCTCCACTTTATGGAAACAAATTTAAGACATCAAGTAAGCACAATCCAAAAACAGAAACAAAGTTTTTTGTTAATAAAAAACATTACAGCCAAAGAACATTGGGTGATAACTTTTACGCCACCTTGTAGATACATTATAAGTACTAAGGTAGTCTTATCCGACCTGACATATAGATGGTGGTTGTTGTTTAAAAAGAATGACTACTTTGGAAAATATCAACCTTATAAAGCTTAAATTTGAACTTTGACGATGTTAAGTTGTTTAGTACGTATTTGTTCGGCGGCCATCAATACTGAACGCTCTCAACGAATTTTTAAATATAGAAAAAATTGGTCATCGTTATGTGATACAATACTTTCATTTGAAAGGCATCAATCCAACCAACATCAAAACGGAACTGGATTCTACTCTACGGGAGTCTGCTCCTTCATTTACAACAATAAAATATTGGGTGGGAGAGTATAAGCGAGGCCGAACACTGCAATGGTCGACCAAATGAGGTAAGCTCGCCAGAAATGTTGCAAAAAATACACAAAATGGTCTTGGATGACCGTCGACTAAAAGTGCGTGAACCACCAGATATGGCAGACATTTCAAAAGGCGCTGTACATGAGATAGCTGTGCGCAAGATGGGTGTCGCGATGACTCACAATTGAACAAACACAGCGTCGCGTCGTGTGGATGTTTCAATCGAGTGCTTGGCGAAGTTTCACAGCAACAAAGCCGTGCTTTTATGTCAATTCCTAACCATGGATGAATCATGGGTCCCTCACTTCATTAGGAAACAGTCGAAACCAAAGGGGAGAATCGGTTCCAAAGAAGGCGAAAACAGTTTCATCTGGAGGCGTCAGGTTTTTCGGATGCGCGCGGGATAATTTTCATTGATTATCTTCAGAAAGGAAAAACAATCAACGGCGTGTATTCTGCGAACTCATTGCAGCGTTTGCAAGATGAAATCAAAAAAAAACCGCCACAACGCACCAGTTCACACATCCGTCATCGCAATGGCCAAAATCAATGAGTTAAGGTTCGAATTGCTTCCTCATCCGCCCTATTCGCCAGATTTAGTCCCTCAGATTATTTTCTATTTCCGAATTTGAAAAAATGGCTCAGTGATAAAAGATTCGTCAACAGTAAAGAAGTGGAATAGGAGCTCGGCGATTTTTACTGTAAACAGGGTATCGAAGCTATTGAACATCCCTGGGAAAAGTCTATTCAACTAAAAGGAGACTATGTAGAGAAATAAACATATTTCCTTCCATTTTTTTTTGTTTTCTTTATTAGGCCGGGTACTTCTGGGATTACCCTTGTACTCACATGCCTGCTTTTACAGAAACTTGAAAAAAATTCTGCTGGTTTTTTTTTTCAATATAGGCGTTAGGCAAGAGCATGCGTATGTAAGAAGGGTTTAAGAAAGGAAATAAAATAAGTTTATTTAGAATGATATCTTTGATAACAGTCAGCGACTGTTACAGCTCATTAAAGTATTCTTCATCAGCTTAGTCATCTATTAAAATGTTATGCAGAAAAGGTGCAGGTGGTATTGCTACATTTTTTTGATGACGAGCATACCCAAGATAACACAAAATATTCATATCCTGAGCAAAACATCCGACAGTTCTCATACCAATCAGACAACTGCAATAATAGGGCTTGATAGAATTACTTCTAAATGGTGAGCCAACAGTTTGTGTGGAAGTTTTGATTAAATTATGCACACATTTATTGTGAATTTAATAAATTTCGGTCCATGGCAATTATGAATAAAATACAACTTCGTCCATGTGACCACAATGGCTTCTGTTACAAGTGACCATCCGAAGGTCAAAATTATCAATGACTTTTTGAAGAATAAATGGGTTAATGGGCGCAATTTCAGTTTGGAAATTATGTTTGAAATTCTAAATTATCTCTGGGCTATTGGCATAGCCCTTATTCTTTAAATGAGCTACAGGAAGAAGTCTAAAGGTTATAAATCGCATGACCTTGGTGGCTTCTTCTCTTCCGAAATAATACGATCTTCAAATTTCGTACGTAATCAGTTTTTTGATTGATGGCTGTGTGGGCGGTAGCACCATTCTGCTGAAACCAGAGACCAACCAGACCCAATTAATTTTTTTGGGATGCATTGGTTTTTTGTGAATCTCGCATGGGTTTGTTCCCAGAAACTACAATTTTGTTCATTTATGTACCCATCTATCCAAAAATGGGATTCATCGGAAAATATTAAATTCGATGACAAATTGTCTTGGCGATCCAGTTAACAAATCGGCGAGGTCGTAGAAGGTCTAAAATATTCAATTGTTGTGTAATTTGGATTGGATTAATTGTAAAGTACCATAAATGAGGCCCAATTTTTGACTTCGGCGACGAATTACGTTGCCTGGCTGGTTTTGAACACTTTCGTTCATATTGGCGATGTTTTGGCGTGTACATGCTGGCGGAGTATGCTGATATGGAGTTTGACCCGATAACGAGCCAGTTTTTTCAATACGCTTCACTATTGCATGACTTCCGGTCGCACTAGGGCGATTATATTTCCGAAAAATCACGAATTTTAAGAAATGGTACTTTTACTGATGGCCAATTGTCGTAATGTGATTGAATAACAAAAATGCGTTTTTGCATGGTAAGCGAATCTATGACTAAAATTGCCAAGGAATGTTTGACATCTGTCAAAAAGCCAACCAACCATCCACATCAACTGTTGGCTCATCATTTATTAGCAATATTTTCCTCATTAATGTGTGCATAATATACACTAGAAGTTATATGTCGAGATTTTATATGACCTTTTAATAAGTAATTGTGTCCTTGTAAATTCTGGTAACATATGGTAATTCTTGCTACATTTGGATACACGTATACATATTTTGTAGTTCCCGTTTGCTTAAAATATTCCCCAGAGTATGAACGAGCTTGCTTTATGTGATAGTTTCCCAGGGATATTTTATGTAGTTCTGACAAACTTTGTAAGAGAAAATGAATTAAGTTTGCAATATACCCTTCAATACTTAAAAACACTGCCCTTTTTCGATTAAGATTACACTCTATGTATTACAAAATCACCTAGCTGATTGGGAGTACATAATCTGCTCAAAGCGATTTGCAGCTGCTCATAAGCATCATCGGTATCTTCGATCAGTGGATGAAGTTTTTCAAATTGCTGAAGCTATTTCAAAATCATCCATCAAGTGAAAGTACCAAGATTGAAGAACTCCTGACGAAACAGCTTAAAAACTCTTTGAAAGCGTCCATATACTACTACTGCAACCCACCTATACATCGCGATTTATTTGCTTGAAGTGTTGATAGTAGCTGATGTCCTTCCAGCAGGGATTTGGGTATAAGCGCTCTACACCCATGTGATTCTAAGGTTTAAATTGAATCTTTGAAGCATCTATCGAGAATAAAGATATCATTCCTTCTGGAAAACTGCCTCATCGCCGCATTTTTGCTTCTGGAGCTTGTTCGTTATTGAAGCATCCCAATCCATGGCTGCATACGGACCTTATATTGTATTTCAAGAACATATCCATACAGCAGATTAAAAGAAATGGTTCAACCAAATGCTGTTACTTATATAAACAGTACGTTTGTCTTTTGGAATGCGGAATTAGAGTTCTTTTGGATCTAAACATAAGTGCCGTCACAAATGACGATTTCAGGGTTGACAAAAAAATCCATTCAGAATTAATTTATTCTTTCTAGCAAAGTCTTGAATCTTACTTTTTTCTAATGAGCCCATGTTCTTCCCTTCTTTTCTGATCGTAGAACTCGGGAGCCTCTTTTATTTTTCTCTGCATAGGTTTACATGCCTTTTTTGAGACAAGTTGAAACTCAGAGTCGGTTTCTCTAATTTCTTCTTGGCAGTAATGCCACTGGGATTCTATGTTTAATGGTATCGAGAGGTTAAGTGAAACATGATCGGAAAATATCCTGGCGGTCTCTTTTGGTTAGAGCCGTTCGTTGTTTAACTTTCTCACAACCTCTTGCTGGATTTGGGCTTTTACGAATTTGCGCATACCTATCTCGAAAGCAATAAAGTATTGGTCTGGGTCGATGTTAGCTGCTCGGAATGTTCGCACATCCAAAACACTGGAATAGTACTTTGGGTCGATCGCTATATGATCAATTTGATTGACGGTTTGCTGATCAGGAGTCAGCTAGGTGCCTTCATGGATATCAAGGCGGGGAAACCATGTGCTATAGATACATTGTATCCCTCCGAAATATTAATAAGCCTGTGTTTTTCCGGAAGTGGTAACGTGGAGAAGGCATTACCAAAGATGACCTCCTTTAATAGCTGTGTATTGAGATCGGAGAAGACAATTTGTACGTCGAGTTTAGGGAGTTGCTCGTAGATTTTGCAGAAGAGCTTGCTTTGATAAGACCGTCCTTCTCCTCTATTGGGGCATGGGAATTTATGGGGTGTGCTCGTATGTTGGCCGCTTTACCCTTCATGCGAATCGTCGTCCGGTGTCTGCTTACATGTCTGAAGCTAAAGACTTGTTCTCTCTGACGGCGAATCCGAATCGAAGTAATCGTTACTACGACTACGTTACTGCTGTAGCAGTTGTCAGTCATATCCTTGCTAGGTTGGTCAACAGTAAATCTGTTACTTTCCGAGGCTACTAGCTGATCCTTAACATTGATTTTATATCCTTACGTATAGGGTTGTGGGCCCTCTGACGGCGGATGACAGCTACTGGTTGACCACGCATTTGCCATTTTAGCCTGTATCAGAAAGGAATTACTCATGTCGCTAATGGACACCACTAGAAGGATGCTCCCGAGCGCTGCGAACTACAAGTTATAGAACTGGCAGCAATTTCTCGATCATTAAAATCCATGTTAGTTAATGGAATTGGTGTGGGAGGCAGTAATTCACACTTTTTGGATAATGATAAAAACCCCAAGATGCTTGGGAAAGGCGTTCGTTCCCAGAGATCTTATTTAGACGGTGCTAAGGTATCAAAATGGACCTGAAATATAAGAATGGCATGTAATATACACGATGACGTTAAAATGAAAGTTAAATGCACAGCGGGGAATATCGGCGAATCAGAAGTTAATGTCAGAGTACACTTGGCAATCCTTCATTCTTTGGCTGCCTTGAAGTGGCAGGAAGGCTTCAGAGTCAAATATCCTAAGGTTCTGCAAAGAACCCAGGTGAGACGTCGAACTAAGTGCCAAGGACGTCTAAACTAGACGTAAAATAGGTAACAGTATGGAGGCGACCCTAAAGGATTATACTCCAAGTGGTACTTGCAATATCGATAATCCACCCGTGGTCTTTTCGACTGCTGCCGTGGTATTGATTCTGGAGGCCCCACCCGACGTACTATACAACTTAAACCCGCCGATTTCGGCGCTGACCGAGGAACACTTAAATTCGACGACTGCTGCGACTCTTTCTACGACACGTTCAGTAGATTGAGCTGGAACGATGGAGAGAGTACCGAAGAGGCCTTGTCTGTTACTCCATCAGAATAGGCCGGTTATTGGACAGAGTACTTTTTCTGATAGCTCTTCTCGGAAAACCGAAAATGTGGAACGGGCTATAGAAATGACACACACTGAAAGACTGCCGTCTAAGAGGCAGTCGAAGAGGCGAAGGAGATGAGAGGCAAACTGACGGCGTGAAGAGATGGAAAGTGCCGTCGAAGACCCGAGTGCCATAAGTCTCACTCCCCCAGCGGCAACGGAGAAGAAAAGCAGGTCGGTGGAAGTGATACCCATTGAAACCAATCAACCTCTCGGGTCTGAAGCTGCACCATCTTCTTCTAACCCGAACATTGCTAAGAGGAAGCAGGTTTCCGGTACACCTGTCGATGGGTCTCTCCACGCACGGTGCCCTGATAAAACCGGTCCTGCAACCAGCAAAGGCTACAGCTCCGGTGGACGGAAATCGCATAAAGCGGTCAAACTCATTGTCAAAAAAAAAAACCAGCGGTGGTTTCACATGCGCTCGACGTCTGGACGAGGCCAGTGTTACACCCAGCAAAGGTCGTAGTTCTTATCGGCAGTGTCGGCCAAAGCGGTAAATTCCCCGCTGAGAAACAACTCTGGTGGTGGCTATCCCAGCGCACAATATCCGGCTGAAACCGGTGTTGCAACCATCACAAGCTCTGGTGGACGGAACTTGGAGGTCGCTGGAAAAGTAACCTCCAAAAAAACCCGGAAATGCCATAGGAGACGAAACCGGCGCACGTAAAACGATGCTGCTATCTCCTCTAGGGAACTTCGAAGGCTGGCAATGACAACAGTCTGAGCGATGTTGAGTGCAAACACTGTGTCGATCAATTCAAGCGGAGCGCTACGATATGGAGAAAGGAACTCTTAGAGTAATCTGCTCCACGCAGCAAACTGTTGAATCGCTAAGCAAATATGTGGCAAAAATCCCACCCCTAGAAACTGAGACTTTCGAGGTTTTCAGAGAACCAAAACTGACGCGCGCCATCCTCTGGGTTCCGGATTAACTCAGAAAAACGGGATACCACCTTGATCAAAAAGTTCCCGCACCACACCACCGTGTGGCGCTCCCACTGTTCCGATTTGAGTTGTGTTAAGTTGGTAAATCTGTTGTTGACATTCCCTCTAAATCTTGGCGTCATAGCTTGACATTTGCAAAAGTTACGTAGCCAAGAGTACATCTATCTCTCTGTGTGAGTTGGCGATTTTTTACAATTTTAGAAATGGATTTCAATTTGCAACAACGAATGGTGCACGAACGTTGGAACTGTTGGAAAAGTGTTTCGGCAATGATTCTCTAAGGAAAACTGTCGTTTACCAGTGCCACGAGCGGTTCAAAAGTGGTAATGAGTCAATCGAAGATGATGAACAGAGTGGCAGACCATCGACATCGAAAACCGACGAAAGCATTGATGAAGTAAAAGAAATGTTGGTCAATAACCGCATAGTAACCATCAGAGGAGGACTTGAACGATGGATCCGTCCAAGACATTTTGGTTAATGATTTGGGTTTCCGTCGTGTAGCAGCAAAGTTGGTGCCTAAAGACCTCAATTTCATGCAAAAAGAGACCGTATTGACGTCGCAAAAGAGATGATTTGCGAGGCTGAATCCGATCCCACATTCATCAAAATTCAAAAGGATCATTACTGGAGACGAGACGTGGGTTTATGAGTATGACACGCAATCCAGACATCAGGCAAGTGAATGGCGTTCACCAAATGATCCGAGACTTTTTTCTGATCAAAAAAGAAGGCAATGCTCACGGTTTTCATGGATTACAACGGTGTAGTGCATCATGAACTTTTGTCAGAAGGCCAGATAGTAAACAAAGAGTATTTTTGGGCGTTATGAGACATTTGCGTGAAGCAATTCGCCGAAAGAGACCAGAGTTGTCTGCAGAAAACTGGTGGATTTTGCACCATGATAACGCATCGTCGCACAGTGCCATCATTATTCGTAATTTTTTGACGAAAAATGCATCAACTACCATCCAACAGCCACCGAATTCACCTGATTTAGCTCCCTGTGACATCTTTCTGTTCAATCGAGTTAAAAAACCACTAAGGGGTACGCGTTGCATCAGCCGAGAGGAAGTAATGGAAAAATCGCAGGAAGCACTGATGGACATAACGAAAACCGAATATAAAAAAATGTTTTGAGGATTGGATCAAGCGCTAGCATAAGTGTGTTGCAGTCGATTGGGATTACTTTGAAGGGCACAAAATTCCACCTTTTGATCAAGGTGGTATGTTCAGATGCGTCTTCATACCCTGAACCCGTCACTTGACACTGAAAAGTGGAAAATCTACTTTCACAGGGAGAGAAAGAATCGGGAAAACAAGGACGGCTCTTCCCTTATTGTGAGCTTAGACAAAGTCTAGCTATAACTCACGTCTCTATCTCCACTTTGGCAGGGTTAATTTCTACTTTGTTTCCGAATGAGTGCACATAGGAGACGACCATCCCAGTATCCACCTATTCTGTGTACTCAAATCTACCTTCAACATTTCAAGTTCGCTACTGCATTCCTATGTAGGAGGCTTTCCGTGTTGAATACAAAACCCCACATAATATCCATACAGGAACCATGGGGGTAGAATAAACTCATCTGTGGTTTTGGATATTTTAGGGGTTTCATAATACTTTATGACGAGCTAACGAAAACGCCAAGAGCTTGTCTTTATGTTCCGAACTCACTCTCACCATCTAAGCTTAGGCGATTGTGTAACCAAGATTTAGTCGCTGCTGACATAAGCTACGAAACGAATGGAGAATGGCACAAATTCGTCGACGCGTCTGCTTATTTTCCCTATGATTCATTATTGCCGCTACCACAGGTGGCGGTAGCGGAGCTCATTGAATATTGTGCCTCCAAGAAGATGGGACTTATCATATGCTGCGATGCTAATGCTCAGAATACTTTTTGTGGCAGTAGCAAATGCAACGTGAGAGGTAATCGTCTCCTGGACTTCATACTATCGGCTGACGTGGCTGTCAACAATGTTGGCTGTCAGCTAACTTTTGTTACGAGAACTTTATCCAGCAAGTATGCTAAGGAGATTACTGGTTGGAAAGTACTATCAGTACTATCGAAGATCTGACATAGACCATAGATACAGCTTGACCCTCTACCTGCTGTAGTGATTTTTGTTGCCATGTGTAAATATTTTAATTAAATATTTATTCATTATCTATAATAGCAGAGTTTTTTGGTATCTTAATCATAATGTCTTGAAATGGCACAAAAAAGAGGAACAAAAACTATAAGATACTACTCGTAATAGGGGTTTTAATTTCAGAAACGACTCATGGAGAAAACTTGCCAACTTTTGAATTGTAAAACTCATTCAGAACCTGTGAAACTATACGAAAAGCAAAGTTTAAACTTTTTCCTTAAAACACAAATTTTATATATAAGTATATATATTTTTTTTTTTAATTAACAGTGAATATGACTCCCTACGTCCTGAAGAACTTTATAGCAAGTCCTCTCAGGTAGTGAAAAGTTTAATGTTTTTTTTTGTTAACTTTTCTTTTTGATTTGTTTGAATTGAAAATCCATTTCGCTATCTCTAAGATGAAGTTTTCTTTCACAGCCCGTTGACTGTTGTTGACTTAAAGCATTGAAACTTTCGAATACAAAAAGGCCGGCAATCTGGATAAATCTTGGTTTTAATTAGATTGCATACTTCATGAACATAGTTTTTTTCCTTTCTAACATCTGATAGATTTTGGTAGCCTTTTTTCGCCCTCTACGTATTACAAGTAAGATATCCCTCTAACCGAGGACCTCTAATGAAGTACCATCAACCGCATCGTTTTAATGAGAAGATTTACTTCCTTAAATTGAATTGCAAATGGGTGTCCGTCGACAAAAAAAAAAAAAAAAAAAAAAAAACAAAAGGAAAAGGGAATCGAAATCGGCCTTTTAGAGCCAATCCAGATATAATGGCTATCGGAATGGCGAGAAGAAAACTTAAATGAAAATTGGTTTGGGAAAGCGACAGCAACGCACGGAGATAGAAGTAAAAGCATGGATATGTACGAGTATTCGTATTCATTTTTTTTTTGTTTACTTTTCTTATCTAAATCTTTTTATGCGGTCATTGAACGCTCTGCAGATTATGTTGTTTTAATGTTGGACCGACCGGAAGAGTCTTGGGATTACTTGGCTGCTTGAGGAGAACAACTTCAGTTGGGAGTACTTCAAGGAAAGGACCTTTTTGTTATGGACTGAGAAATGATTCGGCCACTAGGGAATAAATCCATTTCTTAAGGACACGAACAAAGAAAATGGTATCGTTCCTTTTTCTTTATTTTTTTATTTTTGTTTTTTTGAATTTTTGTCTTTTTTTCTTGTTTCTACTTGCCTGATATCCTTTATAGATGACAGCCCTTTTTCAAAGACTACCGAAAAAGCAGCTCTTCAAGATCCGTGACTTTATGAAACGAAGTAAAACAAAATGAAGATGCTGCGAGTATATCCAGAAGAAAGCAAAGGAAACGAAACACACGGAGCTAAAACTATTTGTTGAATGATTATGATTGTTTTGATTGCCAGAAACGGATGTATTATCTAGCAAGGACATCAGTTCAGTTCGGTTCGGTTCGGTTCGGTTTGGTTGTGGAAGCGATTATAAAAATAGCAGTATGCCACTCGAGGATATCTTTAAAAGTTTCCTTATTTATTTATTTTTTCCCATTTTTTTATGGAAGAAGAAAAAACCCAGCTTTTTAGTGCTTGTCATTGTCGTTCGTTCCATCATGCCATGCGAAAGGAGTTCCCTAACGTTTCGTAAGTTTGTTACGAGGCTGGCAGTTGACGTCGATGTTGTAATGATTATGCTGAAAATTTGAATTTTAAATTTTCTCTTAGTCACGCAAATGATATTGAGAATGATATTTGCGTACGCTCCTTGGAGAGTTGAAACCTTGAATTTGAAATTTTCGAAAGCTATGTTGATTTTTATTTCATTTAAACAACATGGAAATATCATTGACGGTAGCTATGTTGGAGTATTGAAGAAACAATCGAAATATGTGAGGTAAAATTGACATAAATTGATATACTCGTACATATATGCCCTGCTCATATTTATTTATGATGCTTCACTTTGATTTAGTTGCCGAATTGAATAGCGTCAGTAAAATGTCATAGAGATTTTCGGTAGAATTTGAAAGGAGAACTTGGGGTGGTCTTTTGTTACCTACGAGTATTTCAGCAAGGTAAAAGGAACAAATATTTCAATATTATGATGAGTGAGTACATTTTTTTGTATAATGGTTTCGTTTTCCAAGCTATCATTGGGGTTTGATTGTTTATGTGACTCGTGAAATCACTGCCTCTAAAGTCCGTGTTTATTGACAAATTGATGGCGTAAAATTAGAACATCAAAAAAGTCCAGAAAAGGAGCCTTTATTCTTGGAGTTTTTCATGCTCGATTTTGAAATTCTCGAAGCTATGTTAAGGTTAGATTTTCCTTGAATATGGGTACGAGAATCGTCGAATCGTCACTAACTTCAAAACAGATAAACAGAGAATCATGTCAACCAGACAATCATCATCGCTTGTCTACAGCTTTATTTCGACAATTCGCCAAAAACGTACTAAAATTGACTGCCAACATGTGAGTCAGTTAAAGTTTGTGGATCTCATTTCCACACCTCAGTCGCTGTAGCTATATTGCTTGGATCAGAGTTTCTAGGCACGAGCTTGGTCATGATACCCATAGGTACCCATATTGGGCTGCAATCCAAACTTGGGTGGGTTCTCTTTGCAAAAGCTATTGCTTTTGCAATCATCTGCCACTATCATCTGCATGTATACAGACGTCCTATTTACGAATACTCTCTCCAGGTTCTGGAAAATCACTGTTTGAGGGAGTTGTGCGAAAAGCACTTTGAGGATACTCGTTACCGAAAGGAGGATGGGCGCTCCAAAGATAAGGTACACTTTAAACATGATGGCCCTCTTAGTGATTCTCATCCTTCTGTAGTTCGTGCTCCTTTCCCAGCGTTCTTCGTCAAAGACGAACAACTCTGGACTCAATACAATGGCTTTATTCAAAGCCTACGAGCAGTGTCTTAAATATGAAGTGAAAATCGTACATGGTGATTGTAGTAAAGGAGACTGCCAAGAATTGGGAAGTATATTAAGATATTCCTTAAAATTTTGGAGGAGCCAACATCGACTCAGACGATTTTTTTGTTGTATGCAAGATACGAATGTGGATATCCATAACAGCCATAACCCAGCGAATCATTATGAGAACAATTACAATCAAAAGAGACCACCAAGCTCTTCTACGATTGAATTTTCCTTTAACATCTCGAGTAACCAGATGCCGCCAGCATGGAATGCAGGAAAACGGTGGCTGTACATACTAGATTGAGTGAAAAGTGACCTCTTTGTCCGCCAGAATCCCCTGCTACAGCAAAAAAGGTTATGATGCCTTGAAGTCCGTTCATATTTAGGCAGATATCCCAAATTTCAGTGCGATACTGTCTTTAGTTTTGTTTTGACAGCTGATTGTTGTTGACGTGTTTGGCATTATGTTGAGTATGGACAAAAACGATTTTCGTTTTCTCATAAAACATTATTTTTTGAGAGGCAAAACGGCGAAGGAAACAAAAGAAAAGTTGGATAAATACTATGGGGCTAATGCTCCGTCAGATTACACCGTCAAATATTGGTTTCGAGAGTTTCGTAGTGGCCGCAACTCCACTACCGATCAAGTCCATAGCGGCAGGTCCTCCGATACGGTTACAGAGGACAATGTCAAAAAAATACATGAAATGGTATTGGCTGACCGGAAAGTGAAGGTGCGCGAGCTAGCAGATACCACAAAGATTAGTAATGAGCACACACGCCATATTTTGGGCAAGATTCTGCATATGAAAAAGTTATCCTGCCGCTGGGTGCCGCGCATGCTCACTCCTGACCAAAAACACGAACGCGAGAGCACTTCGAAAGAGTGTTTGGACTTGCTGATGCGGAATCGGGCGGATTTTTGGCGTCGATTGGTAACTGGATTTGGATCCCTCGGACTATTATCTCTTCCCAAGCCTCAAAAAATGGCTCATCAAAAAAAAATTCAGCTCACGCGAGGAAATCATCGACGCCACGGGGGAGTATTTTGCAGACAGGATCAAGAAGTTGGAAAATCCCTGGAATAAGTGTATCACTAATATAAAAGAACATTAAAAAAAAAAAAAAAAATTAATTCCCAAGGAGGTCACTTTTCACTCCATCTACTTAGTAGCGATCCTGCAGAAAATAACTAGAGGTTCTCGAGAGCTCTACGAGCAGAAGTGAAGGGAAGTAGATAGGATCATGAGAAAAAAGGAAGAGCACGAGTGGTGCTACCAATAGAATGAAGCTCAGAAATTTTTCTAACAATTAAGCCGAATATGCCTGATATCTATATGTTAAGGATGCGGAAGGAAACTTCATAGTAGAACCACAGCCGTCGGTGAGAAACAACACCACACCGTCGGGGAGAATGGGACAGTCAACCTAAACAAAGGCAGATAATATTTCCATTCTTACTTACTTACTTACTTAGGTCCTCTGACCTACTTTGTGCGTGAGGCTCTCCTTGCGGGGCATAGAGCCTCCACTACTCCTACCGGCCATAGTGTCCGGTTTCTGGAGATGTATCTCAGCTCTCTCCAATCGTTCCCCAGTTGTGCTGATTCCTTTTCGACCGCTCTTCGCAAAGTACTCGTACTTCTAGATCGGGCACTCGTCTGCGTCTCTGAGGGAAAGGGTTCCATTGCATCGCTTGACTCGTAATGCACTCGTGACCTTTACGAAGCCCATGCCCTATCCACTGCCAGTTACGGCTTCGTAAGATTCAATGAGTTCTGTTCACGAACGTTTGCACATTTTTTGTGACAGCGGGTGTGACTTTCTGCACCCATAAAGAAGCACGGAATCAACATTGGAGCGGAATAGTCGTAGCTTGGTCTTTAGGCTGATAGAGTTGCTTCTCCATATTTTGGACAGCATTCCGTAAGCAGCCTTTGCTTTGTCGATTCGGCTGATTATATCTAGTTCGGACCCGCCATCAGTAGAGACAATACTCCCAAGATATTGAAAATTCTCTACCATCTCTACTGGTTGTCCAGAAATCTCTACTTAGATAATGAAGTTCCAGGGCTGATCCGTTTGGTTTTTGCCATATTGATCTTTAGCCCAACGATTTTAGCTTCTCTCTCCACCCCTGTTGACCAACCATCCGGTTTCACTAATCCCTAAGATGTCCATCTTTTACCGCATAAATTGCTTCCCTAATTAAAGGAATTTGGCATTTTAAGGACCTTCACTTCCGTTGCGAGAAGCATCTTCACATTCCAGAAAGTGATCTTTGTCCGCGTACAATAGTCAAAAGTCGTCAAGGTGTTATCATTCAGTAGCGGTTTTGATTTCAGCTACGAAGAATGCTAACCTCCGTAACCTATTCCAGAAAGCTAGGCCTTTCGCATTTGTAATTTTAGCCTATTTACGTACATAGGGATACCACCAAGAGGAGGTACGAGTAAAATAAGCACATCATCGTGACTGATTGCTGCGCTACAATGCGTAAAGTTCATCGTTGAATCGTCTCCTCTAGAATCCCTCAACGCATACAGGACAAAATATCTTACGAAGAATTTTTCTCTCAAAACGACCAAGTGACCGCTTTAGAAGTGCTCCGTGTTTCGGAATAATACAGCAGGACTGGGATTACAAGGGTCTTATACAGAGTTTCCTTGGTTGTTCGGGAGAGGGACTTACTGCATAGTTGCCTTCTCAGCCCAAAGAAACAGCGATTAGCTAGCGTTATTCTTCATTTGATTTCGGAAGAGATTTCGTTCTTAGATGTGATAGCAGAGCCGAAGTACTACTTCAAAGGCTGATTTGTCGAAGTTGGGTGTCCCTTCTTGTTGACAGTATATACTTTGTTCTGCTCTCGTTTACCGCTAGACCCATTTTTGCCGCTACTGTTCCTATACTCGCAAACCTATCAGTGACAGCTCGATGTGTTCTATCAGACAGACTTTTGAAAGATCGTACCTCGTGTGTTGGCTTGTGAGTTTTGGAGAATTCTTTCAAGTATGATGCTGAAGAAGTCACATGACAGCGCGTCGCCTTGCCTAAATCCTTTTTTGACATCAAAGGTCTCGGCAGCAGCAAGCTTTCTCCATTGTCAACCTGCACAAGCGGACGAGTTTGGCAGGGATGTCAAAACTAGACATGGCTCTGTATATCTCGTCTTTAAAATCGATAAAAAGGTGGTGAGTATCAATCTGAACTTCTTGGGTTTTCTCCAGGATCCAATTAGTTCGTTGACAAACGGTTTCAGGCGCTTGCACAATACGGCAGACGAGATATTATATGCGATGTTTAGGAGACTGATACCTCTATAGTTGGCGCTGTTTAGAGAGTCTCGTATCAAACGATGCTGAGATTCCATTCATCAGGCATACATTCAAGTATACAGGAAACAAGTTGGTGTATGGTCTCTTAAATAGTTCAGCGGGTAGGCTATCCGGCCCGGCAGCCTTATTCGTCTTCAGTTTAGATATTGCTGTCCCCACTTCATTTTGGTCGGATGGACGGAATCCTTGACTTACATCGTCAATATTGAATGGTTCGCTCTGCCTGACAGCGGAATTTGTGTCGTCTTCTCCGTTTAACACGAGCCCACGATCACGTTTAGAGCTCACGAGCCGCTTTCGTCCTTTTGTACAGCGCCGCTTTGTAGGCATATTGTTGTGCTGCATGTGCTTGACGGCACTCTAGATCAAACCAGGGGTTTCATGGTGGAAGGTGGGTGAAACTCAGCACGTAAGTTGCGGCATTTCTGATGGCTTCTGGTCTTCAGAACTTAATGCTGGCTGCAAAGAAATTCTCAAGAGGTTGAGAGATACGCGATCGGCAAAGTTTCTAGCAGCTTGTTGCGATTGCTACCTTTCGATGTTAAATCTTCTCATAGTATTTCCCTGTTGTTGTGTCATCTGCGATTGCGTAGGCATACTTGGCCTGCAACTAGGTAGCGGTTTGAGCCTATGTTCGCAGCTCGGAATGTTCGAACATCTAAAATATTTGAGGAGTACTTTACGTCGTTCGCAACATGATCAATCTGGTTGACAGTTTGATGATCTGGTGTCTGCCATGTTCCCTTGTAAATATTAATCTGAGGAAACCGTATGCTTGCTATAGTAATGTCACGTCCCGCAGCGAAATCAATTAGCCTAAGTCCGTTTCTAGATGTGGCGTCGTGTAAGCTATGTCTTACGATTGTGCTACAAAAGATGTCCTCCCTTCCAAATTTGGCATTAAAGTCGCCTAAGACGATTTTAGTATCAATCAACGGACATTGCTGGTAGGTTTTGTCGAAGAGCTCGTAGAAACTTTTTTTGGTGGCATCGTCCTTTTCCTCTGTTGACGCATGAGCGCATATAAGGCTGATGTTAGCAAATTTACTTTTGATATGGATTATTATAAGGCATTCACTCACGTCTCGAAATCTCAAGACTTCTTACCTAAGTCTGGCGCTTGCAACAAATCCCCAACCAAATAGACTTTGCTTACGTTCCCTATAGCAACCACTGTAGTAAACATCACAGTTTTTCGTCTTTCTTTTGCCCGGCCCATCCCACTGCACTTCCTGGCTGACGGTGATATCTGCTTTATAGTAGTCTAGGGTCTCCGCTAATTGTTCGGCTGCACGCGGCCTGTTCAGATCCGAAAGTCGTTGCCTTTTGTTCGTTTTGTAGGGTCGTCAACAGTGAATCCTGTTGATTGAGTGGAATGTCTCGTAGTGAATAGACGTGCCGAAAATCTCTTCTGGCTTAAGTATTAAGTTTTCCGTTTATTCGTAAATAGTAAAATTCTTTGAGTACGGTAACAAAAGTCTTTCGAAGTGTACTTGTTCGTCGCATATCCTACCAGCGAAACTATTATTTTCATTTACATATATAAACGCGATCTAATCTAAAACAAAAACAAAATAAAAAATAAAGTACATATATCCGAGTCTTTGTGTTCGCCCATTCGAAGATTTTCCACCCACTCGTTTCCCGTATATCCATCTCTCTCATACAACCAAGAGTGCAATGGCTGGAAAAACACGATCCACATCTCTCGTCAAAGAGTCACTGTCAACACCGACACAGAAATCCCCCACCACCTCTGCCACGGTGAAAAGAAACCCTCAAGCCGTAACATCCGCTGAACTAGAGAGCCGTTTGGGGAAACTCACTGATGAAATTATTCGGAGTATAAAATCCGAAGTGAGTAATCTGCGAAGTGAACCCATCCAGATAATCGAACAAAACTTCGCAACATATACGAAGCAAGTCGATAGATCGCTACACGAATTGCAGTCGAGAGTTTCAGTTATCGAAACGAACTATGCTCATATTCAGAGCAGATTTGATGCTGATGAGAGAGGAGAATCCCATATGCTCAAGGGAGAAGTTGCTGAGCTGCAGTGAAGATGCGATGCATATGAGAGGAAAACACTTGCAGCTGATGCTATTCTTTTTGGTATTCCACAACTACCACAGAAAGATCTTAAAACCATCCTTGGTCGATTCTGCCAAACAATAAAATGTGCGTCCCCTGAATTAGATGCTATTTTTCGTTCTCGTCAGAGGAATAATGCAAGTGATTCTCCTATTGTGCTCAAGTTTCGTTGCCCCAAAGAAAAAAACAAGCTGCTTAAATCTATTGCTCACCACTGCAAAATAAACAAAAAACAGCTGTGTCTGCATGATGCTGGCATAGACTCCAACAAAAACATTTTTATGCACGAGAGCCTAACTGTGAAATATCGCTCTCTTCTTCATAAAGCAACTCAAATGAAGCGCCACAAACAGCTGTTTTCTGTTTATACACGATCTGGTTCTGTTTTCGTGAAAGAAACTGCAAAAGGGAACAGCATAATGATAGAGAACGAAGAAAACCTTAACACCATCGCCGGGAGACATCAAGAAGCATTATCGCAACCAAAAGCTTAAATTTTCTTTCATTCAAATTAAAATAACATGCTCATTTTGTATGTAGGTATCCTAAACGTATGCTATGAAAAGTTAAATTGTATGTATTATTATACGCTGATTTCTCTGTATGTATGTCGCTTGTGTTCTTGTTGTAAAGATTATGTCTCACTCAAATGCATTCCAAAGGGTATACGATGGCAGTGAAGGAATGCTAAAAACTATGTTAAATGTTTTCTGTTCTCGTAGAGAAGGATTTAAGGTAGCCCACATAAACGCACAAAGTTTGTTTCCTAAAATCGAAGAGCTTAGATATATTTTCGAAAAATCAAGGGTAGATGCAATATGTATTTCAGAAAGTTGGTTTAAGCCAAACATTGATAATGGAATCTATAAGTTGAGTGGATACAGACTCTTTAGGGATGATAGAAATGATCGTGGTGGCGGTGTGGCAGTATATGTAAGAGATGGCTTAAGTTGTAGAAAGACCCTTTTCTCTTCTTCTGACTCTCTTATTGACTATGTATTCGTTAATATAGTATGTGATAACAATTCTTTGCTGCTGGGCACTGTTTACAGACCTAATAATGATGTAGACTTAACACCCTTCTACGCTTTAATGGACTCCATATCAGTGGGTTCTAAAAATATAATTATATGTGGTGACTTAAACAGTAATCTTTTGGTTGAGAGGCATCTTGCTGAAGGGACCTACATCCAGTAAATATTACCACTCCCACTCATCACGTTAGTACTATAAGTACTTTACTTGATGTTTTTTTCGTTAGTCGTACTGATAGCGCTCTTTTTTATGATCAACTTTCTGCTCCAGCTTTCTCTAAGCATGATTTAATTTTTCTTACTTATGACTTTCGGGTACATAACCAAGGACCAGGTACCACATTTCAATATAGAGACTTTGCCAATATAGACAGAGTTAATCTTGAACAGAGCATAATTGCCACACCATGGGAACAAAGGTACAATTTCTCCAATCAAATATTAACTCTCTCTTCAACCAATATGTTCCGGTAAAAACAAAAACCATCAAAAGCTCATCACAGCCTTGGTTTTCAATTGAAATTCGTCAAATAATTATGCAACGTGATCAAGCGTATAATCGGTGGAAGCGATACCGTATAGCTGAATTTCACTATATATACAAATCCCTCCGTAATATGGTTGTTCGAGAAATAAGGGCGGCAAAGGCACACTTTTTCTCCGGCAGATTAAAATCTAGCCAGGGTAGTCGAAAGCTGTGGAGTAACCTACGACATCTGGATATAGGAAAAGAAAAACTTTCTTGTCCAAATAACACTGACGGCAATGTGCTTAACTACAAGTTTGTATCTATAGGACCAACTAGGACAGCAAACCTAAACCTTAATTTAGATAATCGGCATGCGCCTGTTGTGCAATCACCATTTAGCTTTGAATGTGTAGACAGTACAGAGGTAGTCAAAAGCTTTTTATCTATAAGGTCCAGCGCAATTGGAGTCGATGAAATTCATCCAGTTTTTATCAAAGCCATTCTACCGTTGATCCTACCATATGTGACTCATGTGATAAACACTATCCTTACGACAGGAACGTTTCCACATCAGTGGAAAATGGCTAAAGTAATACCTTTGCCAAAAAACTCTATTGGGGACGAATTTCGACCAATTTCCATCCTACCATTCCTCTCCAAAGTATGCGAGCGAATAATGCAAGGGCAACTTGACGAGTATCTTTCTCGCAATAAAATGATAACCCATATGCAATCAGGCTTCCGAGCAAAACACAGTTGTACTACTGCTATGGTAAAAGTTATTGAAGATATTCGATCTAGTTTAGATAAAGATGAAGTAACTTTTTTGATATTTCTAGACTTCTCTAAGGCATTCGACACTGTCAACCAAGCACTACTCTGTAAAAAACTACAATACTACTTTGGGTTTTCTCCTTTTGCTGTTAAATTGATTTCATCCTATTTAAGCAACAGAAAACAAGCCGTTTTTGTTAATAATATCTTATCTGATTTTCTTTGTTTAACTCGAGGGGTCCCTCAAGGATCTATTCTGGGTCCTCTCTTATTCTCTCTATATATAAATGAGATACCAGATCTAGTCACACATTCCTTAATACATATTTATGCCGATGACGTCCAAATTTATCGAAGCTGTACGCTAGGTCTCATTGAAAATTGATGCGTTGAAACTAATCAGGATCTTAATAGTATTTTTGCCTGGTCTTTGCAAAATGGCCTGACACTCAACCCTAATAAGTCCAAATGCCTGGTTATATCTGGAACCAAATTGGATCTGTCATGTTTCCCGCAAATCACTTTAAATAATTCCCCCGTCGATTTTGTGGATACATCAAAGAATTTGGGTGTTATATTTAACAGATTTTTAACATGGAACGACCATATTAACACCATCGTAGGGAAGGCTTATGGCGTTTTGCGAACCTTGTGGACAGCTCAACCAATTACACCAATGGATACACGAATCATATTGGTAAAATCACTTTTAATTCCAATCGTTGTACGTGGGTGTGAATTATATGGAAATTGTGATTCAGTATGCACACGAAAATTACAAGTTGCCTTCAACAGTGCCATTCGATACATATATGGGCTAAGAAGATATGATCATGTGTCACATCTCTCAGTTAAAATTTTAGGTATGCCTTTCGAAAACTATCTTAAATTTCGCACTTTGGTCTTTCTCTTCAATATTCTTAGAACACGACAGCCTTCCTACCTCTACAATAATTTACAATTCCCAACGTCAAATAGATCCACCTATCTTATTATACCGAGATATAATTACTTAATATCTGAAAGACAGTTCTTTATCAATGCCATCCGTCTTTGGAATTCACTACCTAACCCTATAAGAGCACTAAGCGATATACACCAGTTTAAAAAAGAATTACAGCATCTTCTGTCATGTCAACACAACTGATTTTTGTCTATAGTATTTATTTAAATTTATTTTTTTTGTTCTTTTCATAGCCTTCGTTATCATATCTTACTTTTCTTTAATCATTTTTAAATTTTTGTTTGTATAATTCATTTATATGTAGATTACTCATTCTGCAATAACTAAATTGTAACTGAGTGTATATTGTAACTAGCTATTACAAAGTTATAAGATTCATTCTTACTGTTCTAGCTTTCCTAAACTAAATAAATAAATAAATAAATAAATATTGCCGGTCATTGAATCCGTCCTTATCCGTGGCTATTGATCGCTTTGTAACAATTACTTTTTACGTGGTTGGGTGGTTAACCCCTCGCACAACCCCCAACCTAGACGGAAAAGCTATTTTTGGGACCCCTAGGACAAAAAGAGTCGGACCAAATTTCGAAGCCAGTATTCACCACCTTTCTGAACACCGACAAGGCGACTTCTATCCATGGCAAACTTATCAAGGCTTCTTCCATCAATAACGTTGTCTAATAAAAAGTGGGGACAGATCAAATTACTGGTCTTATTGTGACGGTTTTCTGAATTAACGCCTTTGAAGGTTGCTACAGTTTGACCAGTTATAAGTTGCCGGTCATAGGTTCTGTTGTTGGATAGGAGAATACCCTTCAGTCTTAAGCCATATTTCTTAGATTCTGAATACTATGTACCTTCTGACAACTTTTTAGTAACAAAGGTAGTCTCTGGCCCCTTATTGCAATGAATTAGGTTTCTACTAGTGGTAATGTAGCTAACACCTGTTCCTATTAAGGCTACTATGTGCCTTCCGATCACATCCTAGGATAAGTTCAGTTGTGATTATTTTCCTATTCAGCAGAGAATCCCTCAACCTTATCCTGCGAGATAGTTTGATTTTGCCGTAGGCCATACGAACCGCGACTAAGCGGTAGCCTTTCAAGGCAAAATCTAGTTTTGCTTACACTATGCCTTCGTTGGTAACAAAGAATAAACTACAGGCCCTAGGTTTACCAATGTCTCCTTCAAAGTTTTTTTTTTACAAGTTTTGATTTTTAGTCCGTGAACCTGGAGTTTTAATATCTTGAGTTATTTCATCGGAAAAATGTCCTTCTCTGATTAGGATGGGGGCATTAACAGACTTATGGACAGCTGATAGAACGTGCTTATTCAGTAAAAAAAACAAAAGAAGAAGTTGCAAATTCCAAAAAAAAGTTTTTTCATTAGCTGGCGCATCACATGTTAAGAAGAATAGTACAGTGAGTCAGGTTTTTTCCTCTGGTGAAATATTTTTACAGAACTCAAGGAAAATATTCTGAGTACTAGCACGAAACATGCGAACAAAATGTTTATTACGAGGATGAATCATAACTTTACTATTACTATCACATACGAGTAAATGTATTTCTTAATCTTCAAAGTAATTTTTAGTTTTGCTTCAAAGAGTTATTATTCTTGTCAAAATAACTTCCAATTTAAAGTTTCAACTAGTGCTTGCGGAGCCAGATTATCATTTAATTGAATTTGAGATGAAATCAAAGTAAGCTCATATCTCAATAGAGAGGCTTTCCGTTTGGGGACCGTCATTTGAAGCCCCAAAATAGGATAGGGTTATCTGATTATCTTTTCCCTCTGGGAGACATCAAAGGATAGCCGAAAGGACTTCCAACGTACAGCTATTGATTTACAAACGAGAACCTGAACTACAAGTATGCATCTATTGGAATTTATACCAAACGGAAAAGGAGTACTATCATTTGTCAAAGGCTATCGTGGATTGCACTTTACGAATAGCAATGTCTTTTCTTTGTTTGCTCCTTTCTATCGATTGAGAAATTCAAAAGTAAACTTTTATCACCCCTCCAGATGGTGCCTTAGCACTTTCCCACATATCGTGTGATAAAGTCATAAAAATTTTCAATACCACACTTGTGTTGCTGGGGGTGGATAGGCAGAGAGTCTTAGCCTTATGAAATGTTTTTACGTTTATGTTGCAATAAAATATTGGAATTTTTTTAAGTTGATATTCGGTTTGTAGGGCTGTTGGCAGTCATAAAATGCTCTAACTGATAGCTTAAATTAAATGCTATGCCTGCCAAAGAAAGGGTGTCTTTCGAATATATGTAGTCTTTCTGCGAAATAATTTTGAATGTAAACATTTCGGAAGCACGTGGAAGGTCAAATGCCAAAATACTTGAAATCGATATTTGGAAGTTATCTGGTAGTACTGGCACTCAGTAAATATGGGTCTACATATTATCTGCCATTTGTTGAAGATAAGTGATATTTTTATCCGAACTGCGCTGTTATTGGAACATATTCTGGAGAATTTATGGCTGATCAATATCCGTAAACGTGTTTATACCCAGACGATTTAGTACTACGAGTACTTTTGCTTTTTACCATTACTTGGTTTTTCGCCAATAACCAGCACTTCTGGTTGGTTAAAAATGCAATGAGGAGTATGGCAGATGGAAAAAATTGTTGAGGCTGTAATAGAAAACAACTTGTTCTGAATGTACAATGCGAAATTTTGGATTTAGGGCGTGTTTGTCTCTATGAAGATTTAAACGCTAGGCGTACTTCCACTGGACCGAATATTTTCGAAACCATAGTGTTGATACCCATCGAATGTATCTACCTATGTGAGACAAGTGATCAGTTTTTCAATTAGTCCAATCAATTTGTAGAAAAATCTGCGGGTGCCCCAGACACAAACGCAGATACAGCATATGCCTCCAACCAAGACAGAGAGAGTTTGGTACGATGGATTTCATTCAAGTTTCTTCATTTGTTCGTTAGCACTAATGAAACCTGTTGCTCAACAGAGATTTTTGGAAAGTCCACTACTGGTTTCACTGGTTTATTTGAAGATAAGCTTTCGTTGGTATGGTACTCAGAGAAATCAATGATTATTGTCTAGCAACTATGACGATTGACTACAATCGATGATCCCAGTAGTGTGAATACCACACCACACAGTGCCCATTGTTGGTGTTGGATTTCAAGAGTTTTGCTGGTTCACAGCCCTTTGAGCGAAGTGAGCTTCGTCAATAAATACGATTTTTCAATAAAAATAAAACTGACTTCAATCTGTCCACAAGTCCAAACTGGTACTTCTGTCAGAGGCGATGGCCTCTAGATGCATTTTCTACGAGTGTAGACCGAGGTGGTACAAAGCGTTTTGAAAGCGATTATATGAGAACACAAGTGTTGTCACTTTAGCCTCACACCATTAACTCCTACTTCTCACCTCCACGTGGTGACTGCTGGGTGGCTAATACCTCGACTGGAGATGGGGTAACCAACCCATGCGGAAGGTCGTTGATGGCAGCTGTCGAGAGGCACTTCCTCCTATTTCCCGTCGGCAGCGGACGAATTCTAACTATGGAATCAATGGTGGCGTCCACAGTCCCAGTTAGGTCGAACTAGTGCTATATCTATATGAGCTTCTACGTACTTGAATACCAGGTCTATAGGGGTCTCCAACACGAAGTTAGGGTGTTGGAAAAAAGTTGGTGGCGGATGAGCCCTCAATAAGAGCCAACGGTAGCACTCACATCCCCGAAGAGAGTTACTGGCTTCGGAATTTGGTCCGGCTCCTTTTGTCCCAAGGGTCCCAAAAAGCGCCTGCCCCTCCAGTTTGGGGGTTGTGCGTGGGGTTAACTGCTCAACCACGTAAAAAAGTAATTATTTCGAAGAGACCAATAGCTTCGGATTAGGACGAATTCACAGTTGACGACCCTGTAAAACGAACAAAGGACAACGATTTTCGGATCGGCTCGTGCAATGTTTGGACATTGAACAGGCCGCGTGCAGCCGAACAAATACCAGAGACCCTAGACTGCTATAAAGCAGATATCACCGCCATCCAGGAAGTGCGATCGGATGGGCCGGTCAAAAGAGAAATGAAAAACTGTGATGTTTACTACAGTGGTTGCTATAGGGCAGGTAAGCAGCGTCTATTTGGATGCGGATTTGTTGTAAGCGGCAGACTTAGTCAAGAAGTCTTGAGCTTTCGACACGTGAGTGAAAGCCTTACAACAATGACGATGTACGAAGTTAAAATTGTTTTAGGCGACTTAAATGCCAAATTTAAAAAGGAGGACATCTTTGGTATCACAATCGGAAGATACAATCCACACGACACCACGTCTGGATACGGACATAAGCTAATCAATTTCGATGCGGGACGTAACGTTACTATTGCAAGCACACGGTTTCCTCACCTAAATATTCGTAAGGGAAAATGGCAGACTCCAGATCAGCAAACTGTCAAACTGATTGATCATGTTACGATCGCCGTTAGGTACTCCTCAAGTACTTTAGATGTCTAAACATTCCGAGTGGCCAACATAGATTCGGACCACCACCTAGTTGCAGCTAAAGTACGTCTCAGGATATCTCAGATACCACAACAACGAGGAAATACTCTGAGAAGTCCTTTGCAGCCAGCATCAAGTGCTGAAGAACAGTGTCTTAGATGTCGAGAACCATCAGAAATGCCGCAACTGACGTACAACATGCCTACAAAGCGACGCTACACAAAAGGATGGGAGCGGCTCGTGAGCTCTACCTGTAAAAGAGGAGGGTAGAACATCGGCTTCCGGAGAAAAAACAAAGAGCAAGAGAAGCGCGAACGAGGAAATAGATAGGTGCTACTCCAGGAATAATGTTCGGAAATTTTACCAAAAGGTAAAAAGAATGCTTGAGGGTAATAAAACCCGAACGGAAACATGTAGAGATGAATAAGGAAACCTTGTAGTAGAGTCACAGTCAGTGCTGAGAATATGGAAAAACCATTTTTTCAGACTGCTAAACGGCGAAGACGACACAAATTCCGCCGTCAGGCAGAGCGAGCCATTTAATATTGACAATGCAAATCAAGAATTTCGTCCACCAGACCAAAATGAAGTGAACTGGAGGTCCGAATATTCCAAACAGCTAACACCGACTCGGACCAATACTTTGTTGTTGCTAGGGTACGGAGGTGGATATCCGTAACACCGCAAGGCCACCGAATCATTTAAAGTTAGTTAACATCGAACAGCTAGATTCGCAAGAAACCGGCAGGCTGTTTTCCGATCGAGTTTCCCTTCTTCTCGAAGAGTCCGATGCCGATATCTACGACCGTATAAATCCAGTGATATCGCTGTCAAAGAGCAATCAGAGGACAAATCTGGAAAAATAATGGAAATACATAGGGGTTCTTCAAAAAAGAACGAGATCGATCGCGAGCAGAAAAGAAGGAAAGTTCAGAAGCTCCTCAGAAGAAAAAAGGAAGGGCACAAAATGTGCTCGATGGAGACTTTCGGGAGGTTCGGAAGTTGTTGGTAACAACAAGTTAAACGAACACTTTAAAGCTGGAGAAGGAAGCCCAAAGTAGAACCACAGCCGGTAATTAGAATCCGCAAAGATTATTTAGGCAAACCGTACAAGAATGATGACGAACCACATCCCACGGTTAGGAAGAATGAACGGTGCCTGACAGGTGTTGAAAAATCGTCAGGGGAGCGACAAAGTCCCGTGAGTTTCTAAACGCTAAATTGTTATACCATACATTCAAAATAAAAGGATCAAGACCGTTGAGTCAAATATGTTTACGTTAGTCATTAAAAACGATGAAAATTGAAATAACACCAAATTCAGACGCATCATCTTTAAAAAGTCTCTTCAGTTACTCGCATAGACATAATGGAAAGAACAAAGCAAGCTATCGATGGAGCATTTCTTACAATTGAAGTAGACTCGGGAAATATGGAGTTAACTGCCAACGGAGGAAAACAAAGAGTCTGCTTTGAACAATGAGAAATGCACAATATCGACGCTTAGGATAAAACATCTCGATAGGCAGTTACAACTTTGAGATAGGTTGAGACATTATCTACCTCGGCCCTGTAATCAACTCTGATAAAGATATCACGGCGGAAGTTATGCGAGGAAATACCATTGCTAATCGTTTCTACTTCGAGCTTTAGAAGGAGTTGAGGAGTAAAAGGATCTCACGAGGAATCAAAAACACTTTATAAAAGACACTGATCATGCCAGTCCTGCTTTATGACGGATAATTCGAAGGCGGACGAAAATGTTCTCGGGCGCATCGGGCGAAATGTTTAGGGATATTCTTTGGCCATGTTTGCATCAATAGGAAATAGAGGAAATATTTCAACATCGAACTGTTAGAGCTATACATCGATACCGTCCTTGTCAGAAAAGTTCGGATAACCTGATGTCGATGGGTACGTCACCTTGAGTGCATGGACATCAATGTCGCACCTTTGAACTCCAACCCAGAGATACACGGCATGAGGACGACCTCATCTTAGACGGCGGACACAATTGGAAGAAGGTTTCAGCCAACTTTGTGTGCGCAACTTGAGGCAGAAAAATACCACGCTAGCCAGAGAGTCATGTTAGCTGAGTCCCTAGCCTACCCCGCACTGTAGTGTCATCTAAGTAAGTAATTAAAAAAAGTAATAGGAAGTAGTCGACATCAAATATCTCTATAACCTGCCGACCCGAATGAAGGACCTGTTTAATTCTCGATCCCTGCGCCAATCCATTGCAGGATATTTTGCTTTATATTTATTTATATCCGCATGTGTCCCTCTGGAAATTAACTATAAACCATGAGTACCTTGCCTCGAATTGAATTCGCCGAATTTTACATAACAAACTAAAGAAAGAGGCGCATACTCGTATCTTGGATGCACAGTCAATATTCGAATCGAAATTCTATACCATACCGGACTCAAGAACAAAGTTCAGACTAAAAAACGCTTTTCCAAAGTAATGGTAAGAGCGCCGGATAGAGAAAGCAAAAAAGGAAAAAAAAACTTCGCATTTGATTTTATTGTCACGTTCGATGTTTTATTTCAATTTGGCATGGGAAACTTATCTCAACCAGCTCTGTCTAATCTATCCGTGCATACTCGTATATTTCAATTCACTCCGATATTCCACGTGATATCATCTTTTCCACAGCGCCATCAAAGTTTCAAAGTTTTCCCGTTTCAACTGCACAGGATTTCGAGCGTAATTCAATTTGCATTTTACGCAGTATCTTTGAGAATGGCTCTTCCGCTTTCCCATGGAACTATCGTTAAATCTCATTTGAACGGTGTTATTTTACTTTTCCTTTGAGCACAGTGGATACCTAGTTTTCCTCTTGAGTTATTCTTTCTATATATTTTTTTTTTATTTTTTTTTATTTTTCAAGAACCTCCAGAAGTCGGAATGAAAGGTTTCGTACCTGACCTAGGTGCTAAGTTTAGTTTTCATGGCTTATCTACGACGCTTTTTCACGGTATTACTGGTCATTTATAGAATGTTCCGGATGCTGGGTTAATTGAATATTCTAAGCATGTTCGCATGGTTTGCCAACAGTAGATATCTACAGAGATGTCCGTTTTACCTCTGTGTAGATAATGATGCATGGGAAATAGAATTAGAGGAGAATAACTATTGCCGACAGTTTTGATGGTGCTTAAATAGCGCAGCAGTGAATACTATCCACATCTTTTATTTAAAATAAATATTGACAAATCTATCAAGCAGTCTTAACGTCTTTGTATATCTCGGAGTTACAAGGCAGACATAATCCTATCCTGATATGATGCTATCATAATTTTAAGCTATTTAGATAAAGGTTACATCCTCCTGTTACGGAGAGTAACCATAGAGGTTTAAAAGAAAGATTGTGGAGGAGGAAAATGAGATACCGACGTTTGCTAGTAATAATGACTAGGAAATAAAAATCTCGGTAGGGCACTCCATAAGAGAGTTGCACGGATTAGGAAAGAATCACGATACTTCAGGGTATGATCGGTAGTGGGTTTGAGGCTAGACGGATGACCATTCATAGCAAGGCGCGTGTTTGGAATGAAATTTTGAAAGGGCAGAATGCTACTGGCAATTTTGATGGAACACAGGTGATGAAAATAGCGATAAAACGAGGAAAGACAGGATGTTTTCGAGGATGTAAATTTACTGCGCAATATAAGCACTGTCTATGACTCCTATCGCACGATTTTAAATCATATCTAGTTCTAGTAAGTGCAGAGAGGTCGAAGAAGGACGTGACAAGATGCGGCCATTCCAAATTTTCGGCGAATATTTTGGGTACAGGAGGCAGATCAAAGCGCAAAAATGGCAACATTTTAGATATCAACGATAAAAGTGCCATTCATGAATAATGGCGTGTGCTTAAATTTTGTTTTAGTGACTGCAAATAGCATTGTGTTTTACTTACATACTTAGATGGACCCGGGGTAGACCAGGGTTCCACCTTACATGCTTTTCCAGCAAGCACGGTCTTTTGCCAACTACTTTCAGATGCACAGATGGAGGTGCTGAGGTCCGCTTCCACTTGCGTTCCTTCTTTTCGTTGAGTTGTTTCCTTCGTTCAATCGAACAACACTACTTGCGGTTTATTGAATTTTATTATCAAAATTCGTGCTAAAAATATTTTATGGTCGTCATAATCGACCTACTGAGCAAGTAATTCAAATCATAGTGACCAAATTTTGCACCAATTTCACGCTATTGGATATCAAGCCACCTATCCGTATGCGTAGAGTGCGTACAGAGGAAAATATTGCTGCTCTATCCGCCAGTGTTAATGAAACAGTGATTTGTCTATTCGTCGCCGTTTGCATCAATTGGGATCGACTACGTAGAGGATTTTACTCAAGGATATTGGTCTAAAATCTTACAAAATACAGCTTGTATAAGAACTGAAGCCGAACGACCTGCCACAGCCTCGATTTTTCGGTGAGTGGGCCTTAGAAAAGCTGGAAAGGATGAAGATCCGCTTTTTTATCGGAAAATTGTCTTCAGCGAAGCTAATTTCTGGTTAAATGGGTATGTTAGTAAACAAAACTGGCGTATTTGGTCCGATGAGCAGCAGCCTCAATGCACCTGGAAAAATGCACTGTTTGGTGCGGTTTATAGTCCGACGGAATCATTGGCCGTATTTTTTCAAAGAAGACTGTGAGAACAACATTACCGTCAATGGCGCCTGTACGAAGTGCGCTTCCAGCAAAATGGAGCTACATGCCACACAGCACGCGAATCGATGGATCAATCGCGAAATAAGTTCGGTGAGAAGTTTATCTCTCGTTTTGGACCGGCAAATTTGCCGGCTAGATAATGTGATTTGACTCCTTTAGACTATTTTTTATTGGGATATGTAAAACCAGCATCAATTGCAGCCTTCTAGACAACATTACATGTGTTATTAGCGAGATACCAGCCAATATGCTTGAAAAAGTGATTCGAAATTGTACTCTCCGTATGAACCACTTAGAACGTAGTCGTAATTTACGTAAACAACTGTAGTAGATACGACCTATAACTGCGTTGGTGTGATTATAAGCGCAGAGGTCATGATTGATACTGAATCTTAAACTAGTGAAAAAACCTTCTTGGTATGGGTGTTGCTTACTTACTTAACATACATAGGTGACGCTACAGTTTGGGATGAATTTGGGATGAATTTGAGACTCAACTAGCAAGCCTCTCCACCTAGTCCAGTTCCGCACTCCAAGTCGGTTGAGGTCACCTTCGATTATACCTGTGCGGTCTTCCTCTACTGCGTCGTCCTTCCGCGTTAGATTCGAAGACTCTCCGGGCCGGAGCAGTGGTGTCCATTCGCTTTACATGTCCTAGCCATCTTAGGCGACTAATGCGCAGGTTTTTGACTAGCTTTATGTCGCTGTACAGCTTGTATAGGTCGTTGTTCAAACTGCCCCACCAGGACGGTCGATGCAAATGGGATCGAATATTTTTCGAAGTATTTTTCTCCCGAAACGACTGAGAATATCTTCAACCGCTTTTGATAGGACTGGGATGATCAAAGCCGTATATAGAGTTTTCTTAATTTTCGGGATAAGGCCATACTACTCAACAGGTTTCTTAGCTGGGGCGTTGTAGACAAAGTCTCTTATTACAGTTGTCGATTGTGACGTTCTGTCCAATTTGTCGATGTTGGGTGTCCCATCTTGTTGACAGCACATACTCTGTTTTGCCTTCGTTTACTGCTAGACCCATTTTTGACGCTTCTGTTCCTATAGTCACAAACGCACAGGTGACAGCCCCTTGTGTCGTATACTAGTAGCTGAACAGACTTTTGAAAGATTGAACAGACTTCTGAATTCCGCATAATTTTTTCAAGTATGATGTTAAAGAAGTCACATGGTAGTGCGTCACCTTTTAGAAAAACCTTTTTTGACATCAAGGGTCTCGGTTAGTCGTTACTGACCAGCGAGCGTTCACACTCGTCATTCTGCACAGACGGACGAATTTGGCAGTTATGCCAAAACTAGACTTGGCTCTATGTAGCTCGTCTCTATAAATCCTGTCACATGCGGCCTTAGAATTGATGAAAAGACAGTGGGTATCGATTTGGAATGGGAAGATTTGGTTGATTATGGACTTTTCTGGTTTAAAACCGCACTGATAGGGTCCAATCAGATTGATGGCAAAGGGTTTCAGACGTTCATATAATTTGGCAGACAGGACCTTGTATCCGATGTTGAAGAGACGTATATCTCTATAGTTGGCGCAGCTGAGGAGGTCTTCTTTTTTGTGCATCGGGTATACGGTGCTGAGATTCCGTACATCAGGCATAAACTCTTTTAACCTGGTCTGAGAAACGAGTTGGTCCATGCATTCCACAAAGTCGGCTCCAGAAGCTTTGAATACCTCGACCGGTAAGCCGACAGGTCCACCTGGACCTTACTGGATTTTAGCTTGAATATTGCTATCCTTACATCGATTTGGCGACTTTACTACAAATTATCTTTCTTCATCTTTACAGGCTTCTGTACGGGTTTACTTGCTTTGACAAGTTCTTTTTACTTGTTGTTAAACTTCCGCACGTTATTTCTGGAGTACAAACTTTCAATATCTTCATCGCGCGCTTCTCGCGCTATATTTTCTTCTTCTGGAGGAGCCGATATTCTTTCCGTCTCCCTGTTCGTAGAGCTCACGTGCAACTCTCGTCCTAGCATTCTTCATCAAACGAAGGATTGCTTGGTAGTGGTTGGGAGAGATCCAGCTCATCAGTTGCGGCATCTCTGATAGCACGTTGGTAATGTTGCCACTGGTCTTCGGTACTTGATGCTGGCGGCATAAGAGTTGTTGAGAGGTTTCTTTCGTTCACGTTATATCTTCTCATAGTAGTTCTTTTTTGTTGCGGCGCTTGGAAAATCCATATTCGCATCTTGGCTGTAATAAAACGGGGATCCGAATTAATGTTTTGAGCCCAGAACGTTCGGGGACATGCCCTACTTCTATCACAAAATGATCAATTTGATTTAATGGTTGATGACCGCTGTGTCCCCTTGTGTATATTCAGATGAGGGAGCCGTGTGCTTACTATAGTAATATATATCACCCTACCACAAAGTCAATAAGCCTTAGTCTGTTGCCAGACGTGGTATCATTTAGTTTACCAAGATGTCCTCCTTTCCTATCCTGGCGTAGTCGGATGTTAAAGTCATATTTCCGACATTGCTCATATGTCTTGTCGAGGAGTTCGTTGAAACATTCGTTGGTGTCGTCGTCTTCGCCTTCCGTAAGGGCATGGGCGCATATTAGCCTTATTTTATCAAATTCAACATTGATGCGGATTGTCCCAAGACACTCGCTCACGTGTCGGAAGCTCAATACTTCTTGCCAAAGTCTGTCGCATATGGCAAATCTGCATTCGAATAAGCGCGTTTTTTTCCCCTATCGTAGTCACAATCGTATATATGAGAGGTTTTCGTCCTCCTTTTGTCTCGCCCATCCATTGTACTTTCTGGATGGCGTTATAGCAGTCAAGGGCCTAATTGTTCGACAGCACATTTCATGTGCAGATCTGAAGGTCGTTGTCCTTTAAACGTTTACTAGAGTCGTCAACAGTGAGTTAATTTGTATCCTAGGCCAAGCGTTGGTTCGTCAAATATTTTAATCTCTTTCTAGGGTTGTGAGCAATATGACAGCGTAGACCGGTATAATGCTACTGGCCGGGAATGCAATTGCCATTTTAGGCAAGGGGACTGGGACCGGGGACCACCACTTCGAGGTAAAGCAACCACTTCACTGCGAACTTGATTATTGCGCTGTTGGCCCAATCCAAGTTTTAGTACACTCAGATGTTTCTCGATCAATCGCCAGCCAGCCCACCAATGTGTGTATTACCTGAGATTTATTTCGCTTAACAAGTAGCCTATTAGGCACGGTGAAATTCGGTTGAGATTCTCATTAACAAGGAGATCGAGTTCACAGATTTGATCAAACGGCTTACTTAGGTAAACTGGAACATCATTGGCATAAAGGTACTCTGAGGCATGGGTACAGACATGCAAAATAGTATTGGGACTAGAATTGCCCTTTGAAGAACTCCTAAGGCCTTCAGTGAGGATAATGGGGAGGATATATCCTCGGATATTACTCTCTGAAATCTGCTTGACAAATACGAGTAAATACCGACAAGTTTGATTGCCCTGTTACTAGGAAGTAGTTTGTGAGCTTCCACCTAAAGATGATGTGATTCGCCTTATCGAAGCTTTTGAAAAATCGTGCAGGTTGACCATAGCTGTAGAACAACTGTGATTTGCTCTGAAACCAGATTGTTTAGAGTACATAATTTGGGTTCAACATCTCATCAATAGAACTAGACTTAACATATTTGGAAACCTCATCTTCATTAACTATCTCGAAATCCTCAAATCTATGTACAAAACTCGCAACCTCTTCATTGACAGCTTGATGTGTTTTGTCCATTATGTCAATATCTTCTGCGGATGTGAGTATCTGAACAGTATTCTTGAAAGATATTGTCTCTGAAGTTGGATTGAGAGTTTCACACAATCCGTTCGAGAACGATGTTGAAAAAATCATCTGACAACGTTTAAGTCATGTGACGTTTGACATTGAAAGTCTCGACTTTGTCATTACCAGCCTCGACGGAGCAGCATGCATTTGCTTAGCTATTCTTGTTTTATTATTTTTACAGTTGGTGGGAATGACTTTTATGTTTCTGCAGGAGCAGAAATCTGGTTCCCATGGTTTTTCTTTACTGCGGCACGACTCACTACTGCTAACAACTGACAAGCGACTAGCACTGTTTCCGCTGATCCGCCTATTGCTACTTCTGCTTACCCGACGCCTCTTATCTTCGCATGACCCCTATGCGTATGTTACAAATATGCATTTGGAATATACGTACGTCTTACACCGATAGTTATACTCAAGAATCTCAAGCTGTTCTCGAGCGGTTTTGGGTAGACCCAGTACATGCGGTTACTAGAGTCGAATTGGAAAAATTGTGAAACCTACAAGGGAGGGCAAAAGTAGGGTGACGGTGCCATAATTTTTGCAAATGATATTCGCTTTAATTGCACTTTTAGTTTAACCACTGTTTTGTTTGCTTACGAGTCACATCGAATTTTTTCACCACAATAAATCATCAAATTCCAACGCTCATTGATTTCACTCAACCAATGTTAATAATCATCAGTATCCCCTTAAGCCAAACTTTGGACGTACTCAGAAATCTAGGCATTCATTCCTAAGCCTAAGCTTAGTATTTTGCTTCCGACTCATTGCGTTCTTTCCGCGTTAGCATTTTAAGCGTGCTCATAATCCTTTGTACCGCAACATGTACATATATCGGAAGTCTGCAGTATCTGGAATATGGTCAGAGAGGGTCAGAAGCCTTGAATACTGAGTCCCTCCTTTCGCCTTATTTGCTCAATCGAATGGATTCAATTTGGTACCCGACTAGATGTTTTATTAATTACTTATTATTGTATTGCGACGGAGAGCCATCCAGTGAGGGATGCTCACACAGATACGAGTAAAAAGTTAATCCGAAAATCACATTAATTATTTTCCAAGAGAATACAAAACCATGTTAAGTGCATTTTAATGGACTTGCTGTTTGCCCCTGTCCGATAAATGCATTTACAATTCAATTAATTCTTTTCGATGTTTTTGGGTTTGGGTACAGTGTTCCTAAGTACACCAATTTAAAAAAAAAAAGAAAGAAATTTTTAAATGTTCTTATATTGTGAGTTGGGTCAGCAAGTTGATTGATTCAGGCGCTATCTGAACAGCGAACATCGCACAGTGGGTCAGTTAGGATTTTGTGCTTGCAAAAATCATATCTCTTAATCGAATAAAGATAGGTTTTTTCTTCAGCTTAAAGGAAATTCCCAGGACTATGGAACTAGTGAATTTCGAGAAAAATTCTACACATGGTGTTTCGCAAGGACTTTATTACCACAGGGGATAAACATGACATTTTACTCGTACTTTAAAAATATTCAAAAGTCCATGATGTAAGTAATATCAGGGTGTCTAAACCCTAATCCGAGCAAAACAGTGGTGAATTACAGTAAACGAAACATTTTTTAAATGTTTTTTTTAGGTGTATCAAAAAAGCATTTGATGCACATCGGAGTACATAATAAAATATTTCAAGTCAAGTGGTGGAGAAAAAAATAAACGGACCAAAAATTTTATGAAAAAAATTTCAATTTCTTGGCAACCTTCGTCAACATCCGGGGTAATGTCTAATAAACTTATCATTTCTGGAGAGAATTGTGCTTAGAGATCTTTTACAGTCCTAGCATGCCTTAAGGAAGAAATGTGTGGGTCCCATATGGCTGTAAGCATGTTGAAAAGGCGTTTATTCTGCCGCATTCTTGAAACCTGGCACGTATTTTGATACTCGTGTCTATATTTCTTGTAGTCTTTATTTTAAATTCCTGTCAATTCTCCAAGTGGTAACGATTGATACTCGATTATATTTTAACTATGAACCAACATATATGAAGGATAGGTGTGAGTTATTCTTCGGGATTTTTTTGCTTTAATAACTCTGCTATTTTCTTGGCTCCCAAAACTTGAACTTGTCCCTACAATTCAAAGCATTAAGTATTACTTCAAGCCTCGCCATTACTACGAGTATTAATCTCAGTTATAAGAGCTGTTGCCTCCAATTCATGAAAAAATCTCTCCCTCATTCAGCAGGTTGGAAAATAACAATTTGCCTTTTAATATCGTTGAATATACTTTTTATGAGTTCACCAGTTTCCTTTGATGATGGACGAGGTTTCGTCCAACGTTCACAACTGAGGCCATTAACTTGTATGGATCTGTTTCACTACCTGGTGTATTTATTTTTTATTTGTAGGCAACTTGCTTAGATGATCTATAATATTCCGAATTATTATGTAATATATTCTGGCTTCATTTTGAAGCTATGTTTATGCCATTATGTGTGGAGTAGCACATTATTCAAATGGCCGCCTCGGTCTCGCTAGCAGTGCTTCAAGCGGTAGGTCCAATTTTTGATAACTCAGTCCAATATGTGCTGCGTTATTCCGGCAATAGCGTGTCGAATGTTAGCCTCGAGCTCGTCCAAAGTGGTTTGCTTTTAAGCATTGACTAAGGTCTTGACATAGCCCCAGAGAAATTAATCGAGTTGTGTCAAATCGCATGATCGGCGCGGCCAATTGATGAACGCTCGTATTGAGATGACCCAGTCGCCAAATTTCTCCTTCACAACTTCGAGGCTGCGTCGCTACACATATGACATGTAGCGCCGTCTTATTGAAACCACAGCTCGGATATATTCTTGTTGATATTGATATTGCGCTGACCACATAAAATCTGTTGACACTGCTCTATACCTAAGACCATTGACGGCAACGGTGTCTCCTTTCTCAATTCGAAAGAAAAAATGGTCCGATGATGCCGCCATGCCATAAACAGCACCAAACAGTCAATATTTGTGGATGCATCGATGCTTAGCCGAACACTAGTGGATTATGTTCTCTCTAGTAAAGGCAATTTTGCTTGTTGACATAGCCGCTGAGCCAAAAATGGACCTCGTCCGAGAAGATGATTTTTTGGCAAAAATCCGGATCTTCGGTCAACATTTCCAGCACACAGTTAGCGAACTCACGGCGTTGCCTATGGTCGTCCGGCTTCAATTCTTACGTTAGCACAATCTTATATGGATGTAGGCACAAAACCAACCGCAAAATAAGCCGTGTTTACTCTCTGGTGAAGCCCAATTTAGCTGATATCTGGGTCTTCTTCGTTTCACACCAATCTCTGTCTAGTTGGTGGCTCAAGATCCAAAAGAGTGTACAGACCCGCAAACTTTTCCACGGTGCGACGAATTGCCTGCACACTGAAGCCATGATGACGACTGACCTCACAACGAAATTCACGTTGCGTATTTACAACTGAGCCGAAATTTCGGTAGTGTTTTTCAATAATTTCCGGACGCCGCATATTGCAATGCAAACTTTACTGAATATCTTGACAGCTCGATGTAATTGTTTTTTTTTTTTTTTTAAAGAACTTAACACTCAAGTGGGTATGGATACACTTATAGTGCCTCAGCATGTGTTGAGTTTTTTGGAAAATGGGATAGTGAGAGAAAGAAAGATGTTTGGGCTCAGTGATTATTTCGCTCCATGGGTGGCATCCAACATTTAATGGGAGACTAAATTCTTAGCGGAAGTTGGCTTGACATTAATTTCTAGTCAACTACTCGTCTTACTTGATTTTCGTTAACTGAAAAAATGGATGATATGTCTTTCGGGCGAGGCTGGGATTTGAACAAAGAACCTCCAGATTTGGAACACTCGATCGTAAGTTGTCGCACATACCGAGAATGGCAAGTTTTTCAGTTTCGACGATGCAAATGCCATTCATTGATAATGGCTGGATATTCAAATTTGGCTTTAACGACAGCAGACAGCATTGTGTTTTGGAAGCATTAAACTCCACTCTGTTGATAGTTGCCCAATTGACTATGCTGTTAATATTGGCATTTAATGAGCTTAACATACGATGCCTTCCCTGTTCTACAGCCGAAGAGCAGGGACGTGAGCCCAGGAACGTGAGTCCAGGAACGAATATGAAAAGCTAAGAATACTGTCGTCTGCAAAGGAATTTATTTGATTAGAAATAGCAGAAAAGAGATCACTGATGAAGATTAAAAAGAGTATCGGAGACAAAACGGAGCCCTGGGGCACACCAGCATTTATTTTGTGAATATCAGACCAGAAACCGTACAAGACAACTTGAATTGAACGTGTCGAAAGGTAATTTCTAATTCAATGAAGAAGAGAGTCATCGATCCCAAAAGCACGCATTATCGACAAAAGAGCCCGATGCCAAACTCTGTCAAATGCCTTAGAAATATCAAGTGCACCTACCTTGCTTTCGCCAGGTTGATGTACTCTTTGGTTCCACATTTCGATGAGACTTGCCATCAAATCACCAGTGGACTTGTTGCTACGAAAACCGTGCTGACGGTCATTGAGAAGTTTTTGTGTTTCGAAATATTTTAAGAGCAGACGGTTTATTAGCGTTTCCGTGACCTTGGAAAGAAAAGGCGTAAATACAATGGGTCTGTAGGAGGAGAGGGAAGAGGATTCGCCTTTTTTAGGGACGGGCTGGACAAATGCTGTTTTCCATCTGCTCGGAAAGAGTCCTAAAGAGTACGACTGATGAAAAGGCTTAAGCCGTGGTTTTTCCAACGTGGAATAACGCCTCTTCAGAAGAAGGGGAGATATTCAATCTAGACTAGTAGATTTGTATATGTTGAGATAATTAAATGTCACTACGCATTGCATATCAGAGTGCGCGTGATGGAATTCAAATATTTTTGAATCCCGCATTCATGCATGATTGTGAATGGCGATGAGTGTCCTTCTTTCGTTTCATTCTACATTTGGCTGTTGACGTGCGCGGACGAATCGAAAAAATGGCAGTGAGCGACGATAAAGAATTTTGGCGTGAATTTATTTCGTTTTATAAAGAAATGCCAGAATTGTGGCAGGTGCAAAATGAAATATAACTATAAAGACCGTGATAGGAAAAATAAAGCGTACGGGAAATTAGTTGAAATAATGAAAAAGAAAGATAAAAATGCGAACAAAGATTTGGTAAAAAAAAAATTAAACACTCTTCGCGGTTCCTACCGGAGGGAACTCAAATAAGTAGTTCAAAGTGAGAAGTCTGGTGCGAGAGTGGACGATATATATGTGCCGTCAGTCTGGTATTTCGAAGAACTTAATTTTTTGAATGACCAGGACGATATATATGTGCCGTCCCTCTGATATTTCGAAGAACTTAATTTTTTGAATGACCAGGAAAGAGTTGAGCAGGGAATCAGTACTTGCGGCAGCACTGACGATACTACGAGCTCAGTAAGTATGCATTCCGAACGGGTTGTAAAGTTTCCATATGTTTTTATATATTTACATCACATCATTAATATATGAAACTTGTTTAGGAAATGCCCGAAGTGATTTCGAGAAAGAACTCGAAAAGACATTGACGAGTCCGACCACTTTCTACAAACTGCTATTGATCATTTAAAAAATATGAACGATGACGCCGAAATTGCTGGGAGGGCGTGGACAGCGCAGTTTAGACAACTTGCGGCAGATCAGCAGATACATGCTAAAAGGGCGATGGACGAAATACTCTACCAGGGATTGCTGGGGAGACTCTCTCAACCACAATCAACACCTTATTTTTGTTCAACGCCTAGTAATTCAACTTCTTCGCGATCATCTTCATCTTTTCGTCTCGTTGATTGTCGGTTATCCACATACAGTGATGTTGCTGCAGGAAGAAGCTTCGAAATTTCTCAACCAAGGAAGCAGGTTCAAATTATATCAGATGAAGATATAAATGAATCATCCTACTCATCTGTAAAAGATCTTTTGTATGATACTCAATACCAATAAATAATAATTATTTAATGCAAGGAACAATTTTTCACTACTCAGATTAAGTCGCAAATGAAAGGGTTAAATCAATTACATCTTTATTATTGAATCTATTGAGTCTATTAACTGCTCGGTGTTCAAACTGATTCTCGAGTACGGCTTCATTAAATTTTAAGTAAGTGGAAATGCGTCGTCACCCACGATAACGTATGGCATTATTTCGTCAGTATTAGGCAAAGCTTCCGGTTTAGGAATAGAAAGCTGTTCTTTTTCTAATTTTTTAAAAAAATTTTGTGTTTGAAAAAATTCCTGCACCAGACATTCTGCCGTTCGCCCCAACATCAACCATTATAAATTCATAATTTGCATTTACGAGGGCAAGTAAAACAATACTAAATGTTTTCTTATGATTAAAATAATATGAACCGGAATTAGCTGGCTTTGTAATTTGAATATGCTTTCCGTCTACCGCGCCTATACAATGTGTGAAGTTCCAAGTACGAGTACATTCAAAATCACCAGCTATTCCCTTCCATTCATTTTCATTTGTTGGCAACTGTACAAAAATAACGATAAGTGCAATTACGTATATGTTTTGATATGTGTGTTTATCTTTATATATGTACCTTTATATTACCGCTCAATACACAAATAGTTGCCTCACAAGTCTCCATGACAATCCTTCCAAGGCTTTAGGGAGAAATCGCTGTAGCGAGTTTTAACTCCTCAAAATTTTGTCCAGTAAAAAGAAATCGTTATGTTTCTGAAAGGCGTTGACTGGGTGATATAGAATCTCTCATTACCGTGTCTTCCTTTTGTATAAACGGCTCGACCATGTGCAGCAACTCGGTGAATGTTTGAAGATCCATTCTTAGAAAATTTTTTAATCGATTGGAGAGGTTACCTCAAGTTCCTTTAAAAGGTTTTCATGGGTAAACTTTTGCCTTTTTTGTAGCCAATCTTTCATCCAATATTTGTGTTGACGTTTTTCTTTATTTGCTTTTTTTCCATCACTCACAATATTATTAATAACTAGTTATGCCAAGGCTTCACTCATTTTAAACACAGTTGAAGAATTATTAATTATTTTTATTAATCTTGAGAACCTGTTATCTCAGCTGAAGCAAAACTGAGGAATAACATTCATGAGTGATAGTGGATAGTGAACGCAAAAAGTGAGGAGTGATATTCATGAGTGACCGTGGATGCCCAGCTTAACCATGACAGCCTCTTTACAATTCGAGTCGTATCATGTCTTTTATTTTGGTTTGATACTCTTCGTCCGATGAGGGATAAAGGATCTAATTCTAAAGAGAACAGTGTCAGTGATCATATCAACAGCGCCATCCACGTAGCTATCGAAAAAACATAAGAACCAGTTAAAATTCCTAAATAAGCTTTTAAGTCTGCTCAGCTTGGCTTTCTCGTATTGCCATACTGTTCTTTTAGAAATCTTTTTCCTAACTGTGCAATCGTAAAGCGATACATGATGAAATGGCAAACCTTATTGAATATTTTGAAACCTGGATGACAGCTGCTAAAACATAACAATTGGAAAAACTATCATAGCTATATGGTCACCCAGAATTCTTGGAAGTGCAATTAATTCCCTCTCACTTTTGTTTTCTAAAATCTGCTTTTCAGTCTGATCCATCATGTCTTGAAATTATACTCTAGCTGATATTTCCGTGATTTCGTATTGTAATTTCCTGGAAGTATCTCTTTAATGTCATCTGTTATCAAGGAACTTCCTTGTTTTGTTTTCCTTTTGACAGATCCAAATCCGTAAGCAAAGCCAATGCATTATAACGATTATACTTGTTAGGATCATTTTGGTTTCTTTTATTCGTTAGACTCGCAGTGGACTTGCAGCAGGAGCTGCCTTGGTTACATCAACTTTCATCTTTTTATGATCCTTATTATATTTTACTGCTAAGACGTTGGAAAGGTCTCAAGTTTTTAATTTTTCAGTAGCATTTATCAATTTTTGTGTTTTGGTGAAGGTCGAACTCTCAGTTATTGATTTCTATGGCCTTCCTCTTGTTGGCTTTGATGCACTTGGAAAATCACATGTATCTTGTGTTCTTTCAGTATCAATATGGAGACAATTTGTCAACTATTCCGTGCTCTTTTTAAAATTGTTTCTCGATCTATAGGCTGTCACCCATTCATCTCTATTGGGAATAATATTTCCCCCGAAATGTTTCCGTTTTTTCGCAAAATAGATATCGGGAATAATTTTCGAAAGGGAACAAACAATTCCGTAGAACTTCAATTTAAGAGCAACAATGTAAAAAATCCGGAAAAATATCCGGACTTAGCAAATGGATGTACACAAAGAAAAAAGGAAGAAGTAATCTGTTTTTGGAGATTCTTAGAGAAGGAAGTCAACATTGCAGGGCCGCCCATGAAGTCTATATTTGAGTCATTAATTTTAATTTTAAAAATTACAAAATTTAAGTTTGGAGTGACAAAAAAAAATACGTTAGAAAGAAGATGTCCGAGAATCTAAAGTCAACAAATGCAACGGGGGGAGGACCTCACAAAGAATACAGATTTTCTCCCCTGGAAGAAGCAATCATTAAAATATGTGCAATCAGTGGATCGGTTGGAGGTTCTTCAGTTGCAAAGCGATTTGGATTGCCTTCTTGTTACAAGAAACCTAAATTGGAAGATTCAAAAAAAGAGAACATAGCCTCAGGATCATCGCAAATCAAAAAAACTTCACTACACAATCAGCAATCTTCGGACGTAGACGAAGCACACTTAACTGAATGGCTTTTGAATTCTGATGATGACTGCGCACAACCGGGTAAAAGAACTGTGGTCTTAGATGACTCGGCCAATAGCATTAATAAAACAAAAGGTAAAGGTGAGCAGAAAACTAACACAACTGATCTTTTAGAAAAAGAGCTTCAACTACAGCGGGAACTGTGTGACCAGATTCATGAAGCTCTTTTAATTTTCAAAAATCACAAAGTAGAAATGGAGGCGAGCTTAACGTACATCGTTCCATTGATCAGCAAAAACCGGTTCTGCAGGAAATAAGGCGCCATAATAATGAAATAGTAGAAAATCAACGACACAATAATGTTGAGATAGAAAAGCTGAGAAAACAGGAAATAGTGGCAAGGCTACAACATAAACAGCGCCTTCTTGAAATCGAAGAGGAAAAATTAAAAAGACTTCAGTGATATTTATTTACAAATGCACATTTTTTTTTATTGTCGTTTCAAGTCTGCTTCTGCTGCTTTCGTTTTCGTCGAGGAGAATAGGAGTTGTTGGGATAGTGATGGTGTTATCGCTATTGGTCTTGAAATGTTGTCAAGTGCACAGCAAACATTCGTAATTGGTCTTGGTAGGTAGTGTAATTCCCTGGCTCCTAACAAACACGTCCATCTATTTTTCAGATCACCGTTGGTTCTTTCAACGATATTGCGGCCTCCCACATGGGCTTCGTTAAATTTGCTTTCGAGTGAAGCTTCTTCGGACGTGCGATAGGGAATTAAAAGCCACGGTTCTAGTGGACATCCAGCACTTCCTATTTACCAATGCAAAATGGATACAATTTGTAATCAAAATTTAATAAAATCGGTATCAAAATCTTACCTAACAACCAAGAATTCCTCTCACCACTTAAATATTCCTGCTCTATCCACAACCTCAATTCACTCGCTTTCCACATCAGGGAATCGTGACGGGCTCTAGGGTGAGAAGCGTTAACGTACCGTGAACATGGTCATCGTAAACCTGCAAAATTGGGTTCATGATTAACACTAGTCTATATTTAGTTTTACGAGACCGATTTTTTAGAGACCGATTGTAGAGTCAAAAAAAAGCTATAATATGCTGGTTTGTTGCGGAAAATTTCAATTTTTGTTATTTTTATTATGAAAGAAATAAAATAACAGTTCAACTACAAATGTAATAAGAAGGAAAAAAAAGGCCAGGTCGAATCGAATGGAGAATGCTGAAATTTCATTTGCGATGAAGTAATTCGCACTTCTCGCAAAGAAAGTAACCTCCTTGAATGCGCCGCTACTGCAAAAACAGTTATGGTGCCTTGAAGTCCGTTCATATTTAGACAGACATGCTAAATTTCAGTGCGATACTGTATTTAGTTTTGTTTTGACAACTCATTGTTGTTGACGTGATTGGCATCATGTTGAGTATGGACAAAAACGATTTTCGTTCTCTCATAAAACATTATTTTTTGAGAGGCAAAACAGCGAAGGAAACAAAAGAAAAGTTGGATAAATATAATGCGGCTCCGTCAGATTACACCGTCAAATATTGGTGTCGAGAGTTTCATGGTGGCTGCAACTCCACTACCGATCAAATCCGCAGCGGCAGGCCCTCCGATACGGTTACAGAGGACAATGTCAAAAAAATACATGAAATGGTGTTGGCTGACCGGAAAGTGAAGGTGCGCGAGCTAGCAGATACCACAAAGATTAGTACTGAGCGCACACGCCATATTTTGGGCAATATTCTGCATATGAAAAATTTATCCTGCCGCTTGGTGCCGCGCATGCTTACTCCTGACTAAAAACACGAACGCGAGAGCACTTCGAAAGAGTGTTTGGACTTGCTGATGCGGAATCGGGCGGACTTTCGGCGTAGAGTGGTAACTGCATTTGAATCCCTCGGACTATTATCTCTTTCCAAACCTCAAAAGATGGCTCATCAATAAAAAATTCAGCTCACGCGAGGAAATCATCGACGCCACGGAGGAGTATTTTGCAGACCTTTCGGAAAATTACTTTTCGGCCTTGATCAAGTGTATCAAACTAAAAGGGGACTATATTCAATAATATAAAAAAACATTTAAATAAAAGAACATGTTTAATTCCCGAAGAGGTTACTTTTCACTGCACCTAGTAAAACGATGTTCCGTACAAGTTGATCTCACGCACATGTCATACCGAATACTGTGAGTTCGAGGCCACATGTGACATCTAGCCCGTTTTTTGTGGTTGGCTGATGAATCAATATGTTGACCGCTAGCATTTCGACCGATGCTGATGCCTATGATGATGTTGATGAAGAATTCAAGTAAGAGGAGTACGGTGAAATCGACGAACTTGCATCTCACACACGACGAAAAACTTCTGCCGCATGTATACCATGTGGTGTTCGTGCCCTAGCTTTGAAATTGTCTTCGCATAAGGCCTCGCCCAAGTTCAACTACAACAATCGTCGGCGGAAACCTTTCTTACTCTTCTTCCATTCAGGGAACAATTGAGTGAAGATCAAGAAGGCATTTAAAGCCGAAATGTCAAGAATGTTGTAGAACAACGTGCCATCGATTGGTCCTACGTTTACACCGATTAGTGCCAACCATCTGGTCGAGAGTGTCGACACCAGCCTCCGTTTTATTGTAAAAGTGAATTATGTTGTGTTTTTTGCCAGGTCAGCTGGATCGAAGTGGACGCTCGCATGATACGTCGAAAGCAAAGTTACGAAGCGATTTTTCTTGGGCACGTATGACACCATCGTGACACGATCTGCATGGTTGTAGACGATTTCGGTAAGCAGCACTGGTTTTCGTTTCATGTCAATCAGCGCTGACGCTGTCACAAATGACATTGCGTCCGTTCATTTCTAAAAATGGAAAGGCATGTACATGAAATACCTTGGCACAGATCCAGAACAACACGCTGACCTTGATTCATTCTGCTGAACAGTTTCTGTCACGGCCAACGTAGACTTGAATATTATAGGCATACAACGACCCTGCGTCAGCCAGAATCCAAAGTTTGATGCCATACTTTCCAGGCTTAGACGAAATGTACTGTCGAAAACTGCATAGTAAACGAAATGGCAGCAGTTGCTCATCGACGGTCAGAAATTTGCCACGAACATACATAACTTTCAAGCGCTGGACCCACAGATCAAACAAATCGCGAATAGGCGCCACTTTATCGCGTACACTCTACTGAACATTATGCCGAGTTTCTCGGTTATCGAATCGTTTCGATTTGCTAATGGCTCGAAAGCGAATAAGTGACATTGTCGCTGCGAAAATTGGTGGCCCATGCTTAGCAGTTCAAAGCTCATCAGCTGCTTCGCTTTTCGACCGATATGCCCCAGCCAACAACAAAAGTCCATAGAAGGCGCGTATTTCAGACACATCAACGGGTTCCACGTGACGCCATGCTTGTGAACACCGTATAAATTGGTCACTTGTACCACAATATTCTCGACTAGTTCGCAAAAACGCAGTCACTGGACTACTGATGCGAGATTTCGCAAATGATGTTGGCACTGCAAAAATTTCCAATGAAAGCGCCCAAACAAAAAACTCAAAACAAACCTTGACGAGAAGCGAAATCTATTGTCCAGTCTGATGGGCATGGTGGCATTGGATCGCGCACATACTGAATTTTCTTGTCTTTCGACTTGATAGCGTTGTCCGGTTAAGCTGCGATTTCCAAACGCATTTCTTGTCCGATAAAATCATCATCACTCTTGTCACTGTTATAATCTTCGGAATCACTTTCAGTCTCGCTTTGTGAATATCTGTATCATCTTCCTCGAATTCGGGCAGATCATCGCAGTCTTCTGTTTGCCCGGCAAACTGTTCGCAGAATCGCTCATAGTCAGACATTTTGCAGTAATTGTTTGAAAAAAAAGAAACTGAAATAATTCACAGTAAAAGGTTGCACAATCGAATAATTTGTTATTGGACAAAGTGTCACAGTACTGGCGATATCAAATTGACACCAAACATCAGAGCCCTCTGGCGACAACAATTTTGTTTTTACGGAAACTAGATGAGAAAGTAGCCCGGTGAACCGCGAGCGTTTGGCAACAGCACTACAATAGTATTGCTTATTTGAAAAAAAAAAGTGTGCCAAATTGACACCAAATATAGACTAGTGTTAAGAAGGCAACAAACAAGAGCAAACTTACTCGTACAGGTGAAACATTTAAGCTATAAAATCCTTTTCTGTTGTAGTATAAATGCTTATTTTCTGGTGGGGAGATGATCTTAACGTGGGCACCATCAATGCAGCCTATTACTCCTGGAAAATTATACTTTTCGTTGAAATAAAGATTTAATCTTCGTTTCTCTTCCGCCGTCATTTCAATATTTATCCAAATTGGACAACGTTTACTTTCAAATACCACCTCGACCCGGAATTTATTCAGAAAATTAAAAATACAAGTTTATTCATCTAAATCTATATTGTCCCCCTTCAAAGTAATCCCCATCGACTGGAACACACTTATGCCAGCGCTTGATCCAATCCTCGAAACATTTTTTATATTCGGTTTTCGGTATGCCCATCAGTGCTTCCTGCGATTTTTCCATTACTTCCTCTCGGCTGATGCAACGCGTACTCCTTAGTCGTTTTTTAACTCGATTGAACAGAAAGATGTCACAGGGAGCTAAATCAGGTGAATTCGGTGGCTGTTGGATGGTAGTTGATGCATTTTTCGTCAAAAAATTACGAATAATGATGGCACTGTGCGACGATGCGTTATCATGGTGCAAAATCCACCAGTTTTCTGCCCACAACTCTGGTCTCTTTCGGCGAATTGCTTCACGCAAATGTCTCATAACGCCCAAATACTTATAATACTCTTTGTTTACTATCTGGCCTTCTGATAAAAGTTCATGTTGCACTACACAGAAAAAAGACTCGGATCATTTGGTGAACGCCATTCACTTGCCTGATGTCTGGATTGCGTGTTCTACTCATAAACCCACGTCTCGTCTCCAGGAATGTGGAATCGGATTCAGCCTCGCAAATCATCTTTTTTGGGACGTCAACACGGTCTCTTTTTGCATGAAATTGAGGTCTTTTGGCACCAACTTTGCTGCTACACGACGGAAACCCAAATCATTAACCAAAATGTCTTGGACGGATCCATAGGCAATGTTCAAGTCCTCCGCTATCTCTCTGATGGTTAATTTGCGGTTATTGACCAACATTTCTTTTACTCGCATTTCATCAATGCTTTCTTCGGTTTTCGATGTCGATGGTCTGCCACTCTGTTCATCATCTTCGATTGACTCATGACCACTTTTGAACCGCTCGTGGCACTAGTAAACGACAGTTTTCCTTAGAGAATCATTGCCGAAACACTTTTCCAATAGTTCCAACGTTCGTGCACCATTCGTTGTTGCAAATTGAAATCCATTTCTAAAATTGTAAAAAATCGCCAACATACACAGAGATAGATGTACTCTTGGCTACGTAACTTTTGCAAGTGTCAAGCTATGACGCTAAGATTTAGAGGGAATGTCAACAACAACTTACAAACTTAACAAAAAAAAAAACAGAACTCAAATCGGAACAATGGGATCGTCCCCCGGGAACTTTTTGATCAGGGCTGTATGTTTGACACACTTGAAAGTATTTCCGAGAATGATGATTGTGCTAACCCAACTTCGTGATCTTTTCCCACTCCTACCTGGTAGCCATCTTCTGCAAAAAAGCGCAGGCATGCGCTTAGCTTCACTACTGGGGAAACTCCAAATGATTTTTTGGTTTGAGGCAAAGAATCTACGAGGAACTCCAACAAGTATTTAAACATTGGCTTGTTTACTCGGAAATATTATTGGAATCTAAGAAATCTGGTTAAAAGCACATAACAAAAAGTTTTCAATTTCTACTTACAGTGCTTGTGGCAGACCTATAGGATTAGATGCATCCTTAAGCTTCTTCCAATTGACCTTTGTGGAGTCCTCTCCATTTCCTCATACTTTTCTTCCGCTAAGACGAAATGCGCACTTCTAAACATATTTTTAAGTATTATTTTTCTCACTTTTTTTAAAAATTCAATGATTATTATATGTCTTATATGGGTAAAAGCTGTCAAAATTCAAAGATGGCAGAAAATTCGCTCAGAGAGAGAGAAACTTGCAAGAAAGTAAGCAAACGCAGTAAACCCCATTTCTGTATAAAACGGTAAAAGTCAAGTGAAAACACCAATCACAAGAAATAACAACAAATCAAATAAATTCTTTCGCAAAATAGTTGTTTGCTTTGACAGTTGTTACACAGCTTACCCACATAAATTGATGAGGCAGAAAATTGAAACTATTTCAATGGAGGGGAAATGTTTATCTCTCTCATCGGCTCTCTTTGTTGCAACTTTTTGGAGTAAACAAACAGGAATTTGTAAAAAGTTGTACGAATTTATACAAATTTGTACGATATGTCAAGTTAAAAAAACAGACCTTTTCTGATGTCCGCTGTCAAAACATTCGAACTCATTTTCGAAAATTCCCGAGAATTCGAATTCCCGATAGGGGGGATTTTTTTTTTCAATTTCGGACATCTTTCTGCTTGACAAGTTTTCATCGGGCAGTTGGGAATCATTTTTTTATGTTGACGTTGATAGAAATTTCTAATAATTCTAATTGGTGTATGAAATGTCCATTGTCGACTTCGGTGACATTTTTGCTCAGACTGGTGATGTTTTGTGGTGCACGTGCTGGCCGAACTTGCTGATATGGAGTTTGACCCGATACCGAACCAGTTTCTTCAAAACACCAATTCCGGACTCACTAGGGCGATTATGTTGACCGAAAAATTCAAGAATTTTATTTTTACAGATCGCTCATTTTCATAATAAGATGGAATAACAAAAAGGCATTGTTGCGTGGTAAACGATGATATGACTAAAATTGCCAAAGATTGTGTGATATCCGTCAAAAAGATCTAATACATCGAATTCAGTAAATGACAGTAATTGACAGCAAATATCCACACCATCTGTTGGTTGACCCTTTAGTTCATGACATCTTGACAAGCCCTTGGTGCTCAGTTCATTTCTTAGACCGAACGAGCAACGATTGTCAAGTGTGATTTTGTGAAACGCTTCTCCTAGTTTTTACACTCAAAGTTAAAAATCACTCAACTTTGATTGGCTCTACAAGCAAAACTATTGATCTAAAGCAAATAATTTTCTCGATTACCAGAGTTCCAAACATTTTGCATTATAGACCCGCCCGAAAATTGAATAATGCAAGCACTTTTGCCTAAATGAGCCACTGTACGTCGTCGTTTGTTTTCGTGAGATAACGAATAAAATCGTATCCTCTGTATCCTTTATCTCCTCGATATATGCGCTGTTCTTAATTACATCCCCAGAGAAATCAAATTATACGCTTGAACGGATTTGAATTTTTCTCAACTATTCGACTGTGCTATATGTCTACAATTCGTAGATATATGTACGAGTATATATATTTTTTGAATTATTTTTACTTGAATATTGCATTCCATAGATGTTCGTCCTTCTGGCAAAAGGAACGAATAAGCGTTGCAAAACGAAACGGATAATATTGAGCATGGGTATGAGCATGGGTATGGGCATGGGTTTGGGTAGTATGGTACTTGATTCTGTCTTGCTTGCATTTTTTATTTTCGGGACGTTGATTTACAGTTATTTATCCATTTTTTCTTTTTATTGCTTCAATCTTATTTCATTTTATTTTGTCTTCCGTTTTTTTTTTTTTTAACTTTTTGCTGTGCACTGAAGTTACTTATGGCTTAGTCGTAGTAAGGCAGTGGGTGATAGACTTGTGTTCAGTTTTTATACATGTAATAGATTTTGTTACGACTTTTTTTTAAAACATGAATATTTATTTTCAAGACAGTTTTTAATCAACGCCTATTTTTCTTTTTCATTTTTTTTTCAGCTGGTCGGTATTGAATTTTAAATTGCGCAGCTTTCAATTACGTTAATGGTAACAATATTTCTTGTACATATCTTAGACATGCAGATCCCATCAACAGGGCATATCCGGTTAGAAAATTCGGTTTTTGACCGTAAATTTTATAGCACATTCCGACTGAGTGGATTGACCTAAATTCGCCCACCAGAAGTCGATAAAAATAAAATAAAAAGCGTTCGGATGGCGAAGGATTGATGACGTTTACTACCAGGAAAGTTATACCCCATTGGTGCTAGACCTACATGTTTGAAGTTCAGTTTGGTAGAGCTACAGTTAACAGTTAACACATTATTATGTCTTCGTGCAGTAGAATTTTACCTGGATCCAAGAAATGCGATAAATATTTGCGAAGCTGACGCAAATAATTTCGTATGCTTATGGCAACGATCTGATGTGATTATGATTTGGATGTGATACTTACAATACTACATATGTATAATGGCTAGGGTATATCCACGCCTTTAGTAATGTAAATGAGAATAAAAGCCTTACAAAGTGTGGACCACTACATTGAGTACACGAGTAGGTACAAGGTGGAGAAAAATTAATCATTCAATTTTGTTTTCGAATTACTTTTTTACTAAATAAAAAAAAAAGTGATTTTGAGTGATGGAAATCTTTATTTGGACCTTTACAATTGTTTTTGTTAAATGGAAAAGATGACATCCGCATTTTACATGTCTTTCCGCAAGATTTCCGGTGATAACTGTTCGCATTCCTGTCGAATATTCTCCTTAAGAGCTGCGATTGACTGAGACTTGTTGGCATAAACCCGCAACTTCAGGTAGCTTCAAATCTATAACAGTTTGAATACTTCTCAAATTCCTTCGACTTTATTTATTGACATAACTAAGGCATACTCTGTTACTAAATAAACTATTTAGGTTTCAGAGGCTTCACTCATGACTGGTTTGCCTCTTATTTAACAAATCGTAAACAAGTGGTAAAGGTCAAAAATGTTTTTAGCTCACATAATTATTTAAATATAGGTGTTCCTCAGGGATCAGTCCTGGGCCCGATACTGTTTTTAATATATGTTAACTCGCTATTTATTCAACCTTTTAAGGGCAGAATCATGGCTTTTGCTGATGATACTGCCCTTTCCTATTCCAATAAGAGCTTTCTTGATATGTTTGCCGATGTTAATTATGACCTAGATATACTACGACGATGGTTTATGTCTCATAAACTGATCATCAGCAACAAAACGAAATTTATGGTATTTAATATCAAAGGTGTTGTATGCGGAGAGTTGCGTTTATATTGTCACTCACCAACCTGTTTTCGATTTTGTTTAGGAGATGCACACGGACATAATACAGGGTGAATGACTCTAACTCCAACTTTTTAAAATGCTATAACTTTTTTATTTTTTGATAAATTTTAATGTGCCAATGCAAAAAATGTTGGAAAATATATCAATTTTAAAATTGTATCAGTAGTTTTCAATATGTCCGCCTTTGAAGCGAATAATGGCCTTGAGACGGCCGAAGAAAGCATCGCACACTGCACGCAAGTGGCTCTGTAGTATTTTGGCCCATTCCCGGCGAAGTTCTTGTTTGAGGTGGTCCAAACTTTGGTATTTTTTAGTGCCAACCTTCGCCTTCAAAATACCCCAGACGGAGAAATCCAACGGATTTGCATCCGGAGAATTTGCAATCCATTGTGCCAAGGAAATGAATTGTGGAACATTGTTTTTTAACCAATCTTGGTGGGCGCGCGCTTGTGAGACGGTGCCGAGTCTTGTTGAAATGTCCACGGTCCGACCGACCGAAATGATTGTTTGTCCAAGGCTTCAATACTGCCTCTAATACAGTTTCATGGTATACGATCGCATTAATTTTGATGCCACGGTCCAAAAATACGAGCGGAGAGCGACCATGGGCGGTTATGGCGGCCCAGACCATCACCATCGGTGCTGCCTGCTTTCTGGTGGCCGTTCGAAGGTGTAAATTTTCGAAGGACCTCTCTGGCAATTAAACTCGGTCATTTTGTTTGTTGTCATCGGAAAAAACCAAGTTCGGCAACTCACCACTTTCGTGCAAGCGTAGCAACTCCTTCGCTCTTTCGACTCTAACTTTTTTTTGCTGTGGTGTTAGATCGTGTGCTTTTTGGAACTTCAATGGCTTGAGCCCAAGCTCATTTTTCAGTATGTGTTGCATCCGTTCCAACGATATGTTGAGCTCACGTGCCATTTTTCTTCCACTTCGATGCGGATTTCGCTCAATTCGAACCATTTCTGCCGATGTTGCTGTTGTTTTGTGACCACCTCCATGGCGTTTTGCAATGCTGCCAAATGATTTATTCACGTTGAGGTGCTGGAGGGCTCTAACGATAGCCATTTGTGGTCTTCCAGCTAAAGCAATCACACTATCACGTTTGAATTCCAGTTCGAGTCACTCAGGGTGTATATCATTTGATAGTCAGGTAAGCTGTAGTGATGGTTGCTTCTTAATTGAGCGTGTTGACAGCTTTAAATACCTAGGTATTATATTGGACCATAAGTTTAGTTGGAAGGACCATACGTCATATTTGAAACGGTATTTAAATGCAGTTGTAAGACAATTATACCACTTTAGCATATACTGCAAACTACTCATTTTAAAATTGGTTTATAATGGTATTTTAAAATCAAAACTGCAGTATGGAATTTCTTGCTAGAGAGGCACTTAATTTAATACAATAGAACCATTGCTGATTAGACAGAAGCATGCCTTAAGACTTTTGTGTAGAGTTAATCGCAGAAATCCCACTTTTGAGTTATTCAAATGTCTCGAACTTCTTCCTTTAAGGCACCTGTACTGCTACAAAGTTTTGAAGATATTTTTTGAAAATTCCGGGTACTCTGATGTTAGAGTTCATGATAATCATAACTTGCGAGCCAATACCAGAAACTTCGCAAATATTCCAACAATCCGTAAAATACATTTTTTCACGCTTTTATTATGTTACTGCTCCTCGTTTGTTTAATAATTTACCAGAAAAACTTACGTGTGAGAGAGTCAAAACAGTATTCTTAAATAGTATAAAAAAAATGGCTTGTCTCGTTTAACCATTCTGAAATAGATGCTTTTTTAACGCCAATGATGTAATATATTTTATGTTCCTTTCTCTTTTTTAAATGTATGCAATTGAATCTTTCATATCCATTTTTTGTTTTCCCCATCAATAGATTTATGAATTTCATTTTATATATTGTAACTAATAGGTACATTCGCCTCTTTTCTTTTATTATATTTAAGTTTCTTGATATGAAATAAAGAAATCAAAAAAAAAAAAAAGAGAGAAGTCTGGTATGATTAAATGGGGCGATCATGCTGGCCATACCAAATTGCCAAAATGGGAGATTACGCGACCAGAAAACGCTTCCTTCACAATACACATTGTGTGTGCGGTTGTTGAAACCACATGTTCACCTAGCCCGCTCATCCGATTCCGGCAGTAAGAAATCGTTTATCGTGGCCCTATAGCGTTCGCTAGTAACAGTGACCGTATTGCTGATGGCGTCTTCAACAAAATACGGCCCGATCACTGCCGTGGCTTTGAGTGGATGTAATGGCTCTACGTGCATCGCACGCAGATTTTCAGTGCCCCAGAAATGAAGATTTTGCTTATTGACGTAACCGCTTAAGTGGAAATGCTCCTCGTCGCTCATGATGATTTTCGACACAAAATCATCCTCTTCGTTGTTGAGATTAAGGATGGCTTTACAGTAATTCACACGCGACTGACGGTCAGGAGGCATTAACTGATGCACTGTTTGCACTTTGTACGGGAACATGTGCAAATCTTTCACTAAAATTCGCTGTAGGGTCCGTCTGGTGATGCCCAATTGCGTGGCCCGTCGTCTGGTTGATGATTCTTCGTTCTCAGCAACATCGGCTGTCACAGCCGCGATATTCTCTACCGAACGACCAGTCCGGTGGCAGCCACGCCCTGTATGGTCTCCTGTGGTTCCACTCTGTTCGAGTCGAGTAGCTAAGCGCCGGAATGTTTGTCCAGTTGGCACGACACGATTCGGAAGTCGAAATCGAAATTCACACTGCGCTAACACCATCAACCGATTATTGGTCAAAAACATCGGCGCAATTATTCCACGCTCTTGCGGAGTATAGTGCTCCATTGTTTGTCTGTTTGTATACTGCAGCTGTCTAGTTCACAAATGTCAAATACGATTGACGTACGACGTCATATGCAAAAATGATACCATCTTCCGATAGGGTGATTAGTTTTGCCCCACCTAGTATGTATATGATGTAGATGTAAAATCTAACACAATGATGTCAACTTCGGCAGATAAGGGTGGTGGCGTTCTCAATACTCGTTACAACATCTTATATTACGGTTAGTAAAACCATGACGGTGAGCTTAAAATGTCAGGCACGCATTTAGCATTCCCAGTGCATATATTCGAATGGACTGACATAATTTCTGATCATCATTCTTTAGCACTCATATTTAGAACTCATGTACAATGAATATGAGCTGCATACTATCCGAGTACCGAAATTTGTAGTTGGACTCGTTGAGAGTTAACGTAAAACTTGAATAAATCTCTTATGCATCCACAAATAACTACAAACTATGGGTATATATGAAACCTGTATTACGACAGCCCCAAAGATGTTATCCAGATTTAACGTTTTCTATTAAACGGTGACAAACATCGCATCGGTGACATGCTGAAATTTTTTTCAAATCAGGACTATTGAAAATAGGCTCTCGCTTCGATTGGCATATGCGGTTGTTCTACGATTCTGACATCGCCACCTAGTCAAATACAGACCATCCATCGAAAATACGATGTGCTCCACATAAAATAAAAAGCATCCCATTTTTTGTTCAAACAAGTCTATGTATAGGCCTGCATAACTCTTTGGATTGTTCCTATTTTATGAAGGAGATACGATATTGTATGACCTCTGCAGTGCTGAAACATGATGGGCTTGATTGAACTACCTGTACTTACATGGTGTAGACTTTTGTTGACGAAATCTGTAACATTTTCTGGATCTTCACATAACATGGTATTGTAGACGCAATTGCGGCTTGCGGCTATTAAAGAGGACGAGCAAAATATTAGTTGCTCATGGCAAATCTTCTCTGCTGACAACTATGCATTTTAAGTATCTAAAGAGCCCACCATCATCAAATACATATTTTTAAAGGTTTTTTTTTGCATCCCATTTTTGTCATAGGGATTTTCTAAACTCACGTATACCATCCTTTGAGAGATGAGCACAAATATCTCCGGACCGTCCACTATTTAATCACTGGAAGATATACTCTTCAAATTTTGCAAATCATCTAAGATCAGTTATGACTCCGCTTTGTGCGTTAATTTAATAATGATCCCGGTAATCGAGTAATTAAGCATTTAGTGAAAGAAATTGGGGCAACTTATTCACTTAATAATGTTACCGCCCCGTAGCTGTCGGAAAAATCAACCCGCTTAGGCCTATTGGTCCCATGTGATGCCATGTGGATTTGTGATTCTCCCATTCTTGGAACCAATTTGTATCTCCGACGAGGCGTAGGAGGCTGTTGTTTTAGATCGCTTACGTCATTGTAGAATAACGATCCTAGGTGGAGTTTCTTTCTTTGGGAGAGAGCTGAACATGTACACTGTAGCTGGAAGAGTGTCTCCTCCTTCTCCTCGTCCATACAGACATGTTGACTTAACAGTCCACCTATGGTTTGTTCCACTATTAGCATCCTGCTTTAGTATTAGTTTCTACGTAGATTGGTATACCGATGCTAACTTTTTCAGATATAATAAATAGAGTGTTTACAATTTTGTCGAGTTTGTCGATCCTACAACTCCCTGGAATGTCTCTGTGCTCCGGTACCTAACATAGGTGAGTCTTGCACTGCCCTACAATCTGTCTAAGAGATGATCGGCAGTACTACTCGTAGAATTTAGTGAAATGAGTCCATGGACTTCTTTAATCGACAAATTTTCATTGCAACAGTGATTTGTCAAGGCGGAAGGAAAAGCTTAGGTTAAGCTCATCTAAGAAAACATTGCCACCAACCCCACTATCAGTCTTGGATTCATCCCTACAGAAATGGATTGACTTGTCATCCATGAAAGCGTCTTCCTCCCAGAAAGATCTAGACGGGATTTTTACATGAAAGTCTTTGTTAAACCAATGCTGGGTCATAGTGTACTCAATGTTCTCTGGAAGGATTCCTTCTTTATGTGTTAATAATATTTGCGTGGGATAATAGTTTATTTGTTCACTGTCTAGTCGCTTTAAGGCGAATAGCTACAGTAGCAGCTATTTGTCTGCTGTCAAGTGAAAGAGAGTATCCGGTGGCGCGGAGGGAGTAGTACGTAAGGCTCCGCTTATGCACAGATATGCAGTATTGGTTGAGTTCGCTGCAGTTGACTGCATCGTCTAAGGCAGTGCACCAGAAAACCATCCCATAGGTGAGTATAGGTAACCGAGACGTATGTCTAGCCAGTGGGTAATGACAGGTTGCAGTCCCCATTTGTTCGCAATGGCTTTTTTGAAAAAGAATAAAGTTACTGCAGCTTTCTTGACTGTTTCTTGAATATTAGGTTTCCAGTTTAGTTTCCTATCAAAAACAAGACCCAGATATTTCGTTGTAATGGAAAAGATTAAGCTGGTACCGTTGATTGGGAGAGGGTCTACGATTGGAATTTTATATTTATTGGGAAAGAGGACAAAATCAGTTTTATGGGGGTTAACGCCCAATCCACAGCGATCCACCCAACAGGTTAATCTGTTAAAATTTTGCTATAGGAGTTCTTTAATCGTAATGCTTACATACGACGGCTATAGCAACGTCTCATCCGCATAGGCAATTACCCTGCTACCACCCGCTTCCAAATATATCAGCAGTTCATTAACCACTAAGTTCCAGAGAAGGGGAGAAAGGACACCGCTTTGCGGCGTACCTCTGCTGACACATCTTTTAGCAGAAGCCCCACCCAGTTTTGAGTTCATTATGCTGTTGTTTAGCATAAGACCGATCAACTCCCCAGGTGAGTAACCTACCTTCAGAGTAGACGTTGTTAAAGGCACCTACTATGTCCAGTAGAGCAACCATTGTGTACTCTCTAGGTAGAAAAAAGTCTTGGATGAAATCTGGATTGTATTGTATGTGGATATCTATCACTAATTCTTGAGATTTCAGAAGGAAAGATGACAGAAATGATAGATTTATAAATCTATGGTCCCTTAAGAAGACATGAGAACATTTTCCGGCCACGCGGTCGCCTTTTTTGGTGAAAAATGACAATTTGTTTGTTGTGCTAAAAGAGTAGTTATTTTATTAAGCAAATCATACGGATTATGTAAATGTATAATTTGTTGCTGAAAGACCATACCATTTTTAAACCGAACCGAACCGAATAATGCCCTTAGGCTGCGATAGGGGGTTAAGGGATTCCTTATTAATCACAATTAACGCGCATCTAGGGTGCATTAATTCCTCCAGTTTCGCGGCTTCCCAGCCATGAGTTGGAACGGTCGGGTTAATTAGCCTAATGATTTCCAGAATGTATTCTGCGGAGGTGGGTTCAGATTTGATGTGTGTTCGGGCCCTAAATCTGCTAGATATAACCGCCATAGCCACAACTTTGGCTTCGCACCCAGCCAAAGAGCGAGAGATCTTTGATCGGCATAAGCGATAAGCTTGACGTGGCCTTAGTACAAGCCAGCATCGCTTGTATTAGGAGGTGGTCCAGGGCTTTTCCGCATGGTAGTCAAGAGACCGCCCGAAATCTTTAACTGAACCAAATATCACCGTTCAGGTGAAATTAATTCGTCGGCGTTGCTTTCATCGATCACCCCGACCATTATTTCGTCTTTTAAGACTTCACCAAAATACCTCAAAGATGTTACGTAGGAAGGCTATGGGGGGATTTTTGGCACTTTGATTTTGACACTCGTTTTAATTTTCATTAACAATCTCTTGTCTGCTACTTCTAATCCAATATATTCCTTTGCTGACGACAGTACTCTCTGCTTTTCATATTCGTTCCCGGACTCACGTCCCTGCTCTTCGGCTGTAGAACGGGAACGGTTAACAGCATAACTAATTGCTGTTTGCTTTCATTAAAGCGCAATGTATATATCCAACCATTATCAATGAATGGAACTTACATCGTCGAAACCGATAAACTTTCCACTCTTGGTATGTGCGTTAATGACAACTTACGTTAGAATGACCACATATTCGATGTCGTCAAAATTGATGCGAAATGTCTATGTTTCCTCAAGCGATGTAAGAAATATTTCACCCCCTCTGATCTGGCCCCTACATATAAAGCGTTTATCCGCCCGAAATTGGAGTACAATGCCCACATCTGGTCGAATGCGCTCAAAACATCTCTGCACGTGCTAGATAGGATCCAAAACCGTGCGATAAACTCATAGGTGATACTGATATCACTCCAACAATGGACACCCTCGAACACCGACGTAATGTCTCGTGTCTCACTCTGTTTTATCGCTATTTCCAACGCCAGTGCTCCATAGAAATCGCCTGTAGCATTTCGCATCTTCAAACCTTTAACCTTAACACTCGTCTTGTTAAGAATGCTCATCAGTATACGCTCAAGCCCAAAAACTCTATAATACCGTGATTCGTAATTCCTTATTCTCTAGTCATTATAACCTTCAAACATTTAAAACCGACGTTCGCCGGTACCTCTCTTTCCATCCTCCCTGACTCCATTTTAAGGGTACTTACATCCCTTGAGGGCGCGCAAATTATAAAAAGAAAACATGTTGGGCCTTCTGGGAACCAGTACGGTTTTCTCCAACGATCTGTTGCACTTGGAGGAGGAAACGGATGTTGTTAGCTCACTTTAACTTGTTCCTCATGTCCGCAATTCTCTCGACCTCCGGAATGGATCCGAGGGTTTAAAGAATGCGTGAGGATTTCGGAGTTTTATGTAAAACACCTTGGATGAGACTTGCCGCGGCTGAGCCTCTGATTTCTCTTTTGAAGGAGGATTGTTAGTAGCAGTGGAAAAACCGTGGCCTGCCACAAACTTGCTGCTGCTTAGGGTGAAGGAAATGGTACTATCATGGCCTGCCACAGTTTTGCCACTCCTTAGAAAGTTGGGGTTTGGCTTTAGAAGGTGCACCATGGCTTGCCACGGATTTGCCTTTGCTCGGCATTCCAGGTGCCTTGCAGGTAGTCGGTATATTCACCGTATTAACTTCCGGTCTGAAAAGAGTACCGGTCTCGAAATTTATTTTTAAGGTTTTAAATTCCATAAGGGATCCAGCCAGCAGCGGAAAAACGGAGATCTGTACAGAGATCCGTTATATACAGATCCGGATTCTCCGTTCACGACTAAGCTATTTTTAAAGATGCTGGGCCCTCAGCCAGGCTGATCGTATAACACCTTGATCCAGCCCTGGGGAGACAGGAGAAGGAATAAAGGTGAAGGGGAATGGGGGGGGGGAGAATCCTTTAGTTTCAAGTACCCTCTGGAGAGAATTTCGCGTCAACTTCGTTGACCACACTCAGCCTCTACAACTCAGCGAGTTCGATGCTCAAGTAAAGTAGTGCGGCAGATAAAAGTGAAAAAGTATTGCAGCTGTGCGTGAGTTCATATGTCAAGAAGGCAATAATGAATCAATTGATTTTGCACTTTATATAAATTAGGCTATAGTTCCGTATTAGATCATATTCATCCAAGAAATGGCCATCCAAGCCAAATGGCTTCCGTCCACATTGAGCGTTCGCTGATTGGGCTCTATTACAGATGGCAGGAGATTCAAATTTTCATCATCATCTTTCGAAATTAAGGGCGGGTGCTCCAACACCAGCCATTCTAGCCAAAAAAAAAAAAATAATAATGACTTTGTGTGGTGCCAATCATTGGAGAGCATAATCTCTCCATGTCCCAAATGGATTGGAGAGCTTGACGGATATGTGGTTTCAACATTGACATTGGGCTAAAAAAAAATGCTTTTATTTGAATCATTAAGACATTTAAACAGGGTTCCAGTCAAACTAGAATTGCGACTACGAAGCGTAGATTATTGAACTAATTTTTGAATATACCATATACCGGAATTTGTTTTCCAAAACTTCAAACATTGCTGACTTATCAACGCAAACAAGTGATGTCACGTGCATCCAGAGGAAATAATCGACAAGCGTTAGATGAAATCACTCTCTCACCAAACATTTATTTCAATAACTCGATAGTATTGGTCGCAGATATTCGTTAATCATCTCTCTGTATCGGTCACCATTTTTAAGAAAATCATGCTCGATTATGCCACCAGCTATATATTACATTTTAGTGGACGTAACATTGTCCAAAGAGCTATTTGCGTAAATACGGTAATTTAGCTTATTCACGAATCAATGAACACAATTACGCCATAACATTTCGAAAATTAAAGCATAGAGGTGCAATTCTTGTATCACCTAAGGAATTAGGCCAAGACCTTTTTAAAAAGCATTCCCGCCTGTGGACGAACAAATCCCAGCCCACTTTATACGTCTGCGAACTGAAAACTTCGAAAAAAGCAGCAGCTACAACCAATCAACGCAAACAGGATTCATTTAAGGGGAAATATTGAACTATGTAAGTTTTAACCAATATAGCCATACGATCCATTATAATAGAGGGGCTAGAGCGCTACAGTAAAATTAAAAAAAAATTATTGAGATTTCGACGACGGAGTTCTTCTCGGCTAACTGATCCCAAAGAGCATTCCTGAAAGAAAAAGAGTTCAGCGAGCTTACACTCGAGGCGGTCAAGACACTCCCCATAGCTATGGTCAATAGGAAGAAGTAGAAACTACCGGTTTTTCTGCTTTAGCTAACTCTCAACTATGGTGCAAGGAGCATTCAATTCCCAAACTACCAGTATGAAGAATGGGAAAAAGTAGAGAAAAGCGACAACACTATCCAGTAATTAGGAAAGAAAGCCTTGCTCGGCAGCAAAAAACGGAAGTCAAATATCAACTAGTCCTCAGTCAAACACCAGCCAAACACTCCTCAGATTACTTACGCAAAATGGCTAAAGGTGCAAGAAGCACACTACAACAACCGAAGGTAGCTTCTCCCACGCATTCCTATATGACAGTGATCATTGCACCACCAAAAAATTAGACTGTGAGCGAGACTTAAAAGCTTACACAGGCAGTTTACTGATAAACTTAACTCGGAAGTCATAAGACCGACATCGTCGATCAAAAACCTCTTAGCATTAGTAGAAGGTAAGGCTATAGGAGCAATTTTCCAGAAAGTCTACGAGGCGAATTAGGTCGATGGCCTGAACAGCAAAATGGAAACTCGGGTCCTTCTGCTACACTCCGACATTTGAAATTACATGAAGAACTGGTAATTCGAGAGCTCAGGTTTCACTAGGTTCAATTAATGAAATATGGCAAATAGTTTGATCACCGACTAGAGGGAACAGCCCTCATTCATTTTTGCCAAACGATCTTCGAATCAGCGAGAAGTAAGAAGTTAGTAGGAAAAGGAACCGGAGAAGCGGTTTAGATTTGGACCACCCTGTGTCTTTGATAATGACCAACGCTTTGGGAAACAACGCTGGTGCATACAATTTTCAAAAGGGGTATACGCAACCCGGCGAATTCTCTGTCTCCCTGCAAATATCAGCAAGGTTCACTAGAGTCCTGACTAAGTGGATTGAGGAAAATTTTATATATCGAGATGAAGTCACATATAGTACATTGGAAGTGGTGCAATGAAGTAGACAATTGAAAGAGAGAACGCCTCAAAAAGTTACAGGTAGCCATGAAATAGAGGCGAAGCAAGAATTGGGTTGGATATGCCCATGCCCACGCTTTAAAGTGTTCTACATTTTTTTTTTATTATTAAACGAATCAAACGCTGACCTTTTCACTTTTTAAAACTTTTGGAATGGAGAAGTTTGTCCGAAATCGGACGAAAAGATGGAGAAAGAATTTTTCAGAGGGAGATTCGACAAATAAGCGTGTTACTAGAAGGAGTGAAAAGTGACCTCCTTGGGAATTAAAAATTTTTTTTTTTAAATGTTTTTTTATATTATTCAATATAGTCCACTTTTAGATTGATACACTTATTCCAGCGATTTTCCAACTTCTTGATCCCGTCCGAAAAGTAATTTTCCGGAAGGTCTGCAAAATACTATTCCGTGGCGTCGATGATTTCCTCGCGTGAGCTGAATTTTTTATTGATGAGCCATCTTTTGAGGTTTGGGAAGAGATAACAGTTCGAGGGAGCCAAATCGGGCGAATACGGTGGATGTGACAGCAATTGGAGCCGTAAGTTATTGATTTTAGTCGTGGTTGCGATGCTCTTATGCGCCAGCGCATTATCTTGCAAAAACAAAATTTTTTTTCGCTTCATGTGAGGCCGTTTTGCTGCGATTTTGGCCTTCAATCGCTCCAATAATGCACAGTAATACTCGCTGTTGATGGTTTTTCTTTTTTCGAGGTAGTCCACGAAGAGTATGCCATGACAATCCCAGAAAACCGACGCCATAACCTTTCCCACCCATCGAGCGTCGCTCGGCCGCTTCGGAGCACTCGTGCCGGCTTCAGTCCATTGCCGGGCACTCATTCTGTTCTCTGGTGTGTAATAGTGGGTTCAAGTTACCAATCGACGCCAAAAGTCCGCCCGATTCCGCATCAGTCCAAACACTCTTTCGAAGTGCTCTCGCGTTCGTGTTTTTGGTCATGCGCGGCACTCAGCGGCAGGATAACTTTTTCATATGCAGAATATGCGTGTGCGTTCAGTACTAATCTTTGCGGTATCTGCTAGCTCACGCACCTTCAGTTTCAGCCAACACCATTTCATGTATTTTTTTGACATTGTCCTCTGTTACCGCATCGGAGGGCCTGCCGCTGCGGATTTGATCGGTAGTGGAGTTGCGGCCACCACGAAACTTTTTGACTTTTTGTTTCCTTTGCCGTTTTGCCTCTCAAAAAATAATGTTTTATGAGAGAACGAAAATCGTTTTTGTCCATACTCAACATGATGCCAAACACGTCAACAACAATCAGCTGTCAAAACAAAACTAAAGGCAGCATCGCACTGAAATTTGGCATGTCTGCCTATATATGAACGGACTTCAAGGCACCATAGTAGGGTACGTAAAATCTATTGATCACGCCAATTATAAAGAAAAAGGAAAAAATATCCAAGCACTATCATAGCCAATAAAAGATTGTCAGGGACGTCACATTCAACAAGATGAAGCATAATAATAAAGCTCTCCTATAATAACTTCAATCGATCCGTCCAGTGAGGATGTCTTTCCTATTAATGATAAATCATCCATTATGGGTGATAACGCACAGGTAACACAAGGCTATTGGATCAAGTATAGAGAACAATCTCCTTCAATTCGTTCGATTTTTGCTACCTCTCCAACTTGAGCTTGCTGTAGAATCAGTTTGAGGTCAATATGCTGGCAGCTGATTAAATTTCTGAAGCATGGAAATCTCGATCAAACTTGGAGATAATTCATGTATCCCAACCACTTTTTATTGAGATTGTGGTAAAGCGATCCTACATAAGCCAGTGCGATTGCTCTCGAGCGCAAATCTGTTCATCAGCAGAACTGTATCCTTTGAAGCAATTACACAACAGAGAAGCAGTGGCTTATGAAATGTGTTAGACGGTGGCTACTCACATAGAAATCGCATTTGAGTACTCCCAGATGCACTAAACAGTAATTTCAAGAGGATTTTCAACTTCATTTGAACTAGGCGCACGGGTATATTTAGTCAGTTTCAGTGGCGCCGATTGTGCAGGCACCTGGAGTATAACTGCATTCGCTTTTACTCTTAGAAGTGTCCCAGTGTTGTGGCCAGCTTCGTCGTCAATCACCTGGTTGAAGGATGCGATCGCTTCACAGGCAGTACCAGAAATGGCTTAGATTCAACAACTGCCTTCTGAAATGGTTGCAAACGATATCAGCGAGTCGATAGGAGAGGATTTTCGAACTTAAACTTCTCAGTTCTAGATGTAAAAGAAAGCGATCGCAGTTACTGAGATGCTTGGTGTGATAATTTGGAAACATCTGGTAGATGGCTTCAGATTCGAGGGCTGCCCCTCTGATACTGATGGGAATCTCTTAAATGAATGGGAATAAGTACTAGCTTCTGATCGGGGCATCCAACAGCTTCGGAGTAGATACGAGACAAAAGGGGTAACAGTAAAAGAAGAGAATACACGTCCAGCAAATGAAGACTATTTTGTCGAAAGTTAAAGGATAGCATCTTGAGACTTATCATCCTTTTGCCAATTTTTAGCACGTATAGCACGTTGCTGCGGTCCATATCGCTGAACAGCATGCGATGCGGTATAGAATTTTGATGGTCTGCTTGGAACTTTCTCAAACACATGTCGGATTTAACTCTGACATTTGGTTTATCTAATCTCGAGCAGGAACAGGTAATATGCGGGGCACGTGTTAAAACTTCTGTCCACTTTCTCCGGCAAGCATATTCAGTTGTTTGCGTATACTCACGCCTACAATATCACTTATCATAAAAGCTCTCATGGGGTTCACTCTGAAGACAATGAGAAAAATTTGCTACATACAAAGACGACTTGGCAGTATGCAAATCTGTTCTAAAGACGTAGCTATAATGCATACCAGAGCCCAAAATTTACATGTACGTAGAAGCAACTTGTTATGATATTGAAAACGACGAAAGGTTATTGTCCCTCAGGCATCGCTTCTTCACGGCCGAGAGCCTTTTAGTTAAGTAAAAAAGCTTCACCTTCTACAAATGAAAGATTTTCCTATCCTTTACAATCGCTCTCTGATTATTTATCTTAAATGTGACATGCTCACACTTATTTTCCTATTTAGGACAAAATTCACAAATCAAAGAAACGTTTAGTAACTGAACCCTCAACCCTTTTGGGAATACCTTCAGGAAATGTTTGTACACATGCATACGAGTACATCGTTGTCACATATATATTGTACATACATGTTAATTTATACATGATTCTAATTAATCCCTAGGGATCCTCTACGCTTTCTATGAATAAAATATTCTACTATAGAATGCTTACATTTGAAAAGTTGCCAACGCACACAACTACTCCTACACCGTCTTTTTAAACAAATATCTACACTGCTGCCTTTTTAATTATCCTAACATTAATAACCAAAGGGTATCCCAACATTCACGCAAGAAGTAATTTTGATAGAAAACACAGGTTTTTAATTAAAAGTTGCTAATTTTTTATTAATTCATAAAGTATAGACTATAGAGTATGGGGTTATTTATGGAATAGCATACCAGGTAAATGGCTTCTAAGGCTTTACTGTCATATGCGCAATCTTTTGTCGAAATTTTCAATAACAACTTTCCGTAAATTTGCCCGAATTTCTTTGACACATTGCTCAATATGCTCCTTCAAGGCTTGGATAGTCGTTGGCTTGCTGGCATAAATCTTAGACTTCAAAAACCACAAAAGAAAAAAACGTCTACCGGAATTAAATTGCATGATCTGGGGGAACGACCAGGAAATGATTTATGCAATAATTTAATTGTTTCTTGGTCTATATGATATGCGTCACCGTCTTGTTGAAAGTATGTCGTCCACAATCATATCTTGCAATTTAGGCAAAAAAAACTCTATTACCATGTCGCAATGGTGAGCGCCATTAACCAGGCGCGTTTTTACAGAAGAACGGTCGGAAGATGCCTTCAGTCCATAATCCGCACCAAACAGTGACAGGTTGTGGATGCATTTGTTTCGCAACAATCACCCCTGTATTTTCTGAAACCCAAATTCCAAAATTTTGACGATTAATAAAGCCATCTAGATGAAAATGATTTTGTTTGAAAAATCAGCATCCGCTTGTTGTTGTTCCATAATCCATTCAACAAACTCTCTTCTCTGTTCGTGTTCACTGGGCTTCAATTCTTGGTTCAATTGCACTTCGCTTTATATGCATGAAGATGCAAATCCTTCGTGAAAATACCCCGTAGAGAGCTCCTCGAATTGCCAAGTTATTGACCACGGTGTAGAATTGATGTTCCTAGGCACTCAGCAACACTCTCACGAACTGCTTTAATGTTTTGTGTTAAAGTACTTGTTGAAGCACGCTCAGAGTGTCTAAGATCACTAGTTGATCCAGATCTGGAGAATATGATGGGTGTGGTCCAAGCTGTAAAAGCTTTTGGCGCGTTACCAAACTTGTATGAGGTCTCGCATTATGTTGTTGCAACATAATTGATCAGTTCAATTTGTCCAGCGGATGACAGTATACTTCAGTATTGATCATTGTATTATCCGGTAGAAACTAAAAAAAAAACATTCGTTAGAAATCACACAACAGCATCATTTTTTTTTTTGAGATGAATATCCGCTTTCGAAGTGCTTTGAACCAGTTCAACTTTTTTTCCGTTTGAGAAGCAAATCACAGAAATAAGAACATGGGGAACCCATTCCATCGAATTCGATAAATTTAATCTCTCAGCAACCTCATGAGTTGTTATTCGCCGGTGTGCATCTATTAATGCGTTTGTTGTATCTTCATGAGCTTCAACTGGCCTTCCAGAACGCGGTGTATCTTCAACATCAAAATTGCCGGATCAAAATTTTGCAAACCAGTTTTGACAATGGCGTTCTGTCAATACATCTTCTCCAAACACATCGGATAATTTTTTACTTGCTTAAGAACAGCATTTTTAACTTTTCGATAGTAAAAAAATAAAATATGCCGAAAATGTTGCTTCTCACCTTCCATATTTGAAAGGGCACCAACCAAAAACTACTGCGTAGAATCAATCAAACTTTTTTACAAACAAGTCCTTGTTGTTGTAGAAACATATCATGATTATGCCGCTTAAGTGTGAAGTTGGCTGTGCAAAAATACAATTGAGTGCTCTGTTGGGAAAAAACAAAATTAGGTTTCCGAACAACCCAATATAATAGATAAGTGTAGTCAGGGGGTCAGTGCAGTTCACGAAGACCTCACGTTTTGGTAATGGTGCATTTTCAAAGACTTTTAAAAATACTTCAATACATAGTCTCCTTGTAACTCTACACACTTCTCCCAGCGATGCTCCCATCTCTCTAACCCGTCCAAATAGTACTTGGCGTTTTTCTCTGCAAAATAATTGTTCACGAAGGTGATTGCCTCCTTATTTGACGTAAATCTCTGTCCTCCGAGCGCAGTTTTTAGATAAGGGAACAAAAAGAAGTCGCTTGGGAATAGATCTGGTGAATAAGGCGGATGGTCAAGCAGTTCAAACCGTAATTCATGGATTTCCGCATTGGCAACCGCTGAGGTGTGAGACGGCGCGTTGTCTTGGTGAAACAGGATTTTCTTTTTCTGCAAATGTGGCCGTTTTTCCGCAATTTCTGCCTTCAGCTTGATAAGTAATGAGGCGTAGTGTGCTCCTGTAATGGTTTTTCATTTTTGAAAATAATCGATTAAGATAACTCCTTTACTATCCCAAAAAACAGTCGTCATTACTTTCTCAGCCGAAAAACAGTTTTTGCTTCTTTTGGAGCCGGCTCGCCCTTTGCAGTCCACTGTTTTGACTGAATTTTTGTTTCGGACGTATAATGGTGTATCCAAGTTTCATCTACAATAATTAATCGGCTCCAAAACTCGGATTTATTGCGCCTAAACTGCGCCAACAGAGTGTTGAAAATGTTCATTCGAACACGTTTTTGGTCTAATGTAAGCAGTCGCGGCACCCAACGCGCGGACAGCTTTCTCAGGACTAAATCTTGATCTAATATGTAACAAACGCGTTCTGTGAACATTTTCATAACCTCTTCTATCTCTCTCACTTTAATTCGGCGGTCGTCTAACACCATTTGGTGAACTTTAGCAATGTTATCGTCAGTGGTTGCAGTTTTTGGACGTCCCGAACGTTCATCATCTCCCAAGCTCGTTTAAATTCAGCTGCCCAAAATTTCACTGTAGTAAATGATGGTGCAGGGTCCCCATACAATCATTTTTGATTTACGTAGGCGTATTGCCTTTCAAAAACAAGAATTTAATAACAGCTCGATACTCAATTTTTCCATTTTCACAAAAAACACTCACATCGACTCACTCAAACGACTGTTAACTACTAACTGCGCTTCCAAAATGACTGGAACTTCGGTAAGTAACTGTCAAAAAATGCACAACTAGCATTCATTAGCTTTTATTGACGAGTGTCGCTATCTTTACGTTGCGGTCGGAAACTTTTCAGCCAACCCTCGTATATTTCCACTTTAATGCCATTTTTGAAATCCCAGAACTTTTAGATTTCAAAGGGTCACCAGATAGCAGTCATAGTTTTCCCCATTGTTATGTTTCAGCAGCTGTTTTGCCATTTCATCATACATCGTTTTACCCTTGCCGAATGAGCGGAGATGGAGATTTTATGGAAATTCCGGCTCAGTTGTACCTAAATGCGCTACGTGAATTTCGTCGTAAGGTCGGTCGTCATCATGGCTTCAATGTACAGGCAATTCGTCGTACCGTGTAAAAGTTTGAGCGTGAGTACACTCTCTTGGATCTTAAACCACCAACCAGATAGAGATTGGTGCGAAACGAAGAAAACAGAGCCGCTGTAGCGGCCAGTATCGAAGAAGATCCAGAATTATCGATTCGGTGCCGGTCAGCTGAATTGGGCATCGCCAGAGAATTAACCCGGCTTATTTTGCCATTGGGTTTGGGCCTACATCCGTATAAGATTGTGCTAACGTAAGAATTGAAGCCGGACGATCATAGACAACGCCGTTGGAAATAGGGGGCAGAAATCCGAATTTCAGCCAAAAAATCATGTTCTCGAACGAGGCCCATTTTTGGCTCAGCGGCTATGTCAACAAGCAAAATTACCATTATTAGGGCGAGCACAATTCACAAGAGTTCAGCCAAACATCAATGCATCCACACATATTGACTGTTTGGTGCGGTTTATGGCATGGCTGCATCATCTTATTCTTACGAAATGAGGAATGAGACACCGTTACCGTCAAAGGTCTCAGGTATAGAGCGATGTTAACCAACTTTTTGTATCCAGATCTCGACAACATCAATATATCCGAGTTGTGCTCGGTGCTACATGCCATACAAGCGACGCAACACTCGAAGTTATGCGGCTTGGACATCTCACGGCCCTCATCAATTGGCTGCCACGATCATGCGCTTTGACACCACTCGATTATTTTCCCCGGACGTAAAGTCCTTAGTCTACGCTAAGAAGTGAACCACGAGCTCAATTCCTACATTCGACACGCTATTGTCGGAATAGTACCGCACATATTGGTCATCAAAAATTAGACGGACCACTTGAAGCACTGCTAGCGAAGCCGAGGCGGCCATTTATATGATGCGCTATTCCACACATAATGGCATAAATTTTATATCTCACACCGCTGTTGTTGCCCTCTACAAACAAATATTAAGAAGATAACAATTTACAAAATTTCGGTAGCGGACAATTTTTTAAATCAAAGAAACATCCGTTTGATTTCGATTTAGTTATTCCATATATACTCTGTATGTTTTGATGATTTTCAAATTAATAATCCGCTCGACAGTCACGCATATTCGAAATGTCAATGTTCCTACTATGCCGCAATATTTATATCTAAATTAGACTATGTTTTTTTTTTATATCTGCTAAGGATTTTTAAATGACTGAAAATGAAAGCTACTCTTTACATCTCACAGAACAGCTGAAATTACTGGAGCAAGGTACCGAAATTGTCATAAAAAACTTTAATATCATAATTGGGGACAATTTGGTCGTTCATTGCGTGCTAGGTTTTGTTCATTCGTTCAATTTCAAAAGATACTGCCGTGCTTGTACAGGAACAAAAGATCAAAGATGTGTTGATATATAAAAAATGTACAAGAAACAAACCAAATAATCAACATGACTTATTAGAAAATGATTTCCAATGCACAGGAATAAAAGGAAGTTGTATTTGTGATACCTTGAGCAGCTTTCATCTTACAGAAAAGTTTTGTTTTGAGTTATTGCACGACGTATTCGAGGGAATTTGTGTTTATGATGTGTGTGATATTTGATACTATTAGCATTGATTAATGACAATGTCATAACATTAAATGAAATAAACAGTAGGAAGCAGTTATTCCGGTTTGGTGAAACTGAAATAGGAAACAAATAGTCTCCTTTAGATTTCATACCGATTATTAGTAATGAACACTCGCAAGTTTTCATTCATTTATCAAAAATCATTGATTTCCTTTCAAAATCACAGTATTAAGTTGATGAATTAACTCATTTTGAAAAATTGGTTGTAGCGCACGGTGTCCTGAAACAAAAACATCACTTTATGTTGCATTATGCGACAGCTATATATGAAGAGGTGTGGATCTTTGAAATATATTTGGGATATGCTGTTTGAGGATATACATCAAGAGGCTAAAAAATAACTTAATAATGCAGAATCAATAATTAAATCGCCACTTTTCTTAGCCATTGTTGAAAATGAAAATGTAAACATTGCTAAATGTCAATCAAGTTATGTCCAATAAACTAATTCTAATTTCTAATTTCTAACCTAGGAGAGTGCACTTTTCTTAACAGCCATAAAATTCTCTAAACTTTTACTGGATCATGAAAATGCAAAATTATGGCTTTGATCAAATTTTAGATTTAACGAAAGAAATTTTTTTGTTGCAGAAATAGACATTGATTTCAAAAACGCCGAAATTTTGACCGAGATGTACTATAAAGGCACAAGTTTTAATTGTAGTTATTATTTAGCAACCAATATCAATACTCTTAGGTTGTAGAAAATTAAAAAGTTTGTATATCAAAATAACAATATATCATATTGGTATTATGTTATCCAATTCTTATCGATGAAATAGTTACATATATTACGCATTTCGTTATTAGCGTCTCCGAATCTATGTTCGGAAGACTGTCATAATAGAGAAAGGGATCAACAAAATACCAAAGCTTTTCCTATGAAAAAATCTCTTCTTTTGAGTTGAATGAAAGTATAATGTTGGTGGACGACTCGAATTCTGCTACGTTGAATATTTATTCAAGTGCTTTTCTGAAGAAAATCTGTTTTAATGTTGTTCTATTTTTCCGGATAGATTGATGATAGCTGAGGTCATTTCTGTATTCAAAAAAGATGATAGGACAAAGCCAGATAACTACAGGCCGATCTCTCTTCTTACGGTCTTCTCGAAAATGTTTGAGAAAGTAATAAGGAAGAGAATTGTCACATTTCCTGAAAAACAATTATTCTTTAGCACTAACCAATACGGCTTTAGAGAGGGCAAATCAACAGAAGATGCACTTCTTAATTTCTGTGGTCAGGTGCACGATAGTTTAAATTGCAAGAAACACAACTGCTCTTTTTATAGATATTACAAAAGCCTTTGATACTGTGGACCGCGATCTCCTATTGGTTAAATTGGAAAAGTCTGATCTCAGGGTCTTTATTCTTAATTGTTTGCTTTATATCTCAAAGATAAGAAACAAATGGATTGGGAATTCTTTCAGTGAAACTCGAGATGTTCGGATCGGAGTTCCACAGGGCTCCGTTCTTGGTCCTCTATTATTTATAATCTTTATTAATTCTATCTTTAACCAATAATTAAAGTGTAATCAAACTGGTTTCGCAGATGATATTGGGTGCGTATATTCAAATGCGTCTGTAATAAATTTGATTGCTGGTTAATAATAAAAGACATATATAGTAAAAGACATATATGCGATTTTTGTTCTTTATTAGTTGAAAAATATTACACTATGTTGCACGTTCGAAAGTTGCAGGCGTAACTACACACTGATTGGAGTTTTGTTTTCCTATTTATAGTTGATGTGGTTGCACTTTGTTGTACATGTTATGCCATATGCCTGGTATGGGTCAGTCGTTCATTGATCTCCGCCGAATCCAGACGTGTTTCGACTTTTGGTTGAGTAGTGACACGAGTTAAAATTAAAATAATTAATAATTAAAAATAAAAAAGACAATTGGCTAATACAATATACGGTTCCAATTAGCCCAGTGGAAGTGTGCGCGATTACCAGTTAACGGGTGCGGGTTCAACCCCGGGTTAAATAGATCTTTTTTTTTTTTTTTTTTTTTTTTTTTTCTTCAATTAAAAGAAAAAAAAAATAAAAACAAAGTGTTAAACAACATCACGCGATGGAGTGCGGAGAGCGGTCCGCTCCGCCAATAGCGGGATCCGCTGATAAGACAGGCGATATATCGAGTGGTTCAGGCCAAACACCAGCAGGGGCAGAACCAAAGACGAAGAGAAGAAGGAAGGTAAGGGTAACTTCCAGCTCTGTACAACGTCCCATCTTACCAACTTCCACTGTCGAGCTGCTTGGTGGAGTGAAGGAAGGGGCGCAATCAATGATATCAACGGCAGAAATGAATCAACCCGGGCAATTTATCGACAACAACCCATTCGCCTCAGATGTTCACGAATATGTGAAAGAGAACAGCTTCGCTTCCTTGGCGTCAACCGAATCGGAAGATGAAGAGGAAGAAATGGAGTCAATCAGTAGTAGCATCAAAATGCTACAACAAAGAGTACTAGCCATAAAAGGCAAGCAAATGCTAAGAAGGAAGAGGGAAGAGCAACAGCAATCCCAACAGCAACAGCAGACGCAGCTAGCTCAAAAGCTGAGCCAACAACACCAAGCAAAAACAATAGTGCAGGTGCTACAACAACACCAACAAAAACTTAAGAGCCACCAGCAACAACAACAAGAGCAACCACAACAACGGCAACAGCAGCAGCCACAAAAACAGCAACAGAAAAAACAGCCGCAGCAGCAGCAGAAACAACAACAGCAGCAACAAAAACAACAGCAGCAGCAACAACAACAACAGCAGAAACAGCAAATTTCTAAACAAAGGGTTCCACCTATAAATACATTTAAGATGGAACTACAGGAAACAAAAGAACTATGTAAGTCGGCCATAGGCAATAATTTTTATATTAAAAGACTTAGCTTAGATAGGCACGCGATCCACTGTAATACAGTGGAGCGCTACCATAAAATTAAAAGTTTATTGAGGGATTCGACGACGGAGTTCTTCTCCTACACCCCGAAGGGGGAGAAGCTGCAAACAATGCTGCTGAGGGGGTTAGAACCGTCGACTGATCCGGAGGAGCTCCTTGCACTGCTGAAAGAGAAGGAGTGCGAAGGGCTCAAATTCGTGGGGGTCAAGCCATTTGTCACGGCTAGAGCCAAAAGGGAGAAGCGGAAACTACCGCTCTTCCTGGTTCAGCTAAGTCCCAACAGCAAACTGGACGGTCTAAGGAGTATAAAAGTCCTAGACTACCAGGTTGTACACTGGGAAAAACTAAAGAGGAGCGAAAACATTTTACAATGTGTTCGCTGCCAAAGGTTCGGGCACGCCGCGTCGAACTGCGAAATGCAGCCTCGATGCGTGAAGTGTGGAAAGAACCACAAGTCAGAGGAATGCGCTCTAGGTAAGGACGGAGCGTCGGAAAAAAGCCAACTCTCTTGTGCTTTATGTAGGAACACGGGACACACCGCAAATTATCGGGGTTGTCCCAAATTCCAATACATCAAAAGAGTAAATCTGGCTCGGCAGCAGAAAGTGGAAGTTAAACGTCCACTCGTGCAGGCACAAACACCAGCCGTTACTCCCCAAATTACCTACGCCCAAATGGCGGCAGGTAGGGGAACTACGGTACAACAAGCAAAGGTAGCTTCTCAGGCCCCAGCGCCTAGAGCACCTGAACCTGTACCTGACATGCTGGCTATCTTGCTCTCTATTCAGGGGCAGATGGCTCAGCTTCAGCGTCAAATACAGGAACAGGCTAAGCGAGTAGATCAAATATACGCGCTGCTGCCGGGCCTAACGCACCTCCAGTCGTAATGGGTACGTACATGGCGGAGCAAACCCTGAAGGTCCTTGCAGTGAATGTTAATTCACTGATTAGGTTCGAACGAAGAGCCGCACTGTTTAAGTTGCTCAAAGACCAAGCCCCTGATGTGCTTTTGGTTAGCGAAACTAAGCTTACCAAAAGGCACAAAATGAGACACAGAAGATATGAAATATTACGAAGAAACCGACCCAATTCTATTCAAGGAGGTGGTGTTGCGATCTTTGTAAGAAAGGGACTGCGTTTCAAAAGAGTATACAGTCGTGTAGTACGTAGGTTTCAGGTGCTAGAAGCATGCATAATGTACATCCCTCTCCGTAGTGGAAAGCGGTTATACATGGTGTCTGTTTATGCATCTAAGGCTACTCAATCCACTTTATTCATCTCAGAGCTCGAGACACTGTTTCGATTCCTGAGGCTGGAATTGGAGGAGAACTTTTTTATTATCGGCGGAGATTTTAACGCCAAATATAGAGATTGGGGAAATAATACACCAAATACTAGAGGGAATCTACTATTCAATTGGTGGAGTCAGCACAATGTGATGTATCGACTCGGCCTCAAAGCCACGGATAGTCCGTCGTTTCCCAGACACGGGTCCTATTTGGATCTCCTGCTGTTCGACTCACGAATACAACTGACGTGCACTAACCAACAAACTACAAACTGTCTACGCACTTTCGTGTATGACAGTGACCATTGCGGTCTCAGCACCGAAATAACTGTTCCTAACGAAATTGCGGAATTGGATGAGTTTGTGCAAAGGCATTCCTACAATTATAGTAGGGTGCGTTGGACACACTTCACCAGAACACTGACTAGAGCACTCTCCTCGAATTCCCTCTACCCACCGTCCAACAGAAATCTGTCAAACGAGGAGATTGACAGGTATCTTAGACTATTGGACGAGACAATTAAACGAACAATGGACAAAACGATACCTCGGTATCAACACACTGACGACGAAGACTTATTCCGCAATGCAACTATTGACGCACTGCACCGACAAAAAAGTAGGCTGCTGTCAAGACTAAAAACCTTGTACAGACAGTTTACTGACACACATAACCCGGAGATCATGACATTGAAGTCGTCGATTAAAAACCTCCAGATATTAATAAAAGAAAATTACAGAAATTCTGTAAGTTTGTATTGGAACAACAAAATTCGGGCTGTAAACACCAGCAACCCGAATATGTTCCCGCAAATAAATAAAATATTTCGGAGAAATAATCAAAATGACCTTCCATGTCTCAAAATCGCCCGAACGACGAACAACGAACAAATACTTGTAGCAGCAGGTATTGATCCAGATGAGGCCGTTGATGATGACAACTTCTTTGTGATCGAGGATCCGCAGGAGAAGGTAGAGGCTATAGGAGCGACTTTCCAGGAAGTGTACAAGGCGAATGACATCATTGGCCCGAACCACGACCTGGAGAGTCGAGTCCTTGTGCACAATTCCTGCCTTCAAAATGAAATTGCGAATTGGCGATTCGAGAGCTCGGGTTTCACCCAGTTCAGTGACGAGAATGTGGCAAATAATGTCATCACCAACGAAAGGGTATTACCACCGTTCATTTCGAAGGAAGAGCTCCAAACGATCTTCGAATCACTTAGAAGTAAGAAATCAGTGGGAACCGATGAAATACCGAACATTGTGCTTCGACATCTCCCACTAGAAGCGGTGGACATTTATACCACCCTGTTTAATAATGCAATGAATAATGCACATTATCCAGCGCATTGGAAAACTGCGGTGGTACATCCCATTCCCAAAAGGAATAAAGATACTTCCAATCCGGCGAATCTCCGCTCGATCAGTCTTCTTCCAAACATCAGTAAGGTTTTCGAGAAGGTGATCAATAGAGTCCTGACTAAGTGGGTTGAGGACAAACATATAGTTCCGGATAATCAATTCGGTTTCAAGGCGGGGCATGATATCATTCATGCTGCGTCTAAACTGGTTTCTGATATCCAATGGAACAAAGGCAAGAAACAGTGCACTGGTGCCTGCCTGATTGACTTGGAAAAAGCCTTCGATACCGTATGGTTAGAAGGACTCTTTTTCAAGCTGGACAGGTTGGGCATTAGTAAACCACTGCTGTATATTCTCTTTGATATGCTCTCCAGTAGACAGTTCATCGTGAAAAATGGCGATGTGACTTCTGCTGGAAGATTTAACATTAAAAACGGTCTGCAACAAGGTGCGGTAAATTCGCCGATCCTATTCAACATTTACACAAGTGATCTGATAGGTTCACTTCACCATGCCATAGCGTACGCAGACGACTTAATTGCGTACAGATCTGGTCCAAAGATTGAGGTCATTAATACACTTTTGCAACGTGACTTCGACAAAATTAAGCGATATTGCGATGACTGGAAGTTGAAAATCAACTTTCAGAAGTCGGAAACCATTCTGTTTAGGACGCCTTTGTCTGGGGCCTCTAGGGATACCAGAAAGAATTGGCGGAAGTTCTCTATCGTCGGACAACATGGACAGCCACTTGCTTGTCGAAATGTAGTCAGATACCTTGGGATCTGGCTAGATCAATATCTATATTTTAACAAACATATGGATGTTGCTCTGGCCAGAGCCAGAGGTGCTTTTGCCCTTACAAGGAGACTGTTTTACAACAGCCAACTCGATGCGAGGGTGAAGGTGATCTGCTACATGGCCCTTATCCGGCCTATGCTTGTGTTTGGATGTCCCGTGTGGTTCAACGTGAGAGCAAGTTTATTGGAAAAGATTCGGGTGTTTGAGAGGGCTTGCCTTAGGGCTTGTCTTCGCTTATACAGAACACCAGAGTCTGAGTACATAAAATTCTATCGCAATGAGGTCTTGTACAATAGGGCGAACCTAATAAGAGTGGACAATTTTGTTATTAAGTTGACTCGAAGGCACATTGCAAGAGCAATGACATCGTCGAACAACCTGATCTCTGGGGCTTACTACCCTAATTATATGTATCATGAGAGAGTTCGCTTTGACGGCAATGTTCCTCCAGAAGCGTTCCTCTACCTCGATAGTAAAGGTCTGATCCAGGACAGATTGGCTGTGCCGCTAATCTTCCACGTTGCTCGAACAGCTGCGGACAGGCGACTCAACTACGACAGAGACGTCGCACATGGCAGTGCGGAGCGTCTCCGGTTCAGTAGGGCGGTAGGGAGTCGCGACATGAGGGATGTTGCTCGGCAGCACCAACAATTTTGGTGGCTATTTGAAGGAGGGGAGGGTTCGTCGTCGAATTCCTCAAGTAATAGGTAGCTTCATGTGAAGCAAAGTGGGCCAGCCTAGCCATGGCCGGCTTACGTAGTTTTAAGTAGGTATAAGTTAGTTTTTAAGAAAAAAAAAAAAAATATATATATAAAAAACAAAAAAAAAAAACAAATAAAAATAAAAAATAACAAAAAAAAAAATTAAAAATTATATATATATATATATATATATATATATATATGTGTGTGTGTGTGTACATGTATATATATATATATATATGTTTATGTATATATATGTGTATGTATGTGCATATGTGTATATATTAAGTATATACGCATTATGTGTGTATATATATATATATATGTGTACGTATTAGTTGTAAGTAGGTTAAGTAGATTAAGATATATTTTTTAAGTAGTCTATAAGTTTTTAGTTTTAGGTTTTTATAATACTATTAAAATGTCCATATACTAAGTTTTTGTTTAAAATCTATTTTCTTAGTTTTAGTTTTAACATGTAAGTATAAAATTAAATATAAACAGTAATATACGTCGAAAGACTTAGTTTAAGTGTTAGGTTTAACTTAGAGTGCCCGCATGGGGCCATTAAGTTAGTCTAAGATTATTTGTAAGTTATTTAAGCTAATTTTTAAGCATTTTTTTGTCTAGCATGTAAGAGTAAATTAATTAAGAAAATAAAAATGCATTTAAACTGAAAACTGAAACTGCCTGGTATTGGTCGGGAGTTGGCATATTTGTTTATTATCGATATTTATGCTGAGTGTTGTGTCTTCTGTTTGTTTATTAATTGCTATTTTATGTGGTCAATGTAAGAGTGGAGCATCGGACATTGGCCTACATTCGATGCTTCGTGATTTGTTTATTTGGCTGATTGTTCCATTAGTTTTAACCTGACAATGTCTAGTTTATTGCCGGTTGTTGTTCTATATTGTTGATATATCGGTATGTCCTACGAGTATATGATGTTCGTTGCTATAGCTGTTAATATCAGGTGATTTGTAAATATTAGGACATTGGTTCGGTATGCACAAGCTTGTTATTAGTGATAAAACTAAAATCATGTTTTTTAACTTACACATGACTAGTCAGGCACTCTCCTAAATGTATCTTTCATAGTTTTGATTGTAAGAAAATGTATTTTATTATATTAGTAATTATGTTGCTAATAACAGTCAAATAAACTTAAATTCGAAAAGCCTGACCTGCTCTTCAAAATGTTTTTCTGTTGAAAATGTTAATTCTTTTAAATATCTGTGTTTAACTATTGACAACAATATGAACTGGAGTATACACACTTCCTTGCTAAAAAAATATCTTCTAAAAGCAACATATCATATTTTTTATTTTTTTTTTATTATTTTTTATTCATTTTGATACATACTATTGGGAAGATTACAACCTAATTACAATTTACCAAACTGTCAGATGATGAATAAATTTAGTTGTCGTTATGTAATTTAATGAACATGTAGTTATAAACTAGTGTTAAACGACACTTCAAATATATTTTATGCATTATAAAGTTTTCTGATGTGGGGTGACATTCAGTGACTAAGATTAAAAGATCTAAAATAAAATAAATTTAATTCAAAAGTTGTACATTCCAAAATTTACGAAGAAAGAAGTTCAAATGTATGGATTTCTGCTACGCTACCTTTTAGATATATATATGATTCAATGCTAGCATTATCAATAGTAAATAACCATTCTTTAATGCTTTTGTTGTATACATTATAAAAATTAGTTTTTCGGATGAAGTATGGAAGTTTGTTAAAATATGTTGGGGCAGTAAACGTGAAAAAATTTATAAAATGAGTAGTACGTGCAATTGGTACGTATGTTGACAAGTGCCATGCTATTTATTCGTAAGGTATGAATTTGATTGTTTCTACTTGGAATGTTACCACTTTTTTTGAAAAATTTTTTAAGTACCTTGAAAATATACAGGTGTCTCAACGATAGAATTGCAAGCCTTTTAAATATGGGCCAACTATGAGTACAACCATTAACACTAGAAAGAAGACGAACTATATGCTTCTGTGCCGTCAAGACTGGTTTTAGTGTATTAAGGTACGATCCACCCCAACTAGTAATGCCGTATTGCAACTTTGAGTGAGTAAGACCATAACAGATTTTATGTAAAACGGTTTTGGAGCAGTATGGCTTAATAAGATAAAGCTTAGGAGCTACAAGACTCATATGCGATTTCAATGCTTGAACGTGATCGTTCCAATTCAAGTTATGATCTATTAGAACACCTAGGTATTTAATATTTCTTACTGATTAAATTTTGAAGCACTTATCAGAGCACGAGTTGTTATCGTGATAATTTTGGATGCCACAAGTATGAAGCGGTAAGCAGAACTTCTTACAGTCGTGTGCGTGAAAATGGAGATTATAGTCATTTGCCGCATATTTTAAAGTTGAATTATTTAGTTTTTTCACTGATAATTAACTTGTGAACAGTAAACCACTGCCTTAACTTCTCCAAATCTTCGCCAATCTTGGCAATGCATTCAAATTGGTTTTTAAACATGTATGTGAAAGTTATATCATCAGCAAATGCTGTAGCTAAACCATGAAATTGCTGCTTGAAAATCGAATAGATGTAGATTAGAAATAAGAAAGGCCCGAGCACAGAACTTTGGGGAACGCCATTTTTCAAAGCACGAGGTTTACTAAAAATTCCACTTAGCTTTACTTTTTGCTCTCTATCATTAAGGTACGTCTTGAAGCAGGTATGCATTGGTGATATTATGTATCACCTAAAGAAACTACTTGTATGCTCCCGGAAACGTTTTGAAACAATTTATTATAGTTTAGTACAAACTAAGTTGCAATATGGGCTCGTATGTTGGGGTGGTACTAACAGTAATAGTTTACAACCCCTAATCGCATCTCAGAAACATATACTAAGATTAATATGGAAAAAACAACGCCGTGAACGTAGTTTTTGTTTGTTTTTCAAATCAAAGATACCTCCGCTAAAACACCTTTATTTTTACAAAGTCTTAAAAATATTTTACTTAAGAAGTGGAAACTTCACGGAACCATGTCTTGCTAATATCGCTTTGTACATTTTTACAATTCAGTAGCACCCAGACTATTTAACAGGTTACCTTTTGAACTTCGAAGCATAAAAAAAATCTTTTCATTCAACAGAGAAATTAAAAAGTGGCTATTTAGGTTTGACTTCAATGAAATAAAGAACTTAATAAAAGTAATTATATAGCTTAGCTTTTTTTTATCTGATGCACTAAACTTACAAGTATAACGTTTTCAGCTTATATAATCTTAATCACCCCACAACAATTGTATTTTATCTTAAGTTATAAATTAACTAAAGGATGTATCATATATTCCTCAATGTAAATTGATGTTATATCTATTAATCTATTGTTTAATTATGTACTCATTGCTTGGAATAAATAAATGAAATGAAATGATTTATATAAAATTAATTGGTCATCTATAATTTGAGTATTCTATTTCTGTGTTTTGTGCTGAATATTGGATGGCTAATAGTGTAAAAGCAATGACTAACATTAGGTCTCGTAGAAGTACCATCTTCCTATAGACGTTGGTTAGCCAAATAACGCGATCGAAGCCTCTACAGTCGAACATCTTATATCTCTATTAGCAAGCCCTACACCACGCCTCCTCGCACCATAAAAAAATGCATTGCTCTGCAAAGCTACAACATATTTTGTTGACGACCTTTGGCTATCGGCTACGGAGAGCGATAGGATTCCGGAATCTTATAATCCTCCTCGACTCATGAGACGAAGATAATCAGAATGCCAGACTTTTCAACTTGAGCGAGAGTTATCACGGTATAATATGGACATGTTGGGGCCGAGCGAGATAAGGTGTTGAATGCTGGGGAATAAAACTCGCCCACGAATAGCACCGACTATCTTTACTCTGGAAAACCAGCCGAAAGTACGCGAGAGGCCGGGGGCGTAGGACTGATGCTAACACTAGCAGCAAGAAGCAGCCACATACGAGTATCTTGGAAACCGTAAAGTGACTGGATGTTGACGGCCAGATGTCAGAGAACGGTAAAAAAATTACCATCATCCAGTCCTATGCGTCGACGGAAACCACGTCTGAGGAAAACATTACGATTTTTACAGTCATTGTAATCATGTTAGCTCTAATGCAAAATTTGTTACAAAACAAAGACAAAAAGGAATTAACTTTACACTTCCCAATGCTTCCTTTGGTACCCGCTGAAAAGTACATACTATCGCAGGTTTCAGTATCAGACAATAATTGCATTGAAACTAATATCGGATGTGAGATCTTGACCTTGTTAAAGACCAGAAAATGATCTCCCTAAACTCAAGTGACTTATATAAGACTAATTTGGTGGAACACTGGAATGTTTTCTTATTGAAGCATAAAGCATTTATGAAGCTAATTGATTTTGATTTGATTTGCGGCCCGGGTCAACCCCGGACAGATTTATTAATGCTTATTGCAAGCTAATTCCGATAGTGCCTCTAATAAAGGCTTTTACGAAAAGATCAAAACACTCGATGAAGGAAGTCAGCTTCATCTCCGGAAGACCTGATGTCACCTACTGTTCGGGTGTGAACCAAAAAAAAAACAGTTACTATGAAAAACTGCACTGTTAAGGAATATCCGCATTAACTGCGAAAATTAAACCACTTCCTTTAACGTTCCAAAAATCAATCTATTTTACTTCAAATAAAATTGCCTTTTATGTAAAAATGACATTTGTGTTTTTTTTTTTGTTAGCGTTTAGCCGCCGGAAATTCCAAGAGGAAATTTGTTGATGCGTGGGTGCGTTTTGTCTTATCAGCTGTGTTGATTTTATCGTCAACACCTACACTAAGTCGAAAGTAGTCTCATACTCAAGACTGACTTCCCAGGTAATCTTATCAAAACTAGCTCACAACAAGCTACTAACATGGAAGCTGCAAGTGGGTTGTGTGTGATAGCAGGTAACTGTGATGGGATATGGTGATGGCACCTATGGTATATACCCAGTTATGCTACAAAAAGTTATGAACCACTAGTAACACTGAAGAAAATCTTCATTGCTGGCCTAGCACTGAGATACATACAAAACCCCCAGCGAACTGTCTTTATAACGAAAATCGGAAAATATGATTACACGCTCGCCAAAAGCTTCAAACCTATCAGTCTGACCCATTTCATGACGAATGGAATGGTCGAGGTGCATGTACTTAAAATGGGTCCACCACCAACGAGTGCACACGTCTACAGTGCAGTTAAAAAAAAATAAAAAAAAAATATCACAGAGTGCGGTCATCCCACCTCTCCGCTCCTGGTCGGTCGACCACTTCCGTACGGTACGGGCAGTGAATGAATGTATGTAACAACTGATAGATAGCGGGTTGTGAATGAAAATTTTGTTGGTGCACTGTTTCTTATTGTTGTAAGGGCATAGCACCTACAGCAATTTGATTCGGTGAACTATTGTGTTTGTATGTAATAATTACAAGAGAATTCAGGGTGGACGTAGCCAATATACGCGGGATAAAAAGTAATCACTTTTCTGCGTAGGTCAACGTCTGTAAGTACCGACCAGCTGTTTTGGCACTTGGTGAAACACAGGTAGATTCCCGCTCACACCTCTCAGATCACTCTGATCTGAAGCTACTTGGGTGCGAACAAGTCCCACTATTCTTTCCTCATCGCGGTCTGGCCATTTATGTGCGTAGTGATGTGGCTTACCAAATTCCATCACAATATAATACCTGTTTCAATCCGCAATTCACTTTCATGTGGTTAAAATCCGAACTCTGTAAACACATTATCCACCACTGCTTTATTTACTGAAGAACCAAACTGGACAGCAACTCGACCTTTGACGAGTTTGATGCGCTGTCCGATTCCATTCAAGGAATTGTATCCCTATATCCTTATACTGAAATCGTGATTACGGGCAATTTCAATATACACAATTCTGGTTGGCTTCGACATTCTGGACAGACAACACCCGAAGGACGGTGTGTTGAGATCTTCGCTGCGGAAAACAATTTAATCCAACTTGTAAATGAGCCCACGCGATAGTCACACCGCCAACATCCTGGACTTGTTTTTAACTTCTCACACTGATAAGTACTCCGTTGATGTGCTTTCCCTCTAGGCTCGTCGGGCCATTCTGTCATATCAGCTAAATTCTCGTACACCCACCACACAGTTAGAGAAAAGATTTCTAAAAGAACCGTATGGCAATACGAGAAAGCCAATTGGAGCGGACTTAACAACTTCTTTAGGAATTTTAACTGGTCGTTATGTTTCCTCGATAACGACGTGGATGCTGCTGCTGATATGATCACAGAAACTATTCTCTTTGGAATGAGATACTTTATCCCTCATCGGATGCAGAGTATCAAACCAAAAGAAAAGGCATGGTACGACTCGAGCTGTAAAGAGGCTGTCAGGGTTAGAGAAATGTTTTTTCGGTCCTACAAGACCAACCCAACTGAGGAAAACCGAAAAAAGTTTAAACGAGCCAGAAATGACTGCCACGTCTTTCTCAAGCATGTGAAATTCCAATACGACCAAAAACAGAGGCAAACAATACTGCAATGTCCCAAAGGCAGTAACAATTTTTGGTCGTTCGTCAAAAACATTAGAAATTCTGCCTCATCCTCCATCCCAACGCTTATTTACAATGACATTCCAGCTGTCAGCTCTTGACAAGGCCAATCTGCTTGCTGCACACTTTGCAGGTAGCTGAACACTCCCAGATTGTGCTTTGTCCCCGACTACACTTGAGTGCGTCGAATCTTCAGTGGAACGAATCCACTTTCGCACTCGTGTAGTAGCAAGAGTAAGAGGATCTTAAAATACATAAATCCGCTGGTCCAGATGGTATATCTCCACTTCTTCTGAAGATGTGTTCTTCCTCGCTGGCAAAACCACTGCGTAAGCTTTTTCATCAATCCTACTCATTAGGACTCCGAGCAGATGGAAAACAGTATTTGTCCAGCCCGTCCCCGAAAAAGGCGAATCTTCTTCCCTCTCTTCCTACAGACCCATTGCACTTACGTCCCTTCTCCCTAAGGTCATGGAAACGCTGATAAATCGTTAGCTAACGAAATATCTCGAAACACGAAAACTTCTTAATGACTGGTTTTCGTAGCAACAGGTCCACTTGTGATTTGATGGCATGTCTCACCGAAAAGTGGAAGCAAAGCGTACATTATTCTGGTGAAAGCAAGATAACATAGTTGCACTTGATATTTCTGAGGCACTTGACAGAGTTTGGCATCAGGCTGGGTTTGATGACTCTATTTTTCAATGGATTAGAAATTACCTTTCGGAATGTTCAATTCAAGTTGTCTTGGATGGTTTTAAGTCTGATATTCACAAAATAAATGCTGGTGTGCCCCAGGGCTCTGTTCTGTCTCCGACACTCTTTTTAATTTTCATTAGTGATCTCTTGGATTAGAACCAATATATTCCTTTGCTGATGACAGTACTCTCTGCTTTTCATATTCGTTCCCGGACTCACGCCCCTGCTCTTCGGCTGTAGAACGGAACGGCAGCGTATGTTAAGCTCACTTAATTTCAATATTAACAGCATAACCAATTGAAGAACTATCAACCGAGTGGAATTTAATGCTTCCAAAACTCAATCCTGTCTGCTGTCATTAAAGCGAAATTCAAATACCCAGACATCATCCATGAATGGCACTTGCATCGTCGAAACCGATAAACTTTCCATTCTCGGTATGTGTGTCAGTGACAACTTACTTTGGAATGACCACAAATCCGATGTCGCCAAAAATGCTGCAAAATATCTTGGTTTCCTCAAGCGATGTTAGAAATATTTTACCTTCTCTGATATGGCCTCAATATATAAGGCGTTTATCAGCCCGAAATTGGAGTACAATGCCCACATCTGGTCATGTGCTCCTAAAACATCTCTGCACCTTCGAATACCGACGTAATGTCTCCTGTCTCACTTTGATTTATCCACCACCAGTGTTCCATTGAAATCGCCAGTAGCATTCCGCCCATTCAAACTTTCAACCGTAACACCCGTCTCGCTATGAATGCTCATCAGCATACCCTCAAGCCCATTTTCGGACATACTCTGAAATATCGTGATTCTTTCCTAAGCCGTACAAGTCAATAAAGGAATGCCCTGCCAATCTGTGTGTTTTCTGGTCGCTATAACTTACAAACATTTAAAAACAGTGTCCATCGGCACCTGTCCTTTCCTCGTCCGTAAATTTCTTTCGCCCGGGCTGTGCACAAACATTTTGAGGGTACAAAAACCCCTTGAGCGGAGCTTATTATAAAAAAAAACAGGTGTTAAACCACTGTAGAGGGCGTAAAAATAGGCTTTTTGTGTTTTTTTTTCAGGAAAAATATAAAATAACTTGCGTTTACAAATGTAGAAGTTTATTGTACATATCATTGACTGTAAAACTTAATTTTTATGGAATAATTTATTTAAAAATGGCGGCTGTGCATCGTTTCTCAGATAACCTCTCTTTTTTGGAAGGGTCTACGGTCGTACCAACAGCTCCTATAAATTTTGAATTATGATGAGTTACTAAATTATTCTGTATTGTGTATATTGTAATAACAGCTAGAGGCATATGTTACGTAGGAGTTTCTTTTATATATTGATTTTTGGCCGAATGGTGCACTTCCAAAATCATACTTCGCGAAATTCGGGGAATAGTCGCCAAAAAATTGTTATTAACAAGCCAACTATGCCATAGAAAACAGTCCTATGTACTTATTTAGACAATATATTTTTAAAGATCTGGTTAAAATTTGAAGTGAATTGGAAATCCTAGAGTGGCCTAACGCTCTAGTATTTTTTAACTTACTTTAACAGCCCAGATCCGTTTTCACTAGCTTTTCAATCGATGTTTACCAGAACATATAACAAAAATCAATTGAACTGCTGCCGTTATCTTGTTGTTTCAAAAGAGTCTCGATTACAGATACTATAATATGTCCACATTACCTTATTAAAAGACATAGTTTGGCTTCCAAATTAGAAACAAGACAATAAGATGCTCCAACCTTAGCTTGATACACATATATGTAGTTTTAACTAAGAAAAGGTTAATTGATGCACACATGCGAAATGGAACTATATGTACCTCTGACGCTTCGGGCCACTCCGGCCTGTTGGTGTTCATTCGGTCAACATGAACCAGCTGATGGATTTTACCACTTCTAACAGGTTCAATGTCGCTATATTGCCTATACAGTTTGTCGTTTTATCTTCTTCTGCAATTTTAAATGGAACAGAACGGGACTGAAAAAACTGGCGAAGAACTTTTCTCTCAAAACAACCTTGGGCATTTTCATCCGCTTTTTATTCATTCCGTACCTCCGTACCATACAGTAGAACTGGGATGATAAAGGTCCTACTAGTACACAAGGCCTCCTTCGATGTTTGTGAAAGGGATTTACTCGTATTTTTCAATTGTTTTCTTAGTGCAAAGAAACAGCGATTGGATCTCATATGGATTGGTATCGTCCCAAATTCCCAATTCTTTTTGATGACATACCCATTCATCCAGAAATGGGCCTCATCGCTAACGTTGATTTTTCGATGAAAATTAGGATCAGTCAGTTGAATTTTGTACAGGTGCAGGCCCAAGTCAGCATGCGAAATTCGCCATCTTGTGGCCTGCGAAAGGCCGAGTTCTTGTGAGCGACGCGAAATCAACTGCCCCGGATTCTCCTGCCCCCTCTCACGGGCAGCGGCGATGCTTTCGGCAGATCTTAGGTGTCGTCGACGTACGGGTGTTGGTTTTCGTTTACTGAACCAGTGGATTCAAATTTATCCACCGCACTGCAAATAGTCCTCTCGGTAGGACGATTATGGCGACCGTAAAATGGGCGAAGCGCGCGGGACGTTGCCCGAACAGAACACCCATTTTGATAAAACAATTTTTTAATTTGCACGTGTTGTTGAACGCTATGTCCGTCCATGGTGATTTGGCAAAACAGACGAAATAAATGACAGCCAATTTGACAGATGTAGCTTCAACAATGTGGCCGCTATCAACTGAAAATTTTAATTTTCCACACTTCAGGAAATCGCCGATATTTGTAGTTCAAAAAACTCCTACCAAAACACTTTGTCTGCGGCCGACACTATGCGTCGATGTTTTCTCAACGAAAACTGAAATACAAATAAAAAATGCTCTGATATTGTACGACAAGCCTCCATATTGTCAAGCAAGGCAGAAAAATGAAAAATTTGAAAAACCGTACTAAAAAGTGCATAACTTGCTTGACGAGCTTTCAAATTGAACGATTTAGTAGTTCATCAAGCAGATCGTTTAATGTGAACCCCACTATTATCATGGAGCGCTCGGCAAAACTTGGCATGTCTCCATATAGCTCGTCTCTATTAATGCTGTCATAGTCGCCCTTCAAATCGATGGACAGCTGATAAGCCTTGATTTAGAATTTAGAAGGTGAAGATGATCCAGATGAGCTGATGTACACCCCTTAGCAAGTTACCTCCAGCTGCTGAAAAACTGCCTACTCCAGAAGATTTATATCTTTTTAGTTAAACCAGACCTCTTCTTGGTCGGGTAGACAGAGTTGTTATCAGTTTTCGTCATTTTGGTTTGGTACATTCTATCTGACCTCGAAGTGCTGGGCGTCTTCGCCGTTAAACAGTGTACAGAAGTAATCCTTCTAGGTTTGCAGCACCGACTGTGGCTTTACTAATTCGTTCCCATCCTTATTGGGGTTTGTATTCTTAGCGCTCTCCTGCACTACCGCCTTTTCAAGGCCAATGTACGGGTGCTTTTCTGCTCCTTTCTTGCGATACGCCGTTGTTGCTCCAGTCCTCTTCGCTCAAAGAGCTTGCGTGTAGCTGTCGATCTTATTTGCGGCAGCTCTTTGTATGCTTCCTATTTCGCAGTTTCTACTTGGCTACACTCTACATCAAACCAGGCGTTTCGATGTTTAGGTCAGGTGAAACCTAAAACACTAGATGTGGCGTCTCTGATAGCTGTTGACAATGGTTCCACAGGTTTTCTGCCCTTGATTCAGTCAGCATAAGACTTCTCGAGAGATTTTGGGAAATTTTATCATAAAGGCTCCATGAGTCTCGATTGCGGCCGTTCGACGTCAAATTTCCTAAAAATACTGCTTATGTGTCTTTCGTCCAGGTTGTCCACATTCGCACCTTGGCTATAACTAGGTAGTGGTCCTATTTCAAGTTAAGGCCATCGAACGGTTCGGACATCCAAAATATTGGAGCTGCATCTTGCGTCGATCTGTTTGAGGGTTTTTTTTTTGATCAGGAGATGTCCAGGTCCTTTTTGAATGTTGAGGTGTCGGAGACTGTGTCATGCATGATATGGTTTTGCTTAACGTTGAAATCACCAAGGCCGATCTTAACGTCATGCTTAGGACACACCTCATAAGTTTGGTCGAAGAGCTCGTAGAAACAAGTCATCCTTCTCCTCTGTGTGGACGTGAGGGCATATCAGGTTTATTTTTGCGAATTTAGCTTAATATGGATTTGTTGTCAGTAGTTCGCTCATAAGTTTGAAGGTCCAGACCTTCTGTCTAAGTCTTCCACCGATGACAAACCTGCATCCAATTAACCCCCATTTCTCCTATTTATTGCGATAGCTAGAGTAGTTTTTCATTTACATTTGGCCCGAACTTTCTGGTAATAACCGCTCTGTAATAGCTGCAGGTGTTCTATAAATTTAAATTTACAGATAAGGGACGGCCATTGATGATAAAATAGGATAGGATAGGATGAAATACCGCTTAGAGCAGTAAGAGGTCTACTTTGTCAAGGACTTGAAAACTAAGATTATAGTTCTACCATTGGCATACTCATATACCCTTTGAGAAGAGCTAGAACTACATTTCTTCGGTATTTACTCCGATTTTTTCTTCAAGATAAGGAAACTTCTAGACGAAGATCGCCAAGATTATATTTCGAACTTTAATTTACCTCTAACACAAGAAATTTTGTGAGCTTATTTGGTGTCTAAATAGTTCCAAACTTTGTTTTGTAGAACAAGCAAACATAATGGGTGGTGAAAATATTTCGAAAACCCTTGAAACAGATGGTCCAGAACACCTCATAAAGCGAATATTCCAATTGCAAGTGATGTTAATCGAATGGCATGTACTGTATGTCTATGTACAATT